>JBBBDQ010000825.1:675000-1875000 GCA_037127315.1 Ascarosepion bandense | reverse complement strand
ACACTATCACCTGCTTTTTTTTTTATTTTATCAAATACAAAGGTATTTTATTCCAGATTTCACCTCAAGCAATTTGCTCCTGTGAGTAAGAAGCGGATGTTACAAATTAGGTTAAGTTAAAAAAGCAAACAATTTAGTTGTGATATTCTCAGCCAAGTAGAAAGGCCAACTGGATTAATAAACCTGCTGTGTCATACAACATCAGCTGGAAAACATTATATAAGTTTGGGAAAAAAAAAACCCAAAGAAACAAAATAAAGATATCAGTAGCTAGTTGATTTACAAGAGGCAAGCAAGAAAGTTTTAAAAGTGTATTATAATGAAGAGATGTCTATACCAAGCCCTTACTATTAGCACACACACAAAAAGAAGTAGTTATTGCTCCTTTGTCATCACAGCAATTAAGTCATGATGCTGAACAGCTAGTGATAAGAAATCAGGCAAGCAGTGTATGTGTGCATTGATAGCAGAAAGTAAAACAGCATTCCACACTAGTATTTGTGCTCAATGTCTATACTGTGGCTCTCTCAAGATAGTTTAAATACATTTCTCAATCTGGTGTATTTCTAAGAGTTCATGTAAAATTTAAATGCCTAAAATTTATACAAGACTTCAGATTTGTTAAATCAGTGAATAAAAGTAACTACTACAATGACAAGAGAAAAATAATTTTATTAAATAGGTGTAAATGCTATTTAAAAGTTTTATATAAAATAAAATTCATTCTTTTGATAGTAATCAAATAAAAACTATCTAAAAATATTTTAATAACAATGAGGAAAAGCTAGCTCATTGACATTCATTTGTTAGTATAGTAAATTTAAAAGCAATTTTTTTCAGAATTAATATTCAATTAGACATGATATTGAATACAAAATTAATCAGTATTTAAAGTGTAATCAAAGATCTCATAATGCAAAAAAAAAAAAAAAAAAGTCAATTTCCAAAATTTCCAGTATAAGCATGTATCAGATTTTAAAGAAAAAACACACACACACACACACACACACACACACACACTGTAGATCAGCTTATATATTGGATAAATATAAAAGGTCAGTCTGTTAAATTGTATGCATATTTTTTATAACTGACATACTGTATATACTCGTGTATCATGTGACTTTTGACGACCTAATTTTTAAGCTAATTTTAAGGGTCACATCAAACCAGCAGTACATTTGCTAATATCTCATGTATGATGTGAACCCTTAAAATTAGCTTCAAAAAGAAGTCTTCCAAAGTTGCATGATATGTGAGTATATACAGTAATAATAATAAAAAAAAAATAAAAAAATAAAAAATAAAAAAAATAAAATCACTTTCAATTGTATTGTGAGGACATACATTTTATTTGGTGAAAATTAGTGTAGCTTATCACGTTTAATAGATTCAAACATTGAATATAAAAGAAAATAACATTTTCAGCATATAATTTTTCATTTTTAGAAAGCCCATAGAAAAGTTACTGTTACAAGTCGATTGTTAAATTTTTTTTTATTGGAGATTTCTCACTGAACTGTCAACTGGACAAATTGTGGTTGATAGCAAAAAAAATAAAAAAATTAAATTTTAAAAAATTGCATCAGTTTGTTTATGTTAGTCCTTCTAATATGTGACTTCCACATCATAAGTGTGAGGTAAAAAAGAAAAAACTACTGGACCATATTTCCAAGTACAATTTGCTACTTAAATATTAATGCTGTTTCTAAATAGATTGTTATCATAGGTGATGAAAATCAGATAATTTAGAATAAATTAGAATACAAGCAAAATGAACCATCACAATCCATGCTAAAGATCAGTTTTCATACAAAGTGATGCAATGTATGTAGTAGAATTGGAAAAATATTCTGTACCATGAACTCCTTTCAAAAAATGAAAAGAATTGATTCAAACAAATACAGCTACCAATTAAACCAGATGAAAGCAAAAAATAAAATAAAAAATAAAACATTCTGATGTTTGTGAATGCTGGAAGCCTTGAAGGAACAGAGATGTAGTTCGACAAAAAGATATTAAGAATACCATGCATGTAAACAATTTTAAGGAAAATAGAAACAAAATGGTCAGTTATACTTAGAGAGCTGAAATTTCTAGGTTATATAATGAAGAAAGAAGGCTTTGAAAGTTTGACACCCACTGGACAGGGTGAAGGAGAGATGGTGAACAGTGAGTAATGTAACTAATGAGCTTTTGTTGATAATCGAACAGGGACTGGAGGGAAAATACATTGCTAAGATCTACAAGGGATAGGAAGTTATGGAGAGTCATGATTGACTATGCCCTGAAGGCACATGGCACAAAGAAATATAATATTCCATCAGAATAAAACCAGACTATGTATTTCTTTTGTAAATAAACAAGAATTGTTATTAGATGATTTACCAAATACTGGTTCTTTGAATTAGTGATTATTCCAGTCTTTACACAACTTTCTTAACAAAAATGTTTCCATAATTCTTTAGAAGACTGAAAAAGCACCTAGAATAATTCTTTACAGAGATAGATAAATAGTTCTGGGGAGAATAGAATTATGAAGTTGCCTGAAAGATAACAGAATATAGCAGAAGAAAATGGTAAATGAAATTTTTAAAAAATACAAAGAAAATTAAAAAGAAAAAAAAAATTATTTTTTGTTGTTTTCTCACAACTAAGATGGAACAAGAATAGTAATATAGAAACTGAAAAGCAGCCAAAATTTCTGTAGTAAGTGACCCAGAGTAACATTTATTTGTAATTTGACACTGCAGAGTTTTTAAATCATAGAAAAATCAATGTCAGTATAGTATGTAAAAAAAATCACATATATCACAAGCCAAAGGAGGAGAAAAAAAAGTTTGTTATTAATTTTAATAAAGTTCTCAAATATTTCTAGCAGTTTTAAATTGGTTTGTCAAATATTAAAGAGAAGCTGAAAAGATATCTAAAATACTAATAATTTGGGATACAGAAAAATATTAGATGCTTACCAGTAAGGACAGCTTTCGCAGACTGATCAGCTAAATCCAAGGCAGTTTTTCCATCAGTGTTCCTGATGGCTGGGTCGGCTCCATGTTGTAGAAGAACTGAAAAGAAATTAAACATTAATTTAATGCTAGAATAGTCTTTCACGTACAGAGTGAGAATTTTCCTGTACATCTTAAAGCACTCTCAGAAATATACATATGTAAGAAAGAAAGAGTCATCCATATCTTAACTTATTTTGTACTTTCACTCGTTGGTCAAAAATAAGTAAAAATCAGTTTTTTTCATTTTGAAAAACTGTACAAAAATTCTTCTGCAGAGAATTAAAATTTAATAAGATATATGACTAATCCTACCTGCATACATTCCTACTATATCTCAATTATATAGCAATTGATTTTTTTCTCCATACAAATAATTAATTACTAGAAATTTTGTAAATTAGATACTAAATTTTTAAGACCAGAAGGAAGCATCTAAAACATTTTATATAATACATATATTAGTTAAACTGGTACAATCTAACCCAGTGAAGGAAATAAAGAGTTGTTCTAAATTTCAATCAACTGAAGAAGGCTGGAAAGGACGAAACCTTGCAAATATAGTAACAAAGATGAGGACAATGTAAATAGTGTAAATAAATACCTCATGTCAGAAATATAGACAAATATATCCAAACTATTGGACCTCTTAAAAAAAAAAAAAAAAAAAAATCCCAGATAAAATTGTAGATCTATCCAAGTACTTTAGAATGATATATGAATGAACTTTGTAGGTCCATAAGCAACTGAGAAAGTTGGTCACTATTCACATGTTTCAACAGTTTTGTAAAAAGGTCAGAGGTCATATCTCAGAAACCCCTTGACAGAGATGTGTAACAGGTACCATTCATTTCATGGAGATCTATAAGTGTAGCAAAGTTGAAAAAAATCTGTGCTGGACATGGTTAAACCCTTGTTGATTTGACATGGAATGAGCCTTATTTATTCAAACAATTAAAAGCTTATCAAAGTAAATAATGTCAGTTATAGTGCATGTTTTCATTTTCTTATTGGGAGCAGATTTTCGGAAATAAAGGCAAACTCTTTCAAAAATCTATTTTACATTCCTCAATGAGTCCTGCACTTAACTTATAAAACCAATTTTTCCAACAAAATTGAATTTAAATTTTTTTTTCACCAAGATTTAAAAAAAAAAAAAAAAAAATATTTTCAAAAATAATTTCATTCATATATGAATAAGTCCTGAAAGTTTAGTTAAAATCTGACAATTATTTGATATTTTTTTTGCAAGAATTTCCAAATTAATGCGTCTGTCACTGGAAAAAAACTGAGTTATATAATAATGTTTTCCATTGTAAATTCTTGTAACAATTTGGTTACTCACTAACTAAAATCAATACAAGATTTTTTTACCAAAATTTCACACGTGTTAGAAGTGATTAAAAAAATAATTAAAAAATACTTTTGTTTTTCTTCTTAATAATATAAACATTTTGATGGGAAAAGTTTGTTTTAAGTTTGGGACCTTTTTTTATTTATGCTATGCTTTTTCTTCAGCAATTTAGTGGAGGTACCTAAAAAGGTTGACCTTGACCCGAACTAATCTAAAAAAACAAAAAAAAAAAACGTATTTTAATTTTTTTTAATTTTGACAAAAGATTTGCCTATCTTATGACAGTATATATTCCAAATTTTATGATGGGCATTCCACTAGAACTGTTGCTACAAGCGTTTTATAGAGCTGGGAAAATTCAAAATGGCGGAATGTAGTATCTGCTACTTCATATAAAAACATTTTGACATTTCACAACATGATCAAGTTGTATATCTTTGTAAAGCTATTTTAATGCTGATTAATATTCACATAAGGACCATGGTCATGAAATCAATTTCCCCCCCCCCCCGGTGATGAAACTGAATTTCTTCATTTTTTTTTTTCCTAATGCAACACAGACTTTGTTATGAAAAAGTGATATAATAAAGAAAGAATTCTGAAAAGTGTCAAGGTTTAATTAAATTATAGAATAAAAATATGTGACTTCTATGATGAATAAATTTTGGTTGATGCTTAATATTCTAAATTTACAAAAAAAAGCAATTTCTGTTGTTTATGGGTACTTTTTCTTTTATGAAAAAGCTTTAAAAATGAATGTTCTAAACAAATTCTTGACATTTTGAGTGTTATGCAAGTTCTGGTTGTGAAATCAAAATAATTTGTTTCTGGAGATCAAACTGTTTTTAGGATTCCTGTCATACTTTTTCTTATACAACACAGATTTTGATACGGAAAAATTGATGTAATAAAGAAAGAATTCTAAAAAGTGTGTTGAGATTTAATTACGTTATAGTATTAAAAGAATAAATGACATTTGATGTTGATGGTAAACAGTTTCTTTGACTTTTGACATGATACACTATATCCACAAAAAAAAAAAAAAAAAAAAAAATCAATCTGTGTTCATTGGGATACATTTCAAAATGGAAAAATGAAAAATTGTTTTACTGAAACTTTTTTTATAATAATGAACTTTAATGTATTTAGATTTTTCTTTCAAAATCTTTTTTTCTAAAATATTTGATGTATTTTTAATCTCATTTTTTTTTAAAGTTTATAATTTCTTCCTGTTTCACTTATTGGATCAACTGAGCTAAGAATATCAGAATATTTCAAAATTGATATATTTGGATGTGATAGATAATAGAAAGATGGAGAGGGTCCATTTGGTTGGAAAAATGCCAATTTCAGCTCTCCTTTACCTGAATATTTTTCAAGTACACATCCTAACCTCAATTCCTATCATGAAGTGCTGTCACAAATTCGTTAATGTCTTCGAACTCCATATTGTTTAGTTTTGTGATTCAAACTATCCTTCCTTTATTTTGTGTTGACAATGTTTTTACTTGCACTTCTCTCTGAGAGACAGAAATGAAAGTATGTAATTTCTGTGTTCCAATAATAGTGGAGGAATTACTAAATCTATCTTCTAAGGTGTTTGCTTCATTCATCCATTCTGCAGTTGAGGAATATAAAAAATGTATTCCAGAAATATTTTTTCTCACATAAAAAAATCAGCTGTCTTGGCATCATGATTTGTTAATTATAATGTCGCTGCAGGCTAGCTTTTGCTGCTAACCTTTTAACAGTGCCACCTAACCCATCACATGGTCCTTTCCCATGAGAAGTAGCAAAAAAGTGCCACTCTGCATCAATGCCAAAATCAGATTTATGGTTGCATAAATTTATAAAGTTTTTAAAATTTTTATAATGTGAAACAGCACCATCAGAGAAATATATCATTTTTTTGGACATCAAAATCAAGAATTATTTTTAATTTTTCTCTGAAACAAATGGACAGCTACTGTGTCATGCTTGAGACAATCAGATATTATTACAAAATTAATATGCTCAAGGTTAATTCTATTTCTATAGTAGCAGATGAATGGATGCAATGTAGCTTGATCATTATTCCAGTGGAAGCCTTGCGCCGCATCTTGTAAAATAAATGAATAATTCTCAGCAAAATCTGCTATTGCTAAGACTTCAACCTTCAAAGAACCTTTTCTATCAGAACAAAATTTTGATTGTGCTTTGGCAATGAAATTATGCTTCTTCAATGTTTGAAGGCCTGCATGGAACATTTCAGTGAATTCCTATGTGGATTGTGATAGTTTGTAGAGTGGTTCTATCAGTTGATAACCACTGTTTTGTATACAAAATCATCAACTGAATTTTTGTAAAAAATTTCTTCCATATAAAAAACAAAATCATCCATCAGTTTGCTGCAAGTTGAGCAATCACCCAAGTAGTATGGACAGTATACATTAGTATAAGAAAAAGATTTTGAAGTTGAATGGTAGTAGTAGTAGTAGAAAGAATGAATATTTTGGATAGTATAAAAGTAAAAAGCCCAGAATTTACTTAAATTATGGAAATTGCTTTTTTTGTAGATTTAGAATACAATATCAAACATCAACCAAATTTTATTCACCATAGAGGTCACATTTTTTTATTCTATAATTTAATTAAACCATGACACTTTTCAGAATTCTTTATTATATCACTTTTTCCACAACAAAATCTGTGTTGCATTAGAAAAAATATGAAGAAATTCAGTTTCATCACCGGAAAAAAAAAGGAAAAAAAATTGATTTCATGACCATGGTCCTTATGTGAATATTAATCAGCATTAAAATAGCTTTACAAAGATATACAACTCGACCATGTTGTGAAATGTCAAAATGTTTTTATATGAAGTAGCAGATACTACATTCCGCTATTTTGAATTTTCCCAGCTCTATAAAACGCTTGTAGCAACAGTTCTAGTGGAATGCCCATCATGAAATTTGGAATATATACTGTCATAAGATAGACAAATTTTTTGTCAAAATTAAAAAAAAAAAAATCCCCAGATAAAATTGTAGATCTATCCAAGTACTTTAGAATGATATATGAATGAACTTTTTTAAGTCCATAAGCAACTGAGATATCATCTTTTAAAGTTGGTCACTATTCACATTTTTCAACATTTTTGTAAAAAGGTCAGGTCATATCTCAGGAACCCCTTGACCTTGAGATGTGTAACAGGTGCCATTCAATTCCTTTCATGGAGATCTATAAGTGTAGCAAATTTGAAAAAAATCTGTGTCAGACATGGTCAAACCTTTGTTGATTTGACACGGAATGAGCCATAATATAAATTAAGGACTTTATAGTCTGAAGAAGAAAACAAAAGTTTTCAATTAATAATGAAATTTTAAAAGAATTGTTTTCATTTTTATTTTTTCAATTATAATAATTTATAAAGTTTCAAAAATATTTTTAAAATACTTCAAAGATTTGAGGGGTTAGTTTAAAAACTTAAGCAAAGTTTATATTTACTAATCGAAAATTAGAAAGTTTAATGCAAATCATCGTGCCTTTCTATTTTTAAGATAATTTGTAAACATTTTTTTTGTGTATTTGAAGTTTATTTTTGTACGGTAATTTCTATGTAAATTAAAAAGGTATGTTTCAGTTTCTTCCCCTTACAGGAAAAAAAAATCTGTACAATTATATCACTTGTGATCACCATACACTTATCTCACATCTCAAATCTGTCAACACGTATGGTAGAAAGATCAGAAAGTTGAACTTTGAGTTTAAGAATTAGTTTTATTCTAAATTTCATGTTATAAATAAGTAATACTTGTGTAAATCTGATTAATTTAACATTAAATATTTTTACTGAAATCAAGTATTGTCTTTTATCCATTATATCTGAGCTTAATAACTAACAAAATATTTCAATAACATTAACAATCATAGATCATGGGATACAAATGAAGATTTCAAATTGGCAACTTTTTCCATTTCACTGAAACAAACGTTAAACATTTTTCTCTTCCCTTTCTTTAGTTTCTTCTACAATCATTTATTCCCTAAAATCAACTAGTGTATCTGATATCTTTCTTTGCTTTTTTGTTGTTTTTTTTTTTTATTAAACAATGTAACTGATGTCTATAGGGCTAGGTAGTTGAGATTTAAGATGCTTATACCTTTTGAGAGAGTCCCATGTTAGTAATCAATATTTAATAGTAAACAAACATATGCTTGATTCTGCTACATCTCAATGTTTATTTACTCCTGCAACATATTTCTGAAGGCTTACCTTGACATGTTTACACGTAAACTTATTCTCTTTTATTCAGTGGGAGACTTTTGAAGTGAAAACCTCTTATAAAATATAAATAAATATGAGAAAAGAGATTTGGATTTTTGAAAATTTTTTTAAAACTTCTTGAGTATGTGTTTATATTTTTGTTTAACTAAAAACAAACAAAATATTTCATCAAAGACTTTGGATTAGGTACCTCCACGCATTTTCAATATCTAAATTTTAAATTGAATTTAAAAAAAAAAAAAAAAAAAGTTTTCATGAAACTTATTTTAGTTTTAATTGAAAGCTAAATGATTAAATTTACTATTTCCAGTAAACAAAATATTCTGGTGTATCTAAACAGAAATTATATTGATTGGAATCTAAAATTTTTCAATTTTTTTTTAATCTTTCAATTTTTTGGCCATTTTTAAGTGATCGATACATTTGTAAACAAAAGTTAAATTCTCGGTTTTAAAAATCTTGCAAAAATAATATATACATCTGTGACACTATTCTTAGAAAATTAGCAAATTTAATGTAAAATTAATCTGATTTACACAAGTATTACTTATACATGAAATGTAGAATAAAACTATTTCTTAAACACAGAGTTCAACTTCCTGACCTTTCCACCAGAAACGACAGATACAAGATAAGACATGATTTGTATTAAACTTTTTCATTTTCAATTAGTAAATATAATCCTAAGTTTTTAAACTAACTCCAATAAATCCTTGAAGTATTTTTAAAATATTTTTGAAACTTTAAAAATTATTATTAAAAATGAAATTTTTTTAAAATTTCATTATTAATAAAAAAAAAATAAATAAATAAATAAAAAAAAAAAAATTCTTTTTTCTTCAGACATGTCCTTTATTTATATTATATATTCAAGCAATTAAAACCTTATCAAATTAAATAATGTCATAGTTATATTGCTTTTTTTATTTTATTATTGGAAGCAGATTTTTGGAAATAAAGGCAAAATTTAAAAAATAAAAAGTAGATGATTGACATTCCTTAAAGAGTCTTGCATTTAACTTATAAAACCAATTTTCCCAACAAAATTTAATTTCTTAAAATTTCATGAATTTATGTGTGTGCGTGTGTCTGTGTGGAGGGGGGGGGTATACAGGTTAAAAAAAAAAAATTTCAGAAAGATTTTTTCTTTTAAATATTTTCAAAAATAATTTATTAATTTGTGAATATGTCCTGAAAGTTTTGTTAAATTTTGACAATTATTTGATTTTTGCAAAAATTTCTAAATTAATGTGTTTGTCACTGGAAAAAAAAAAAACTGAGTTATGTAATAATGTTTTTCATTATAAACTCTTGTAACAATTTGGTTACCCACTAACTAAAACCAAAACAATTTTTACCAAAATTTCAAATGTGCTAGAAGGGATTCAAAAATTTTAAGAAATAATTAAAAAATACTTTGGTCTTTCTTTCCTCTTAATAATATGAACAAAAATCTGGTGTAGGCGTCAAAGCTAACCTCGCAGCCGAGATTGAAAAAGACCTCCAATCCATATTGGACTGGGGTAAGAAATGGTTAGTAAATTTTAATGCTTCTAAAACGAAGCTACTCTCAATTAACCATCATCGACAATCTCACCTACCTCCCATTAGCATGGACCAGGCTTGCCTCCCAGAGAGTAAAACACTGCGCCTCCTTGGTCTCACACTTTCAGCGGACCTCAAATGGTATGACTATATCGAATCCATTGCTAAATCTGCTGCTATGAAAGTCGGTTCTCTGTGTAGGGCCCGGAAGTTTTTTCCATCTGAATCTATTCTGCACATTTATAAATCTACCATCCGCCCGTGCATTGAATACTGCTGCCATATCTGGTCGGGTGCCCCTGCTGTTCTCCTCGGGCTTCTCGATAAGGTTCAGAGGAGGGTCTGTAATGTGATAGATACCGACTTGGCAGACCGTCTGCAGTCTCTCTCCCACCAGTGCAACATGGCTTCCCTGTGTCTTTTCTATAAATACTTTCACGGCTTCTGCTCCGATGAACTTAGATCACTAGTGCCCCCTAAATACGAATTTAAATGAGATACTAGATTAGCAACTAGATCCCACCCTTTTACAGTGAAACCAATAAAATGCAGCCGTAACTTCTACTCCAACAGTTTCTTTCCTCGCACTTCCCGACTGTGGAATTCTCTTCCAAACGATTGCTTCCCCGATGGCTACAATCTCCAGGAGTTTAAATGTAAGGTCAATAGACACCTCCTAACACACTAACCTGCTCCCATTCTATCAAACACTCTTCCCATCTGTCCATCCCTCATCCTCGCTATCCTTACTCATCTGTCACCTTCCTCCTGACATTCCCTATGTCTAACCACTCCTTCTCTTTACCTTCCCCTATGTAGCCCCATGCGCAATAGTGGCAGTGGAATGCCTTGCTTGGGGTGAGATGATTAAAAAAAAAAAAAAATTTTGATGGAAAAAGTTCATTTTTATTAAGTTTTGGGGGCTTTTTTTTTTTTTTAAATACTATGCTGTTTCTTCAGCAATTTAGTGGATGTACCTCATAACGGTCATGAATATTAGTCAACCTCCTCTGCTGACCCATGAAAACCTTTAAAAAAATGCCCCTCTCTCTTAACGCAATTTGATAGACAGACACACACTTGTTACTGCATAGATTATAAGCAAATTAATATTGTAAATCATTTACTTATATTCTAAAATCCAATAAAGTTGTTATATTTTCTTTTACTTCTCTGCTATCAGAATTATTTACAATGAAAAACAATACAGTATTGATAAAGTTTAAAATTAAAGTCCAACTGATTTTTTTTTCAACTTTTTCTCCATTACATTGAAAATAATTCACTATTTAGATTTGTAACATGAAAACTTTAAATCATTATTTTAATAACTTACAGTTTAGTATTTCCAGTTAAGATCAGTATGGTGGTTATCTCAATCTAATTACAAACAAGTTTTTCTTTTTTAAATACTCATTTCATTTGTATATATGATAAATATTTGCTGTTAAAAAAAAAAAAAAAAAAAAAAAACTACATTTATGATTCAAGATAAAATTTTACAAATTTATTAAGGGAATAAGAACATTTTGATTATAATAGTGAAAATAATAGAAACTGTTTTTACAAAAATGCAAAACCAATGCCTATCATAGCTTTATTATACAGCTAACATAAGTGAAGAACAAAATTGCCATTCATAAAATTTCAGTATGAAACAATTTGAATTAAATACTAATGCATTTGATATCAAAGTTTCATGCCATTTATTTTTATTTAAAAGAGAAAAACTTTATACATTTTTATTTTAAAATACTTCATGAAAAATCCATACAGGAGCAAGATAACTAATCAAATATTATAGCTTTTGGTTGGATAGTACAAACAAGCAGCAAGCTTGAAAACAATCCTATGAACATAATCATAGATGGATATGACGAGAGTATAAGATTGCATAAACAACTCACAAAATTTTCATACAATTCTCAGATTTTTATTTTTCATTGCCTAAAATAACAGTAAAAGTTACTCAACAATAGTTATATATATATATATATATATATATATAATGCTACTATAACTATTGTAGCACTTTTCTTTTGAATAAGCTAATTTTCTTTATTCGATCCTTATTTTGGATCAAAAAGTCAAAATAATATTAATTTTACTTATTTAGGCTTTTTTTTTTAGCAATCATTTTTGTACATTTGAGTTATTCCTATTGACACTTCAAACATTGTTCTGCTCAGTAGATTGTAAAAAATTAAAAAAATACCATACATTGTATATAGTATTTCTATTTTTTTTAGTTTGTGGATTTCAAGCATTTTCTTTATTTTAAACCAGCAGACTTGAAAAACCAAAAAAAAAAAAAAGTAAAAACTAAAAAACAAGGATTATATCAAGAAGGGAAAAATGATGTCAAATGTTGATCAAAAAGAGAATAGTTGTGCCCTAAGTTTAACATGAAGCAGCAGCAGGAGCAGCAGCAAAGTAACAGATCATGAATAGTTATTTTAAGATCTCGATTGCATCACTGCTAAAATAAGATACTTAGATGACAATATCAGGTCATAGGGTTGATGCCAACCCTGGTTAGAAAAAGGGATAATACACTTTTTTTTTTAAGCCATGGAAAATTAAATCTAAAATTTTAGTATATGAAAAAGACAAGAGTGTAATAATTGTAGTTCTTTTTCTCTCTGCAATGCTTTAAGTTTTAAGGAAAAAAAAAACAACAAAAAAACAAACTCCTTTTAACATTTTTTTAGCAAAATAATAGCCTCACTAATCTATAAAGAGAAAAATACCAACAGAAAATAAGACTAAAAAAAAAAAAAAAAGGTAGTACCTAGTAAAATTCCTATCCATTTGAAACATTTTTGCTTAGTTTTCAGCCCTTAAATTTATTTATTTTTTTTTAAGATATCCATTAAATACAAAAAAGTAATGATAATTGAAATTTTACTATATTCCATCATAACACACTAAAATGTTCATACCTTGAGCAACAGTAAAAAGTCATCATTGCACTAAAGCTGTGCATTTTTCCAAGGTAATTGCAAAGTCAAGAATCCTTGGTCAAAGTTTCAGGTGATAATTTGATGTGTGCAGTTCTTTGCTGCTTTCTGATAAATGTAGCACTATGGCTGGAAGTATCAGCCAGTTGTCTTGGTCATTGGTTTGGTGATATCCTAGACAGGAGACACCTCCACCCACATTGTGTTTAGATAAGATTTGAAGTTCCAAACTCAGGAGGACTGAAACACTGCAAGCCCAAGTCAGCTACACATCACTTCAAATTAAATTTGACAGATTCTAGAGATTGATCAAAGCTTTGAAAGGAGGACAAAAACCAGAATATTTTAATCAGATTTCTTTATCTCAGCTGGTGTTAGGTGTTTTAAACTAGGGTCTTCCCTTTTTATTCTAATGCTTGACAGTGGTATACAGTAACTTTGAATCATTCCTTGACAACTAATCCTGCCAACTTGTCCCCATAATCTATTATACAATTAGATCACTGATTTACAATATCTAAGAGTATCCTTTATTCCATAAAAGGAATTGTCAGTTATCTATTTAATTGAATTCTGAAAACATGCTTCCAGAAAACTATTCTTCCTCTAAGAATATTCTCATAGATGAATATGTTTTTACATAAATAAATCACGTGGTCCATTGATTGGCTCTTGACAAAGATTTCCAGAGGGCCATGCCTACAAAAATATTCAAAATAAGAAAACACTAAAGTGATGGATAATTTGTATTTTTTGTTGTTTTAAAGAGATAATTTTGAATTTCTTCCAAAGAAATTATTACTTATCATTTTCATCTGATTGGAGAGATGGATATAGGACTATCCTGAGTTAAACAAAGTTATCTAAACTTAACATTAAAGTTAGATTCCTTGATAATGTCCTCAACACATTAAAAAAAAAAAATTCTTAATTAGTTCCTCTTCGCCTGTTTAATTTCAATACTTAAATATAATCAAGACTTCTCATGTTTCACCCCCTCAGCTTAGACTTACATAAGAAAACTCATCCTTTTGATATTTAACACCTGTCTATTCTCTCCACACAAGTGGGTCATAAGAATGAAATCACAATTGTTCAATTCAAAAAGAAAGTAATTCAAAATCTGATATTGAAAATTGATAAATGCATAAAAAACAGTGCAATTTAAATATCTCTCCCTAATCCTGGCTTAAAAATAAAAAATAAAACATTGCCAATTAAAAGATAAAAACAGTTTTTTTTTAATAAGTAAAATATAAACAAATGATGAAAGACATTAATGAACATTTTATTTTGATGAAAGCATTTACCATGTAGAACATACTGTATTTCCAGCATTGCCAGAGTTCAAAAATATTTAGTGTTGTGAATGAAGAATTGTTTTCCACACTACAGCCCCCTTTCCCACAGATAAATCCTTGCTAGTCTCTCACAACTATTACTACTTTCATCATTTATGTTCTAACAAACTACAAATCATTGTTCCACCAGTCCAGACCTTCACAGCTGGAACACACCATGCCACATACACCAATTCAACTCATCCATGTTGCATCCATTAGTGAGGAGGAAGTTCCACAACAACAGTTTTTTTCTCTGAATTGTCACATTATAGAATGGACTCCAACAGGACGTTTCTTCAATCACTACAATCTTAATCTCTTCAAGTTGAGGGTCAACCGGTATCTATCCTACATATTCTCATAGCATACACCTCTTTATTCCTTCCTGTACACCCTTACAACAACCTCATTTAGTAACGTTCTACCTTAAGTGGTTTTTGGGACTTATACTGGATGAATAGTAATTGTAAGAAAGTGAAGAAAGACTCAAATATTCTAATTATATTAAAATGGCTTAGGAAAAAAAAATAATACATTTGTTAAGTTTACAGATGTAATATCAAAATGTCTTCTCAAAGAGTTCCTTATACTATATCAATTATATTTCTTAGAGACTATTTAATTCACTTTTCTATGCACTCTTTAAAAAAAAAAAAAAAAAAAAAATTTAAATTAATCTCTTGCTTTCTTAAATCTAGATAATGTGATACTTTAAAGTGAAAATTAAAAAAAATTATGCATAACTAAAGGAGCACTAAAAAGTGGGTCAAGCAAAGAACATTTTTTTGCACTTTCTTGCTTAAAAATGAAATAAAATTTCCAATGTCAATTGGAAATTGTAATTACATTACAATACAGATCACTCATATTGTAGAGAGAAGCATTAAACTATTAGCTTACTAGTATCAAAGTACCTGACCTAATTAGCAAAATGAACTGTCATTCACAATATGAAACATTAATATTTAGATTTTCTTACGAAATCTATTATCAAACTTGCTAATTTTTATACAAGCTTAAAATTAATCCACTGCCCTGATTAAGAACTACATTTGACCATAAATCAAGCCACATATAAAGTTTAAGAAGATAGTCTCACAAATCATTTACTATTTTTGAATGCTCAATCCTCATAGTGTACTCCATAATTGTTGCTTTGTGCAACATTTAGCTTAGTAAGCCCTGCTAAGTAAGTATGCATGCAAACATGATAGCATTCTGAATATTTCTCATCATTAATGAATGAAACAATCTTCAACTGTGCATTAATTTTATTTTTCTCATGAAAGAGAAAAATAGAAATATATTCTAAATTTTATGCAGTAATACCTTTTGTTCTATTTCATATTAATTACTTTTGGGATGTGCGTTGTGGTGCATTGGATATCGGCTCGGAACGAGAAATCGGGGAGCCGAGTTCGAATTCCAGCTGAATTCATTGCATTTACTTACGTGCAAATACCCTTGGGAAAGGTATTAATTAATCCGTCTATTCCTTCCAGTTATGGGTTAAATAACAGGACAGATTGGGTTAGCAGTGGTCAGCAACCAGTCTACCACAGAAAGCAATAGCAACCTACTGCGGGATAATCTTCTGTCCAGTCAGTCATGTCTCTTTCGAGACATGATCGCCCAAGCATGTATCACGTATGGCACTTAACTGACCGATATATATATATATATATATATATAGTAATAATGTGCACATCTCTAACTATATATATGCATTGCTTTATATTCTATGTTAAATGTATATGAAACAAAGTTACCCAACCAAATAAAAATGAATTCTATTTTGTTATCACAAAAAATGGAAAGGGAGGAGGAATCATGACTGAAATAATACTTTTCTAAATGTCATTTTAACCTAATTAAAATATTTAAGATTAATATTTTCTACTTGTATAAACAGGAGAGGACTAGCACAGCTGAATCACTTTGTCAAGATCTTCAAAGATTTATTAAATTTATTGGTAAGTCTAAATTTAACAAGAACAAACATGTTTCATTGAAATTTTTCAAATTTCTTAAGAACTTTGTTGGGATTCTATTTTAAAAACACAAACACATATAATGTGTGTGTGTGTGTTTCATACTGTAAACAATTTTTCATAATTTTCTTCAATCTTATTTACTGCATCTAAATCTAATCTAATCTTATCTAAATTTATTTATAAATGGAACTTTGTGTGTGTGTATGTGTGTCCGTTACCTATAGATTCCAAAACAGCTAAACTGATTTTCTTGAAAATTTACACAGTTGTACTATAAGCATCTGCGAGTGTTCTTAGCTAGGTTTTGTGTCAAGGTACCCCCAATAAATATATCAAAAATCGATAATCAAAAAAAAAAAATAAAAAAAAATTAAAAAAAAAAATCGGGTTATAGAAGGAGTGATCCGATTTTAATCAAATTTGATACACTCATAGACAAAGACATAAGAAACAATATTCAGAAGTTTCAAGATTACAGTTCTTACAATAGTGCAGAAAATCGATAATATATATATATATATATATATATACATACAGGTTTCATTGAATATTATAGACAAGTTCTGTCTATTTATTTTGTATAAGATCCGTTCATATGATCTGATTAGCTTGATAGTGTTGTCATGGAAAGACGACAAGAAACCGCAATAATTGTTGATTTTTTTATCAGGTCTGAGCTTTCGGCTTACATAAACCATTATCAAAGAATGAACATTTAATGTTCAGTGAACATAGAACATTTAAATTATTAACAGAGTAGAGTTATACAGAGAAAATTAGACAGGTCCATTTTTTGTGTTGCACATGGCTGTAGGCCGAGAAGGAATGGTGGTAGTGGGTTTTTTGTTCAATTGAGTGTATAGTGGCATGAGGGATTGGTCTGGGAACTGCTGCTACTATGGTGTAGGTGGTAAGTATAGTAACTATGACCTCCCCCGTCGATTATAGACATTGAAGTATGTTAGTAGAGGTGTCGAAATTTATTTTATTTAGGCTAGGATCTTACACAAAATAAATAGACAGAACTTGTCTATACTATTCAATGAAACCTGTATTAATGAAAAAATGCTGCCAAAATACATACATACATACATATATATAAGGCAAGATGTTTGTGTTTGTGTCTGTTTATCAGCCTGTATGTCTGTATTTTTTTTTCAGCCCTTTTATTTTAGTTTTTGCTTCGGGTTTGGCTCTAAGTAGGTATAATTGTAGTTCTTAGTCTCGGCCATGATACCATTTACTCAGAGAACTTATTTAGCCTTCAAAATTCAGTTTACAACAACAACAAAAAAAAAAAAAAAATCGATACCAGGAAATCAAAATTTGACTTTTATCTATTCATTTTCCTTTCAGTCTACAGTTTCGTTTTAACTGGAAACAACTATTACTTTTAATTATTTCATGCCAACTTCCAAAGAGTCTCCAGGACTAGTTTTAAAGCTTTTATTACACCTGAGCAACGCTGGGCTATACTGTTAGTATATATAAAAGGCAAGATGTTTGTATGTTTCTGTTTATCTGACTGTATGTCTGTATTTTTCAGCCCTTTTATTTTAGTTTTTGCTTCAGGTTTGGCCGTAATTGTAGTTCTTTTGTGCCAACATCCAAAGAGTGAACTCCAGGACCATGGATTAGTTTTAAAGCTTTCATTACACCCAAGCAATGCCGGGCTATACTGTTAGTAATATTATAATGTCAAAATTAATTTTTATACAAGTTTGGAGTATTTTTTATTTTTTAATATCCACATATCACTCTTCTGCTATAAGTGTGTGAAAGTACATATAAATAAACTATAGCGATTTAAAATAAAGTGCCTGCTTTATATAAAAAAAAAAAAAAAAAACTGATATATAGATTTAAATTAAATATTTTTCAGAAAATAAAACATTAAAATATGTGCCCAGACCTTATAGACAATACTGCATACTTCCTAATAAGTTAAAATGTAAAAATAGAGATTGAAATTTGTTATCTCTTTTTTCTAGAATGATTTCATTGAATTATTTCAATTTTCTATTCTTTAGATTTAGAAAACCAGAATCTATATAGACCGACATAACCATGACCAAGTGATTATATTCAAGAAACTAAGTGAAAAATGATGGTGCACTCACCTATACAAACATCAATCTTTCCTTTAATGGCTGCTTCATGTAATGGGGTATAATTCCAGTTGTCCCTAGCATTAGGATCAGCATGTTGTCGCAGTAACAGCTGTACTACTTCAGCGTGGCCAAATGAGCAAGCATTATGCAATGGAATAAGTCCTCCTTCATCATGGGCATGAACGTTGGCATCACACTCAAGTAAGTATTCCACAACATCTTTGCGACCAAATCCTGGAAGAAAAAGGAGAAATACAAACACTTATAACATTTTCTTGTTGAAGAAATGAAATGACTTTAAATACAAGAAAAAAAAAAAAAAAAAAAAAAAAAACAAATTTTGATTCAATTAAATTTACCATTAATATAGCAGTAAAGATTTCAAATCTTACCATATTTACTGAAAATTTAAGAACAGATATCAATGATGCAAGTAACAATTTCTGAGTAAAGATGTTGGGCTGTGACACGAAACAGTATTTTTTTTTTAAGAACAAGGGAACCCTACTGTATTGATTTAAAACTTCATTTTTTAATTTTTTTTAAAACTCATTTAACACTTGAACAAGAAGGAAAGAGTGCACAAATATGTACACCAGATAAAACAGGAGAATTCATTCTTCATTTTTAAAAAGGATAGGTTATTTCCATTTTAATTATATATCAGTCAGTTAAGTGCCATACGTGATACACGCTTTGAGCGATCATGTCTTGAAAGAGACATGACTGACTGAGCAGAAGATTATCCCACAGTAGGTTGCCAGTCAAGACTATAGAACCCAATCTGTCCTGATATTTAACCCCTAACTGGAGGGAAGAGATGGATTAATACCTTTCCCAAGGGTTTTTGCATGTAAGTGAATGCAATAAATTCAACTGAAATTCGAACTCGGCACCCCGATTTCTCTTTCGAGTCGATATCCACTGCTCCACAACGCACATCCTAATTATATATATAAAACTATAAAAATAAACTAAGTTAGTTATCTAAATTTAAAATTTCTTAAAAATCATATGATATTCCATGAAGTATTCCATACTCAAGTTTATTGTACATTCTTTGCACAAAGCATTCACTGTTTTTTCATCTTTTTTCTTATATGCATGCAAATATAGTGCCATCTTTGGCTTGTTCTTCCAGCTTTATTTGCAGGTAAATACTCTAAGAAATGATGTAACTTCATGAATCTTACAGTTGCCAATTAGTCACTTAGACTTAAATCATGAATAATTCCAATATTGTTAAAAAAAAGTTAAAATCAATTGATATCTTCTGATCTTTTGTAAAACATCTAATTTAAGGGTTTATTTATGAAAAATATTTTTTTTTAATAATTTCAAACCAAGAAACAAGTTAATGTTTACATTTTGAGTTAATTAGACCAATCCCATTCAGTTACATTAAAACATAAAATTCTGAAACAAAAAAATATATTCTATCAATAGTTACAATTGGGTTATTTTACACATTTCTGAATTATTTTGCTTGTATGTTTTAAAAAATAAATCAAACACACACACACAAAATATATAAATAAATGGAGATCCAAGTGCTTGGATTCTCTCATTAAGTGCTTGATATATTCTAAAAAAAAAAAATAAATAAATAAAATCTTTATTTGCTATATCTGATTTTAAGAAAATGAGATTTATTTGTATCAAGATATCCTTATTCATAATGTACACACTTCAAATGATTTGTAAATATTTTGAAACAGAATTAATTTATAAGTAAAGCTCCTTAACACAAATGTAGATACACCTGGCTATTTGAGGTTTATTGCTCTAACTCTTAACAGCAGCAACACTTCAAAATGAAAATTGGCTGATTGTAAGCAAAGTAGCCAACATGAATAAGTTAACTTCAAAAGCAGCTGTTAAAAGACACCTGCTTCCCCTAAACCCTGCTATTCATCTTATCTAATAGCAAAGTATATTTCAGTTTTTCTTTGGGAAACAAAGTTTCAAGAGTGTTTTACAAATAAAACAAACACACAAAAATAAAAAATGAATTAAATTTTACAGATTTTTGGCACAATTTTCAACAATTGCTAATATTTTTTTTAATATTCATATTTAAATGAATATTTTGTTTTTCTTCAATTGTTTAAACATTAAATCTATACATGCACATTTTAAATTTATTTTTAAAATGAAAGCAAATTTCTTAATTTATATATATATATATATATATATATATATATATAAAAAAGCAAAAATAGGTAATGTGAAGATTGCTCAACTAAATTAAGCAAAAATAAATGCTGCACAACCAAGCAGTTTTAAAATAGCACAAAATTAAATTTTAAGAAAATTGAAAAACAACTTAGAAAATTCTACATTGGTCCTCATTAACAAATTTATTACTTTCATAAAAATTTTGTCAATGAGAGAAAATGGTTTTGTGCATAAAACAGGCTTTCTAGAATGCAACAGAAAAGCAATACATTTCAAAAATCTTTTTAAAATTGTTAAAATCCAATTGTTATTTGAATCTTAAATGATTTTTAAATGTAGAGGTAGTAAATAAAATTTTCTTAATTCTTTGATCATAATATATTTTATCTTTGATAATAACAGTAAATGGCTTGTCACACACATATATATCTCACACACCAAAAACATACAAACATGAGGGAATACTGAAAACTTATCCTAGCTAAGGAAAATTTTTGTTTTCTGATTAAAAAAAATTTTAGTGTTAGGCCATAGTATTGAGAAATGGGTTAGACACAGAATTTCCCAGCAACCCTCATGTGTTTAAGTATAAATTTCTCCAACATTTAACAACAAAATAAAGTTTATGAAAATGTAAAATACTTCACCTGAACTACTTTGTACTATTTTCTTTAAAGACATTTTTGGATATGTAATAAGCAGACAAATATTTTTTACTATTAAGAACTAAGCTTGTGAAAAATAATTTTCAGCTCTGGAAGGTACCTAAGCAGATGTGTTTATAATTTGGTAAAAGGTACTGTGATGTGCAGGGTCATAACAGTTGCTTTGAGCAATAAAAATTGGATATTGTAAAGAATAGAGCTGGATGGAAATGAAAATTTTAAATGGAAGAAAAGAAAGGTCATCTCAAAAGAAAGTTCTCCCTCCTCTATGAACAGCTGATGACTGTGTCCTTTAGTGGACTCCATGGACTTGGAGGGGGGGGTAGTTGAAGTTGAGATGACAAAAAGTGAGAAATGGGGATTTAGTAAAGTATTTCAGATTGAGGGAAAAGGAGGTTAAAACGGGTGGGGGGGAGAAGGCAGGCATTTATGTATTATGCACAGAACAGCTGGAGAGGATAAATATTTGAAAGGTAAACTTTTTAAAGTTTAAAAATAAGCTAAGCTAAAAGAAGAGATAATTGAGGATAAAAATTTATTTCCTGTTAGTGTTATCCCACCAGAAAAATCTCAATCTTCATAAACAAAGTAAATGAGAGAGAGACAGACAGACATTCAGAATTAGCACTAGAGAAAAAACACAAAAAAGCAACAATCATCAACAAGAATGGCTGTTGAAAAAAGAAAAACAATCTTACAATTCTGTTCAAGAACAAAAAAATAGTATGTCAACTGTCAAATGTATATCAAATTGAAAGGGTTTACTTTTAAAACAGGGTTAAATTAAGAGAGAAAAAAAATACATATGCAATTGCATGTATACACTATGGTACATATTAAAATTCCACTAATAATAGACAATTAAATGATAGGAAATTATCTCTCAGAGTATTATAGGCCAGATAATAAATATATTTCAATGTTGTGCACATGTACATTAGTTAAAATATTAGAAATGAAGTTCTAAATGAAAGTCAATTGTAACAATTTCAAAAAGAAACAAAACACTATGCAAGAACAATTATTAAACATTAATACCATCAAGACTTCTAGAAAATAAAATTAAAATAATTTGTAGTTGATGTCAGCTTAGACATCTTTTACAAATAGCAAATATCCAAAGAATTAATAGATTCAATTTTATCCAACATCTCTACTATTTCAAATGTCATAACTGAGTGGTAAAGCAAACTTATTAAATCAAACAGTAGTTTCCCCTACAAAAGTAGGTGCATGTTCAATCCCTGCTGGGAACAGATTTTTCTTTAATTTTACAACAGCTGTAATGCACAATACACTCTGTTCAATACAAAAAAAAAAAAAAGGTTGCGTATACTTGCATAAAAATTTAGGTACCTCCACTTTTTCAATAAAAAAACAGCATAGCATAATGAAAAAAACTTAAGTTTTATCAAAGTATTTAAGAGAAAAGAATAAAATATTTAATTATTCTTTTAACCCTTTGTAGCATGTTTGAAATTCTGGTTAAATTTTTTTTTTTTTTTGCATCTGTGTGGGACCAAAGCTGATTATGGGTATTTTTTTTAACATCTTTGTTTCCAGTGAAAACACATTCATTTGGAAATTCTTGCAAAAATTAAATAATTGTCAGATTTTAATTACACTTATAGGACTTATTCACAAATGAATTAATTTATTTATGAAATTATTATTTCTATAAAATCTTAAAAATATTTATGTTACCCACCAACTTAATTTCTAACTGTTTTATTAGTTAAACACAGGACTCCTTGGAGAATGTAAATCACCCCCACTCCCAAACAGTACAATAAAAAATGCAGTAAAACTATGAAATTATTTCATTAGATATGCTTTTAATTACTTTTATAAATAATACCTATTAAGGACATTATTGAGTGAAGAAAAAAACATTTGTGATGAATAATGAATTTTTACAAGAATTGTTTTCATTTTTAAATTATAATAATTTAATGGTTTCAAAAAAAACTTTAAAATTCTTCAGAACTTTATCTGTGTTAGGTTATTAAATGAAGACTATATTTACTAAGAGAAAATTGAAAAAATACAAATCATCACACTAAGATTTTATAAATAATTTAAAATTTTTTATCTGGTGTATAAAACATGCCCATTTTGAAAGTATAAGTGACCATACATTACATTATCAGAAAATAAGATCGATAACTATAGTAAATTTAAAGTCAACATTCCTAAAATTAGTTTAGAGAATATTTCCAACATTAAGATTGAGTACTTAAAAAATACATTAAAAAAAAAAAAAAAAAAAAGAGTGTTTACCTGCCATTTTCTTAAATTTTGTTTTAAAGTCTCAATAGGACAGTAATAAACATATAAATACATTATCAGTGCTTGACAAATGCTTGTCATGTTTTGAAAGATACGTAAATCATTACCACTCTTCATTTTAAAATTCATTTTTCTTTTTAAATTTAAAGTAAATAATTTAATTATACTTTAAATCAGCTAATATTCTTTAAAATAAAGTTCCAGAAAAGTATATTTTAGTTTTAGAATTTTTAATAAAGAAAATTACAATTAAAGATGACTATAAAGGGCACTAATCAGCCATTTTAGAAAAAAAAAAATCTAAGTCCATTCCTTTCAATATAATTTATGTTTGAAAAATACATTACAGAGTATTTCACTAAATGGAAATAGTAAATTTAATTTTTTAGCTTTCAATTAAAGCTAAAATGAAAACTTCAAAAAAGATTTTCATTTATAAAAATCAATTTTAAAACTTAGGTATCAAAAAAAATATATAGAGGTACCTACATAGAATACACAAACAAAAGATACTGACCTAAATATTGTATTGCTTTAATGTTTCAAGTAAACACCTGAAGTTTATACTTGGTAATCAAATTCAATCACTAGGCATACTGTAAAGGCATTCGAAGAACTAAGTGGAATGAGAGAGTACACATTCTTTTATCTCTAATTATTATGAACTACAGTCATACACAAGAATAGAGTTGTTTTTAATCTTAAAATTTACAAAAACATGATCTTGATGGAAAGGTGGAGTCATTACCTTGTACCTAATTGATTAAAAATCCTAAACAGTACACACAAAATGAAATAAACTTCACACATTGTCAGCTTACATCTTAAGATTTTAAAAGATGTATTATAACTGATTCACTATAAAGAAAAAAAAACAGCTATTGAAACAATGTAACAACTACAGTATTTAACACGGCACTTGAAGAAAAAAAAAAAAACACCCTGATTTAAGCTATAAACAAATTTGTCAGTGAAAATGCCATTTTATAGTCATTCTTTACAATTACCCAAGTCCAGATTGCTGAATTTATTCCATTTGGGCACAATTAGCATCAATAAGGTCATTTCACATGTTTTCAAATTAAATATAATCAAGTGAGAGAAATGCAGAATTGATAATTTAAATGTTTTTTATTGATGCAGTCAAAGAAAGTATCAACCCACAATTTTATCCTTAACAAAAAACACAAAGCTGGCAAAATTTATTAAATCCAGTAACTAGAAGATTGCAGAATTTGCAGACCTACCCACCACACACACAAAATGCTGTTTTTATATATATATTATATATATATAAAGACTACCAATAACAAACAAATAAATCTATTTAATCTAGAAATGTACCTTTTAATAAGGCTTATGCCAAACCTGAAAGAAGGATATGACAGTATGTTTTTTTTTACATAGAGACATTTAAGTTGGTAATTAGTATTTATTTCTTTAAGCAAGATAAACATGCTAATATCCTGGTCAACCATACTAGCTATCAAATTTCAAACCAAATAAGGAAAATCTTTAAAACACACACGAAAAAATAGAATCCATACGAAATGAGTTAACTCATTTTAATTAAACTTTTTTATTAAAAAAAAAAAAAAACACAATGATTTTCATTTTAAAGACATTTACAGAGGTCATCAAATTCATAATGTATGCTGATATAATTCAGTTATGAAGACATCATATTTAACTATTTTGAAAATTAATAATATACTCCTTTTGTACTTTATAAAGATCACTGATCAAACTATAGACAATTAAAATGATTGTGTGATGCTAGGTAATGAATGTATGCTTCAAATAATGTTTATTTATTAATATAAATGACAGCTTAATAAAATGTCATTTATATTTTTATGCCAAAATAAAAGCACATCTTTTCAAAATGCATTCCATTGTGTATTTAAACAGAAAAAATACTTGGTTGGAGGATAGTGAATCACTGCTAAATTGTTTCTTGGTAAATAAAGATCAACTAGTAGCTTACACCAGAAGATTTAATTACAAATAATTAAAGCTGTGGAGAGAAAAAAAAAAAAAAAAAAAAAAAAAAGAAAAAGACAACTCTCCTTCAGAATGAGCAACAAAATATAGGAGGAAATAACCTCCAAATAAAACAATTTCAGGCCTTTGTTATTCAGAGAAAAACATGTATCCCAAAAGTTTCAGTCAAGAGAAACAAATTTATACAGAGAGCTTGAATTAAATCTTAAATTCAAGTCGTGATTTACATTTGTACCAAATTATGAAGTATTCTTCACAATGTAGTCTCCAAATACCAAAAAGACATCTTTGTTAATGAAATATATTCTATTATCTCAGCAAAAATAGTAAGATAAAAATTATCACCACCATTTGATAAACAAGATCAAAACTTGTCAATGAAATTCAACAATTTTATTGAAGAAACATATCACATAGTGGCAAAAAATTGTACTAATAAAATTTGTACAAAGCATAAAACACAAGAGGAATTAAACATTGTTCTATGCTTATAAATAAGGAAATCAAAGGGTTTCAATACCAAACAACTATAATAAGATGAGTAAAATTTGATCAAAACAAAAAACATTTGAATTGCAAATGTTAAGATTGAATTAGCAAAGTTTTAAAGTTTCAGTTTCTACACTAATTGTTTTCTGTTTAAATTTATGGAATGAGAAGTTTACATTATTTACAGTTGTACTGTAAATGTTCTCATCCTTGTTATCAAATGTTTCAGTCATTGTACCTTCTGGCCTTCATCAGGTTTCTGTTAATCCAGGTAACTTTCAGGGAATTTCTAATCAAAACTTATTTAAACTATGATGGTAGCTCCTTCTCATTCCCCTATCCAACATCTAGATGTTTGTTTTTTTCTTTTTTTTTAGATTTGCTCAGAATTTGCTATTCATGCCCCATCCCAAAGATTGAATTTGCAATTACTATGAAGGTTACCCCTCCTGGATCAACAGACACACACTTGAAGACGACAGTGGGGACAAAGGCCAAAATGTTGTGATGGTAATCAAGTTGTAAGTAATACAAAAAATGGGCAGTTCAACAAATCTCACTATATCAATTACAACCAAGTAATGAGTTTGAGCCTCACTTGGTGCCTTGCATTCGTGGTCATGTGTCACATCTAAGCTACACTGGGTTAATCACAATAATCTAAGTGATTTTTGCTTTGAGGTTTAGATGAACAATAACTGCTTAAAATTAACAGCATATACAAAACAAAACATTTTGGTAGAAATTATATTTTAATTAAACCATAACTTGCAAATGATCCAAGTTTTAAATATAACTGACATAATACATGACTGAATCTCAATTCACCCCAACTGAATCTTGCAAAATAATGATATTTCAGTACATGAAGCAAAACATTTAGATATGCATCTATATTCTTAATATACTAATTTTTTTTTTATATTGCCAATTGGAGTAGATAGTTTAGTCTATCGCCCGGTTCACACTCCACCCTCGTCTATTGAACAGGTGAAGAGGCTCATCCCTTGTTCCCTGTTTAGGATGTGGTTTCCGGCTTTCTCTTTTCCATTCTTTTTACCCTTACGTAGCCCCCTGCGCATCAGTGGCATTATCGCCTTGCTTGGGGGTGATATGATTAAAAAAAAATAAATAAATAATAATTTCAGGAAGAATGCAATCATAGCTCTCCATAAATTCCTATTTGTAAATTACCATAGTTAGTCATACACGCTTTGGGTGATCATGTCCCAAAAGAGACATGACTGACTAGGCAGAAGATTATCCCACAGTAGATTGCCATTACTTTCTGCAGTAGATTGGTTGCCAGCCAAGGCTATAGAAGCCAATCTGTCCTATTATTTAACCCATAACTGAAGGAAGAAACGGAATTAATACCTTTCCGAAGGGTATTTGTGCGTAAGTGAATGCAACGATAGTGGGGTAGTTTTTTTTGTTTTTTGTTTTTCTTAAGTGCCTTCTATACAGTTTCCATATTCAAAGTTGTCCAACCTAGATTGGCTGCAACCCAAGACTAAAGCCCAATCTACCCTGCTATTTATCTCAGGGTTGAAGGAGAGAATAAATGGATTCATTAGTGTGAAAATGAATGCAACAAACTAGGCTAGAATTCAAACTCTGACTTGTCAATTCCACAACAGCAACTTATATTTCACAAACACACCCATGATGTTTCCAATTAGATTTTAATTGTTAAAACTTTTCCTTATTTTAAAATACAAATAGATTTTTTTGATATGCATACATTAGGTTTGCTTAATAAATCCATAATGACTGATACATTGAGAATTGCCAAAGTATTTTAGGCTTGTTCTCAGCACATTTTTAACAAATATAAATTATGATAGAATTACAGGAATTATTAGAACTAATTACCATCTTCAATTAAATCTTCTTAGCCTATATGCTCCTGGTCTTTTGCTTTTCACAATCTTAAAGACTTTCAACAGAATTACTTAGTCCACTCAATATTTTTCGTAATATTCATAATTAAAATAATTAAATTCATTTTTTTTTTCAGCATAAACCAATGTCATTATCTAAAATCAAAGTGATCATAAAGGATCTCAATTGTTGAGCATATAGACATTTTTACTAAATCAAATCAATGTTGGCTTCTTAAGTAGCAACAGTTATTTTAACTTTCAATTTTTACTTAGACAATGGTATGTACTGTACAGGTCATTAAAAAAAAAAAGATCAAAGATACGTGCAAAAAAAAAATAATCAATATTGCAATCACTTTTCAATGTGAAATGAATTGAAAACATGAACCTTTTTAATATTTTAAGGTGTTCAAAGAGTAAAATTATTTTATTTAACAACCAAAAAGACTATAGAAAAAAAAACAGCATTATCTGGTTTTGTGTACCTGTGTCAAAATGTATTTGGATGAAAATTATTAATACTAACATTACTGGAAAGTCAACATAAAATGAAAATAATGTATGTAGCGGCTAGTATATACAATATGAATCCCTATTTTTAAAAAAATCAAATAGCTGATGATGAAGTTAAAACCACAATGTCACAATAACCAACTTGAAAAATTAATTTAGCCACTGTTTGCTAAAACTCAGAAAAATCAGTATTTAATTAAAAATTATTTACTATTTTAATTAACGCTTTTATGTCAATGTTTTGGTTGAGCAATTTTGAATAATGAGCTCTGAAAAATGATGAGGATGATAAACTCTTCAAAAGATATGAAGAAACAGTTGCCTAAGAGGTAAATTTAAACAAAAATTAATAAGGATAAATTTAATTTGATAAAGATTTTAAAATTACATGAATAAATTAAACTTTTTTTTTTTTTAAAGAAAGCAAGAAAATATAGTTTAAAAATTAAAAAAACTTATTCAATGTTGTCTGGTAGAGTAAATTACAATGGTTGAATGGTATGATCCAAATCAAATCATTTTCCTTCCATCGATCATAAGATTCACCAATTGAAATACAAAACAAAATAAAAAAAACTTTTTCTTTTCTTTTTAGATTTGAATATTTCTGCTTGTTTAACTTTTTTTCATTGTTATGACAAGAAAAAATTACAAATCTTTCAAAATAAGAAAAATTTGTAGGTGCGTGGAAAAAATTAATTTTATGGATAAAGATTAAAGAATGAAGATCTTTTTAATATTTGGAATTAGTTAACAGAATTAAAAATAAAAATTTAAAAAAAAAAAAAAGGGCACTGACGTTCAAGATGAAAACATTTTTTTATTTCCAAAGTTGGAAAATATTGAAGTTTGGGAAGACAACTAAAAAAAAAAAAAACATTCCGTTTTTGTATTTCTAATTATAGTTTCATTTTTATCAGTGTATATGTTGTTATTGCTGTTTAAACAAAACTAAGAGCAAATAAAACGGGGAAAAGAAAAAAATCTTTCGATGTTCTCTTAAATTTGTATACGAGTTGCACTGCTAATTTTATAATTTGCTTAATTTTCATTAGTTTGACCTTAAACGGTAAAATTCTCAAATTCTTTAAAACAGTTTTAGCTATAAAGAACAAATATAAACAAATGAAATAGACGTTTTTAAAAGAATATTTTTATTTTCAAAATAAATTAAATGACCTCTACAATTTTTTTTACCACCAAACAAGTAGGAAGTTTTTTGAACTGTTAAATTACGTCGTCATACCAAAGGTCCAAAACAAAAAGTAAAACAGTTTTGTGAGTTAAGTAACTTAACTCACAAAACTGTTTTTACTCGTAACTAAAACCAAAACAAATAAATAAATAAAAATTTATTTTGTTTCGTTTTTTTTTTTTTTTTAGATACAACTGCTTTTAAATTGGTTCGATCAGGGATTGAAACTGCACAAACGAGTAGCAAAACACTAACCGTCATTGTCACTTTATGATGTTAAAAAAAAAAAAAAAGAAAGAAAATCACAAAATCCAATGCCAACAGTTGTAAAAATAAATAAAAAAAAAAGAATATAAATAAAAGAGCCTCGTGAAAATAGATGCGAGGATTGAACCGGATTTTCCCATTATATGATTGTCCATAAAAAAGCATATATGAAATTAAAAACATTATTGTAAACAGATACACAAAACAGGAAGCTAGATTTTAAAACGATACCAACACAAGATATAAACAGTGGTTCAAAAATGAGGGTTCAGTCTATTATAAATCGAGTGTGAGAAACTGATAACCCATTTTAGAGCCACTTTCATGTACTCAAGATTAGAGACTAATTTTTAAAACTAAAAAAAAGCTTTGAGAGGGGTTTACAAATATATCGAACCTTCGTGAACCTTTTAGCTTACGTCATGAAAAAAGATAAAGACTGTATGCAAAGAAACTGTTTACTTGGTAGTAAAAACAATAAAATGGTGGGGGGATAACTTTAAGTGGATAAAGAAATCACGGGTCTGCATTTTCCCCTTTTCTTTTTTGAAGTAACAACGGTTGACGCTGATGGCTTCTCCTATTTCTTACCTGCTGCAAAATGAAGCGGCGATGATTTCCTTCCAGACGTATCCTTGGCGTTAACGTTATGTGCGTTGACCAGCTTCTTGACCTTAGCCAAATCTCCATTTCGGCAGGCTTCGAATAATTCCCGGCCTGGATCGACGGTCACTGTGGAAGACGAAGCTAAATTGCTCGGAAGCTGGGAACGACGACTCGACGCCATCTTGGCCTCTCTAACCTCCCACTCCTTCTGTTCGTCTGCTACCTCCCACTTTGCTTGGCCACTCTCCTCCCCTTCTTATTCAACAGCTTTTCTCACGTTATCTATTCACCGTACCTTTACTGGATCTCTATTCCTCCTTCCCAGTTTATATCTTTACTTAATCTCTTCACCTACTCTCTCTCTACATTGACCCTTTCTATTTTTACTCACTCACTAATCTTTCTAGTCCCACTCAAATGTTTCTTTTTCTTTTCTCTTACTTTCAGCAAGTACTTGCCGTTTTTGTTAGCAAGTACTTGCCGTTTTCAAACCGTTTTTACCTTCTAAATGCAACCACTCTCTTCCTTAAGCTCTTCAAAAACCACTTTTCAAATTTAAACTTTTCGTTTTTATAGCTTATTTTTGACGTCTAATTTATTTTATTTTTCACTACACTTAAAGCTTATACTTATTTTTTTACTGAATCTTTTTTTTTCACTTTTTATCTCTCTTTCTTCTCGCCTTATTGTTTCATCCGAGTTTTCGCTTTTCCCCCGCCACACAGTATTTCCCCCCAATTCACTCAGGAAAGCCTAAACCCTTAATTTTCTCCTACCCTGTACCCCTCCAATTTCTTTTACACCCACCTTGTCCCTCTTTTGATTGACTTTTTCTTCTTCTTTCACCCGCAGGCCTCTTTCTTTTTTTTTTCCCTTGAACATTTTGCCTTTCTGCTTTTATCCTTGCCTTTTTCTTCTTTCGCCCTTATCTTCACAATTTCTCATACTCATTATTACATGATCCAATCTTTTACAGTTTTACACCGAACTGAACCGTTCCAATATTAGCCTGTTTGTTTTCGGCACAAACTATCATTTACTTTTGTTGTTTTTTTTTTACTTTTTTTTTACTTTTTTAACGACCATCCTATTTTTTTTTATTTATTTATTTTTTACACAAGCCTTAGTTCATCATCAGACTCAAACAGATGAATTGTCATCTTATTTTCATTTAAAATTATTCTTCCTTTCAAAACCGCTCTATCACTATAATTCTAATAATAATTCTCTTACATTTATTTAGAGATCCTTTTTTTATTTGTTTATTCATTTGTTTTATTACTGACGCAGAAAGTAAAAAAGTAAAGTTGAACACTGGTTTTTTTTCTGAAAAAGTAAAATTGTAAGTTTTTTTGTTTGAAAAATAAGTATTCAATTTTTAGATTTTAGAGAGCAACTTAAAAACATTTTTATCATGTTTTTATTGGCTGAAGAAAATAAGTTTTAATTTTTTTTTAATTTTGAATTAAAAAAATATAAGTATGCTGTATTGTTAATCATTATGTTTTTTAGTTGTAGTAAAACGTGTGATAAAAGACCACTATTTTACCGCGAAAATATCATTAACGACATTTCATTCAGCATTTTTTTAAACAAGTGTGTGTTTGGTCTAAAAAAATAAAACAATTCGTCTTAAGTACGGACCAGGAGCGGGAAAAGATTTAATCACGAACAGTTTTTATTTTTTCTTCAGCAGTCAATTTCCACTTTGATTTGTTTTTTAAACTTTTTAATTGTTTGTTTTTATTTGTTGTTGTTGTTGTTTTTTTGGGGGTTTTTTGGCGATTTCAAAATTATACTTTTTATTTTTTTGTCGTAAGTTTCAGTTAATTTTTAGTGCTATTTTTTAAATTTTGGAGTTTGAGAATCACAAAAGAAAAAGATAAAAATTAAAAACAAACGGGATACTTAAAAAACAAATGTTTTTGAAAAACGTAATCCAAAATAAACCCAATTTTCCTAGTCTAAGTGAACTTTACTTTTTAATTTACAAGACATAAAATTTTCCTACGAACGTGCCCCACGGTTATCTAAATTCGTGTCATCAACTGTTACTAACCGATTTGTTTTGATTTTATACAAAATTGTTAAGTAAAAAAAAATAACTTCAAAAATTTGAAAAACCCAGGCTAGGGAAAAAAAAATTTTTTTACTACTACAAGTATGTTTTTGAATTAAAAATAAAATCATTTACGAAAAATTATTTTTCTAAACAAAAATAAATATTATAAATTATAAAAACTCAATTTGTTTTTAATTTTGTTGGTAACAAAAACAAAGAGAATTCATTCAATCATTCTTTTTCATTTGTCTCTTTTACAAAAACTTTTTCTGGCTATATAAGGCAATAACATTATTACATATTCGGACTGTTGTCCTCATCTTTGTTGCCATATTCACGACGTATCGACCGTTGTACGCACCGGCCTTCTTCAGATGTTTGGTATTTCGAAACGAAACAAGGTAGATTGTTCTAGTTCCATGTGTCATGCCTCTTCCAGATATCTCAGTATCAGTTAACGTCTTTTTTTTTCTTAACTCAACTCTCCAAGTTTTAGATATTGAACTCACAACTCTTCAACCAATTCTTTTATCCCCTGAGTCATGTGTATTTGAGGACATCAATGGATTTTTTTGCAACTTATAAACTTAATGCCTCAGTATCATTTTTTTTTAACCAAAGCTCATATTACAATTTGGTAGTGTTATTGTTTTTCTCTAGCACTCCATATTACCGATTTCTATATTGTCTACTGGCTGAGGAGATTTCTGTGCCTTAGCATATATGCTGATTCCTTTCTTTTTTTTTTAATTTTCCAGTGATGTTCTCCGTCTAATATTTCAACTTCATCTCACAAGAAGGGGTAGTGTTCTCCCTTTTCCCTCCATGTATGATCAGCCACACCTGATTTTTCTATTTTCCCTTTTTAGTTTTTATTTACATTTTGACAATGACCAAAATGTACAAAGCTGGATAAATGTCAAGGTCAAACAAGGGCTGGGTGGGTATAAGTTTGTGCTGAATCTTTGTTTTCTCTCAAACTTTTCAAAGATTATTAATGTGGAAATAATAAAAACTAAAATAGAGAAATATCAAAAAATAATAATTATTATTATTATTAGTAGTAGTAGTAGTAGTAGTGAAAAGCTTTGGAAAAGAGAAAAATAGGGGATTCCTGGAAAATTCTTGACAGGACTGAGATAGATTTTAAAATCGAGGCCTAATAAAATTTCTGGCCTTTTTTTTTTACACCATTGGCCATTACTCAGTTGGTATTATCTGTTTACAATGGTCACAGGTGCCTTTAAAGTAACTTTAATTATTTGAAAAATTTTTTAAGCCCTTCTAACATTTTTGAAATTTTGTCAGAAAGTTTTGTTTTGATTTGAGTTAGTGGCTAAAGAAACGTTACAACTGTTTTACAATGGAAACATAATGATTGCATCACCCACTTTTTTTCGGTGACAAACACATTAATTTGGAAATTCTTGTAAAAATCAAATAATTGCTGGATTTTAATGAAACTATCAGTAATCATTCACAAATGAATTAAATTATTTTCAAAATTATTATTTTTTAAAAATCTTGATAAAATATTTTTTTACCTCTGTTACCCCCACCACACGTAAATCCATGAAATCTTAATAAATTTACATTCATGGTTAACTTGTTTTATTTGTTCAACGCAGGACTCATTGGAGAATATAAATCATTTATTTTTTTTATTTTAAGTTTGCAATCATTATCCAAAAATCTTCTCCGAAGAGTAAAATAAAAGTGCAATAAAACTCTGATATAATTTAATTTGATAAGCTTTTAATTGCTGGAATAAATAATAACTATTAAGGACATTATACTCTGAAGAAAAAAAAAATTTCGATTAATAATAAAACAATTTTTATTAAACTTTTCAATTTTAGATAGGCAATATAATCATCCTTAACTAAAAAGTCTACTCGCAATCAATTCTTTAAAGATTAAAAAAAATTTTAACTTTATTATTAAATAATTTAATAATAATAATAATAATGAAAATGAAATCAATTCTTTTAAAATTTTATTAATTTATTTTATTTATTAAGATGTTACTATCATATGTAGTATGACAAAGTAAAATTTTTCCAGGAAATCATAATTATGCTTCCATGGAAATTCCACGGGTTCCGCTGGTGAATATTAAAGTAATAAGTCAAAGAATGCAGAATGCAATTATCTCCCTTTTTACAGAATGAATTTTCTAAGCTCCCAAGGAGCTTAAAGAGCCACATGTCAATCCATGAATGATTATAGCTGGTGGGTGCTTAGCTCATGCCTGAAGCAGATACAAGAGTTCATGTTCTGCTTAGACTTCAAGGGAAACAGATGTAGTAATCAGTGATGGCCAGGCAAATGAGTGAATGTCATACATTCTAAATATAAAACATAAAAGCTATCACACAGGTTAGCTATGTTGCTCCTAGAGACAAGTAAGATATTTTTTTATATTCATTCTTTCACACACTGCTTTCTTTTTTTCATAAATCCTTTCAATTTCTGTGTACAGGGAAAATTGTTATATATATCTCACAATTTGGGTTCAGCTCGTACCCTAATAGTCTTAGTGATAGATGTAATCTGTGCTTAGTAGAAAAATTAGGATATTAAAATATCATAACAAAAACTTATTTTTAAATCAGAGAAATGAATTGGTTAGCAAGTGTCAACATAAAAGTAGCTTTAAATTTCCTTAATATGGATTAACTATATTAATCCCTTCCTCTATTTAACCCTATTCTTATAAGCCGTGAATTCATTTCTCCCTTTATAATTGCCTCCTGTTTACCTTTCTTCAATTTTAATTGTTATATTATTTTTTAATCTAAATTTAATACTGGTTAGAAAAGTTTATACCCCAGATTCTCTTTAAGGACATTTTTAACCTTGAACTCCTGTCTCTTCATCTAAAGTATTTTCTTCCAATTTCTATCACATATGTGTTAAACTACACCTTCAACCCTCCCACCAATTTTTGTCTCTTTCCTTTTTTCTAAAGAAACTTTACTTCCAGTTACACAAAATTGTTTCATAACATCTCTTGCATGGAGTTGAAGAGACAGATTTGATAATCTGTAGAAATGGCTATCTTCCAAATTTAATATTTGAATTTATATGTAGAATAAATATTTGCTCTGTAAATTTAAATTTACATTGAGCTTTCTGTTAGATCAGTTTTAATATTTAATCTAATATTACTAGGATTCATTGGGATTATTTATCAAATCTTTTCCTCAAATATATTACTGCAATACATATATATTGTTAAATAATGATGATGATAATGAGGGTATATATATATATATATATATATATATATATTGTAAGAAAGTGATAGAACACGTAGATTTTATCTAGGTGCTTTTATAAACCATTGTAACAACTATTACAATATATATATATATATATATATATCCTCCTCATCATCGTTTAACATTCGTTTCGATGCTATCATGGGTTGGACAGGCTTTTCTTGATGGCTCCATAATTAAACCATCATGAAATATTGGAGTGAGTTTTACAACTGTATGCCCTTAGTAACACCAACCAGTTTAGAGACTGGAAACTCAGTGGTTTTATCAAGGCATTATCTCTAGGAATATTACCTTCTCAGGTTAGAGAGTTCAGCCTAGACTATTCTACACAAAGTAGGCATAGAGTTTTTTTTATTTTAGAGGTTTCCTTCTCTTAGACAAGTTGCTATCCAAAGCTGAAGACTCTTACCCAGCCTAACTGTTTCTTTTTCTCTTAAATGTTTAGAAAACATATATATAAGATATATTCTGGCAGCAATAATTCTTTAAAATATGTTTGGTTGAATAGTATTAACAAGTTGGCTATCAACTTTTCTTATTAAACTTTTCAAATGTATACATACTAGCAGTATAGCCCCACGTTGCTCGGGTGTAATGGAAGCTTTAAAACTAATCCATGGTCCTGGAGCCCAGATTCTTTGGACGTTGACACGAAAGACAAAAAGCAATAGTTATTTCCAGTTAAAGCGAAACTGTAGACTGAAAGAAAAATGAATGGATGTAAGTGAAATTTTGATTTCCTGGTATTGATATCAAATAAGTTTTTTTCGTCGTAAACTGAATTTTGAAGGCTAAATAAGTTCTCTGAGTAAATGGTATCATGGCTGAGACTAAGAACTACAATTATACCTACTTAGAGCCAAACCCAAAGCAAAAACTAAAATAAAAGGACTGAAAAAAATACAGACATACAGGCAGATAAACAGACACACACACAAACATCTTGCCTTTTATATATATATATTATCGATTTTCTGCACTATTGTAAGAACTGCAACCTTGAAACTTCAGAATATCGTTTCTTATGTCTTTGTCTATGAGTGTATCAAATTTAATTAAAATTGGACCACTCCTTCTATAACACAATTTTTTCGATTATCGATTTTCGATATTTATTGGGCGTACCTTGACAAAACCTAGCTAAGAACACTCACAGACACTTATAGTACAACTGTGTACATTTTCAAGAAAATCGGTTCAGCCATTTCTGAGTCTATAGGTAACAGACACACACACAGACAAAGTTCCATTTATAATTAAGTTTAGATTCAAAATTCAGTTTGATCCTGTAAATGGATTCACCTTTAAGTGACTTGAAAATAGTTCCAACAAGCTAAAGAATGACAATATTGTCCGAACACATTTTTATAAAAAGACTCAACACATAAGTGACAGTTGAAAGTACTTGGTTTCAAAAAATGAACTTTGAAAAGTTTACCAGTTTTAATTCTGACATAAAACAATTTAGTCTGAAGTTTGAAAAACTGAATAAAAAGTTGGATAGACAGACCTTGTCAATGTTGTGCAACAAAACTTGTTTAAAAGAATTCTTGCTATCTAAATGCATCTTATGTATATATATATACAGTACTGTTCAAAAGTATTAGGACAAGAACTATTTTATCTTTTATGAGGCATCAAAATAAAAATACCGGTAGTGTGCAAAAGTGTTAAGAGAGGGGTGATTTTCCTAAAAACCTCACTGAAATTCAAATACAGGGTAAAAAGCCAAACCTTTGTAAGAATTATTTAACTAAAAAGGAAGCGGAAGGAAGGCTTCGGAATTCGAATTGACCCCCACAAAGCCCTGATCTCAATCCTATTGAACATCTATAGGATATTTTGGATAAAAAAATTTGATAAATCTAATGTTACTTTTCAAGACACACTTTGAGAACAAAAAAAAAGCTGCTTGGCAGGAGATACCATTAGATACATTAAAGAAGCTTGTGATGTCAATGCCCAACAGAATGAAAGTTATGATAAAAGCAAAAGGCTATTATACTAAATATTAAATTTATTTTGTAAGAAGTATTTTTTCTTGTCAAAGCATTTGTTGAGTAAATCAAATAAAATTACTTTAATTAAATTGTTTATTTTCTGTCAATATGCCTCATAAAAGATAAAACAGTTCTTGTCCTAATACTTTTGCACAGTACTGTATATGTTAATATAGTGTTAGCACTGTGTGTGTGCATATATATATATATATATATATATATATATATATATATATATATATATAGGATCTACAACATTTTGTATGATATTTGTTTATTTTAGTGCCGTATATAAAATGTTTTCAGGCATGTTTAATTTCTGGAAATTATTTCTTTGAGTTATTCTAGCCCATAACCCATTGTATTAAGATGTTAGTATATCACAGTTATACTAATATCAAATATGGGTCTTGGAGAGTGGCAAAAAACAAGATATATCTTTTCTTTTTTCAAGCATCTCATTATAGGAAATTGATTTCTTTATGGGATGATCAATGTATGATGAAGATTTTTTTTACAGACTTTGATCGTTTTAACTTATGGTGAGCTTTGCTTAACTCTTATTTTAGTTAGTAAAATACAACCTATGTACATCACAACAACAAAGTGAGACATTTAAAATATATAATAAGGATTTATTATCTGAAAGATTCTGTCACAAGTTTGGTGGAGTAAGAAAGTTCTTGTGATTGCAAGTAGACTATTTCTGGTTTGTGTTTATGTTGGTGAATGAATAGATTTTTTTGAAGTGATAAATCTATCAGTAAATCAATATTTAACAAGAGAAAGTGATATCTGGGTAAGTTGACTTACCTGTGGTCTTCATGTCTAGAAGTGCTCAATTCTACATGCTCTCCTTGCAAGAGGCAGGTTGAGAAAAAGAAATACTCTAAATTTTCCACCAAAAGTACAGTTTCCTTTGTCAGTGAATTTTTTTTATTTCATCTGATTGTAAGATCACTACAAAATGTTTTCCAAATTTTTCAGACTGAATTTTTTTTTTAATCCACAAACCAAATCAAATTTTGACAGAGTTTGCTTGTACTCACTTAAAATGAAGGATCTTGGGAAAGGCATGAATCCACATCCCTGTATTTGGTCCCATCATCAGGTTCTTCTTCATGAAGAACCTGACATAAGTCATCATGGATCTCCACAATTTCCTGTCCTTTGTAGCTCTTAATAATTTTTTTTTTACTATTCTCCTAAACTTTGTTCCACCATCTGTTTACTCATGCTCACTACCTTGACAAAAATGTATTATCACTGGGATGTCACAATGGTTGAGAGAAAAAGAAAATGTATGAGTTAGATATTTGGGCAAGATTCTATGTCTGTCTTTCCTGCCCAGACAGATGCAGAAAAAGCTGTTATCTTCATTGTCTATCTTGACAAAGACTGGCATTAATTTATCTAATGAAGCACTGTTAAAATATTAAATAATTGACCAATTTATTGTGCAATCTTTATATAATATCCATTCACAGATATCTGAAGTGGCCATTCAAAAACTGCTGGAATAGCCAAAGGTAATATTATACAAATTATTTTTTATATGGGTTCCTGTATTCCATTACATAAAAATGATCTATTGATTAAAACTCAAAATGGGAATGAATGATTTGAAAATGCAATAAAATAATTTATGTATTCAGACCTTTCACAGTAATCATTCTCAAAAGTGGATTTATTTGGCAACAATTTTTATCCAATGGCAAGCTTTTGTTGTACTAATCATTACAATCATTTGAACAGGAATAGAGGTTCATCCTTTGTTTCCTGTTTAGGATTGGGTTTCCTATTCCTTCTAAAGTCTTCTTCTCTTTCATTCTTAGTAGCATCATAGTGGCATTATTACATATAATGTCTTTGTATACAATTAATTCTATTTTTTGTCTTTAGTACAATAGTTTTCAAGCTCAATCTTTTATACAAAAACAGAACAAGCAATAAATAAATGAGCAAATAACCAAAGCTGATTTTCTAGACAACTAAAAGAAAATGTAGAAAAGTCATTGGTTGGTTAGAAATTAAGATTGTTCTTATTTTTGTCAATACTTCTTAGATGAGATAGTATTTACATTATTTACAGTGTTTGTACTGTTGTCCTCATCTTTATTGCCATATTTATATTCACAATGTTTTGACCGTTGTACACTCTAACCTTCTTTAGATGTTTGGAATTTAAAACCAAGTCCTTAATTTTAATCACTGGGGTATATTGTTCTCAATCCTTGAACCATACCACTTCTGGATGTACTAGTTATCTCCCTTTGACTCAACTCTCTAAGTTATTTGTTTACCAGATGGCCCAGTGGGTAAAAGTGTTGGTTAGATCCAGTGACTTGATCTAAGGAATTGTGAGTTCAATACCTGGCTACAGCAGTGGAGAACAAATAATTTAGAGAGTTGAGTAAAAGAGAGATAACAATATAACCCAATAATCAAAATAAAAGGTTTGGTTCAAAATTTTAATCATCTGAAGAAGGCCCGAGCATGCAACGATCAAAATGTTGTGAATATGAATATGGCAATAAAGATAAGGACAACAGTCTGAACAATGTAAATAATGTATTTATCTTTATTTATTCATGTTGTAAGGTTTGTGTTGATCCCTATTTGTAAAGATCAAATTTTATCAGCTTGATTTTTTTCGTTTACAATTTTCCCCTGTAAGAAAGATCCAATAATCACTTGAAGTAGAGGGCTACAGAGTAAAAGGCATAGTTTATGGGGTATGTGAGAAAGATAATGGTTAACCCTAGACTTGAACCAGTTAAGATTATAGTGTCTGAAGAAGTATCTTCTTTGGAGTCAGTTCCACAAAGCAGTGGTTCATGGGAAGAAGCTGCTTGAGTGGAACTTACATCTCACAAAGGGAATGAATATGTTTCTTAGCTATGAAGGTTAGAATTGGTAGAACTAAGGAATATAATTTGTTTGAACACTTTTCATAGAGATAGCAATAGAGCAGCAAGAAACTTGTAACATTTTGTCTGGGAAAGTGGTTGTAGGTTAAAAAATAATTCATTACCCACAAGGATTCAGAAACATTTTTGGACTCTATCAAGACTGGAGAATGAAAACTGAGCAGCCCTTTCCCATATATGGCAGCAGAACTCTATTTTTGACTTTGTTTTGTTTTACAGTATATCAACCTGAATGGGTTATTTAATGCCAACAAGATTTTTACAATAGATTCATATGAATAGATTATGTATTCTTAGTAAGAAATCAGTTCATAGATCAAGTTTCATTAATGTATTTCTGTAAAGAGGGTTTTGTCGAGAGTCATATGTATTATTCATATATATTTTTTTTCTTCAAAAATATATTGCTGTTAATATTTTTTTTTCTTCAAAGTGTATTTTTGGTAATATTTTTTCTTTATAAATACATTACAAAAATGGCAATATTTTCTCATCGAAAAATGTATTGCTGCTTTCATTATAAATATCTATTTTTATACTTTTATAGTATTTTGACCCCAGTTTAAGAAGTTAACTATTTGCCCATAGCTGGGACCCTAAAAGGTGCTAACACCCCAGGTCAGGATGAACCTGGGAACAACAGCAACTAAGAGGTGGTTCCATGCTCCTCATAACTTCACAATTAGAGGCCTTGCTGCCAAATGTAGTTTATCATCATACCCAGGACACTCTATTTTTGGCATTATCTGGATCTTGTAAAGGTAAAGCTGGAGGAGTCAGGTTTTTACTGGATCAGTACAGAGATCTCTTTGGAAATTAATATTTCTTCATATGTCTTTGGGTATAATATTTTTTATCCTTTACCCAGTAAATAATCAAATAGATTCAAAATCTTTAGGATAATATTTCGATATCATATGCATTGTGGTGCAGTGGATATCAGCTCGGAATGAGAAATCAGAGAGCTGAGTTTAAAATCCAGTGGACTTCGCTGCATTCATTTACGTGCAAATACCATTGAAAAAAGTATTAATTCATCTCTTCTCCAGCTATTAATTAAATAGCAGGGCAGACTGGGTTCTATAGCCTTGGTTGGAAACCAGTTTACCACAGAAAGTAATGGCAACCTACTGCAGGAAAATCTTCTGCCCAGTCAGTCATGTCTTTTTCGTGACATGATCGCCCAAGTGTGTATCATGTATGGCACCTAACTGACTGATATATCCTTGATCCTAACACAAGAAGCAATGGATTTGGTTTATGGGTATCTCTCATGAATCTATGATTAGAGCTGATTTTCGCATGATCTAGTTTGGTCAGATTATCAGGAAACTGAAAATTACAACGCAAAGAACCTGCATAATGGTGTATGTCACATGAGCTGGTAACCAATTTTTTACTCCCTTTCATAGAAAGTCATTCTATCTGCCTAAGTTTTCCCGCCCCACTCTTTCTTAGCCAAGATAGGACTTAGTCTAGAGAGAAAGTAAAACAAAAAAAGAAAAGACAAGAAGAGGAAACACAAAGACAGTGTGTCTCTTATTAAATTATCATACGTCTGATGTTAACTGTTAATATTGAGGTCCATGTCATAGAGTGCATGGCCGTATCTGACTACTGGGCACACCGGGCATGGGTCCGGGCTGATCTGTGCAATCATAGTGAAAATCCAGGCAAGGAAAAATGTCTTCGTCAGAAATCAAACTAAACAATTCACAAAGAAAGAAAGAAAGAAAGAAAAATGAAGAAAACATCCGAATGAACGCAGTAAAAATCGGTTTATTTATTTATTAATCTTGGGAGAAAAGACTGGTTATACTCAGAAAGTCCGAACCCGATTTCCCGCTTTCGTTAACATTCTGTGCCTAATTTTTATTGGAATAGCTGAAAAAATCCGCAAAAATCAGTTTCAAGAAATGGATGACACTGATGACGTCATCACATTGTCAACTAATAAATCCAGGCAATTTTCTCTGTGTTCGGCGTTTATTTGGCATCAACTATGGCCCTGATAGAGTGTATTGTCTTTCTTCAATGACTGACCATGCCAGTGTAGTGACACTAAGAGTAGAAACAGGAAGTTACCTTTTTCATAGCTTAAAACATGACATATTCTGGCTTTGCACAATAGGCTCCACACATAACTTCTGGTTGAAGTTGATTGAAAAAAATCCTAAATATATATATATATATTAACCAACCAGAAAACAGAAAATATATTCAAAGTTGATTCAATTCATGGTCATCAAAATGCTTAAATATGCTTTTTCTCTTCAGTGGGCAATGGGCCATTCCCCCTAGTTGGCATCCGAGTGACCTGCAGTGTCTTACCCTCTCACCTTCTCTTTTTTCTTCATACAACAAAAGCCTCATGCAACGAAAGATAAAGAAATACAATTATTTGTCATGGCATACAAAAACCAGACATCACACATATAACTCTATCTCACTCTCCTTTCTATTGTCTTTTCTTCTTTCTCACAACTGTCCAACAGCAAACAGAAAGTTAACTTTAACATACAAATGTTTACTACGATCATGCATGCATTAAAAACATCAATTTCTCTGGAATTCAACAAAGAACATAAAAAAAAAGAACTTTTTGCCCTTGACTTCAATTTTTAGTAATAACAAAATTTATGTAATATTTTAATTAATAAATCTTATTTCTATTATGGGTAAATTTTTGATTTTTTTCCCCCGAAAGCCTTTACTCTCATCCAATCTTTCTAAAACATCCTTAATTCCATGCAAATGTATATGCTGAACTCAAATCGATAATTGTTTATTGAAGAAACCTACCGTTTTCATGCTATTGACCAGAAAAAAATCGGACTATATCTCACCCCTTACCACCGTTCTCATATCTGATTCACCGCTGAATGACTTGAGGCATAGGATACTTATTTCGGCCTATTTTCTTCCTTTGAGCAATTACTCTACGATTTGTTTGGTTTCATAACTCAATTTCTGCGTAGTAATTGCAAAAATGAAGTAAAAAGGCTGAAAAATTGGCAAACTACGCATGAAGTCATTCTGCAGTGAATAACATTTTTGAAGCATGGTTACAGGGTGAAATAAAAAGCGACAAGAAGTTCGATATTTTTCTGGTTGTTAACTTGAAAAAAAGGTAGGTTTCATCAATAAACAATTATTGATTTGAGTTCAGCATTTACATTTGCACGGAAATAAGGCTGTTTCGGAAAGATTTGAAGGGGTAAAGGCCTTCGGGGAACAAATCAAAAATTTACCCTATTATGATAAAAGTAGATATCTTTATCATTTAATGTAAAGTAAACATTTTGCATCTTTAAATGTGGGGAGTGTCAACTATTTTTGTGAAGTGGCCGAGAACAAGATATAGTTAACTGTCCCTACACTAGATTATGCTGGTTGATAGTGAGCAAAGCGAGCGACCGGATGTTTGCACTCTCAGGACCAGAAAGCAAATGACCAAAACTGGTCTTTGCACACCTGGCTCCACGCATATGTTCCGGCAGAAAACCAAAAATTAATTAAATATCAAATTCCTGTGCGAATTTTATTTATTGGCCAATGGGAAGCCCAGAATTAAATACAAATGTGAATTCCCAAAAAGACCTGCTTGGACCCACAAAGACAAAATAAAAAGCCGACACAAAAAGCTTCATCAGAGTTGAGAAAGCGCCAGCATAATTAGCACATCCCTTGACCTCGTCAAGTGATCCACTATGCTCGCCTAGCCTTTCCCTCCAACCTTCTACTTACCAACCAAAGGAGCGGATACATCAAAGACATTCCTACTGACAAACACTCCCACATACTTAGGCACAAACTCTCTTTCAGCATTTACTGCTATAAACATTTTAACATCTGTTGGACCCATCCTAAAGACGTTATTTTTATTTGTAAAAACCTTAATTGATATCTGTGTATATATAAAATGTTGTTTCTATACTCAATTTGATTTTCTTAGTTTATAACCCCTTTTATAACTTATAGTGGGCTATCTAATAACGAGGCCAAATTCAGTTAATCTGTTTCAACAGAACAGATAACCCACTATATGCTCTTCCTCCTAGAAACTGTAACTAAAGTTTACTTAATATAGCTTCAGTATATACCACAGAAAAAGCCCAGATGTGCCTATGCAAGTGTCTGCAATAGATCCCTTCTGTCCTACTGAAAGCCAGAGTGTATGAATGGTTGGCAGTTGAATAATGTCATTATTGACTGATCTGGTTTGTTATGATGTAATTAAGTAGAAATCTTTTGTTGCAATATCAATTGAATAGAAATATGTTCATGGGGAAACATATAGCATCCAGATCATGTTAAGAACATTTCATGACAACCTGGATATAACTTTTTTTTTTAATCATTTCACCCCAAGTATGGCATTCCACTGCCACTATTGCGCAAGGGGTTATATAGGGGAAAGTAAAGAGAAGGAGTGGTTAGATGTAGGAAATGTCAGAAGGAGGGTGATAGACAGGTAAGGATACCGAGGCTGAGGGTTGTGTAGATGGGAAGAGTGTTTGAGAGAATGGATGCAAGTTAGTGTGTTAGGAGGTGTCTATTGACCTTACATTTAAACTCCTGGAGATTGTAGCCGTTGGGGAAGCAATCATGTGGAAGGGAATTCCGCAGGCGAGAAGTGCGAGAAAAGAAGCTGTTGGAATAGAAATTGCGCTTACATTTTATTGGTTTCACTGTAAAAGGGTGGGACCTAGTTGCTAATCTAGTATCTCATGCAAATTTGTACCTAGGGGGCACCAGTGATCTAAGTTCATTGGAGCAGAAACTGTGAAAGTATTTATAGAAGAGAGACAGGGAAGCCACGTCATGCCGGTGAGAGAGTGACTGCAGCCGGTCTGCCAAATCGGTATCGATCACATTACAGACTCTCCGTTGTATTTTGTCAAGAACCCCGAGGAGAATAGCAGGAGCACCCGACCAAATGTGGCAGCAGTACTCAATGCACGGACAGATGGTAGATTTATATATATGCAGGATAAATTCAGACGGAAAAAAACTTCCGGGCCCTGCACAGGGAACCAACTTTCATAGCAGTGGATTTAGTAATGGATTCAATATAGTCATTCCACTTGAGGTCCGCTGAAAGTGTGAGACCAAGAAGGCATAGTAGAACTTCTCCATGGATATAACTAGTGACTAAGAGAAGTAAAGAATGCAATGTCTATATAATTAATCAAAGCTTCTTTCATAATAACATCCTTATTTTCATTCTCTTTATTATGATTTAGATTCTCTACCCCAGGAATTTCTTTAGGTGTAACTGTTAAGGAATTATCAATTTTTTTTTATTCGTGTCTCTATGTTCTTGCTTCCTGTGATGGCATACTTTTACAGAAATTGAGCTCATATTTCCTAGTGAACAAAGTTCTGAATAAAATGGAATTAGAAAAAAAAAGACAAAACAACACTATTATTCAAGGCCTTAATCTGAATTAGTCTGATTGTTCTAAATATACCATGTTGGGAATTTGGTTTTCATTGATTTTTATTACGATTGTTTTTTTGTTTTTTTTTTATGGCTCATCAACCCTTTGTGTGTTATTTAAAGCTGAAATATATTATTTTGTTTTTGGATTGTAAGAATTATTATTCTTTTTGTGAAAATGAATATTGCATTAAAAATTTCTTTTTTTAAATAATAATGATTTTTTCAAGTAAAAGTTCTCCTATTTAACCCATAGCTGGGGAAGAGAAAAGATAGACTCATACCTTTTAGAAAATCATTTTATAACAATAATAGGTATTAAAAATTAAAAATAAGAAACTTTAGTAAGTGTTTACCTGGCAGTATGAGAAAAAAAGACTGAAAATGGATAGTGACTAGCTGGTTAAGAATTTAAATTTTCTGTATTCAGAACCATTCTCCAAAATCTCTTATTGTACAAAAAAGGATGATTGGTGTTACAACAAATGCAAACAAAATAAGAAAACTCGATCAATATATGCTAACCTCAAAGATGTTTTCAATACCTGATTACAAAGCTAACTTGAACAATACAGGTTAAAAAGTTACACAAGATGAAGAAACAGAACTTGACTTTTTCTTGAATGAATGAATAGATGGTAACAAGACTTGGGAATTCAGTGAAAGAATCTCAGTTCACAGACTGAGAGGAAAATAAAAGATATCTTACCAAACATTTTTGTTTGAAATCAATATTGGATTGAAGTCATAAGAAGTAGTACTGGTAACTTGTAATACATTCTCTATGCTTTTTTTTAAATCAATTCACTCCAAGCAAGGTGATAATGTCACTAAGACACAAGAGGCTACTGAGGTTGAAAGAGAATAGAAAACTTTAGAAGGAACCAAAACCACAATCCTAAACAGGAAACAAAAGTTAAACCTCCACTCCTGTTCACAATACCAGGGAGGAGTGTGAGCTGAGTGATAGGTGAACGTAACTGCTTCTATTTAAGGAAAAAGATAAATAGTAAATCAAACTTCAGAGTTTAGGTAAAGCTGCAGCCATGCTGTTTCTAAAGTATAAAATTAACCAAAATATTTTGGTCTTGTCTTTTTGTTAGAAAGAATTAAGAAGCATTTAGTTTTAACCAACTTTATTCAAAATGATCAGTTGTCATATCAACAGGCTTATACCCACAAAGAGTTTTGATGGGTGGGTGGAGTTGTCTTTAAGTTTTTGTGGGGCTGCAAGAAAGAATTTGCACACTAAAATTAGTTCACAACATTTTCTCGGCTGGGATGGAGGGATAAATGATTTTCAGAGGGTTGGATGGCAGCTTCTTCTGGCAATAGGTCTGCATATCATTTGTGCATTTTCATTGGCCTAATTAAAAAGTTTATTGTTTTTCTCATTAGGTGGCATGAGACACAACAATATGGAATGCAAGAAATTGTTTGACAAGTGAATGGAACCATCTCTAACCATACCAAAAACTAAGTCTTCACTCAAAAAAGGTGATATTAGGTACAGTGACACGTATAAGTATTGGATACATGTTATTTTCTGCTATAACTCTAGTTTATGCTCACCATTTTGCCTGATATTTGGTAAGTAACATCTCATAAAGTTGTTTTAGTTGTTCGTGGAAGGAAAATTAAAAACTCATGGTTGAATCCATTTTTTTTTATCAAATTTCAAAATTACCCTATGCAAAAGTATTGGATACATCAATTTAATATTTTGTTGCATATCCTCTGTTTTTTTCACTGCTTCCAGTCACTTTCTATAGTTGGCCACAAGTTTTCCACACTGATCCACCATTACTTTTCCTCATTCTTCCTTACCTAATTCCTCTAATTGCTTGATATTTTGTGAATTTCACTTATGAACTTTAACCTTCAAAGTATTCCACAAATTCTCAATTGGATTCAAGTCAGGAGACTGACTTGGCCAATTGAGAGTTCTAATACCATTATTTTCAAACATTCCTTTGTAAGTTTTGTAGTATTTTTGGGATCATTGTCGTATTGAAGCATGAAATTCTAAACATGTCCTAAAGAAGTTGCAGATTTCTGAAGGTTCTTCTCTAGAATCTCCCTGTACATGCTACCATTAATGCTACCATGGATAACTTGTAACTCACCAGTGCCCTTGGATGAAAAGCATCCCCATATCATAATGGAACCACCCGCAAACCTAACTGTGGGGATGGTATGTGTTTGTTGAAGGTAGTGCCATTTTTTTGCCAAGTACTTGTTGCTGTGTTCCTTTCGAATAGTTCAAATTTTGTTTCATCCAACCAGATTACCTTTTTTCCAAAACTGCATACCTTTCTTTTCATAAGTTTTGACAAACTTTAATTGGTCTTTCACATGTTTGGTTTTCAGTAAAGGCACTTTTCTTGGTGATCTTGAATGAAAGCCTGTATGATATAGAGCTCTACTAATGGTATCCTTACTTACATTAATTCCAGCACCTCCAAGATCACTTTTAATTTCAGAATGAGTAATGAAGGGTTTTTTTTGTACATTTCTGCTGATCTAACTTGAAGTCCTCTCATTTATTTTTCTCGGTCTTCCATTTCTTGGAAGGTTTGCTGTATCGTTGCCATACTTCTTATACTTTCTGATGATATTTCTTACTGTACTTAGTGCTAGATTCATTTCTTTGCTAATTTTTCGGTGACCTTGTCCTTCTTTGTGACATTCAATCACATATCTCTGGATAATTCTTTAGTTTTTGCCATTTTTAATCCTTGAATTGCAGAATGCACATCAAAGAGTCAGATGATTAGTAGCACTATCTTGTAAGCAAATGTGTGCTTCTCTAATTGGTCAGAGATAACATTCCAATACTATTAAAAATTTGAATTGTATTTTAAAAAATACAATGTTTCGATTGGAAATTTGAAAAAAAGTGTCATGTATCCAATACTTTTGCATAGGGTAATTTTGAACTTTGATAACAAAAATGGATTCAACCATTTTCCTTCCACATACAACTCAAACAACTTTACGAGATATTACTTACCAAATATCAAGCAAAATGGCAAACATAAACTAGAGTGATAACAGAAAATAACATGTATCCAGTACCTATGCGTGTCACTGTATATGATGGAATTATATAGGAGTCCTCTTCTATAATCTCTTTTCAAAGTATTGAGTGATTGTGTTGAACAAGTATTGCTCAAAGCTTAATCAAGGTAGTAATCAGTGAAATTCATTTGGAATTAATTTGTGAGGTTGAAGAAGTAGAAATTTGGCTTATCACATTGTTTAACACATCCATAAAAAAGAAAATGGAAAACAGAAAAAATGCAAATATAAAATTTTAAAACAAAGAAATTATTGAGGTGATTTTACAAAAATTGTTGATTCCTTTTCTTTTTTATTTTCTCGTCAAGTTTCTTTTTAAGACAGTTTTCATATGACCAGAAATAGGCTAGACAAAAAAAATGTCTTCTCTAGAAGAAAAAAATAACTCTTCTACTTATCTAATCTAATCTAAATCTATCTAAACTTATTTAGAAATGGAACTGTGTGTTTGTGTGTGTGTTTCCGTTACCTATAGACCCCAAAATGGCTGAACCGATTTTCTTGAAAATTTGCACAGTTGTACTATAAGCATCTGCCAGTGTTCTTAGCTAGGTTTTGTGTTGAGGTACCCCCAATAAATATCGATAATCAAAAAAATTGGGTTATAGAAGGAGTGGTCCGATTTTAATCAAATTTGATACACTTATAGACAAAGACATAAGAAATGATATTTAGAAGTTTCAAGGTTGCAGTTCTATCCTTCGATGAATTATTTGACTCCGATATTGGAAATCGATACCCCGATATCCTACCGGGTCTGATCAAAATCAGTTTTTCAGCCCTTTTATTTTAGTTTTTGCTTTGAGTTTGGCTCTAAGTATGTATAATTGTAGTTTTTAGTCTCAGCCATGATACCATTTACTCAGAGGATTTATTTAGCCTTCAAAATTCAGTTTACAACAAAAAAAATTTATTTGATATCAATACCAGGAAATCAAAATTTCACTTATATCCATTCATTTTTCTTTCAGTCTACGGTTTCGCTTTAACTGGAAATAACTATTGCTTTTTAGTCTTTCATATGAATGTTCAAAGACCATGGATTAGTTTTAAGGCTTTCATTACACCCAAGCAATGCTGGGCTATACTGCTAGTTTGATATATATTTTTTTCATTTATAGAGGGACCAGCAGAAATACCTCCTATATATACTGTTCACATAATGGTAAGACATTAATGGCAATGATGTTTTCATCTAGCTAATATTGGCTCAGAATGAAAAATTGAATTCATGTTTGTGCAAATACTCTTAGGAAAGGTATTAATCTATCTCTTCTCTCCAGTTATAGGTTAAAAAACAGGACAGACTGGGTTCTATAGCCTTGGCTGGCAACCAGTCTACTGTAGAAAGTAATGGCAACCTACTGCAGGAAAATCTTCTGCCCAGTCAGTCTTGTCTCTTTCAAGACATGATTGCCCAAGTGTGTATCACCTATGGTACTTAACTGACTGATTGAATGTTATACTATTATGTATAAGGTATTTCTGCCATGATGTCCTGTACATGACATGTGGACAGAACATTAAACATAAGAATATGCATAAATATTATAATGTTTGGTTCTGTTCTAAAGTGTATTATTGAAGAGTATAAAATTTCTAATAATTTAAATATACATAGTTAAAAGCTGAAACTCTGTACATTAATAATTGGATATATGTTTTAAATGCTGTGCAAATTTTATATTTCTCCATAAATTATATATTTTTTTAAATATTTAAGTTGGTATCCACACAGTAGAGATATTGTATCTCAATAATTTTTAATAAAACGAGTTTTTTTTATTTTATCTAAAATTGATTAATCAATATAATATGTTCAGATAATGCATCTGCTCTAATTTGAATCTCTCAAATTTGTTCATTTTATGAAATAATGCTTTTTTTTCATATTTACTCATTTTTTTAAATGGTTTCTTTTAAGGATATTTTTTGAGGAGTAACTTATTTTAATAAAGTTTTGGTTTTTCCTTTTTTAATAAGTAAATAATTATTTTGATTAATTTATTTCAGCAGTTTTAATTATATGTTATTTCTCTTAGTTTTTAAATGAATTTCTTCTCTTGAGGATATTTTTTTGTTGGGGGAGTAACCTATTTTAACTAAAATTTACACGTTATTACAGTTTTTTTTTAACGAGTATTTAACATGTAAATATTTTGATTAATTTATTCTTAAGCAATTTTTGTTAAATGTTATTTCCTTTAATTTTTAAATAAAATTTATTAGAGTATCAATCAATATCCGGAATAATTCATACCGCATTTTAGGAGTTTTTTTTGTAAATAGTCTAAGTCATTTTGATCACTCTATTGTAAATATTTTGTTAAGCGTAGTTAAGGAAAATAAGAATAAATAAAAGATATAAAAGAGAAAGACCAAATAAATAGGATATGATAAAGAAGTTAAAATGGGAGGAAGTGAAAGAGATCACTAAGTCGTAACACAAGCCAATATGATAAATCGTTTTATTAATATATATATATATATATATATATATATATATATATATATATAAATTAAAAAAAGGATTAATTCAATGATGTTGAATGACCATTTTGATATGAAAATCCCCACGGGGGATAACACATCACCTCAGCAACAGAAAAATCCTTTCAGAAACTGGAGAAAAATCAGCTGTATCATTTTTTAATATTAAAATAAAATTTTCAATATTAATTAGGATCGGGTTTTTGGAATTTACCTTCCTGCTTTTTTCACTTGGATTAAAGTATCTGAATTAAAATATATATATATATATATATATATATATATATATATTGGTTTGTTTTCTTTCCTTCCTCCAAAAATACTCTGTCTTGACTGTATATAGGAAGTTCAGTACAAACGATCATACTCAATCTATAACATCGAATAGCTCAAGTGAAATCTTGATTTGTTGCTGTTTTCTAGGGGAACTTATCATGCACATCCTAAAGCTAGTAGCAAATGTTTTAGTCTGGGTGTGGACCGAATACTGATCATATTCAGTTGGGTTGCCTATCAAAGAAGTCTGTTGTTTATTTAGACCCGAAACTTCTAGTGAACAAAGAACAACAACACTGACGACACACCTAGATTTGGCACTTAAAAGTGTATTCTTAATAATAATTTATATAGATTTTTAAAGCTTTAATAAAACAAGTTTTTTTTATTTTGTCTAAAACTGATTAATTAATAGAATATGTTCTGATAATGTATCTGCTATAATTTGAATCTCTCGAATTTGTTCATTTTATGAAATATTAATTTATATAAATTTTTAAAATTTTTCTTCACAAACATGACAAGTTAAAAGAAAAAGTGTAATATCCCATCAAAGTAGCAGCTTAAAAGTTTATGACCATATCATATTTAAATACTGATTCTTATACAATCACCAAAGTTTAGCAACCTGGTCAGTACCTAGATGGTGATCACATGAGAATACCAGCTACAGTAAGCTTGAATGTGTGGTTGGTGTAATGGATAACAACTTAAATTTGGAAATTAGAAAGTCAAGTTCCAATTCCAATCTAGTTCATTATATTTACTGATGTGGAAATACCTTTAGAAAAGATATGAATCCACCTCTTCTCCCTCAAGCTATGGGTTAATTAGTAAGACTTGTATCAGTAAATCAATGTTATCTTCAAAAAAATTTAACAAACTAAAAATAGTCTCTGGCTTTAAATAACCTAAAAAAGGTTGATAAGCTAAAAAAACAAATCAATTTCCTGGCTCTAGGTTGCTCAACTGTAGTGATCATACAAAAACTGTGGTTTGAATGTGACATTGCTGTAAGCTCATTGTTACAACCAAATTGCCACAACATAAAAGGTAAAAAGAAAATTAAAAAAAAAGGAAGTTCAGCATGTTGCCAAAAGGTATGGCTAAAGTTTTTGACTTCGGTGATGGATGGTTTCTTTCACAGGATCAGATACATGTATAAGGAAAATAACCAGTAGAGATGAAAACAAACACTGATATTAAAATTTAACAAGATTTAATAGAGAACACAAGGAAACTTGTCTGTGTGGAAAGACGTATGTGATGCATCAATATAAGAAAGAAATTACTTAACTTCAGTCTATTGTCTGAAATCACAAATATACTCTTTTTCTTTTCTCTCTCTTTCCCTCTTTTTATATTTTGCATATCTCTTTTCCTTCTTTTTCTTTAGTTCAGTTCTTTACTTTCTTTATCACATGCATGGGAGTGCTACTTAGTTACAAGCTTTGACATCTTAAAGTTACAATCTTCTGTTGCTAAGTGATGATCATTTCCTCTTCACAGTTTTCAACTGCATAAAAGTTATCTGTCTGTTATAAAAATGTAACATTGAGTTGACTAAAGTTTTCTCAGTTTTTCTCAAGTAGAACAATCATACATGCCTTTCTATACAGTGATTAACACAGTTGGTGATTCACTGTTGCTTTTTATTTGTGACTATTTAGTCAATTGAATAAATGTTGATGTGCAGCATGGAATTACTGTGGATGAGTTGAATAAAACATCCAACCTCTTCATTTTGCAACCTCCAAATCTGTTGGTAACATGAAAAGAGAGTCTTCATTCTTCATGGTCTGCAATCCAACTTAACTCTTAGAGTATATGAGTTGGATATGCAATTTGGTCCCTTTGCTAAGCAAGCTTTTAATTTGACGATAATATGAGAAGGATTTTTCATCTTTTGAGATCCACAGTTCAACTGATTAAAGGTATGTACAGACAATTCAGACAATTCAGAAAAAGGAAGAGAAATATTTATGAGTTCAGCTGTAGTATGTGTGTGTGTGAGAGAGAAAGAGAGAGAGGGGGGGGAAAGAGAGCGAGATGCACTACATAGTTGTGTGAAATTAAGAAGTTGGTTTGCTTGGAGAAATAAATCTCTCCTCTGCCTTCAGTGAGAACTACTGGACACATTTTTACCAACAAGATTCTGTGGCTGAATGAGCAAAAATAAGGAAAGCCAGTTTATGTCTCTTCTTCTATATTCCTGAATACAGTAACAACTAACAAACATCCTGACAGACAAGGTAAAGTAATATTACACAGGAGACTGTTAGAAGTGGGTGAATGTTTTTTTTGATTCCCTGAATCATTTTTAGGGATTAATACAATTTAATGGTACAAAAGATGAAATGAAACAAGGCAGTGTAACAACAATAAGTGTAGGGATGCAAAGGGTCATGTGATGGCTGGTGAATGGCGTCAGTATAGAGTGTTGAAGGTCAATTACTTTTTTATCCCACCTGCAGACAAGATGTGCCTTCCCAAGCCAACTGCTATGTAAGTTGTGAAGAAAACATATTTTAGGGTGAACAGAGAAACTTGTAGTGAACAAAACTTCACATCATCTCACTTAGCACATAAAAAATACCAACATGCCTTTTTTCTATTGGAAAATATTACTAGTAAGACTCTCTCTTTTTATCATTTTCACACTTCTTGTTGTATACATATGTTATAGCTTCTCTGTATGAGATAAACTAGTAATAAGTATGTATATATCAGTATAAAAAATATCTTTGAATAATGTATGTTTGTCATTCATGTCTTTCAGCTATTTTGTTCCATCCATGTATGAAGGTGTTACTATATCACAAATATAATGACTATTTTGGGGAAATGCAAATTAGGAATATTCTTTCTTGCATAGCACCCCATTAGAACTATACATAAACTATCTAGATTAATTATCAAAATGTATATCCATGGTTGTACACTTCATTATGGCATAGAGAGGGCCTACCAAAAATGAAAAAGGTAGGCACATAATTTGGAAAAGTATGATGTAGAAAAAAGAATATGCAGGCAAAGTGTGTATATTAAGTATTAGAATGTTTTGTTAATGTTCAAAAAAAGTTCTTGCTGTATTTGTGTTATATAACAGTCCATATAAAAATGCCCTGCATATAGATAAAGCTCATTAAGATAAGAAATACCTGGGTCATATAACAGGGTGTCAAGACCTGGTCACTGTCTGACTTGGTTAAGCTGGTGCTACTCCCAGTTGTTATACACCTGCTAATAGCCTCTTTAGGAGTGACTCTAAGGTTCACATCACTGTACTAATATCAATTCCGAAATTTCACTGGTTTCATTTAAATAAACTGGTCATATGGAATTCCCCTGAAAGATTACTAGTACTACTAATCAGGGCCATAGCTGATGCTAAAAAAACACTGGGCACAGAGAAAATTGCCCGGATTTATTAGCTGGCAAAGTGATGACGTCATCAGTGTCATCCGTTTCCAGAAACTGATCTTTGTGGATTTTTTTGGCTATTCCAATGGAAATTAGGCACAGAACGTGAACAAAAGCAGGAAATCGGGTTTGGACTTTCTGAGTATAACCAGTCTTTTCTCCCAAAATGAATAAATAAACAAACAGATTTTTACTGCATTCATTCAGATGTTTTCTTCGTCTTTCTTTCTTTCTTTCTTTCTTTCTTTGTGAATTGTTTAGTTTGATTTCTGATGAAGACATTTTTCCTTGCCCGGATTTTCACTATGATTGCACGGATCAGCCCGGACCCATGCTCGGTGTACCCGGTAGTCAGATACGGCCATGCTACTAATGTCAGCTACTTACTATATTTACTAATCTATATGCCAATGTAAATAAAAACTAAATAGTATATGCATCTCATCAATTTCTGTGGGACATTAAAATTGACTTTAACTCAGTATGAAAATGTTTATTACTAAAAGACACACATGTGCATCTTGCATCTGAAACACGTGCATCTTGTCTGCAATCTAAATTAGCTGCAGCAATGCAATCGACTCAGTTCCTATCTTGTAGCAGAAGATGTGCTTATTTTATGCATGCTACTTACATGCAGATCGTCTTTATTGTTGCTATCACAATGTTTTGACTGTTATACTCTCCAACCTTCATCAGGTAACTCACAAAGAATTTCAAACTGAATCCTTTTATTTAATCTAAAGCTGTAGATTGTTCTCGTTCCACTGCCCCTGTCTAAAGATATGTCATCTGGTTCTTATTTTTAGTACTGCTCCATTATTGTTCCTGCCGAGTCCAAGTATACTGCCCAGCCCAAGGATTGAACTCACTCTTACTATACTACCAAATTCACAAACCATTGCCTTAATCCACTAGGCTGTTCTCCCATGTTATGCACTTATTTTGTTGTACTTTGTGTTATGGTTTTTGCTTTTAATAATGAGTTAGATTCTTACAGACTGCTTTTGTCATGGTAACACTAATCCACCAACAACTCATGTCAAATTCCCTAGCCACAAATCCACAAATAGACAATGATCAAATATATTATTCTTCAACTGATTTCTCATTCTGATACAGTAAAGCTTTATATAAACAAAAGAGAACAGTTGTGAGTTCTAATGTTGCATAAGTTACTTACCTTTTTCTTGTTATTATTTATCAAAAGAACAATAACATTCTTGGTTTAATTATTATTATTAATATTTTATTTTTACCTTAATTTGAAAAGTTACTATTTCTTACCTTGATTTCTAGAGCTACATTGTAGGTAAAAAAGACACAACCAAAATGATGCCCAAATGTGTCATACAGAAGTATGAAAAATAAAAAAAAAGATAAAGCTACTATCAAACATAGCCGCCATCATGCTCTGTTATTAATCTGTAGCTTGAGCAAGAAGAGATGGATTCATGTCTTTCCCAAGGGTATTTGTGTGAAAAAGTCTTGACTGGAATTGGAACTTGACATACCCATCATACTTTTCAGTGCTGTTAATCATTATACTAAGTGCGTACACACACAAATATTAATAAATTCACTCCAAACACGTTAATGATGCCACTAAGATGCAAGGGCTACTGGGAGTGAAGAACAATGAAAAAACTTTAGAAGAGGCAAGAAACCCAATCCTAAAGAGAAAACAAAGAGAAGACTTCTACTCCTGTTCAAATGACAAGGAGTTTCAACAAGACAATAACAATATAGGTTTTAAGTATGGTATATTTATGGATAAAAGTGCTCAATATTAGTGATAGAGTATATGGAAATATAAAAGTGGATACTAAGGTTAACACCGAATAAAAGCAGACTGTTTTATGCTTGAACACAATATTCAGGCATATATATATATATATATATATATATATATATATATGAAAGGAATTGTTTGAACATTATTTTTTATCAATACTCGTATTTAAGTAGATATTCTGTTTTTAATGAAACCGTATTATATATTTATATCTACCGGCCTGATTATTTTCATTAAAATTCGTTGATTTCCGTAACATGTTTATATTTGTTGACATTACGATACATTTCAGAGCAGATATGTTTGTTTACGATGGATCGAAAACTGTGTTATATAGGCTTGATAAAAACCTTGTTTAGACTGGAGGCTATTCGTGGTTGAGAGGTCTAAGACGTTACCAGATCAAATGGTAGCTTCCCCTATATAGATAGGGGTCACAGGTTCAAATCCTGCCGAATGGCACACATTTTCGTAATAAAAATTTATCGTAAATAATCAGGCTGGTAGATATAAATATATAATATTGTTTCATTAAAAACAGAATATCTACTTAAATATGAGTATCGATAAAAAATAATGTTCAAACAATTCATTTCAAATTGTGAGTTGCTTATAACCAAGTTTCGTTAAAATTCGTTGATTTCCGTAATATATATATGTTACGGAAATTAACGAAGATTAATGAAACTTGGTTATAAACAATCGGCAATTTGAAATGATTTGCTTGAACATTATTTTTGATCGATACTCATATTTAAGTATTTAAATATTTAAGATCAAATGGTAGCTTCCCCTATGTAGATAGGGGTCTCAGGTTTGAATCCTACTGAATGACACACATTTTCATAATAAAAATTTATCATAAATAATCAGGCCAGTAGATATAAATATATAATACTGTTTAATTAAAAACAGAATATCTACTTAAATATGAGTATCGATAAAAAAATAATGTTCAAACAAATCATTTCATATATATATATGTGTATGTGTGTGTGTGTGTGTGTGTGTGTGTGTTACAGAAAGTCCCAAAGATTAACAAAATGGTTTTTAACAAACGACATATTTAATTTATTTGTTTAAACATTATTTTCAATCAATACTCGTATTTGAGTAGATATTCTGTTTTTAATCAAAAAGTATATTTATATATTTATTTCTACCGGTCTGATTATTTACAATAAATTTTGTTACAAAAATGTGTGTCATTTGGCAGTATGTGAACTTGCAACCCCTAACAACATAGGGAAAGCCACCATTTGATCAGGTGCGTTGTAGGCTACTCGACCACGAATAATTCCACAGTCTAACTGAAGTTAAATCAAGCCTTATATAACACAATTAAAGACATAATATCTATTCAAATAGGAGTATTGATTAGAAATAATGTTCAAACAAATAAATGAAAATTTATATATATATATATATATATATATATATAGAGAGAGAGAGAGAGAGAGAGAGAGAGTGTGCTTAATATCTGGGATTGAGTGTGTAAATATAAATATTGCTTGAATTCAGACTGTCACCACTTGATCCTGACCTCAGTGTACATTTATATATTTACGGTAAACAATTTTTTTTCTCAGAGACCACATTGTCTCACTTTGTCAGACTAGGCTTTGAAAATAATTATAAACTTGTGACTTTTTTCTGATGAAGGAATTTGCCCAAAATGTTAAATATAATTTCAGTAAACACCCACCACCACTTCATTAATGTCCATAATTCCCTGACTCACTTCTTTTATTGTGGCTTCACTAATGCTCTTTCACTCAAACATAAAAATCAAAAACCACTCCCTTTAATAAAAGAGTCTTCAATAATAATTGAATGAATTCCACAACATTGTTTATTTATTTTAAGCAAAGATTTATTGTTTCATAAAACCTGTGACAATCATAACAAAAAACAGAAAAAATGTAAAAAATTAATATTTATTATTTATAATGTCTTTTCCTTATATTTGCATGTTTAATAGTACTTTTGCTTATATTAGAGTACTTAACATATTTTTTAATTGCTATGCGTCTTTAGGGCATAACTGATCATGGCTCTCCTCAAAGTCCTTTTCATTATTATCGATAAGTTTTCATGACTTCTTCAGAAAAATAGCTAAGTAGTTTATTGTTTCCTTTTCCGTGGTTTTGAATTCAGAGTTTTCTTCTGAGATTGGCTTAGAGAGCACAGTCACCACCGCCAAAAAGTGGTACAGTTTACCCCTCAATTTAACTGATTACTTTCACTTGTACTTGTGGATATCATTGTACTTTTGGTGTATGAAACACTACTTTTGCTGGTGTTCATTTATGTAACAACTAGCAGGATAGCCCAGGATATTATCAATTTTCTGCACTATTGTAAGAACTGCAACCTTGAAACTTCTGAATATCGTTTCTTATGTCTTTGTCTATGAGTGTATCAAATTTGATTAAAATCGGACCACTCCTTCTATAACCTGATTTTTTCGATTATCGATTTTTGATATTTATCGGGGGTGCCTTGACACAAAACCTAGCTAAGAACACTTGCAGACGCTTATAGTACAACTGTGTAAATTTTCAAGAAAATTGGTTCAGCCATTTCGAAGTCTATAGGTAACGGATACACACACACACACACAGAGTTCCATTTTAAATAAGTTTAGATAGATTTAGATAATTTTTCTTATATTTTTTTATATGACATTTCCTCATTTTGCTATATGTGACAGTAATGTAGGTTATATCTATATGGCCAGGTTATATCATATTCACCCAGACATTGTTAGATAATATTGTTAAGCAGTTAAAAATACAGGACCCTTCCCATCATTTTTTTTCTCTTCCTTTTTCTTTTAGCATGTGGTATTGACAACAACAACATGGGATTTTGTTCCTGGTATAAAGATACCTTTCCTTGGTTGACTGAACTTACACTTTAACTAACTAAAAGGAACACGAAAACACAAACACACACACACACACACACACACACACACACACACACTAACTTTCAATATCTTTTTCCCCCCATTATGCATACTCCTGTATTTTCTCTCCTTTGTTATTCTGTTATGTAGAAACATGTGAAAATAGTACCCTGTTGAAATTTGTTCCATTTCTTTTCACCTCTACTAACAATGAACACCTGTCATTTACATTGATCAGTATATTTGTGTTTTTACAGCTTTGCAACATTTTACAGGTTATTTTAAAGCCATAAAATATTTTTATATTGTAAAAATTTGTTTTTGGAGATAATGTTGATAAAAGTCCTAATTATTAACCCATAACTGAAAAGAGAGAGATGGATCTATACTTTTCCCAAGGATATTTGTACATAAGTGAATATAAATTTGGCCGATTGGACTAGACCCCGCCCCTTGGGCAGTTATGATGAAAGACACCCATACAAACAGGAAGGAGAGGGGGTTGATCAATAAGGAAAAGGTCCCGGTAAGATTTTGGGAAAGTTAGAGAAATGTTGCACACCCCTTTGGCAGGAAGAAGACGGGTTTGATCAGATGACCAAAAGAAAGAGAGGGCTCTAATTGGATATTTGGAGGAAAAAGCTAGCATACGCAGAGTATGTCATATCCAACCTCTGCTGGATGCAGGACTCCATATAAGATAGGGTTTTTGAACAACAAAGTAAGTTCGGCCAGCCACAATAACAGATTCAACGGCAAGCTCAGTCAACATTTGTCGCATCTGAGCCTGAGGTGGCCATCTTCTGCTAGAAAGATTCAACATGAAGAGATGTAAATATCAAAAGATAGTGTGCATAGACTGGAGAGATCTGACAGAGATGACACACAGAGGGTGTAGACCAGAAAATTGTGTTCAGACTTGATAGAGACATAAAGCATAAGTGAGATTTGATAACAGACCAGAAGACAATGTGTGCAGACCTGGTGGAGACATTACACAAGTAGATTTGATGGCAGATGTGAAGAGACACATACTGGAAAACAGAGACCAAGGATATCAGACAGAGGATGCAGACGTGAGAGACTGCAGTCACAACAGAGACTGGGGCAGACCAGAAAAGAGTGATGAGACCACTGCCTCACCAGATTTGATGTGATTTTCCACCCTGAAGAAAAACCTCAGCCTTGTTCCAGAAGTCTCATTAAAAACCAAAGACAATAAGCACTGTGTTATGATAATCAGGAAGGGTCTATAGATATTGCATGGAGGATATAGACCTGTTTGAGCCATCAATAACTGTACTAACAACTTTGTATCCAGGAATTGCATATAAATACTTTTTTTTCATCCAAGTTATTTTTTTGTGTGACTTTACTCTGGCTGGACTGACCCAAGTCATTGATTCCAGTCAATCAATCAACACAACGTGGGATGGGACAAGGTTTGGGCCAAAGCGATCAACTCTATGATCAGCTGAGGGGACTGAGCTTGAGTACAGTGGCCACAGGAAGGAGGGCATACATCTAGATACTGACCAGGTTCAATGTTATTTAACTTTGGTGATCATATAAGAAGCAGTGTCTCAAAGTGTCATCTACGTGTGTAAGTTTAACTACATGCAGTACTGTAATAGTATTTTTGCTTGTATTAATTGAAACAATAGCACTTTTACTTATATTAGTATATATAAAGGTACTTTTGCTTTAATTTGTATATATAACTGCTGTTACTGTCTGGGGTACATTACTTTTTGGCTTATAATTTTAACTATAACTGTATTTTCGCTTCTTGCATATAACAATACTTTTGCTTCTAATTGCATGAGTGACTAGACTTATATTGATGTATTGTTTTAGTTGCTATTATTCCCAGGTCCCCCCTGACTCGGAGTGGTAGCACCTGTTAGAGTCTCAGCTATGAGCAAATAGTGAACTCACAAACAAAAATCAAAACATTTTCTTATAGTAAAAATATTAGCAATACGTTTTAATAATATAATTACCAATGATACTTTTTGTTAGTGAAATTACCAGCAATACATTTTCATAAAAATAATTATTACCAATAATATGATTTTATAGTAAAATAACACTCTAAAAGCAACACAAAAATGTTTAAAAGTACATTTTTGTAGTAAGATTACCAGCAATACATTTTTAAAAACTACCAACAATGCGCTTTATCATCCACAAACTATATATCTAAAAAAAACAAAAAAAAAAAACATACACTACCGGCCATAATTATTAGGCCACTACATTTTTTAAAAGAAATGATGTATTTCATACTATTTTTAGTATTTATTGCCAAATGAAAGTAGAATGGTTCTTTTGTTATTATTACTTTGCAAAATTTTACAAGGCAAAGAAACAAAAATGAACTCATCCAAATCACCCTTAATTTTCTTCATTCTTTCATTAATGAAACTGCAATATAGGTAATTATTAAATATTTATAAATTCATTTGATGCACATGTTATAGTGCAGTATTAACAAAAGAACCATTCTATTTTCGTTTACAATTATTCACTTGTCAATAAATACTAAAAAATAGTATGAAATACATCATTTTCTTAAGACACTGGGGTGGAATAATAATTATGGCCGGTAGTGTACATTTGCCTTGAAAGCCTAAAATTATGTACACAATATTTAGATTTCTGCATTAAATAGCCCATGGAGATGTTTATATACCATTAAACAAAAACAACCAACCAACATTATACTACTAACGATGCTTTTGCTTATATTTTTGTATACATTAGTGGTTTAGTTTATTGGGGTGGCCTAATAATTATGGCCGGTAGTGTACATTTGCCTTGAAAGCCTAAAATTATGTACACAATATTTAAATTTCTGAATCAAATAGTTCATGGAGATGTTGATATACCATTAAACAAAAACAACCAACCAACATTATACTACTGTATGTAACGATGCTTTTGCTTATATTTTTGCATACATTAGTGGTTTTGCTTATTCGATACATGTAACATCACAGCAGCTCTTCTAAAACTATGCAAAGTCTGACAGTCATCAATTTCACAGCTAGACTATAATATTTCTTGTGTTCTCTATAAAGGCTTAATGTTGATCAAAGTTTTTCAGGCAAAAATGTTAGAAACCAAATGAGATTCATTACATCAAGAAAAACAAAATGCTAAAACTTGCATCACATGCAGTTGAAGATGACATCCTTGCGATCATTTTGTCAACCAAATATTTTTTCAAACCAAATAATTTCTCAGGCTTGTAATTAATTGTCGATATAATGTTTATTTTTCCCTCACGTGTAATACAGAGTGCCTGATTCCTTCACCCAGATAGGGGAGGGTATCAAAACATCATCCAATGTGAGAGTAAATTTCCAAGTGCTTTGACTTTTTTTAGATCAAAGACATTTTTTGCAAGTAGAAACAACAAGTCACTAGCTACAAAAAAAAAAAGTTTTGATGATGATGATGACAAGATATACTTTGATGGTGATGATTATGATCAGTTATACAAAGATAATTCTTTTATTACATGCTATATCTTGTAGCAGTTGGGTTCGACTTTTTTTTGTAAAGGATGAGGTTGTAGTTGGTCAACATTTTGTAGTAAGAGGAATTTATACTTGTTGTTGATGAGAATGAAGACTTTCCAGATGAATTTGACATTTTCAAAAGAAATAAATTCAACACATATTTATATGAAGAATAAGATAGTTAAAAAAAAAAAAAGAAAGAGAAAATTATATTTACACATATACTGATAGAGCTCATAAAATTAAGAAAAATATTTATAAGTATAACTGCAGTGTGTGTCATGTCCATGTGGTTTGTTTGAAATTATGTAGGCAGTTTGCCAGGTGACTGCCTCTTCATAGGGGAAAACAGAACACATCTGTTACCTCCCACATCCTCTTTCAGTGTGAGCAAAAAGAGAAAGAGAGGGTTTATGTCCTTCCTTTTATAGTCTTGAGTAGAACATCCTGGCAAGATGAAGCAATCTTCATAAGCTAAAAGATGCAGCAGATTGGTAAAAATAACCATGCAAAACTTAAATGTTTAACAACATTTTTTAAAGTCAGCACAGAATGGATATATATATATATATATATATATATATATATATATATATATATATATATATACTGTTAAATATAACAAACAATGAATGCCTATTATGTTTAATCATGAGCAGTTCTAAACATCGTATTTTGGCTTTAATTTCAGGTGAAAATTTACATGCCTGTTCAGAGATTGTATCTCTGGTACTAATAATAAACCCACTACATATATTGGTTTTACTACAACCACACTCTCCCGTAGACTTACCTGCCACCTTTCTGATCATAGTTCAATTGAACAACATTTCTTAGAAAAACATAGCCATGTAGGCAATATTAGACAAATTTTAGTTGATAACACAATGATACTCACTCATACAAAAAAAAACTTCATATATTGGAGGCCATCTACATTTAAGTAAAACAACCCACACTTAATAAAATCACATTTCAATCTGGTAACAACACATTACATTGCATTTAGACATATGGTTCTGTTAACATTTCAATCTCTCACACTGTGTGACATCATAGAACCTATTACAAATTTACATCTGCTATTTGGTGACTGTTATTGTTGCATAGCAATGTTTTATGTCAGCACAAGATAAAATCATCTTTGATGGTAGATGTCTTTATGTTAACATCCCTGTAACCTCTCTGAAGATGGCTCAGATGAACCGAAAGTTTAGAACCAGCATAATAAAACAATTATCCAAATGTTGGACAATTTTTGTCTTTATTTTCACCTGAAATTAAAGCCAAAATATGATGTTTAGAATGGCTCATGATTAAACATAATAGACATTCATTATCTGTTAAATTTAACAGTATATGTATAGAAAATTATCTAAATGAATACATACTAACTTTTTCTCTTTTTTCTCCTTTTCCTTTCCCTTATCTTATTTTTCTTTCTTCTTTTCTATCCTTAATGATCAAAATGTCAACCTGCTTTTAACCTAATCTTATCATTTTCTTTTTTTCCTCTTCTTCAGTGCCCCACTCAAAACATTCTGTTTCATTTCTGCTGAAAGGGTTATTCACCTGGAAATATATATCTTAAATATTTAGCATTTAGTATCACACCTGGATGTAGGGTTATATTATATGTATGCTTGCAACAATACCTAAATATTTAAATATTCTACTTCATTAATGAATATGTTCTTCCTTTAATAGTACAAACAGTATTTATTCTTAATACAAACTCTCTGCTGTGTGCAAAACTGCTGAACAAATCCTCGATCTAGCTTAGTGCCATAGCACTGATTGAGCCTCATCTATGTATGTCTACAAGACTACATTCAACACTTTTCTCAACTTGCACAATTAAAAAGCTTATCCATTCATATATTCAAACTATCAATACCTAGTAATTAGCACTGCATCATAAATTCATAATCTTAAATAACCATTATATGCTTACCTAACAAATGTTCAATGTTTCTTTGTTGTTGTTGTGAAATGAATGAGAAAATTATTTGGTTTAGTTAAGTCAGCTGAATTACTGTATTTGTTTTGAAATGAACATCAAAGCTTACGATGAGCCCCATTTTGTCATGGTTGCTACAAAAAAAGAAAAAAGTGAGAGAGAGAGAAGGTGAAAGAAAAGGAGAATAAAGAAATACTATCAACACTAGAGTTTGAAAAAGTAAAAATAATTTATTTACAAAAGTAAAAATATAAATATATTACAATTAAATATTCAAAACAATATTGATTCAGTCTATGGGGAAAAGTAAGGATTAAATCAAACCAGAGAAAAAATAAGAAATGATATTGCCTCCAACAGAAAGTCAACAGTAGTCTTGATCCCTAATATCAAAAGATAGAAATGGGAGTTTTACTGGCATTTCTGTGTCATGAATGTGCAAAGACAATCATTGTAGTTAGGGTCAGTTCTTTGATATTTTCTATCAAGTGAACTAAACTGGTGAGAAAAACTGTCCCTTTCATTTATATAGGTGGGTGGCCTCTTTGAAGAAAGTCCTGCCCTTTCTGGTGTCTTTTAGGTCAAAAGGGAACATTCTCTCATTTTTTTTTTTCATTTAAGAGCCAACTCAAATTAAATGAATCTTTCTATTATGACATACACTCCTGATCAAAATTTTAAGACCATAACCTTTTAGATTGTAGTATTGGTAACCTTAAGTGGTAGGAGTTTAAAATCTATCTGTAAAAAAAAATTTCTTTTTAAGGATTTTTAAGTGGTCTTAAATTTTTGACCAGGAGTGTATATTTTCACCAATCTCAATAGGCTTGTTATAGTAATTTCTATTTTCACTATTTCCTAAAAAGGGGTTTCTGTAACACAAGTCACTTCACATACACAGATTAGCAAGGGGCTTCTATGCTCATGGAGTCCCCAGGCAAGTGCCCATTGGCACGACCTTTTTTTCGCTATAAAAAGATTGTGCCATTGGGCCCATGCTTTAATAAGAGAAATGATTTCAATCATATCAATATCACCAAATTGAATACAGTATTGAAAGGAATCAATCTAGTATTAAATTGGGGACTGAACAAAATAGAAATTAAAACCAATTTAAATACAGTCCTTAGTTGGATCAACTCTATGTTTACTTTAAGAAAAGAATTTGATTCAAGGGTACTGATCATAAAGAGATAGATTGGAATTGTTGGTGAATTAATGTTCGAGTTTAACCTCAAGTTGGATGTGAGTTTTTTGACATCTGAGAGAAAATATTTTAGATCCTTCAATCTTCGCATAGTCAAGTGTGGGTTTGCTGTGGTAGACGAATGGTAAGAGCATAGGATATTGTGAAGAGAACAAGAAGATGACGAGAGAAGAAAACAAGAAGAAGAGAAGAAAAGGAGAGAGAAGAAAACAAGGAGAGGAAAGAAGAAAACAAGAAGAGAAGGAAACAAGATGGTGAGAAGGGAAGAAAACAAGAAAAAGAGGAAAGAAGAAAACTAGAAAAAGAGGAGTACAGGAAAGAAGAGAACAAGAAGGAGAAAGAAGAAGAAGACAAGAGAACAAGAAGAGCAGAGAAGAAAAGAGAAGAGGAGAGAAGGAAACAAGAAGAGAAAAAAGTGAACAAAAAGAAGAGGAGAGAAAAGGACAAAAGGAAAAGGAAAGAAGAGAACAAGAAGAAGAGGAGAGAAGAAAACAAAAACAAGAGGTGGGAATAAAACAAAAAAGGAGAGAAGAAAAGAAGAAGAGGAGAGAAGAAAAGAAGAAGAGGAGAGAAGAAAAGAAGATGAGAAAAGGAAACAAGAAGAAGAGAACATGAAAAAGAGGAAAGAAGAAAACAAGAAGAGAACAAAAAGAAGAGGAGAGAAGAAAACAAGAAGAGGAGGAAAAAAGAATGAGAAGAGGAGAGGAGAGAAGAGAAGAAAACAAGAAGAGAAAAAGAGGGAAGAAGAAAACAAGAACAAGAAAAAGAAAAAGAGAGAAGAAAGCAATAAGAGGAGGAAAAAGAATGAGGAGAGGAGAGGAGAGAAGAAAATAAGAAGAGAAAAGAAGAGGACAAGAAAAAGAGACAAGGAGAGAACAAGAAGAAAACAAGAAGAAGAGAGAAGAGAACAAGAAGAAAAGGGAGAAGAAAACAAAAACAAGAGAGAAGAAAGCAAGAAGAAGAGGAAAGAAGAAGAGAACAAGAAGAAGAGGATAAGCCATAACCTTTTGAAGATGTTCTTATTTGCAAAGTTATCACCAAGCAGACTTTCCATTGACCAAAGTAATGGTGAGGGAAATTTGTTGCATATTGCTGAAAACATCCCAAAATCAAACTCCTTTTGATTTACTGATTAACTTAAAAATAGCAGCTTTCAAGGTGTTGTACAGATCGATAGAAGGGACAAATGTTGTTGATTTCATTTGCTATGTTGTCCAGCAATGCTTCTAACTAAATTCAAGCTAAATTGTTTTTCATATCACAAATGAAGTCGTCTTTTACTGCCTCCCTCTTTATTTCAGCTAGCGTTGCCGGGAGTACTCTGGCCGTATTCGCAATCATTGTTTTGATCTCACAATTTTGCAGAGTGTAGCGATTATTGTGTCGTTGAAGGAGTCGTTTTTCTTTGGTATCAGCCTCGATAAGCTGTCTGCATGACAAATTTGCTTCGACATTAAGTATACCAAGTTAAAATTGTAATTCAGCAAGATGGTGCCCCATTTAAATAGTCTATTTGCCATATGGCACGGTAAACTTTTTTTTGCCCCAAAGATTGAGATTAGAGGTTTGTGGTCCGTCTGAAGAGTGAAAGATCTACCATGCAAATACCTATAGAACTTAGTCACTGCAAATATTATGGCTAGAGCCTCTTTTCTATCTGTGAGTGTTACTTTTCCATGGGTAGCAATGTCCTGGAAGCGTGTGCGATTGGTTTTTATTTTCATTCATTTCCACCATTCTCCGATGACCCAAATTAAACAGGCATATTTTATGCCTAGATTAGATTTCCCTGCTGGTAAACAAATACATTTCAATGTTCATTCTACTCCAAAATCTTCTTTATCAAAAATTATTATTTCATTTACCTCCATTGTTTTCCGATGACCCAATTATAACGGCCTAACTACAGTTTAGATCAAATTTCACTACTGGTAAACAATTACGCTGGTTTATTTCAGTGTTCAAGTCAATCCAAATTTAACATTGCAATGTTACTGGAAGTAGAAATTCTGTTTAAAAAAAATACTCTTAATAAAAATTTAAAAAAAGAAGCAATAACATGACGTTTCGGTCGTTTTGGCTTTCTTCAGGTGTTAGGAACTTTGAACCTTTTAAATGTGTGTATGTGTTTGACTCTCTCTTATGTAAAAATTACCTTGAGTAAAAGAAAGAACAAAATCTTTAGAAATTATGCCTTAATCTTCTGACCTCATTCCTATTGAATTAGTATGGAATAAATAGTATAGGAAATTTCAAAGAGAATACCTAAAGAGTGAAAGTGATTATTCAGTACTTAAAGAATGCTTGTACATGCTTAGGAAGGTCTGCCATCTACTTTTTTCAAAAACTGTTGGAAAGAATGCCAAGAATTCATAAAGCAGTAATTAAGGTAGATGGTGCTTTTGTTGATGAAAACAAAATATGAGGCTGTTGTATGATAATTTTTTTATGGTTGAGTGCTTTTTTTTTTCAGAATAAAAACAAATAAACTTTAGTTACCGAAATAATTTTATCTTTTACTTTAAAAAGTACAAAAATATATCATTTTAAGGAGTATTTTAAATAAATGCAAGATGGCCCCAAATTTTTCCTTGTGGTGTATGTTTCTGCTGTCAAAATGAAGGGTCCAGGTTCATTTTTCTGGAGTTGACAGTTTTAATTTTCTTATTGTGTTCTAAATTGGGGGTCATCAGTTTTGATGAGACAGTAGCAAGAGTTTGATTGACATGGGTTTTTTTAAGTGGAAGAAAGTCACTAGTTTCTGAGCACTTTCTGTACATTTACAAAGTATGAGAAATTGTTCTTTCTGAATTTTGGATATTTGTGGCTGACTAGTAAAAGTGAAAGAACAAGTTACTTCAATATATCCTGAATAACATATTTATTTACCTATATACATTGTTTGACTTTAGAATTTAAGCAGATTGATAAAAAAAATCTATAGCTAAAGTTTGTTTAGTAATATTCCTTTCTTTGGTGTGTAAAGAAGAAATATATTTTTTATGAATTTGACTTGTGGGATTAAAGTTCTTGAAATCGGATAATTTCAAGCATTTTTCATACATTTAAATTCAAACATTTACTACTTATAACAAAACTAGAATGAAATAATCCTACTCACTGTAAAAACAAGATTATTTAATAATTAGTGAATTATTTTACCAAAATTTGCCATCATAGTATTTTTATACCAGACTAAATAAAAGGTTTACACTGACATTGCCTCTGGTTCAAATTAACCATAGTCCAACTCTAGAGAATCACTCTTTGAAGCTGTACCTTATTCACTAGGTATCATCACAGTCTTACTTAAAAAAGAAAAAGAATGAAAGCATATTAAAAAATTTAAATGCTCTCTTTTGAAGATAAATTTTTGTCTGATTTATAGGAGTTATGGGAAATGCTTAATTTCCCCAACACTATATTTTTTAGGCACACAAATGAATGACGAAACTTGCTTTTAGAACAACAACAAAGAATGGTTTATTACATAGTAAACGTACAAGATTGGTAGTATGTAAGTGTCCATGGTGAAGATAGCAGCAGCTAGTATGTAAGTGTCCATGGTGAAGCTAGCAGCAGATAGTATGTAAGTGTCCATGGTGAAGCTAGCAGCAGCGTCTTCCGTGGAAGCATTCCATGGGGAATCAGTGGCAGCGGTGTGAGAGAGACGTCCGTTACCCACGCTGGCTCGTGGCTCTCTGCCTTTCGTCCGTTCTACCAATGGACTAGGAAAAATAGTTCTAGAGAGGAATCAATGCGCTCCGCCCGTTGATTGGTCAGTGAGTGACCGAATCTCCCGTCGAGGGCATTGATTCGCTAAAGGAAATAGATCTGTGGCTGCTACATCACCCCCTGCTTAGGCGGAAAGCCGACAGAGAAAAAGATAGCGGCCATAAAACAAAGAAGAGTACAATTTATATATAAACAGTTTTACAGAGCTTTTTGGGCCAATGTACTCGTCGACCACTGCGTGTGGTGGTGACATAGTTGTCTGTTGGCATCGTATTTTTTTCCACGGGTGTAAAGATATGTTCATGTATGTAAGTAGGGGGAATATGTGGCTCTTGTGTGTTTGTGTTAAGAAAGGCTCTTTTCACCCTGTCAATAGATACAGTTTCTTTTTTGCCACTAATGTCAAGGGTGAGAAGTTTGTCAGTGCGTGAAAGCACGCGGTAAGGGCCAGTGTAAGGTGGAGTGAGAGGGGCTTTGACAGCGTCCCTCCTTAGAAAAACGTGAGTCCATGAAGAAATATCTTTTGGGACTGATGATTTGATGGTCTGTTCCCTAGGGTGCATTGGTGGGAGATTACCAAAATAAGATTGCAGTCTGTTTATATACAAGGCAGGATCTGTTCCTGTTAAATCTATAGGGTTCAACATTTGACCTGGTAATGATAGAGGTACTCCATAGACAAGTTCTGCTGGAGAGTATCCTAGGTCCTCTTTGATAGCTGCACGACAGCCAAGAAGGACAACAGGTACATATTCGCTCCATCGCTGTTGGTCAGGATAGGCACGTAATGCGGCCTTTAATTGGCGATGAAAGCGTTCTATCATCCCGTTAGAAGCAGGGTGATAGCTCGTAGTTCGAATTCGATTGATCCCTAACATTCTGGAAAGTTCCTGGAATAGGTGGGATTCAAATTGTCTGCCACGGTCAGTGGTAATTGTTGTAGGAACTCCGTAACGCGTTATCCAGCCTGATATAAGGGCTTGCGCTACGGATTCAGCTGAAATGTCCTTTAGGGGAATAGCTTCGGGCCACCGTGTAAAGCGATCTATACAGGTCAGGAGGTAAATAAATCCCTGACTGACCGGCCATGGTCCAACCAGATCAATATGGACATGGCTGAACCGAGCGTCTGGGGTGCTGAATGTTCCGAGGGGTGCACGGATATGTTTGTGCACCTTTGATTTTTGGCAGGATACGCAAGAACGTGTCCAGGCAGTGATATCACGCCTCATGTTTGGCCAGAAAAATCTAGCTGCAATCAGCTTCACTGTGGCTTTGGGTCCGGGGTGTGCCAATTGGTGTAGTGTGTCAAAAACAACCCTACGATGTGTCATCGGAACAAAAGGTCGAGGTGCGTCTGTTGAGGTGTCACAGATGATCTGCGTGTCTGCAGTAGGTACTGGTAGGTATGCGAACTTGCAAGTTGAAAATTCAGGTGACGATAGATCAAAGGTGTCCAGGCGTGGTTGGTCAAAGGCCATCCGTCGTAAGTCGATATCTGAAGGTGAGAACAGTGAATTAATGGGAAGGCGAGACAAGGCGTCTGCCGCAGCATTCTGTTCACCAGAGATATGTCGGATATCGTTTGTAAATTGCGAAACAAAATCCAAGTGGCGAGTTTCGCGAGGAGAATATCTGTCCGGCTTTGAGCGCAGAGCGAAAGTAAGCTGACGGTGATCGGTGTAGATCACAAATTGTCGGCCCTCTAGTGAATGCTGAAAGTGTTTCACTGCGAGGTACATTGCCAGGAGTTCACGGCCAAACGTGCTGTAACGTTGTTCTGCCGGTTTCAGCTGTCTCGAAAAATAAGCGAGAGGTTGTAGCTGTTGTTGGTGTTGCTGTTGCAAAACTGCACCTACAGCTGTGCCCGATGCATCAACGACCAATGAAAACTGGGAGTCGGGTACAGGATGTGCAAGTAGCGATGTTGTCGCTAATTTCTTCTTCACTTCGTTAAAGGCTTTTAGCTGTATGTCATTCAACGAAATCTGCTCATTTTTCTTTTTCCTGTTACGTAACATGTCAGACAGAGGAGACAGGAGATCCGCACAGTGTGGGATGAAACGTCTGTAATAGTTAAGCAGACCGAGAAAGTGCCTCAGTTGGCGAAGTGAAGTGGGTGGTTGAAGGTCTTGTAGAGCCTTCACTTTTTCAGGTAAGGGAGATATCCCTTCGGGGCTTATAATGTGTCCCAAGAAAGTTAGCGACGAAGCACCGAAAACACATTTACCAGGGTTAATCCTCACCTGGTACTTTTGAAACCGTTCGAACAGTAGGCGGAGGTGAGTAACATGTTCCTCAGGTGAGGCACTTGCTACGAGGATGTCATCTATATAATTATAGACGAAGTCCAAATCACGCACTACTTCGTCCATGAAGCGTTGGAAGGTACTAGCCGCGTTTCGCAAACCAAAAGGCATAGTTAAAAATTCAAACGCTCCAAATGGAGTAGTTACTGCAGTTTTGGGTATGTCGTCTGGGTTCACTGGTATCTGATGGTAAGCCTTAACGAGGTCTAGTTTGGAGAAGGTCTTACAACCATGCAGGGATGAAGCGAAGTCTTGTATATGTGGGATTGGGTAACGATCAGGTACCGTAATGGCATTTAGTCGTCGATAGTCCCCAGTCGGACGCCAATCTCCAGAACGCTTTGGAACCATATGCAAAGGGGAAGCCCATGGACTGGACGAGGGGCGTATAATTCCCAGCTGCAGCATATGGTTAAATTCTGCCTTCGCCGCCTTTAGTTTATCAGCAGGGAGGCGGCGAGGGCGTGAGAACACCGGAGCGCCTGTGGTCTCGATGTGGTGTTTTGTAGAGTGAGTTGATTTGCTCACAACGAAATTTAAGTTAGTTAACTCTGGGTAAGAGCGTAGTAATGTTTGGTATGGGTCGTCAGTGGCGGCAATGAAAAATACCGGGCTGATAGGTGAGATATTTGCCTTAAAACCCATGACGGAAAGTTCCGTATTGCCGTCAATAAGTCGTCGCTTGCGCATATCCACTAAAAGGTTGAAGAGGTGCAGAAAGTCCGAGCCTAGAATGGGGTATGGTAAATCAGCTACAGTAAAAATCCATGTAAAGTCTCTCCGTAATTCCAAGTCCAGAGAACGAGAAATTTGACCGTACGTGGGAATAGGGGAGTGATTTACCGCTTGCAGTGTGATGGGCGACAATGGCGGCTTCTCAGTGAGGAGTTTCAGTGGCCAGATACTGCAAGCTGCTCCTGTGTCAACCAAACAACGTGCTTGGGACCTGGAGTCAGTGATAAAATAGGCACGGTTGTTACATAAATCTTGTGGAGAGTGTGCCGTGCTCAGCTCTCCAGATTTAAGTTTCCCTGGTTTGAAAAGGAGCAGGGCATTTTGCACCTCCGAGCCTTAGCGCCAAAACAACTGTGATAATAGCATAGTCCTGGCTTGCTTGAATGGCGGCGGTGGTGTGGGGATGGCGAACGACTTTTATGTCGACGTCTAGGCTGTTGTGGATTAAGTACGGTTAATTTGCTTACTTCATTGGTAAGCTGCACTAAAGCTTCGAGTATCGCCACTTGTGTGGCACCTTCGCTTATGTTCCCAGCAGCAGAGAGGGTAGAGACTTCAGCCTTTGGCTGAGGAATAGACGCGGTAATAGGCCCCTTGGTGAATTCCATCACTTTATCTGCAGAGGACGCTATTAGGTCTACTGAGCTCTTCTCTACCATGGGTGCCAGAATTGCCTTTACTTGAGGGGGCAATCGCGAGAAGAAAAGTTGCTTTATAATGGCACTATCAGCAGGGACTCCTTCTGCCAGCTCTCTCATTCTGCGGAGCAATTCGCTTGGCATGCGTTCCCCCAACAGCTCGTCATTGACTAAAGTTTGGAACCGCTTTTCCGCTGATAGCGACGTCCGGAGCAGAACTTCCCGCTTAATACTGTCATAAGTAGCATTAAGGGGGGTGTCAGTTATCAAATCTTTGACAACTGGTGTCAATGACGCGGGAAATGCACTAAATAAAATAGGCAATTGCCGCTCCTCCACGACGTTGTTCGCTATAAAATATGACTCGAGTTGGGCAAACCAAACTCGAACGTCGCCAGCGAAAGCAGGTATAGTAGTCGCCATTTTCTTTTTAATATATAGCGTGACGACAGACCACCAAAAAGAAAAAAATATATCAAAGAAACACGTCTCAATGAGAAAGAAACGAAAGGGAAAACATTTCAAAAGACACAAGAAAATAGTGATATTCGTGTTAAACGAGAGAAAGGTGCTGCTTTAAGGTTCCTTAGTAAGGGAGATAACTGTCAGTTTCAAGGCCTGTCTTAAAAAACAAAAGTTGGAATTAAAGATGGCGTCGCCCAATCACCATTTAGGCGGGAAAGTTAAATGTTGAGGAAGGAGGCGCTCTTTTAGCTTTAACTTTCGAAAAAATAAAATGTAAAGGTGTATTACTCACTTTTTTTTTTTGTTATTGCAATCAAAATATATTTTTTTTTGTACCACGTGGTCAGTTGAACAGAGCAGAGTAGTAAGTTTCTTCTTTTTTTTTTTTTTTTTGAACTTTCTTTGAACAAAATGTAATGTTCGTTATGCTTGCTTGAGTTGGTGTTTTTCTTGTGTACGAGCTGAAAAGAAGATACTTCCTCGTCGGAAAGTTTTTGGGGTTTTTGTCGTAAAGGCACGTGTTCAAAAAAATGTTATTTGAGTAAAGGGAGAATCTTTTATCTTTCTATTTGACCACTTTGGAGAATGGGCGTCGGTATGTCTAGCAAAACGAAAGATGATATCTCTGTTTAGAAAGATTGTTTTACTGAGGGCAAAAATTTTTGCCAATGTCTTCTCAGCCGACGAATGAATTTAACGCACACGTGTGTCACAAACAAAATTCGTGGGTGGTTGTATTTTTTTTTTAGGTTCTTTGAGTCAGGAAGCTTTTTCTCTCTCCCCTTTTAACTTTGCTTGTACTGTTGTCCGAAAGTGGAGGCCGAGTTTCGTGTTGTTATTTTTTTTTTTAAATTTGTTTCGCCATCCTAAGGTGCCATTCGTGGTCACCATTTTATAGGAGTTATGGGAAATGCTTAATTTCCCCAACACTATATTTTTTAGGCACACAAATGAATGACGAAACTTGCTTTTAGAACAACAACAAAGAATGGTTTATTACATAGTAAACGTACAAGATTGGTAGTATGTAAGTGTCCATGGTGAAGATAGCAGCAGCTAGTATGTAAGTGTCCATGGTGAAGCTAGCAGCAGATAGTATGTAAGTGTCCATGGTGAAGCTAGCAGCAGCGTCTTCCGTGGAAGCATTCCATGGGGAATCAGTGGCAGCGGTGTGAGAGAGACGTCCGTTACCCACGCTGGCTCGTGGCTCTCTGCCTTTCGTCCGTTCTACCAATGGACTAGGAAAAATAGTTCTAGAGAGGAATCAATGCGCTCCGCCCGTTGATTGGTCAGTGAGTGACCGAATCTCCCGTCGAGGGCATTGATTCGCTAAAGGAAATAGATCTGTGGCTGCTACAGATTTGAAAGATAATAACCTAAAAACTAATTCATTAGAAAGAAAAAAAATTTACATATTTAAATAACATTTTCAGACATAAAAAAAAAAATACTCATCAAATCTTCATTATTGACAAAAAAATGTAAGCAACAAGTTTTAAAATTTATTAAAATTCCAATATTATTTTAGAGATTTGTTTCAAAGTAAATTAGTAGATTTAAAGATTAACTAACTGGATTTTGTTAAAAAAAGCTTTCTTTTTGCTTGCAAGAAAATAACACGTATTTACAAATAGTAACTCATGAGCTGTCATCAAAGCCATAGGTCAACAACAGTAGTTTTCTGATACTTGAAAAAGTATGTGAGACTGAATTAAGTATGGAGGACAAAAACTACTAGAATCTATAAACTGGTATTATGTTTAAAATATACTTAAATTGTATATGTTTTATTTGTTATACTATGTAACTATAGGGAGAATGGTTAATGTTTATTTATTCGGCCTTGTGTCATACATAACTGAACTCCCTACAGCTTACAAGTTTTATGCAGAATTATCATCAGAAGGTTTTCATCAGAAGAGTTGTGTATATTTGTGGAAGAATAGTGTGGAATAAAATATACATTTTGAATGTTAAAATAGAAATTTATTAAAAGAATAGAATAACAAGTATAAGTATTAGTTAAAAGTTCTCTGAGAAAGTTAAAGGTATCAAGAGTTTGTAGAAGTGTTCATAGTAGTAATTTGTTGAAAAGAGTATATGCATACGTACATATGCATGTATTAGTGTTTGCTAAGGTAGGAATGTTTTTGAATGGAGAAGAAGAAGTAAAATGAATCAGCACATGAAAAAGGAGGGGAAAGAGGACAAATATCCAGGTCAACTTGAAGTTGAAGCTACATTTTAGTTTTGTCTTTCTCGCTGCTCCCATCTGACTGTCTGACTTGAGCTGATCTGAGCCTTTGATTGTAATTTAAATTTTCACACTGGATCACTAAATCTTCTTGGTCTTGCAATTCATTTCCATTGGTCAGAAAATCAGTTTAACACCTGCTTGTGAAATCCAGTTTCAACTTTTTCTTTAAGCACATGGTCAATCCTTTTTCTATTTTGGAAAAACCAGGATTTCACATGTCATTGTGAATTTTTGTAAAAGTGAAGAAGAAGGTTGATTTTAATTCTTAATTTCCTATCTACTACAACTATAATAGGTGTATCAAAAATAAATGAATTGAAAATTACTTGAATGGTACTTTTGAATTTTACTCATTACATTTTTTTCTTACATATTTGATGCCATAACATATTTAATTAGACCCAATGAGATGTTTTTTTAATTAGATTAATAGATTTTATAATCAGAATAAAGGAAGTGCTAGAGAAAAGTGAAAAAATTCATTAAAAATTATAGAATTGATACTGTTAAGTGTTAATTGATAGCCATTACTGAATTATTAAATTATTTTCTTTTTGAACTTCCATACAAAAAATAATCTAACAGATATAAAGATGAAAAATAAAATAAAATTATTTTAAAAAAATGCTCACACTCAAGGTGTTAAATTTTAATGTTTTTAATTTTTCAAACACATCTTTATATTATAAAAAAAACTTATTACAAACAGCCATGAGCTGAATTTTCAAATTGCACTGAAAAATTATAAGTAAACTATTAAAAAAAATTATTGATTTTAGTTGTGTTTTTTTTTCTTTTGAAAGAACAATAATACTTTTTATGCAAGCACCAACTCTCTACAAAAATGTTTTGGTGTTTTCAGTAAGTTTCAGGATGAATTTTTAGTTCACACTTATTTTTTCATTTCACTGAAATATTATCTTCAGAGATTTTTCTTTAGTTTAAAAGTTTATAATAGGTGCAAAAAAAATTTGCAACCCCACAGCATAAAAAGATGTTCACAATATCAGAATAGAGTGGGGGTGAAATTAACCTAACAAAAATATTTCCACAAAGTTTTCTAAATTAATAACTTGTTCAGTATAAAAATAATTCATTAATAAATAAACACTTTAAATTAGATACCTTTACTAGTTATGTGAAAAAACAGCATAGCATGAAGAAAAAACCCAAACTTAATAAAAACAAAGTTTTTCCATCAAAATGTTTGTTATTAAAAGGAAAGATCAAAGTAATTTTTCATTATTTTTTTTAAAATTTTTTAATCCTTTCTAACATGTTCAAAATTTTGGTAAAAAATGTTTTTTTCATCAGCAGGTAACCAAATTGTTACCAGAGTTTACTATGGATAATGTAATTGTAATATAATGCAACTCATTTTTTTCCAGTGAAAATCACATTAATTTGAAAATTCTTGCAAAAATCAAATAATTCTCAGATTTTAATGAAACTTTCAGGACTTATATACAAATGAATTAAATTATTTTTTAAATCATTATTTTTATAAAATCTTGGTAAAAATATTTTTTACATTTGTTACCCCCCCTATAAATTCATAAAATTTCAAGAAATTAAATTTTGTATCAAAAATTTGTTTTATTAGTTAAATGCAAGACTCCTTGGGGAATGTAAATCATCTTTTTTTTTAAACAGTTGGCCGTTTTTCAAAAAATCTGTTCTGAATAGTAAAATAAAAAGTGCAATAAAACTATGACACTATTTAATTAGATAAGCATTTAATTGCTTTTAATTGCATATATATGTTTCAAGAACATTATAGTCTGAAGAAAAACTTCTTTTCGATGAATGATGAATTTTTACAAGAATTATTTTCATTTTTTCTTTTTTAATTATAATAATTTATAAAATTTCAAAAACATTTTTAAAATTCTCCAAAGCTTTGTCATAGTTTGGTTATTGAGTTATAGGTAAATTTTTTTTTTTGTTCCCTGAAGGCCTTTACCCTGTCAAAACTTTCTAAAACATCATTAATTCTGTGCAAATGTACATGCTAAACTCAAATCGATAATTGTTTATTGAAGAAACCTACCTTTCTTTCATGGTATCGACCATAAATACATCAGACAATATCTCACCCCTTACCACTATTCTCATCTCTGATTCACCGCTGGATGACTTAAAGTGTAGGATACTTATTTCAGTCGATTTACTCCATTTGAGCAATTACTTCAATTTGTTTGGTTTCGGAACTCATTTTACATGTACTGATTGCAAAAAAGAAGTTAAAAGAACAAAAAATCGGAAAACTACGTGTGAATTCAGCCTGCAGTGAATAACATTTTCTAACCGTGGTTAGGGGGTAAGATAAACATCGACAAGAAGTTCCATATTTTTCTGCTCGATAACAGGAAAAAAAGGTAGGTTTCTTCAATAAACAATTATCAATTTGAGTTCAGCATATACATTTGTACGGAAATAGGGATGTTTTGGAAAGATTTGAAGGGGTAAAGGCCTTCGGGGAACAAAACAAAAATTTACCAAGTTATTAAGTGAAGATTATATTTACTAACCAAAAATTGAAAAGTTTAATACAAATCTTTAAGGCAAAAGGTTTTTAAAATAATTTCAAAACATTTTTTTGTGTATAGGAAGTTATTTTTTAAGTATGATATTTTCTGTTTTACATTAAAAGGTCACATGTTTCACAGTTTTTTCCCCTTACAGGAAAAAAATTTGGACAGTTATATCAATTCTGGTCAACCACATCTGGCTGCTGGCTGTCATCACTCACTACACACATCAATCACTTCATACATCCATAATTAAGAAATACATAGGTACCTCCACTCATCTCCGATACCTCAATTTTAAATTGAATTTTGAAAAATAAAAAAGTTTTCTTGAAGCTTTCATTATCTTTAGCTTTTTAGTTGAAAGTTAAATGATTTTATCCAGTAAGCAAAATACTCCGATGTATTTCAAACAGAAATTATTGATTGAAATCTCAACTTTTTGAGAGCTTTCAAAATTCATCATTTTTTCATCCATTTTGACAAGTTTGTAAACAAAAGTTAATTTTCAATTTTGAAATTCTTGCAAAAATAGAATACATTTGTGACATTATTTTTGGAAAATTAGCAAATTTAAAGTTAAATTAATCTGATTTACACAAGTATCACTTGTTTATAGCATGACATTTAGAATAAAAATTTAATTTAAATCGGATAAAAACTTTTGATTTTTGTCAATTTTTAAAAATTGGAGGTAGCGGCTTTTTGGGTTTTTTTTTTTTTTATCGAAAAAAGTGATTACACATTTTGAATATCTGTCCTTCACCGCTGCTTTTCAAACAATTCTTTTTAACTAAAAAGGTAATAATAATTTGAAGTCATTTCAGCTACGAGCGTTTTTTTTTAATCAAGAAAAGGAAAGTTCCCTCCCACCCCTAAAATTGATCATTACCACAATGTGACAGAATCCAAATGTTGATCACCCGCAACATCCGCTACGAAAATTGTTAGTTAAGATTTCGAAATTTGGCGCGAAAGAATTTCTTGTTATAACGAGGAATGACCTCCTTAGTCACGATGCTGAAGAAAACTGTTTTGTAACTTGTTTGAAGCACCAACTAATTAGTTAACAAGTGGTTGGTGTTGCTTCTTCCTGTGAATCATAGAATCAATTGACATTTTTTGGAATATGGATTGAAAGGGGAAACGAATGAAAAAGAAGAAGCATTTTTCAGTTTCTCTCATGTTTACGAAACGCTTCAAAAATATTTAGGCAAAAAAAAAAAGTTAACAAAAAAGATTTGATAGCAACTTTAAATGTATTTCCTCACCGAGAATTGAATCAGAAAACATGATTTTTTAAAATCAAGTAGGCTTTTATTATTGAATAATTCTAACATTGTCGTGTTGTGAGAGTGTAAGTGTCTTTTTTTTGTAAGATAGAGAAGGAAAAGTTCTCACAACTTCTGAAGTTTTTTACGAAATTTGGTTAAGGAAAGTATTACTGTACTTAATAAACACGATAAAGAAACAAAACTTGAACCCATTTTTTTAACGCTCAATTTTAAAAATTTAATATCTGGTATTTGTAAAAAAGTTAAACGTAAGAATAGGAATAGATGTTCTAAAACCTGAGTGTTCTTAGTGTTGTTTCTAAAAAAATCATCCAGTAAGCATTTTATTCATTATGTAACATTATGAATAAAGTAATAAATGAATAATAATTATTCATTTATTTAATTAGTAACAATTACGTGGTAATGAACATGTTTTGTTTTGCAATGTTAAGGGAGGAAGCACATATTTTGTAATTTTTAGTTTTTTATTTTAGTCACAGCGTATTTTTAAAAAAGTGTTTTAAACAATTTTCGCATACCAAACACTAATTTTTACTTCCTTTTTTTTAAAAACTATCCTCATTTCTGTAACTCTTCATTTGCATTTGAAATGCAATGTAATTAATTTACTGCTATTTTTTTTTATTCCTTATGTCAAAAACAAGATTTAATTTAATAATTAAATTATATTTTAATCTCTGAAGAATAGTGAAAGATTGAAGAACAATGCACGCAAATCAAATGTCTCTAAAAATTAATTAAAAATAACACTAGAAATATTTTCGGGCAATTAAGTAGATAGAAAAATGCCCTTCTGCTTTAACTTTTTTACATTCCTTTGTATTGGATGGGAATAATTCTTAGCTAAGACCATTTTAATTTTGGAGCTTACGGACATTTTTTTTATTTTATTCATGTCTTACTGTTGTTCATTGAATTTCCTTTCCAGAGTTCAGACAATGAAGCGTGTGAATGTAAGGGAGGTAATTCACTATTTCTTATACTTTACAGTTTTTCTTTCGTCTTGTTTGCTTTAAAATCTAACCGCTTTTTTTTTATTTTTATAATTTCACCCCAAACAAAGCAATATGGCTACTAAGACACAATGGGTTACTGATTATCATAATCAGTGATTATGATAAAAGAAATCAAAACATTATTATGAAAATGTTTATAAAAAATGCTCATGAAATCTACATTACGGTGGTGGGGAAACTGAATCCAAGATGCATGTCAGGACCACTAACATTGCAGATATTTTGAATTTTATCAAATATCTCTAAATACACAACAGAAGCACCAGACTAGGTGTAGCAGCATTATTCAATGCATGGGTGAATGGTAGACTTAATAAATGTGTAAGAGTCTGACAAGAAACATTGTCTCTAGCTTACCACAGTGAACCAACTTTCCTAGCAGCAAACCTATCAACTGGTTGAATTATAGGTACCTTCAATATTTCGGCATAAATTTTCAATATCTAAGTTTACACTGCCCATTGATAAAAATAAATATTTATCTTCATTTAAAAAATCTGCTTACAAATATTAAAACATTTTTACTGTACCGGCATATTTTCAAATATAAACAAAATTTATCAAATGTCAGCAGGACCGAATCCCAAGAATTCATCATCATCATCACTGTCAAACCTTCTCATTTGTTCATCAGATACTGTATTGTCAGCAGTGGCCATGTCATAATAGTCGTTCAGCTCATCATCACTTATGCCAGTCATGATTTTGCTCATCTTCATCCTTATTTTCTGTCATGTCTGAGCTTGAAGGAGTCGTATCGATATCCCCATTCTCTGTGCTTGAGGCAACCAAATCCTCATATAGAAGATCATCTTCAGTCCCATCCATAGCATTTGAGATGCCACATTTTTTGAATGACTTTATTATTAAATCTTCAGGGAGACTATCCCAGGCTTCTTTCACCCATTCCACAACTAAGTGCAATGCAGGTCTTTTCAATGCACTACCTTTAGTGAATTTTTTTTTGCCAGATATCATCCAAGATTGCCACAATTTCCTAATGTAAGTCTTGAATGGTTTATTGATTGACATATCAAGTGGCTGTAAGACAGAAGTGCAACCACCAGGAATGATTACTTGTCTTGTTCTGTATTCCTGTAGCCTAGCCTTGATAGACTTGCAGCAATGTGACCTAAACATGTCCCACACTAGAAGCCAAGCACACAATTCTTTTTCAAGTTCTAGATATGGAGATACTGTAAATCTCGCTGCTCTTTTCGATTTTGGCATTCCTTGAAGCTGATCTTTTTGCTTTCTCCATCCTCACACTACCGTTTCTGAAACTCCAAACTCTCTTTCCGCAGATCTGTCTCCGTGTTCTTCTGCATAATCCACCACTTTTAACTTAAAACCGACTTCATAACTCTTTCTCTTACTCATGATTAGGATTCGCAAGTATTACCAGTAAATGCTCAAAGTAAAACTCTTGGTGATTTAACTGTAGTGTAAGCTAATAACTGTGACAGAAGTATGTAATATAAGGGATCTATACTGTTTTGCATCAGAAAATCTAAATCCTAAATATTGTATTATTCTTTTTATGATATTGAAACGTTACGCTTTACTACGGAATCTTGGAATACCAACTTACACAGAGCATGAAAATGCAACCATACCACGTGTAAAAATATATTCGAATATGCATGCTCGATACATGACATAGGGCAAGGTCATAATTCAAGATGTAAAACAGTGTCAAACGTATGAGGATTGGAAATGGAAATATCATGCAATTTTATTCTAATAAATGTATATATTTCTAACAGCATCAGATCAGTATAAAGCTGTGAATCGCTAGGATCGTTTCGTACATGATTTGCGCAGAGGACAGCTTTCCAATGCTTAGCATACGCATTCTGATACTTAGTTCTAGGTCTAATGATAGTGAAAAATTACTACTGAATTTACAGATATGTTGAGTAGATAGGTTGCACTATAGTCACGTGTATTTCCACACAACTACATTCACTCATTGTACATATACACATATGACAATCACGTGATAATCTTGCTTTCCTGCTCTTTTACGGGATGTATATATAGCAGACACATGGTACACCCAGACAGTAACAGCAGAACCACAGGACACGAAGGAAGGCAGGACATGGAGGAAGGCTATTGCATGGTATGCGTTCTTCAATATCAAGCAATTCTCTCACACACCCGCACTAATTGCCTTTTTATTTCTTCAGATAACATTTGTACAAATTATTACAGTTGGCACAAGATTTCTCGTCGGTATAACACGTAAGTCCAACTCACTTTCTCTTACTAAATTGATCTTCTTAAACTCACAAGATGAACCTATTCACAAATTCAGTACTCTACACCAAATTTCTATCAATTTTAATCCAAACATAAATTGCATTTGACACAGCTAAGTCTTCCAGCAACGAAGAACTTTGCAACTTACCTAAAAACTTTAACACAATCTTCTGCAGAAAATGAAAGACATTTTAATCAGACACACTCAACGTCTGTACAAAGTATGTAAATCTTGTTATTTATTAATACACTTTATTTTATAACAAATAATGCTTTGATCATTTATTCAATGTTCCATTTGTTAATTCGATGAGTGATTGCAACCGTATAAATTTATTGGTGGAATACAGAAATCTAGTTATGAAGTATTTGGGAATGGCCTTGTGCCATGTAAAATTCAAACCTAAAATTTCTCTGCATATTGAGGCCCAAACAGCATCCCTATTTTTTGAAGAAAATTTTGGTAAAAAAGGTGCGACTTATCTGCGAGTATATACAATAATTATTATATAACCTCCAGGTAACATCGCAATACAGAATTTTACATGATTTTAAACTATTATAAAGCATTATAATTAAAATGTAAAAAAATTGTAAAAATTCATTATTCATCAAAAAACTTTTATTTCTTCAGACAATAATGTCCTTAATATTACTTATTTACAAAAGCAATTAGAAGCTTTCCTAATTAAGTAATGTCATAGTTTTATTGAATTTATCATTTTTCAATTTAGAGCAGATTTTCATTTAGATAGCACTAATTTGGAAAAAAAAAGTAGGTGATTTACAATCTCCAAAGACTCCTACTTTTAAAAAAATAAAGTTGTCAGGGAAAACGAAGCTTATGTGTGAAATTTCATTAAATTAAGTGTGTGTGTGTGTGGGGGGGGGGGGGGGTTAACACATTTAAAAAATATTTTTTTTACCAATATTTAAAAACAAACATTTAAAAAATAATTTAATTCATTTGTGAATAAGTCCTGAAAATTTCATTAAAATCGGACAATTATTTGATTTTTACAAGAATTTCCAAATGTATATATATATATATATATATATATATATATATATATATATTCAGATATCCATTGATTATGCAACCTTGGTTTCAACCTTTCAATGTCTTCAGGCATTTAAAAAATAACAAGGTTGCGTAATCAACTGACTCCTAAATAAAAATATTTAAAAGCTTTACATTATATATGTACTGAGCACTTTTTAATACATCTGTATACTGGTCTAATTTAATTCTGGCCAATAACTGATTATTAATAATTATATATATATATATATATATATATATATATATACTCACTCCTACTACTGAAGGAGTTTTAAAACTGACATATGAAAGAAGTGTCATTGACCAAATGTTCAAATCATCTAAATGCTGAAATAAAATAAAAACATTTGTCAAAGTAATTGTTTCTTTGGAAGAGCAATTTGCTTCAATAAGCCTTATACAATTTTTAATTAATTTCATAGCAAAAAGCATCAAAACAAGTCAAAAATTATTTCTATAATTATTCTCTTGAAATATAATTTCAAACATTGTCTCAGTGGACAATAATCATTGTCTTTTAATATGGCAAAATGAAAGAAGTAAATACTGTTAAGACTTTTAAATGTAATACCAATTTTCTAATAATGTATCACTTCCATTATTAATTTTTATGATTCCAAATAAATGTTTGCAAATTATTTTTGCATTTGTGACACTGAGAGTTGCCAGAGATCAAACTAATAAAAGAAAAAAAAAAAGAAGGAAGAGGAAAGAGTCTACGAACTGGACAATAATTGTTAAAGTACAGGAAGATGGATTGAAAAGTTTAGAAGAAAATTAAAACAAAATGCATTGAAAAATTGTTTTAAAATAATTCTAAGGAGAATCGAACCCAGAATTAACTCAAGAGAATTCAGTAAGATTGAGTAAAACCAAGACCACTGCCCCTCCCCACTTTCCGCCCACAAGAAAGAAATCATTGAACATTTACAAGAAGATATCAAGAAGAAGGAAGTATATGTTATTGATATGTGGTTGCCAGAATAACATTTCTCTAGACAAAAAGGACCAGAGAAAAGACATCTGTTTTGAATCAGTTACCCAGAAGGTGGCTTCACTCTCCACCTATGGAGAGTGAAGCCAGTCTAAAGCATTTGTTCCTTATTATTTGTCCTGAGAAAAATTTGTGTCCAAACATTATTTCAGATTTTCTTGAATGGAAGTGATAAGGAAAATTGAATTACTATTTTGCAGTGACCATGTATGACGTCCACCCCACGACCAGTCTGTACTTAAGCTTGGTCTCTGGAGATGATCGCTTCAGCCCAAGTTCTGTCCCACCCCATATTATTTTAGTTGATCACAAGACTGGTTTGGTTCGAATGATTGACTAGAATTGATGACTTGGTTTGGTCCCATCAGAGTGAACTCATCCAAAAATATAACTTGGATAAAAGAAAAGATACAGCTCCTGGATATAAAGTTGTTATTACAATTATTGATAGCTCTATGCAATAACTAGTACTGCTGCCATTTATGGTCAGGTGCCCCTGCCGTTCTTCTCAGTGTTCTTGACAAGCTCCAAAGGAGAGTCTGTAATGTGATAGGTACTGATCTGGCGACTCAACTGCAGCCACTTTCCCATCGTCGAAATGTGGCCTCCCTCTGTCTCTTCTATAAATACTTTCATGGCTTCTGCTCGGATGAGCTTAAGTCACTGATGCCTCCCCAACAGGTGTTTACCCGTGCAACCAGACTGGCAACTGGGTCCCACCCATTCACAGTCAGGTTAGCCAAATGCAGACGACAATTCTACTCCTGCAGCTTCCTCTCTCGCATTTCCCGCCTGTGGAACTCACTCCCGTATTCTTGCTTTCCTGACGGCTACAACCTCCAGAAATTTAAATGCAAAGTTAATACTCATCTACTAACCACTGGACTGTAGCTCTCTCCCCTCTCCTGTATAACCTTCACTTTCTCTCCACCTATATATCTGTCATTGCACCTGCTTTCTCAGCTTTCTATTGTTCCTTTCTAACTAGCTTGTACTCCTCACTCTTTTCTAATTTATCTTTTTACATTTATGTAACCCCCTGCACATCAGTGGCGTTTCTGCCTTGCTCGGGGTGAAACGATTAAAAAAAACAAAAAAAACAAAAAAACTATCAACCCTTCCTGATTATTGTGACATAGTGTTTGTTGTCTTGGTTTTTAACAAGACTTCTGAAACAAGACTTTAAGTCAGAGGTTTTTCTTCAGTGCAGTGAATCAGATCAGGCAAAGTGGTGGTCTAGTCTCTCTCTCTCTCTCTCTCTCTCTCTGGTCTGCACACACTTTATGTCTGCTCTCTCTCTTCCTGATCTCCTCGGTCTCAGGTCTGTCTTATGTCTGCTGTCGAATCCCCTCATGTGTCATGTCTCTGCCAGGTCTCTCTGTTCTGTCCTCTACCTTGTCTCTCCAGTCTCCTCATGTCTGCACATTGAATCTCTCTAACAGAAGATGGCCACCCCAGACCAGGGCATGATGAATGTCAATCAAAACTGCTGTTGAATGCCCCTCACATTGGTGCACTGTTTTCTTTTATAAACCTCTGCTTAAGGGCTGGGGTGGAGCACAGTGTACTCTGGAAATGTCAGCATTCCCCAAACAACCAATCAGGTTGCAAATGTCCAAGTATGATGGAGTTCTTCCTCCATCCTTGGAATTGTACCTGAGTGAGCCTTCTTCTTCTTTTGGTCACCTGATCAAGTCCATATCTTACTTGTTTTGTGTGAGTGCCTCTCACCATCACTACCCAAGGAGTGTGGTCTAGCCAAAACAGCCAAACTTTGATTATCGCTTATCGTGCTTTTGTGTATGTTCTTTTTTGTGCCTGGGATTTATCATTTCAACTCTTTGTCAACAAGTAACAAAAAAAAAAACATGATAATCCTTTAAGGAAAATTTAATTAGCTAAGCCCGTTGCTCATTTTCATACCACACTAAACATTGCTTCTGTGGTCTTAGTAGTAAGAAGGTTTTACAAGGTGGATTTAATTGAGTTTTAATTCAAACATCCTTCTCTTAGATTGGTTGCCAACCAGCTAGAGAGAACACTGTTTGTCTTGCTGTTTAATCCATAACTGGGGAGATAGGAAAGGTATGAATCCATTTCTTAAGTATATTTGTACAAAAGTGAACACAGTTGCCTTGGCTTGAATTTGTACTCAGATTGACATTCACACTTTCCCTGTAGATAACCATCACTCTGTTACATCTATTATAATGAGGTTGTCTTAAAAGTAAATCTGTTTAACAAGTTTACTTTATTATAACTTATATTAGATGTCATCATAAAATATCAGTTTTAAAATATCTTGCATTGACAGTTAAAATTCACAGCTCTCTTTGCATGGGTATGTTGTGAAAAAGAATCAAACAGAAACATCTCCTGTTATTGTTAACTGATATATGAACAATGTTCAACAATTCAATATAAATAAAAGAATTGTGACAAATATAGCTAATGTCATTTACAATCTTTCATACCAAATTCATATTTGCAAACATTAAATAAATACTGTAGTTTAGTATAAAGCCCCTCAATGTGTTTCATTTTAATAAAGTACTTCAGTATGTTCTACTTTAATAAAATAAAGTACTGCATACATCTTACTTTAATAAGGTACTCCAACATGTAAAAGAAGAAAATGTAACTCATATAGCCTACTTTAATAAAATGTTACAGAATGCAAAGGCCAGGGCCAGAATGGTCAGCAATTGGTCCGACTGCCTCGTGGATGTGGCATTCTAATAGTGATGGATTGCCTTTGTCTGAGTTTTGAATATAAGTCCAAAATGGCGCAAATTCAACAGAGGGTCTCAAGAATTCTGAAGCATTGATATGCTTCCTGCACCCAGGTTCGTGACCTGCTAATACCACCTGCAAAGGGATGCTGAGTCAGCGTGCAACATGTGTTTCTGTGACGTCATTTCTCCGACTGTCTCTTAGAATCCAAGCTGTCACTCTTAACAAAGCAAATACTAAAAATGAATTACCCTTTTCACTGATACTGTTGTAGTATTATTTTTGATCAGTACTCATATTTAAGTAGATATCCTGTTTATAATCAAACAGTATTATATATTTATTTTTACCGGCCTGATTAATTTCAATAAATTTTTGTTATGAAAATGTGTGTCATTCGGCAAGATTCAAACCTGTGACCCCTATCCACATAGGGAAAGTCACCAATTGATCTGGCACATCTTAGACCTCTTGAACTCCAAAAATTATGTATGTTGTATGACCCAAGCCTTGTGAGTAAAGAGGGGTAGATGATTCTCTTTGAGGAGCCATTGATGGTTGTGCTAGCTCGAAGTCGCAAGTCACTAGACTAGAAACTGTAACTAATGTTTGCTCAGCATAGTTGCAGTATAAACCACAGGTGAGATCTGTGGGTGTTGAACAAACACAAAGGTGCCTGAGCAGGCGTCTACAATGGGGATTGTTAGTGTGGTCAGACAACAGTACAGGTGATATTATATAATGCTTTGTCATTTTACAATGACTCCTCTTTTTCCAGCATGCATCTTTCACAAAAATGTTGGGGAATTCTTTGTGTTTTGCTTTATACAGAAATCCCTCGATTAATGTGTATTCAATTAATGCATTTTTATAAACCAAAATTTGATTAGTGCATACATAATACTTGATTAGTGTGGAAAACATTTTTCAGTTTAACCATAGTAATTTAAAATAGTTTTTTATAGTTATCAATTTATACATTAACATACATTATATATATATATATATATATAGTGTATCGAGGCAGCAAATAATTTTCTAAACATATACTGTTAAATATAAGAGACAATGAATGTCTATTATGTTTAATCATGAGCCGTTCTAAACATCGTTTTTTTGGCTTTAATTTCAGTTGAAAATAAAGACAAAAATTCTCCAACATTTGGATAACATGTGAGCCGAAAGCTTAGAACCAAATTAATAAAAAATTATCCAAATGTTGGAGAATTTTTTGTCTTTATTTTCAACTGAAATTAAAACCAAAATACAATGTTTAGAATGGCTCATGATTAAACATAATAGACATTCATTGTCTCTTATATTTAACAGTATATGTTTAGAATATATATATATATATATATATACACACACACAAGGTGTATCAAAATACTTTTACAAACTTTGGAAGTGGGTTCCTCTCACCAAAACAAGAACAAAATTCCATAGAAACATATGCCCACCACAAATCTTAAGATTATAATTACTTTTTATTATTAACTAGCAGTATAGTCTGGCATTGCTCAGGTGTAATGAAAGCTGTAAAACTGGAGCTCAGATTCTTTGGACGTTGGCACGAAAGACGAAAAAGCAATAGTTATTTCCAGTTAAAGCGAAACCATAGACTGAAAGAAAGATGAATGGATGTAAGTCAAATTTTGATTTCCTGGTATCAATATCAAATAAGTTTTTTTTGTTGTAAACTGAATTTTGAAGGCTAAATAAGTCCTCTGAGTAAATGGTATAATGGCTGAGACTAAGAACTACAATTATACCTACTTAGAGTCAAACCCAAAGCAAAAACTAAAATAAAAGAGCTGAAAAAATACAGACATACAGGCAGATAAACAGACATACACGCAAATATCTTGCCTTTATATATTATCGATTTTCTGCACTATTGTAAGAACTGCAACCTTGAAACTTCTGAATATCATTTCTTATGTCTTATGAGTGTATCCAATTTGATTAAAATCGGCCGCTCTTTCTATAACCTGATTTTTTCGATTATTGATATTTATCAGGGGTACCTTGACACAAAACCTAGCTAAGAACACTCGCAGACACTTATAGTACAACTGTGCAAATTTTCAAGAAAATCAGTTCAGCCATTTTGAAGTCTATAGGTAACAGACACACACACACACATACAGACAAATACACACACACATACACACACAGACAAAGTTCCATTTATAAATAAGTTTAGATTTAGATATTCCGTTAAAAAAAGTATTCGTAGTCTTAGAGAAATCACAGAACGATTTTTCCCTGCAAAATATTTTCTACTTTTCATAGTATTTCTTGTTTGTTTATCTAGCCAAAAGCAAATCTTGGCAAACTGGAACATTCTTGCCTACAAGAAAACTCAAAAGGACAGTTTTTCCATTAACACTGCTATTATTTTAACTACCTTCACTCCTTGAGAATGTTTATTGTTTTAAAAAGCAATGATTAGAATTGTAATAAAACATATGACAGTAAATTTGTACATTTTCTTTGTTCTTGACAAAAATATAATAGACATTTATCTGTATTTATTAGAATGGTTGGCAAAACATTGACTAATTTCCAATTGATTTAAACTTTATAAAGTGGTAAATAATAAGAATTTCATTACAGTTGGCTTACATTGTCTGTATTATAATAAAGACCATTGGATATTTATTTGTGTATATATATTTCCCTCCTGTCATGCTCATGGAGAGAGACAATGGCAGCTCAGTTCATTCTCATTATTAAACTTTACTACCAATTCTGAAAGTTTTTGCCACATGTTTACTCTTTAACAGTGCCTTATTTTAATTGTTTGCAATGTCATTGAGTAGTGAAGAAAAATATCCTCTTTATTATAATAAAGGCTGTTGTGTGTGTGTGTATATATCCCTTGTCACACTGGGGGGAATTATTTTTTTTTTCTTACGCCATAATGTAACATACTCAATAGGTGGTACATCAATATATATGTTGCCATCATTTTAGACGGCATATTGATACAAATATTTTGCCTTTATTTATGGTATAGGTCCACTTGTATTTTAAATATTTAGTAACTGTTTATAAATATATGAATAAAAATTGTTTTCATATTTATTTCTTTGTAAATGGAAAATATAGCATTAGTTTTTAAAATGTTGTAAAAATAGAATTATTCTGGTAAATAAACAATCTAATAAATAGTGTTTAATATTTTTGTTGTAAATTCTCAACAAAACAAAAAATGTATAAATTCACTTCACCATGTTTACAATTCTAATCATCACTTTTAAAAATCAATAAAATTGCTAAGGAGGTTTTTGCAGACATGAACATCCAAGTTTGCTGAAACTTGAATAATAACAATAAATATTAAATAGATTATAAAATATTTTGGCAACGTTTAACCTTTTAGCCAACAAAAAACAAAAACTGTCAAAAGATGGTTATTCTCTTGATACAGCTATTATTGTATAGACTTTTTGATTCTCTTGGCAATGTTTATTGTTTATAAAGAAACGATGAGAATTTTAATAAAACTTAAAATATGAAAGTGGACTTATATATTTTCTTAAGTCACAAGAATTAACAAAAATAATAAACATTGTTTAGAGTGAATATAAAACTTATTTTCATAGTTATTTATGGTAAATAACAAATATTGCATTGTAGTTAGCTAACATTAAATTTTTTTTCATAAATTTTTTAATAAAAAGACTTTTTTTCTCATATTTCTTTATAAAAGGTAAATAATAAATATCGCCTTGTGCTTGGTTTAAGGGAATAACCATCCTTTTGATACACCATTTTTATTTTTACGGGTATGAAGGTTAAATATTGTCATACTTATTTCCCCTTGATATAAGAAGTAATGTGGAACGAAGTTATTTCGGCTTTGTTTGTTTCATTAAGCAAACCAAATCAGTATAAGAAATAATTTTAATGTTATTATAAACGGCCTTTAAGTCTGGTCCAAACGATATCACAAATAGTCAATTTCTAAGGCATATTTTTTTGCAAACCGTTATTTTTTTTTTTATATGAAGTAGTTAATGTAAGGGAGGTAACCAAGTTTTCAATTATCTATATATATTCTCTGACCTTAAGAGAACTCTCAATTCTTGACCGGTGTTAACTTTGCCCCTCCCACTTTACCCCAGGGCTTTCTCCACTTAGAACAGTACAATGTCGCTGAGGTGACGTGGAATCTCTGTTAGAGATCTCATGTCGAAATGTGCATCCGACACCTTTGAATTTTGAAAATTTTCTCTCTCTCTCTCTCTCTCTATATATATATATATATATAATACTGTAATGGTTGTTACAATGCTTTTAAATTCATAGTATCACTACACAAAAAATTTCTCATGTTTCGAAACCAGCCCATTATGTTTTGGCTTCATCCTCAGGTGATTTTTTTTTTTTTTTTTTTTTTTAGAAATGAGAATTATCTAGTTGAAAAGACTGTTTATTTGTGTTGGATTTGTTATTTTTGGGTGTTAGAGGGGGTTGGTCTGTATTTTGAGTTCCGTTGACCTTTTTACTGGTCTTAGGGTCAAGTGTTTGCTTTTGGCAGAGTTCATGATAGGTTAATCTATTAATCTTGAAAGGGCTGGTGGTGCTGGCACCTAGCTTGTTTGGTTTAGGGGTTGGTAGGTGTTGTTTTGTTTTGGGATTGGTTTCTTCTTAATTTAATGTATGTTATTTTGTATTGGGGTGTGTGCTTTTTCTTGTTTTTTTTATTTTTTTGTTTTTTATAAAAAATATTCTTTACAAAATATAGACACGAATAGTGTTGAAACAAAATGGCTACTTTTGTAGTGATATAACATTTATGTTATAAATTCTAAATAAATATATATGTATGTGTATTCGTAAACATGTGAAAATTATTTGTAATATATTTGTATATAGGTATGAATGTATATTCTTGTATATGTGTATTAATTGTCAATATATATGTATTATATTGACAATATGTATAAGATGTGTATAAATTGTATTTGTGGGATATATTAGAGAGTATATATATATATATATATATATATATAGTTACGAGGATGCATTTATATATAAAAATAGTATTAATAATGTCTAAAAAGTTGTAATAAGGGATTCTATTGAGTCCTACTTGTTGATACAAAAAAGTTTTAATTCATGAAGTAGTCGTAAAAATAAGGAAATTAGAAATAGAACGTTTGGAAGATGCTAGAATGTCCGAGAAAATTCAAGTAAAACCTAGAGAATTCTAAAGGATTTTAGAATATGCAAATTAGGTGTTAGCCCCTATAAAAATAGGTTTCAGGAAGAGAGTAGTTAGTTGTTAACAGGATTATCTGACATTATCAACTCCGGTTTTGATTCAAGGATTTATATCCAGCCAAAAGAATTTCTAAGAAAAGTTGCCAACCAACTAAAACCTGAAAGAAAACCTTATGGAACTATGTGATAGATATTTTTGACTCTTTCATTGATCAAACTAATAATTATTCTTTATATACACAGTTGAGGATTTTCAAAAAGTATAGCACTTAAACTTCTTTGCTATCTTAACTGGGTAAAGATATTTGACACCTTCCTTCCTCTTCGTAACACTTTGCCCGTCAGTAGTAAACTGTTTTTCTTTTTGAATGCAAAAATTGTAAATTTTTTATATATATCATTTTGTGTTTGTCGTAAATGAAATATTTGTATGTGATTTAACTTTGAGTTTTGGTCAATCATTTTTTTTCCCCTTTTGTTACACTTAACAGTACGCTTAACATATTCTGAACTTGGATATGTATGTTTGTATATTTGCTCACATATGTTGCATGGCGATATATGTATATATTTTTATACATCCCTTTTAAAGATGTACCACAAAATTTCTTTTCTTATTAATATCCAGACAGGTTAGGGACAAACATTCTAGTAATTTGGTTTCACTGTTAATTGTTTACAGCAAGTTCGGCAATAGTCACTGGGAAGTAGTATTGTTTTGCATGAATATATTCTTTCACTTAAAGCTTTTTGGTTGTTACTGGCATACAACTTAGAATTCTCTATATTTTTGAATCATCAACTTTCAAGAAATTTATAATTTTACTGCTTATCTCATAATATTACTTTGCCTCATATTCTCAATCTTTTTTTCACAAGATTCTACAACTATTGTCTCTCTCTCTCTCTCTCTCTCCATGGGCTTGACAGGAGGGAAATTATACACACACCACGATCTTTATTATAATAGCGAAAATAAACACTATGAAATCCATTTTTTTCCTTTTTATTCTTAAATTTATAAAAATATCTGAACAAAAGAAAATTTGAATGAACTCATAATCTGTAATTATAGATTTTGAAAAAAATCTATTTTCTTGACATTTATTTCATTTGCTCTTGCCATGTAAATTCACTAAGATTCATACTTTTCTTTTCTCTAAAGAATTGGTAACAAAATGTTAAATATTATTAGACTTTTTAATTCCACAAATAGTATTTAATACTTTTTGTTATCAATTCTTAAGAAAAAAAAAAGGAGGGGGGGAGAATGCATGAATCCAGTTTTATATTCTTGGGTTTTATTAAAATTCTAAAAATAGTTTTTTAAAACAATTAAAATGGATAAGAGAGAATTCAGTAATAGCTAGGTCAAAAGAAAAACCACTGATTTTTTTGTGGGTACAAATGTTAAACTTTGTTGAAAATTTTTTATTTCTCTATCTATACTTGATGTGTTTGTTCAAATAATGAAAAACTTCATAATATAAGCAATAATATATTAAAAATAAGTTAATAAATCATTTTATTGAAGTGGCAGAAATTAATGGAATGGATCTTATTAATAATGAGTTATGTGGGCACTGATATTTGATTGGAATCTGAAGAGTTTTAGTCATAAGTTATCATTATTTATCTGTTGACACTCCTTTGACTACACCCCCAGATAGTGAACTTTTGGATAGTTCCATTCACTCCAGAGTCAATATCAAACACCTCAGGTTTCCATACATGTACAGAATGTTTCACGCTTGAAAAAAAAAGTTTTATTCTTTTAAGGGGAATCTTTTTTATAAGTGTCAGAGTCACCTTCAACTCTGGGATATAAGATGTCGAAAAGTCAAGATTCTGGAGTAAACAAAGTTGACGTGATGTCTATAATTTATAGAGAGCATTGTTACTATGCATCGGACATTTTGTCTTCTAGCAGTTTGGATTAAATGTTATATATATTATCTTTTACTGTTGTTTTCAGGCCATGGAAGTAATTGAAATATGAAGGATGGCTTCAAAGTGACCTGAGAAGAGAAGCTATAAAAAGTGAATAAAGCTGCAAGAGAGTGGAGACCAAACCAAACTAGCAGACGCAAATCATGAAATCTAGATGCGTATTTGAGACTAGGAAACACAAGCTATCCAGATAGAGATACTGATAAAAATACATTTATAGACAAATAGATTCGTCTGGCTTTGATTAAAAAATAATTGACATCTGTGATGATCCATAAAAACAAAATGATTATAAGGAAACTGCAAAAAACAATAATCAAAGTACGATTAAAGTCAATAATTTAAAAAAATAATCAAAATGTAATTAAAGTCAATAATTAAACTTAATAATTAAAAAAAAAATCTATATTCAAAGTGAAATGAAATATATGTGAATTATAACAAAAAATTTCCCATAGAAATATAAACAACAAGAACTCTTTGATGGTTTAATTTAAAATTTTATTTCTGCAAGGCAAAATGGACAGTTGGCCTTTGTGTTCTTTCCAATCACACGATAATACACATTTGTACAGTAGTAGTAGTAATAGTAGGGTTAGCTGCTGGAGGAGAAGGAGGAGGAGGAGGAGTGAATAAGGTTTTCAAAGCCATTTCAACAAAACAACAACAGAATTCAAAAACTTGGCCACACACAATCAAAAACACTCTGCAGAAATTAGTAATAATTGAAGCGCAAATGTGTGTGCAAAATGTTGTGTTGATGTCAAAGAAGAAGCTACAGAGAGCAAGAAAATGTGGACCTGTGCAGTTTCATACAAAGGAGACAGGCAGAAAAAAACAAAAAAAAAAACAAAAAAAAAAAAACAGGTTTTTGGGACCAGCATAAATAATAAAGATTTTAAGGTACACAAGAAAAGGGGGCAGGGTCATGCTTACCTAGCAAACATCAAAACTCAAGCTTTTTTGAGGTTTAAAAGAAGAGATTATCAAGAAAATGAAAAAAAAATATTATTTAGGAGTAAAAAAAATTTTAGCACTTTTTTCCTATTTCCTATCATTTTCAAAGAGAAAAAAAATATTAGAGCGATTAAAATTTGCAGTTTGAGAAGAGGGGAAGGAATAGCTTCCAAAAAAAAAAAAAAAATAAAAACAAACAGAGGGAAAAATGTTTATAAAGTTAAGAAAGAGTATGTTCTATGCTGTTTTCTAAGAAAAGAAATTTCAAGGAAAGGAAAAAATTTCAAAACTAGACTGGGGTTTCTCAAATGGACGGGGTCTCCCACTATGAGCATGCAAAGGTAGTTGACATTTCACTAATAAGAAAATTAAAAAAAAAAAAGAAGATTTATGAAGAGAAAGAAAAACAGGAAAAAAAAAAAAAGGTCAGCATTTTGGCCCCAATGAAGAACCAAACAACTATTCATCACTTTGACAAGTTTATTCAGAACCCGTGGTATTGTTGGGTTTGACATAGAATCTCGAAGTTCTGAGATGTGTGACAAGCACTCCTTAGGCCAGAAAAAAAAAAAAAAAAACCTTAAAGAGTTTTTAAAACTCATTCCAAATGGCTGAAGTGAAATCAAAAAAGAATAAATCTTTAAAATCTATAAGAATACATCAAATAATTTTATATAAAAAATGTTTTTAATTAAAAATATAAACATTAGTAATTTATTCAGATGTTAAAAAAAAGCATTCTATTTTCATTTAATTTATATGAATCTTACAATAAAATGAGAAATACTTGCTTCAGCCTCCAGTTTATCCAACATCCCAAGGTTCAACTTTTAACTGATTTTTTTTCAATACACTTTTTACACTAACTTCATGATTCAAAGCATTTGATTAAATCTAATTCACTCGAGTGAAACAAATGGATGTTCTGCCTTTTAATATTTGTTCAAATTTGATTAGCGAAAAATTAACGATTCGATTTTCTTTCAATTCGCTTTCAAAAATATACGAGATTGACTAAAAATGCGAATCTACAGGAATCATTTTAACTTCCTTAAAATCAAATTTATTTAAATGCCAAATAGAGGTGAAAGTTATTCATTTTCACAACCTGAGCCTTGCAAAGAACTGCTCCTCCCCAAAAATATTGCCATTTGTTTTTTTTATTTTTATTTTTTTAAAGTGCAAGCCACCCTTTCCCCACCACACTATGGCTGAAAGGAGCAAATCCAAAGCTCGTTAAATTTTTAACGAGTTTTTTTTTTTTAAATTCAAATGTCATTTAATAGTACAAAGAGATTAATAAATACATGTTAAATTTTTAAAAATTTGAAACACAAAAGTAAAAACAATACTGGAACATCTGATTGCACATATGTAATATAAATGTTTAACTTGATATTTCATCCAGACGAAAATTAAATTGAATTTTTTATATTGAGAAAGTTGTTTTAAAAGTTTCTGTTATATTGAAAATTTCAACTAAAAACTGTTTTTTGGTAACTTAATATTTTTCACTTGATTTCCTGAATTGCTTTTGACCTGCAATGATTGCAACAAAATACAGAGCTTGATTTTCTATCAGGAAATTGAGCATAACTAATTTTCTTTTAAACTGAGGATAAAGTTAAATATGAACATTTAAATAAAAAAGATGTCACAGCTCTTTTGAAAAAATCCAGTTACATATGAAAAGAATCAAAAAACAAATCTTGAGTAAAAACGAAAACAATGAAAAATTAACTTATTTCTGAAAAATAAAATTATTTCAAAGATTTTTAGAAACATTTCTTTTCATTTTGGTAAAATAAAATTCTAAAAGAGGAAATGTATAAGGAGTGTGTTTATCTAAATTCTGTACTTAACCAGTTTTTAAGTTTGAAAAATTTATTTTCTAAACCATACCAGCTTAAGTTCATAAACTTTTCATAATTGCTTTATAAATATTGTTTTTTTAAAAATCGGAATAAAAAAAATAACAAAAGCAGCACATCAAAATTAAGGCTTTAGATTTTAATTGTTCAAACATGTTTAAACATGTGCTAAGATACTCATCAGATGAATCGTATTTATAAAAATAATTGATCAGAAATTATAAGTTTATCTGTCTCCAAATCACAATAAGAGAAGAATAATAGGCAAAAAGAGGCAATGATTCTGTAAATACAAAAATACTAAAGGGAAAGATTCTTATAAGATACAGAAAATATATAGCATCAGAAAATTCAAACTTCAGACTGACAGGTTCAGTTTAGAACAGAATATGAATCTTTGTTATGGTAAAACAATTAGGAGCATGTGACAAGATTATAAAAAAAAAAAAAAAAGAGAAATGTTTCAAATTATAGGGAAAATCCTTAGATTCAAGAAAATAAAAATTTATTTATATCTAAAATAGTCAAATAAAGAGGATAGTTTTAAAAAAGATAAAATAAAAGTTTGCTTGGACAATAATGATAACTTGCAAAATATTTTAAGTTCACCAAATCAAAGAGATCTGTTAACATTTGCATTACTCAAGATCTTTTGTGATCAACCTACCAAAAATGGAATGAATATTTGACTTTAAGAAGTAATATGGCTTTTCTAAGTAATGATGAATGAAACTTTAAAGTGGACTTTGTGTCAAGAGATGATGTAAAGAGAAATAAAAAATAAATGAACCTTACTTTTCTCTCTTTTTTCATCTATACTTAAAAAAAGCTTGAGCAGAATGTCTTTGCTTGTTGAATAAAAATATAAAAAAAAACACCAAAAGAATCTCTACAACAAATAAAATAATCACCTTACAAAAGAAAAACTAAAAACTGAAAAAGTTAAAATTTTGGGAAGAAAAAGCAAACCATTTGTGTTTTCATTATGTAGGGAATGCACAGAATAATAAAAGAATTATGACATGAAAGTAACTGAGATAAGAGAAAATAGGAATAGCAATTAAAACTTGCGGTAACGGTCCCAATAATAAAGCAGACATGGAAAGACAAAGCATATTATTTAGAAGGTAGATGAGCTTGACTGAAGGTAAAGTTATATCAGAGGAGAAAGCAGAAAGAGGGATATATGCAACAAGTTATACAAAGATCTTGTCAAATAAACTCAAGATATCGTTGGAGGAAAGCCACACTTACAGACCAAAGAAAAAAAATTGCATGCCCCTAAATAAAATAAAAAAAATTAAAAAAAAAACAAAGAAATAGAAAAATAATTCCAAATCCAATTCAAAATGGGCTTTTTTTTGTTTTCTTTTTCAATTATGAGGAATGAAGAAAAGAGACAAAAATAGATTAAAGATAAAATTATAATAAATGTTCTTATTTAAAAAAAAAAAAAAAAAGTTTAGGGGGAGAGGAGAAAAAGCAGGTACAGTAGAAGTCAGAAAAAAGAAAGTTATCTCCCATTACAAATCTTTGCACACTAATGCATTTTGGGGAGGTACTCTGTGATTGATTCTTTTAGGGCTGCAAAACAGTCAAGACTAGAGAGTAACAAGTAAGGGAGGTAAGCCATCTATAAAGTGATTTTCAAGGCAATGTTAATGACTGTATTATAAAGCAATCTCTTTTGCATGATTTTCTTTTTTTTTTTTTTGTTGCTAATGGCAACTGGACACTGAAGGATTCTTTGTAGCTAGAGCATCAGAATGGAAGGAAGGATAGTAGGAAGGAAGAAGATGATGTGGCCACAGGCTTATCAAGTAGTTTACATCTTGATTAGTTACCTGCAGTGAGCATGAAAGACCATTTGGAAAAGGTCCAACCAGTAAGCTTTGTGTAGTAGTAGTAGTAGTAGTAATAAAAGACTGGTAGAAGTAGTAATAATAGCAGCAGCAGCTGTTATTGAAGATGATGTTGATGGTGCTGGAGGTCTCTTGACCAAGCATATCCAGCATTTGAGACTCAACTACCTAAGAGTGTGGATTGCAACCATCTGTCCATCCTTATGCTGATCATATAGCACTGCATCACATAGACAGGTGGAAAAATGTTTGCAAATTAATATAAGTGGAGCCTTCGCTTCAAATCATTACGTTTCCACTCTGCAAGTCGGTAGAACTCTTCCTGCTCCATCTTAAACAGATCGTTAAAATCTTCTTTGGAGAGATGAATCTACAAAATCAAAGAGAAAAAAATTTATCAAAAGTTCAAAACGTGCAACAAATAAAAAGAGTGTTTAAGTAAATTTTTGTTTTAAAAAGTTAAAACTTGAACAAAATGGAATTCTTGCAAGTGGTAAGAAATTTGGTTCTCCAAAAGAATTTATTTCAGCCAAATGTTTTATCCCCCCTCCACCCGAATTCAGGAAACTAGGAATATTATCAAGAGCAATACACATGTGAATATAAACTAACAGATATATTGGGATAAAAAGAACAGAGAGATACTGGTCAAAATAATTTGCAGAATAATAAAATATATTTAATCTCAAAGCTCCAGACAACATTTAGAGAAGAAAAATATCTTTCATATTATTATTATTATTATTATTAGTATACATTCATTGTGGGTATTTGTGTCTTCTCGGAGTGTAGTTCGTAGACAAATCAAAGACCACTTGGATCTGTTCTCCCAGCTGCTTCTCGTAAAACCAGGAACACTGCTTTACTAGGGACTCCGTTTCCTGAGCACAGTAAGCAAAACGCTGTCTCCCGAACACCGGTGTAGCCTTCTCGAGTCTCCAACGGCGAAGTGCCTCCGAAACAGAAGTTGGCTCTTTTTATGTGTTTTTGGTCTCGTAATTTCTCCCTCTTGAAAAGCCTCCCTTTCACCAATGACGCATGTGCCATGTCATTCCTAAAACTGCCCTGTATGAGCTCGCCTTGCGGTTCCATTACGTCTACGAATGCATGTGCAGACAAACCGCCTTCTCTTTCTTCGGCGAGGTAAGTCTCCACCACATTCATTCCATTGTGTTCATATGGGTACAACGTTGTTTTTTTTTTTTAAGTGGCATTTTGAACTACTTTTGAGTGTATTTTCTATGATACAAGATTGTAACCAAAATAGTGTAAGTGGATTTCCAAAATTAAATTCCTATAGTAAACTTTTAAAATTTTCAATTTTGGGGTTTGTTTCTGTGTTTCAAGTTGCAATTGTAAAAGTTTTAAAAAAATATTTCATATAAAGAAAAATATTTGGAAATGATGAACTATGAACAATTGTTGATTTGACATGAATCCATAGATTTGACTCAGATTGAAAAAATAAAACAGCTACAGTCATCATTCTATCATGATTGTTTTAGGCAAATTCCACCATAATGTTTGTGTTTGAACAACGTAACTTTCAAAACCAATCTAGTCCTAATCTTAACATACCTACAGACAATAAATGTCAAAAAAAATTATTGTAAAAGTGTTTCAAGTCTTTATGAAGCTCAATGAATCAAGCATCCAACTTGAAAATCCTTTGCATAAAACAAATTTTTACAGCAGTTTTTTATTTGACTCAAGAGAAATAATCTATTTTAAAAATTTACTCACACCAAGAAAAGAAGTGAAAATCACTCTGAGAAAATTTTTCATTTCTTTTTTTAGTTATTGTTTTTGTTTCAATTTAGTTTCAATGTTCCTCAGTTTTTTAATAATTTTTATGATTCAAGAAACTAAAAATACTAACCTCCAGACAATTTCTGTCCACATCTTTTGGTAAGTCAAAGTTGGTTATTTTCAGACGTTCATATGGATAAACCTATAAAGAGATGAAAATTGAAATAAAATTCATTAATCTTCACTTAGATGCTAAAAAGCTTCTCTGTAGATGCTGATAAATAAGAACTTGGTACTTACAGGTGGTTCGGCCTCAGTGTGCCAAGTGTTGCGTTGGAAAGTCATTAGAGACACGGATGGACCATCATAGACACCAGGTTCACCCGCTCGAGAATAAGATGATCGCTGAAGGTGAAATAAATATTAATCATACTTCCAAAAATAAAAAATATATTTTCATCCAACTTTTCAGGTTAAATACAAAGGCTATCAAGAAAAATTAAATTTTTGAAATTGTAAATGTTATTTACGTTCAAACTGAATTACACTTAAATTCACTTTTGTTAAAAACTAATTAGAATTATCAAAATTTCAAGTTCTTTATGAGCATATCAAGTCTTACCAGTTCAATTTAATTAAGACAATGTTACCTCAAACATATCTATTCAAATTAAAGTTGCATAACCAAGAAACAAAATTGTGTGTGACATTTCTGTGCTGAGTGTCTTTATTTCAGAAAATTAAGTGAATTGCATGAAAGATTTAAGCAAAAAGATTTATTACTGGCTATTAAAACTATCAAATTGAAGTAGAAATTTAAAAGGTTTGGTCTTGTAATAGAAATGGTTTTCCTAGTGTTTTCTAAAATGCTATTAATGAAAACTTAAAATTCCTTTAATCTTTTACAAATGTGATATAATGAAAAAAAAACAACTGTCAGCTTATAAAATATTTATTAGGATCAGATAGAAACAATTACTAAATCAGAAAACAAAAATTACCCTGACAAAGAAATAATGATATAATTTTAGTAATTTTTTAATATAAAGTATTAGTAATAATTTAATAAATTCTATTCCTATACATCTTTTTTTCTCTCTTAAAACCAATATTGAATGATGAATATTAAGATTAGGGAAACAAATGAAAGTTATGAAGTAATTGTAAGATAACTGTCAATGAGTTACCTACCTTTGATTTTCTTTCCGTACTAGTTGTTGAATCTGAAAAGGAAAAAAATAACGGTAAAAGATATTTATTCAATAGTTGGCTCAAACAATATCTCATGTTGAATGTAACAAGTAATTTATGGGAATGCTGTGTATGTATATATCTTCAATGAGGGAGTCTTCAAATGGTTTGATTTCAATTACGCAATATGCAGAACACCCATTTCTATCTGGAGAAATATACAATGTCTACATTTGAATACAGTTCTACAAACAAAAAAACAGAGATAGGCACACTTTTTGTAGTTTTCATTGTCTTTAAGCGATTGTCAGATATGTTTACAATAATCATCATCATGTCTATATTTCTGAGGTGAGGTATTGTAATTATTTACACTACATTCTTCGGAGTGTTGTCCTCATCTTTCTTGCCATATTCACAACATTTCAGCCTTCTTCAGGACACATGGCCCAGTGGATAAAAGAGTTGGTTGAATCCAGTGACTTCATCCAAAGAGTTGTGAGTTATGGCTTCAGCAGACATGAACAAAAACTTAGAGAGTTGAGTTAAAGGGAGATAACTGATACATCTAAAAGCATAGCATGTGGAACTAGAACAGTCTACTCTGGTGCATGAAATAAACAGTTCAGTTTGAAATTCCAGTCACTTGATGAAGGCCAGAGTGTACAATGGCTGAAACATAAAGATGGTAATGAAGATGAGGACAACAATCTGAACAAAGTAAATATCATAAATCATCATCATGTTAGGCTAAGTCCACTTGTGGTAGATTGAAAACTCATACGATGTCAGTCAGTCAGTTAAGTGCCATATGTGAAACACGCTTGGGCAATCATGTCTTGAAAGAGAGTAGGTTGCCATTGCTTTCTGCAGTAGACTGGTTACCAGTCAAGGCTATAGAACCAGATCTATCCTGTTATTTAATCCATAACTGGAGGGAAGAAACGAATTAATATCTTTCCCAAGGGTATTTGCATGTAAGTGAATGCAAGGAATTCAAACTCGGCTCCCCAATTTCTCATTCAGGGCTGATATCCGCTGCACCACAACGCACATCCTAGGTTACATTATGTAATCTTTTAAAAAAAATTCAGTCTCTGTGAACATTTTTAGACTGATACATCCCACTTGTGCCCAGGCTGTTGACAAACAGATGCTTTTATTGCGGCACCATCTCTCTCTCTCACACACACACACACACACACACACAGCTAGCCAAAGCTAAAGAGCATCTACCTGCTCATTAAATCAGAACATATGATGATATGTTACAATCATTGACAGTTTCTGAACAGTTTTGTTTCACTCAAAGCTTGGTAGTATGATTTTCAGGCACTTCCCAACAGTGTTGCATGCATGGGCTGTTGTCACCCTTGGATGATATTGAGAAGTCACTTCCTTAAATAACAGACTATGGTGAGATTTGAATTCAGGACTCATGGTTAGAATATTAATGTACTATTTTGTGGTGGGTGGTGAAAATAGCCAACAAGTATTTGCAGAATCTTCTGTCAAAGTGGTCCATTTAGCCTCTGGATGCCCACTATGTGAGTGTATTCTCAGTATTATGTTGGTCTCAATCTTTGGTGGTGATACAACCCTGCAATAAGGGTTCAGATTCATTCTTCATTGTCTAAAGCCACCTCTATGGAATTCTAATTTTTCTCTCAACTTTGTTTTGTTTCAGCTTTACTAATATAACATAACATCTGCCACCAAGCAATGCTCTTTCACTAACTCTGACAATGTATCCAGCCACATCTTCAATGACAGTTCCATTCGCTTCCAATGCTACTCCTGTTGCCAAAGAACTCGCATCCACCCAGATTGTAATCTCATCACCACCCATGCACCAGTCTCCTCCAACAGGGTCCAGTTCCTGCACTCTACTCAGCATCTCTGCTAGTATGTGACAGAGACAGGGATCTTTGATTTTATCATCCCATCCATTGGTTGCTGCAGTTGCCAGGCACTTGACAAATGCAACTGCCACCCTCAGCCATCCACACACGGGGAAATGTCTAATAAGTTTCCCACACAACGAAAATACGTGCCGATGGGTCAACACATCAGGGATCTCTGGAATCTGACTTCCTCATTTCCATCGGAGGGTGCCATTCTCTTTCTAGACTTGCAAGCCAAGAACTTTTGTTCCATCTCTAAGTCGCACCGGATTTTTGCACACCAAACTGTAATCCGAAAAGTGTTGTCGTACATGTAACACAGAGACCAAACTTTCATTGATGAAAATGTCATCAATGTATGCTGAGGTGGCACTTTCAATTGTGCGGTCTTGCGATGTGATAGTGTCTATGATGGATTTCATGATGAGCGGTGCTACATTTATCCCAAATCCTAGCCGCGTGAGACAGAAGCATTGGCCCTTGAAAATAACCGTTTGAAATGACCACGGTGCTTCATCGACGTGAATCTGAAGATATGCGTTTTGCAGATCCAGAAGCGACACATTGACTCCGTGCCATCACCACGCTCTCAGCTTCTGTGCGCACACTTCTGCATTAGCAGTGAAAGTATCCACAAAGTGGTTTAGTTCGCGGTAATCGAGTACCGGACGTACCTTCTGCTTCTGCTCCTGTACTACTGCCATCAAGGGAATCAAACCTTTTGGGGGTCCCAGTCTTTCCTGGGAGTATGGAATTAACCAGCTGTTCGCAATCCACTGCTGAAGCACTTTCTCATATTTTACTCTGACACTGTTGGGCACTTTGTACTCTGCGACCTTGTTGTGAAGCTGAACTGGTGGGTCTTTTTGGGTCCATTTCCACATCCTGTCGTCAGAATTGAAGGAGACATCGAAATCCGGCTCACAAATGCAAAGGGCTGCACACATTTTTCTTCCTTTACCCAGTTCCAAATCTCCAGCTGGCATGATTCCAAGCAGGTTGTAACCGAGGGGCCTCCAACGAGTTACCAAAACGTCGACCTTGGCATGCCCCCCTCCATTTGTGAGGATTGACACAGTCCCGACACCACGGCAGGCCTGACACACTCTGTCAATCGTCCGAATCTCAATTTGTTGACTGCTCCATGTCGTGCATCGATCCACACTGACGGGAACATCAAGTGTCGACGAGCACCGAGCACTGTTTACCCTCAACTATCACGTTGACAACAGGCAATACTGCATTTACTGATCGACAGGGGGCAAGGGTTGCGACAGCACCTTGTCCACAAACAATCCTGTGCTGCAAGAGCAGCGCAGTCATGCTTGTATCCGTCGGCTACTCTCACCTCCTGCATCACTTCAGCTCCGGTAGTCTGTAGAGAAATGGTTTGGTCCACCACACTTGTAGCACTTTGGGTCCTCCTGTGGTGTCTCAGGTACTTTCACAGCTGCCTGTTCGGTTTCTTTCAAGATGTTTCGGGCTCTGGCTAGTAATTTATCGCTTCCCAGTGTGTCCAATCGTGAAGACACTCGTAGGACCCAACTGGTGTCGTCAGGAAGTCCTGCCAGGAAGGCGCATCCTAGTATGCGGTCCGTTGCTCTGCCAAATGGCACCGCCAGCCTTCGCAAATTGGCCAGGTAGACATCCACCGTCTTACCCAGCTTGAGCCATTGCCCGATGAACTGTTTCCAAGCGATGAAAGGGTCCATTCCAAAGGCCGTATACAGGGCACTTTTGATTTCCTCTAGGTCTGCATCATCTCCGAGTTGTTAATATATGGCGGAAGCTCTCTTCATGAGTCTTAGTGGGACAACCAATGCAGGCTCTTTTATTTTAGACAACCTGCAAACACGTTCAGCCTTCTCAAACCATTCGATAACAGTCAGGCCCGTGGGGGAGCTGTCAAATTCTGGGATCAATTTCAGATTGAATTTATCCATTGCCGAAATAGCTTGTAGTGTGAAAAGAAAGACAAAAAAAATGGAGGAAATAAACAGGTGAGAGTTGTCTCTTTTGTCATCTTCTTCATTGTCGGCAGCGTATTCTTCTCTTTCTTCTTCATCTTCTTTGTCTTCTAACAACCCAAGCACGGTCAACCAGAAGCAACCACAACTCTTTTTTCTCAAAAAATGGCTGGCTTTATACAGCCGAAGACTGACCATAATTTGCATGCAAACGATGAGACAACGCGATTTAGTGTTAACTGTTCAAGACCGCCTGGCATAAAACATAGGTGCCGCCATTTTGGTTCTTTTTATCATGTAGTAACTGGATTCCACACGATGTACAGACTCATTGGCATTTTTGAGGTAAGCCATTTTCACAATTTTTCCAACTTTGTCAGATTCAAATGCAAAACAAATAAATAATTTTCTTTTAAAGAAAAGTTGAAAAATAAAAATATGGAAAAGAGTTGTAATTGGCTTTGTATCTTCATATCCAGATGAACGGTCAGGCAAAACTTTTTTTTTTGGTGGGGGGTAACATTGTTGGAGAAAGACAGTAAAGTCAATTAATAATGAAAACATTAAAAAAAAAACACAAAATTAGTAAAAAATATTTATAACAGAGAAGGAAGGAGATAGATAAAAGTTGCACTTACCACTGATTTTTCTATCAATTGACTGCTCAGTGTGATCCGTGTGTTTGGCATCTGATGAGGATGGAGACGTTGAAGATTCATCCATATCAAAATACCTCTGGAAAAATGTAAAAAAATAAAGCTGAATATAATTAAATGTAAATTTATCAGCAGGATAAAATGAAAATAAATTTAAATTTACTTATTATGGAAGGAAAATAAATATAATTTGTAATTCTTACTTTTCCAATAGGGACAACAAAATATTTGGATTCAAAATTTTAACTTTGTAATATTTGATCTACAAGGGGACTCTGAAAAACTCTTCATTTGACCAAGTTCCTAAAATCCAAGACAAATTACCAAACATCAAGTTTATTTTGGATAGACTTTTGGGTTGAAAATTTTTTCACCATTCTCTCATAGGTAATTAATATTAACCACTGAATTACTGATGCCTTTTGAATATATGGGGAGGAGTACACTTAAAAATTAACAAAACTTTTGCACTTTATTAAAATTTCATAGTGGCAAACAATGCTTGTCATGAAAATAAATCACAACTAATCTTGGTTGTGTATTAGCAGAATCTGTGAGTATATATTCAGAAAAAAAAATACATATTTGCTAATTTTATCAGACCTGAACAAAATGTACAAATTTTAAATTTATAATTTTTCACATGTTTCTGATTCCTACTCTAGACTCTAAATTTCAAACAGCAAGTAATGCAAATCATGAAATATAAATTATTACTGATCTTGATTGTGTATTAGTAGTACAAAATTTTTTATTACTTAAGAAATCACAACACATCCTGTCCAGTTTTAAAGAATTTATTAGTACATTTTAATTACTTCCACCCATTTTTGGATTGTTTTCTATCTTCAGACAAAAATGACTCCCCACCTTTTATTGCTAATCCCCAATTTATTAAGTTCTTGAAAATTGAAAGAAATTTCCTCTTACTTGATAAACCCCCAGTTTATTCAAGAGGCAAGAGTAATATTAGGTTGAGAAAGTTTTTATTTATTATTATTATATAAATATTTTATTTACAAGATACTGTGAAAACTAGTAGTTATCAAATGAATTTAGAAAAATAGTTATATAAGCAGAAGGAAGTCTTCATTCCAGTAGCCTTGAATAAGTACAATTATTATTAATATATTAATGTTTACATTCTGACAAATACATTTGAAAGTTTTAATGTGGGGAAAGAAAACTGTTTTTTGGCTATGCAAGAAATGGAAAACTCATTATGTAAATTTGATTTGGATTTTATAAGAGAAATATTAAAAATAAAAGTAAAACAGCGGTGAGATAAAGTAAACTTACAAAATCTAGTGGTCCTCCATACATTCCTGACAATGGTAATGTAGCAGCTCTTGGTGATATTCCATATGAACCATATCCAGGTTTAGGAACTGTTTGGATATAGTCAGGGAGGGGAAAGTGATAAGATATCAAATTACGCAGCACAAAATTTGATAAACAATAAATGATATGGTTTAGTGTGAAAAGTTTAACTATTAACACAACTAACAAGAAATACAAGGAATTATATTAAATAAAGTTTATGATTGTCTAATAGAAAGTGAACGAATTCTGATGATAAAATCTCGATGTTATATGTGTAAAATATGCAATATAATTAAATTCAAAACAATAATGAAAGGCATTGGAAGAAAAATGGGGAAATGTTTGGTGATATCTCCTGAAAATTTTGAATGTTCATGTGTATGTTTTTTGGTTAATTTACTATTCATTTTTTACTTTCATCTGTGTCCCTCAAATAAAATAATTTGTTTATTTATACTTTCCACTTACTAAAGTACTAAGCTTGTTTGAATCCAAAAACAAGGATGGAAAATGGAAATGTTCAAGAATGACTGGTCAGTATTTTGAATATTACCAACAAGTATTAAAAAAAAAAAATTATTTTCATTTTTAATATGTACCCAGTGGGTTTTGTTGAGAAAAAAAAAATCGTGCAAGCCAAAATAAAAGTTAACAAAAATTTTTTTTTAGATTGACATATTCAAAAGAGTATTTGAGAAAGAATATAGTTTTCTGGCTATGATTATGCTTATAGGCCTATATGATTGTGTTTATAGTCCAATACCAAATAGTGTAAAAGTGAAAAATAAAGAGAGATCAAAGGAATTGTTTGATGCATTTTGGCTTGCATACTGAATATGTTTTACATAATATTGAATGCTAAAATAAAATTACACTAACATCAAATATTGACCATGTAATTGTTATATATATTCTCTCCAAATATTATTTCTATTTTTATTTCTTTTTTAATATTTCTCTTTCAGAATATAAACATTCTTACCAATTTCTTTTTTCTTATTCATGTCTTAATTTATACACTTAACAGAAAGTGAATTTTATAATAAAGCCTTTTCAATCAGTAGTGCTCTTTGCTCATTTTTAAACAAATATTTTCAAAATATAAACATCTTGTCTAATACAAAACATTTTACCTGATGTGAAGGATTAAATACAAAGCAGCAGCTTACAGTTTAAACCACTTGCTCATCAGTCACATTTTAGATGATTTTATTAACTTCAGTTTTAGAATTGATTTATGAAAGTGACCAAAAATATTTAGAAATATGTGACTGCAATGTATGTGTATATGACAAATGCTTTATGTAGAGTGAGTTTCTTGAAAAATGGTTAGTTGAATACACACAACAACTCATGCACACTCCAAACATGCTCTTTTTTAGTTTATAGAAAGAAGATCTGAGAGATAGATTTAAAAAAAGTAGGGAGGAGTTGCATGAAACTAGATTATCATCTAAGCAGCTCTTAGACTGGACATGTTATTCTATAGACAAAGCCTTGAGGCTGTTCTACTGCTATGGTTATGCATTAAACAAATCTTTAACACATCTACGAATTTACTTACAGCCAGTGTGTCATTATTAAAAAAATGTAATTCAGGTTTTAAGTTAACTTGAAAACTTGATGCAACATTCATAAGCAATTCATTCACTGTGAAACCGAATGTAATTAGTTTTGGTACAAAGCCACATAAAAGCCAGAGACACTCAGTGAAGATTAAACTTACAATTCATCAGCAACAATCTGTGAAACCAGCTTGATAACTGTTACAACTAAAGTGTCCCAACATAAGTATAATCAACAAATATTGATATTTGTAAAAAGGGGGTTATAAAAAAAATTATCAACATATAGGATACTAAGCTCTTCTTTTAATGATGTTGTGAAAATGATCAAATTTTGAAGTGTAGAGGATAGCTGATATAATTTTACATCACACAAAGGGTGATGTAAAAAGGGTGAATGAAATTTATACCATGGAGTAGTGGTGGATGTAATTTGCACCATGTGTAGAGGTGGTGATGAATTAAAGTTAGACCATGTGTATTGATGGCAAAGTATGAACAATGTAATAATGGCAACCATTTTAGGAATATTTTTAGATTTTGTTACTGCTCATAAGAAACTTTAAAACGTTAGTGCAGTATAGTATTAATAGTATTTTTTAAAGATTTGATCTTAGCATTAAAAACCAAAAACAATTAAAGTTAAAATTAAATAATCTTTTTAGACAAAATTTTTTGTATACATTGATATATTAAAAAAAAAAAAAAGGATTGTGTGAGAGAGAGAGGGTGTCGTAAATTTGAATTAAAATATTTGGTATAAACAATCTCCATGACAAAATTGATGAAATAACTTCCAAAGTTAAACCTTTATAAACTAGTCATTCTAATAGAGTAGTGAACTAAAATACATCTCATATGATGCAAATTTTCATAAATATTCCATTATCATCAGTTAAATTAAATAAAAAATAAAAAAATAGATGCAATAAATATTAAATTCTCTAATTTATATACAATTAAATCTTGTCTTATACAAATAAAATTTGATAAATTATGAATAAATTTGCCATAATTATTAGAGTCACTTTAAAATTCATCTGATTTAACTTTTTATCAAGTGATATTACCAAGGAAGTCGGTAATATGAAGGAAGTTTTTTTTATGACTTATCAACCCTCTGAGTTATTTAAACCCAAAAGATATTTTGGTTGGAAGGCAATTGTAATCTGAGATTAAATACATACATACATTATACATTAAATGCATCAATAAATGAAAATATTGGAATTCTATTGCTATTTGAGTATAAATGTAATGAATTATGGATGCTATATAGAGACTGATCAAATTACTGGATCACACAGAACAATAAATTTTAGTTAATGAATCCTGCAAAATAAGAAAACTAATAAATTTCTGGAAAAAGTAGCATTTAAGAATAAAGTTTAATAATTTTCCAAATTAGTAATTGTCCTAATTCCAAATACTGACTTTTGAATTCTAATGCAAATCTTTAAAGTATTTTGTATCTCATTCTTACTGTTTAAAATACAACATAATAAAACTGATTACTGTTATTAATTTGAACACTTGATGTTTCTTTCAAATTAATTTTTTAAAATAAAATTATTATTATTATTATTATTATTATTATTATTATTATTATTATTATTCCTCTAAAATGGGTAAAAGTTTGTATGTCTTATTATTACATGGGGAGCTTATATATTGTTTAATATCACATCTGAAAATCAACAGGTTTTTTTCATTAACTTCAACCACAAGAGATAGAAAATAATCATTTTGGGGTAAAAATTAAACTATTTTGATTTGTATCTGATCAAAGTTTTTACTGTGAAAGAATTGATTAATACATGAAACTTTACTGAAATTGGTTCAGTGAATAAAAAAAAAACCTACATTGACACAAACAAACAGGCAAACAGAAGAGAAGAGAAAATGAAAAAGCCATAAAAACATTCAAGACAGTCTGAGTTTCATTGTCACAACTCATTTAAATCAGTCAGGAACAACAAAATGATCCAATCAAACACATGCACAAAAATAACTGACAAGTTCTTCAAAAAGCAATTGACTTGAAGTACAAAAACTGTAGCAAAGGGTCATAAAAGATAGAAATAAGATAATTACTCAATTTCTATGATTACGTGAGGGGAAAATATAATTAAAGAGCAATGTTGTAATAGTTGGTGATTGAAATTCAGTAGCCATAATTCACTTGGAAAGAATATCAAGCCACTGAAGATAACATTGAAATAAAAAAAAACCCTGCACTATTTAGGTTTTCAAGAATTATATATATATATATATATATATATAATGAAATAGTTTTAAGGTATGCTATATTTATGGGTTAAAGTGCTTAATATCAGGGGCAGAACATATGTAAATATAAAAGTGGAAATTAAAGTCAACACCCAGAATCGAATGTCACAATTGTCAGGCCATATATATATATATATATATATATATATATATATATATAAATAAAACATTGAGGTCTACATTGAGCAGCTTGGCTATTTATATACAGAATGCTTATCAATGGTGCATTATGAGTAGCAATGTCTTTTGTACTATCCTAACCAATATTGGGTTAGCGATAATGGTTATATATCAAAGTATCCTAGAGGCTACTGAATAGAAATAATTGTGGATTTGAATACGCTATTTTATAGTGTTACTTGTTACTTTTTTACTCATTATTAATTATTTTATTATTTGTTGTTGATTATTATTAAATTAGTGTTTATGTGTGGATCTGTAATTTGTTAATTATTTACTTAATTTGTTTATTCAGGTTTTTCTTTATTTTATTTCTTTTCTTTCTCTGGGGTTGGTTATCTTATTTGTTTAATGTAAAGTATTGGCTTTTTCTTAAGTATGTTACATTATCTGTGTTGTAGATAGTGCATATATTTTCATTTTATATAATGTAATTTTAAAAAGGTATTTTTTTTTTAGTTTTTAGGTAACAGAATTTGTTTTTGTGTCTGCATTTTGAGATAAGTTCTGATCATTTATTTATTAATTTGTGCTGATCTGGGGAGGTGAATATATATATATATATATATATATATATATATATATATATATATATATATATATATGGTGTGGACATACAAATCAGCACTTCACAATGGCTGCCAATTTCACATTTCAATCTTCAGACAATCTGATGATCATTTGATATATCAAACTGACAGTCACCATACAGTGTTAATTTCTATGTCCATGCTGTCTATATTTACAACTGTTATCACTGATAAGGAGCCCTCTTCCTCTATAAATATAACAAATTTTAAACAACATATATATGAAATGTCTCAATGAGTATTAAAACCTATACTGATTAAATAAAAAACTGAATGTATGCTTAAATTTCACATCTCTCAATTCAAACTGTTTAGATGTATGACTGAAACAGTAAAAATTGCATGTGTTTAGAAAAGGTTAAATCAAAGAGACTAGTTTAGCTACAGTTTTCAATTCCACTTTTGCATAATCTCCAAACATCTATCCCACAATTTATCAAAGTATACACACTACACTGAAAATGTTGAGATAATCATTCTATTTATAGCATTGGAACAAATTTCTGAACAATAAGTAAATGAATTGTTTGTAAAAAATTAAAAGAAAGTAAATTAGCAATGTTTATAATAATGCCATAGACCAAATAAATACATAAAGATAAGCTTTTTAAAAAAATAGTTAAATTTCAAATTAAGGATTCTAAAAGATTATCTAATTGTATTCTTTACATGAAAGAAAAAAAGAAAAGAAAAAAAATAATTTGATGAATAAATTAGATTGACACTTATTTCAATCTTTTATAATCCTCTCTTTGTATTCAAGCCAGTTACCTTTAAAAGACTGAAGACAATTGTACCTGGAGTCTGTAAATTAAAAAACAATCTAAAATTATTTACACTAATTGTTAGAAACATTTTTTAACTTGTAAATTTTGAATAAACATTTGAATTTTATTATATGGCAAAAATACATTACTATTTCTTGTATGAAGTTGATGAGATTCAAGTAGGAGAAACCTCAATTTATCAGAATAATTTTACTACTAGTTGCAGAAATTATGAATGTTAGTAACTTCTCTATTGACTTAAGGACTTTTGGCTTTTATGTTTTTAATAACAGTGAATTTTCTATCCAGTTTTTATAAAATTGATTCAAGTGAATGAGTTGGATAAATTTAGTCCTATGATTTGTTTCAACAGTTTGTCTAGTGAATTTTTATTGAATTTATTTTTTTACTTATGACGACTACTCTGGATCAGTATCTCGTATAGAGACTCTTTACTAACATAAAGGAAATTAACTTTAAAATCAGACTTATGTATAAATCACTAAAAGAACTTTCTACAATAGAGACAGGTATTGTTAAATGATATAGTTAACTGGTTAATAAATTTTTAAACACTTTGATAGATAAAGACTGAAAGACATGAAGTTAATTTAAAATTACCTTTAGTAAAGCTGTTTTTATAATACTTAATATAGAATTATGCCAATTTAGTTATATTTTATCATCTACACATTCTAGGTTGTTTTATATGCATGTCTTAAATATCCACCCTATTATAATAAAGACCATTGTGTATTATATATATATATATATATATATATATATATATATATATATATATATATATATATATAGACAATATCGAGACAGTGCCAACTCATTTAATTAATTCTCTTTATTACCACTTATGAAAGCTTTCGGCATGTGTTTGCTCTTCAACAGTGCATTATTAATTTTTTTTTTTTGTAATAATTGTTGTTGAGTAGTGAATAATATATATATATATATATATATATATTATAATAAAGTGTGCGTGCATAATTTTCTCAAATATTTTGCTGACATTTTTGATGGCAGGGGTACACTCGTTTATTAAATAAAACCTTAATTTATGAACTTATGCTTATACAGAATAACAGTTCAAGTACACAACAGACAAACAAACAAATAGACAGTTGATGAGACAAATAAACTGGACAACAGAACACAAGGAAGAGATGCAATGAAAAAATTGTCCAAATATCTCAACACAAAAAAAATAAAAAAAAATAAAAAAGTATATATGAAGCATAAACAGGCAAAACATTACGGCTTGTTTCATTTTTTTTTTCTTTTTCTTCTTTTGGTAGGAATGGTAAGCCTGTTAGTTCCAAGGACAACAGTTAGCGTGCACACACCTGGATAATTAGGTATCCTAGTTAAAGACCTACATGCTCTGATATCACCATCATCCCAGGCTCTTCGCGGTCGATCTAAGAAACGAGAGGGAGCTGCAAAGCAAGAAAAGATTTATATTATTTCATAATATATGTCAAATAAGCCAGAAATCTCGAATGATCTGCTGGATAATAAAATAAAATAAATAAAGTTTTATATTAGGGATTCATAACAATGATTATATACCACTGGCCTAAGACCCCCAACATGGTATTAGAAGACAGGCATAAAAATATTAATTGTTGATAAATTACTCATTTGCAATACATCCATTTTTCAGTACAGTGTTTGCTAATATTGTCCAGCAGTAAACAAGTTTCTTTAGGGTTTAATCTTAGATGTCAGTTATTTGATTCAGTCAGTTAAGTGCTATACATGAAACACGCTTGGGTGATCATGTCTTGAAAGAGACATGACTTACTGGGCAGAAGATTATCCCGCAGTAGGTTGCCATTGCTTTCTGTGGTAGACTGGTTGCCAGCCAAGCCTATAGAACCCAATCTGTCCTGTTATTTAACCCATAACTGGAAGGAAGAGATGGATTAATACCTTTCCCAGGGGTATTTGCACGTAAGTGAATGCAATGAATTCAACTGGAATTCAAACTCGGCTCCCCGATTTCTTGTTCCAAGCCGATATCCACTGCACCACAACGCACATCCGTCATTTGATTAAGCAATAAATAAAAAGAAGGCAATATTCAAATATTGTGATTTTGAAAATATTTAAACGGAACAAAACAAATATTTGCTTAAGTCAGAGCCTTGACAAAAATGCTCACAACCCTAACCCTAGCATTTTTTTTTTTTTTTGGACAGAATAACATGTCTTTCCTTTTCAGCTATATACAAAGAGGTGTTGAAAAGTTCTCGGATCATGCGAGAATAAATTCCAAAATAAATGAATCATTTGACAAATGAACTGAACCAAGAATTTTTCAGCACCCCTTGTAGAATAAACAATTTAAAGAGTTAAAGATGCCTAAACTGATTTTTGTAATTAATTAGCATTTTTGTCTGGTAATTTAACAATGTAAAGACAAAAGTTTCTGCTGTAAAATAATTTTATACAAAAATAAAAATATGAGTGTTTGACACTAATATTTTTAATATGTTACTTTTATAACTTTTCACATTAATAATCATTTAATGGTTGTAAAAAATCAAATTTAAAGTTAAAAATTGAAAATACAAAAAAAAAATTAATTTCTAAATATGAAAATGAATACAGTAAAAAAAAATATTGAATTATTTATTCTAGTATATGTAGAAATAAATAAGAATTTGAAAAAATGAAAAGACTCCACATCAGTAACTTACATGCAAACATTGGAGATTGATATCTTGTACTAAACTTGGGCTCGTATTTTGCTGATGGAGCTCTCGAAGCCTTCCAAGGATCAAGGGCGGGAGGGGGTAAAGATTTGCGCTCAGATAATTCTTTATAAATCACACTGCCTAAGCCGGAACAATCTTTCAATTTTGACATTTCTTCAATTTCTTTCTTAATCTGCAGGTCTTCTCGGGGACTTTCATCCTCATCATCCATATCTTCTCCTTTGCTTTTTCGTCTCTGTCGCACTGGAGATGAGAAAAGACACAACAATAGATATTTACATCAAATATTTGGGAATTCTTTTTTTCTTCTTATATTAATGATATTTATTAATACACATTCTTAATAAGTTTTTTCTATTCCAATGCAATCAAATTTGTATATAATCTGTTAAGTTTAGAAAAATTTTATTAACTTTGTATTCTTACTTTTTTTATTTAGAATAATATACATTTATGGGTTAATTTAATTTCTTAACTATGTCAACTACTATTTCATCGTCATATATGTCAGATTAAATAAATTGCAAACATTGTGTCTGCTTATTTTTAATAAAATCTGTTCATAATCACAGATAATCTTTTGCATACTATAATTGAAAGATGTAAGAAATGAGGTGTAACTTTGACATTTGATTTTATTATAAATTTCAATGTTCCCAAGTACTTTCAATCTCCTTCCCAGATCATCTTCAGTGGGTGTGAGTTGTGGTGACAAAAAATAACCACAAAACTATGTTGATAAAAATTACTGTAAATTTTCTTCTTGCTTCAAATGTAACAACTGACAAATTGCTTAGTGTTCATTAGCATGTGAAAATCATTCAAATTAAAATTTTTTTTATGTTGTAATGTCATGGTCATGCACATGTTAAAGCATGAAAAAACTGTTCCTTTTTATAAACATTTTAGAATATTACTACAGTATTCATAGCTGATTCTATTAATTGACGGCTTAAGTTTTTTAATGACTATTGCCTCGAGGATCTGTACTTTGCTTTTATTTTCTTGGTGGAAGATAGTTGTATTATTGATCATTATTTTTTTATTGTGAATGCAGACAGGAATGTTGTTGTAGATGTCTAGAAATGAACAAATGGTCAGACATGTGTAATGTAAGATGTCTAGTTAATGTAGTTGTTGTAAACCCAACATAATTATTTGTTGTTTTGTCGGAGATACATTTTTCCAAGGGACATTTGAATTGATATATAATGTTGGTTTTATGTAATACATCCATTGGTGGGGAGGAGTTGTTACAGATAATTAAATTAGTAGTATTGTATTTTTTATAATATATTATTAATACATACCAGATCTTGATATGTAAAGTCACAAGTTTATTTGACTGAAGAGAGTCAACTTTAGACTTGAAACATGTGTAGAGACACGAATACCATTATGGACACTCAATATATCATGCAAAAAAGCAAGTAATATTAATGTAATTTTTCCTTTTTGCCATGCTGAAAATTTTTTTTGTCTTTGTGATTAAATAATTGTTAATTATTATTTCTAATTTTCAAACATTTTTTTTGCGATTGCTAATTATTTATGATTGTAAGTCTATTATACTACATAGGCCCTTTTCCTTTTTTTAGTTTGTAATTTTATTTGTAGTTCTTTATTTTGGTTATTTTTAGGTTTGTGTGCAATGTGTGTATGTTATTGTGTGCAGATATGACCTCTTTTAGTTGTATCTTGTTTATTTTGTGTGCGATTATATCTATTTTCCTGTTTGTTCTTGTATATTATTTTACCATTAAGATTTTTTGTATATGTGTGATTTGGTGCATGAGTTCTTAATTTTAGTGACATTTCTGGTATCTGTTATCTCAAAGTTTAACTGTATACACTCCTACTCTTCACCAAACCTTATGTCCTCTCTGTGCCAACCTTAATTCTTTTTTTTTTTAAATAATGAGTTAAATGAAACTATTTGATTTTTTGGGTTTGAAGAATAAGTTTGTCATTTTTGTAACCGTTTAATTATGTGCTTAATTATGAGTTTTCTTCTCTATATTTCATATTGCTCTGGATAGTATCCATTTAGCTCTCTATTTTTATTTAATATTAATTAGATAAATTTTTTGGATTAGCCTCTGCTTTTACAGGTTTGGTATTTTTTCCTACACACACACACACACACACACACAAAGTACAACAGATGAATTGTCTAAATCATGTAAAAATTAAAATAACACTGGTATCTCATTTTAATAGATATATTTACCAAAAGTACACAAAAATACCTCAAAATACTTAAGAGTAAATTTAATCAATAAAATAGCCATTGGCTTCAACCAAAACCTCCAGAATACTTTGGAATCTCCTGCAACTCCTCTGGACAATTTTCTTGTTTAAGTTGGTGAATGTTGCCATAATCCTTGCCTTCAATTTATCTTTGGTATTGAAAGAAGTTTTGTTGGTCTCTTGCTTAATTGTGCTCCACACATGATAATCAAAGGGGGGTTGTAGTCTGAGCAGTTAGCTGGCCAGGTGTAAGGAGTGGTGTGGTCACAGAAATTGTCTGACAGCCATGATTGGGTTCCCCTGCTTGTGTGGCATGGTGCAGTCTGTTGCTAGACATAGTGTCCTCGAGCAGCGGTCCTCTTAACCCAAGGTAGCACTACCTACTCAAGGTGCTTGATGTAGGCCACTGTGTTGAGTTTGAGGCCCCCCACCAACAAAACAAGAGTTCTTATCAGATTGCTCAAAGTGAGTTTTCTGATCTGCTGTACTTCCATAATCATCATTAGGCTCATCCAACTGTTTCTGAATGTCCTGCACTGTCTTCAGATTGATACCCAAACGCAGTAAAATGTTCATATTGTAACTTTGGGCGAGAATGTCAAGCAATTTCTGGTGAAGTGAATTGTGCCATGGTGCTCAAAAAAGTGCATGTACAAAATTATAAATTTAAATTGGCGACAATTTATCCATCGCACATACCTTGCTCTGTGTGTGTGTGCGTGTGTATATTTTCAAATAATCATTCTCAAATGAATTGCTCTTCACTAGAATCATATAAGATTTTGCACAACTTTTTATTTACTTCTCTAGATATGCCCACTAAACTGAACTTGCCTTTCCCACATTGTTTGTCCATAATCTTTGGTAGGTTCTCATAGTTCTTTATAGGGAATATGTTGTTTGCAACTGATATTTAGGGATTCTTTCAGTAGTTAAGTGTACGTAACATCTGGATGATTTTTTTTTTGTTAGTGATTTTGTTCAACTGCTTGACTTATATAAAAGAATTGTTTGTAAAATTGACCTAGAGTTGTACTTTTAGACATTTTTAATTTACGCAAATATGGGAGAAGGTGCTGGAAAGTTTTTCATGCACTTTCCAAAATGACCAAACATCAGAATTGTTTTTGAAATCCTTTCTTAGCCAAGCAAAGATCCCATTACAGTTGTAGTGACATAACATGTACTGCAGCAATAGTGGGTTTTGGGCAAGAGAGCTTGACAGACCCAAATCCTCTCCAGGCTGCCTGGAATTCAAAGTTTTCTTTCTTCTAGATGGGTTGTCAACCAAGGCTATAAGCCACAGCCTGTTCTGCTATTGATCTGTGGTGGTGGTGGTAGTGGTGGTGAAGTAAATGGATTTATATCTTTCCCCAAGAATATTCATGTATAAGAGAATATAAGCAAACTCAACTTGAATTTGAACTCAGCTCCCCAATTTCTCATTTCAAGCCACTATACATTACACTGCCACTCATCTACAAGAATTTTTCAGCCCCCCCCCCATATAAGTGATGCATATTTACAATAGTTTGTATATAAAATCTTCTTGCTTGCATATGCAAATGTGAATGCTGCATTTTGACTGTTTATCCCCTGAACTTTCCCCACTTATCAAATCATTTCTCATTTCAGTTCTAATCATTTCTCTTTCTGAATTCACATTGCTGCCAAATCAGATTCTGTCAATTCTTACAAGAAACAAATAAAAACAGATTCTCTTAATTGTACATAACAAAAATATTTGAACCAGGAGAAAAGAAAAGCCTGTAAAGTAAAAAAAAAAAAAAATAGGCACAGGAAAATATTATAACTAGAAATAAAAGGCTAGGAAGGACCCCCAACCTAAAAAAGAAAAAAAAAAGAAAAAAAAGAAAAAAAAAAGAAAAAAAAAGAAAAAAAAAACAAAAACAAAAAAGAAATTGTTTTAAGAGAAAGATTTTATAAATTTCAACTGACAGTAGTACAAGCTGCTCATTAATTGAAGGAAATGGCTAATATTTCCATTACCATAAAAACACACACATATGTATTTTTACATAGTTGAACAAAATAATGAATATTAAAATAAATTCCCTCCAGTTATTTTCTGTACTAATGCCAATAAACATATTCAGTCTCTCCTTCCTTTCATTTTCCAAAGATGTTTAGCTTAAATGCAACCCTATACTTTTTCTTTTTAAAATCAATAGTTCTTTTATGTGCTGTGTACCTTAAGGATGTGGGCAATCATAGCTCTCCACAACTTCCTGTTTCTTGTAGCTCTTAGTAATGCTTGCCCTATTTTTTTTAACTGTCCCTTTCCATTTACACAGGCTTGTTAAATAGGTTACTTTTTCTGTTCTGCATGTCTCTTTAATAAGTCATGTGAGTGTTAAACTATCTGAGCTCTCTTTTCTCAGTATGTGTCTCACAAATTTCAAATGTCTCTTTCTGATCTAAAGTACAAGTGTTCTTTTTGTTTTTGTTTTTTTTAAAACTTCCTTGTTGCTCCCATGATGTTCTCAGCATTCTTTTGTTGCCTAAAGTTTCTTCTTCTGCTGTTTGGAAACCCTTCTCCAGTATTTACTACAATATAGGAGGATTGATATTACATAGCAGTTTAGCACTCTTTTCTGTTGCTTAATACTTTGATTAGCTTTTTGAAGGCATCTTTTGCTATTCCAATGTACCTTTGAATTTTCATGTCATTTTTTGTCATCTGTTAAAGCACTTTTCAGATAATTACATTTCTGTACCTGCTTGAATTCGACATCTCACATTTTGGGCTATTCTTCTGTCTGAATGCTATGCAGTTCATGTTACTGTAATTGATGGTTAGTCTTTCTTTCTTTTTTTTTTGGTTTACTTTACTACCTTGTCTAAGAGTCCCTCATGCCGTTAAGATTGTGCACATTTTGAGATTTAAAAAGACATAACTTTTTAAATTAAAAGCTACTTGGACTATTTTAGCAACATACAGATCTCTATAAAAGATAAAAAGAGATTCAATGTTTATTTGGTTACATAGTCATGGGAATTTCATTCTAAAAGGAAAATTGCAAAATAAATAGTAAAATTAATTAAGAAAACAACTTATGTACAGAAACAAATACCATTAAATTAATAAGAGAAGCTATAACAATGATTTTGGTAAATTTTATTATTGTACTTATTTAAGAACCGATACTTTTTTTAACACTAACGTTCACCAAATACAAGACTCAAAAGCCACTCATACTAAAAGATGACTAAATTAGGCGTTTAATAGAAGGTAGAAGGAAACAAAGATTATATTGATACGAAGGATAGATAATGATTGACCCTTGATTTGAAGAGGTTAAGATTGCATCTTAAGAAGTAGTCAGTTTCACAAAGTAGCAGTTCTTGGGAAAAGCTATTTGTGTGGAACATCCTCCTTATATTTGAAATATAGAGAAAATATAGATGATTTAATCCCATAGATGTAGCATAGTCAGTCAGTTAAGTGCCATACGTGATACACGCTTGGGGCGATCATATTTCAAAAGAGACATGACTGACTGGGCAGAAGATTATCCCGTAGTAGGCTGCCATTACTTTCTGCGACAGACTGGTTGCCAGCCAAGGTTTTACAACCCAATCTATTCCGTTATTTAACCAATAACTAGAGGGAAGAGACGGATTAATACCTTTCCAAGGGTATTTGTGCATAAGTGAATGCAAGGAATATCAACCGGAATCCGAACTCAGTTTCCCAATTTCTTGTTCCGAGCCAACAGCCACTGCACCACAATGCACATCAGGTGTAGCATAGTGAGGCCTAAAGCTAAAGGTCTGAACTGGTGGAATCTGGAATCTTAAATGTTGCTTTATTCTTATCAGATTCAAAATGTCTGAATCAATCAAGAGATTAGAAAAGGTTTTAATTTTAATTTTTTATGCTAATCTTTTGTGCAGAAATGCAAAAAGAATAAATAATGTTTGTGGAACGATTTCCAAAGGGGAGGCGCGGGGAAGTAGTGTTTGTGAGTGTGTATGTAATAGAGGAGTAGAGAGTACTCACTAATCTCTGGCAGAATTGCTGCTAGTGATGGTGGTCCCGGCCAATCTTCTCGTTCAATTTTCACTAACTCATTAGGCAAAGGAGGTTTGCCTGAAGGAAACATACTCATCCTCACAGCTTCATCATTTTTCAAATCAACAGGAGATGCACTCCGTCTGACTTTCACAGTCTTACTTGTTGCTGCAATAAATGAACATTTAGTTGCAACACAGAAACAAAATTCACAATCAACAAGAAAAGAAAATAGTAAATTTAAGTAAAGTTGTGTATTTGGTAGAATTTTTTATAAAACTGAATAAAAAAAATGAAAATAAAATAAATTTATTAAAAGCAAAAGATTTTAAAAAGGTTTTGTCATTTTTCTGCTTTCAACCATCCAGTAGAAATGCATCTTAAAATATTCATATAAAAGAAAAAGGATCTAGCATTTCAATAGTTACATCAATATTTAAATATTTTAGTTAGATTTGTATCATGCTGCAAACACTTTTATTGATTTGGTTGCTAAAATAATCACTTTTAAGAAATGCTTTTTCAATGTATAGCATCACTTGAAATAATGGCTTTTGATCAACTGGCTTTACAAAAATATGATAATTACTTTTCAATAACTTGATTTGCACTTATAATGTGCAACCATTCCTTAGATATGTAGCTAAGTAGTTCGTTACTCCAAATCAGTGTCACCAATTGTATTGTGGTTAATACTTTATTGAAATTAGTAAGGCGAGAAAGAACAAAGTTAATCCAATAAACCTATTTGTAGGCAAATTATATTAAGAGTGAAGTCTAAAAAGCTTGACTTACATTTTTTATATTTCATTGTTAATCTAATCTTATTCATTGAAAACAAGCTTCCTTTTTAGGAAATAATTTTTATTCTGTAAGTTCTTAAATTATTAAATATAACCCCACTAATTAAGGAAATTATCTTACAAGTAGGTAGAAACATTTTTGCTCAAATCATTTAAAATTAATTATTTATAAATAAATATATTTCTATGCATTTTTTTTCATTTCTTATTGTACAGCAACTCAACATAAAACCAAGTATTTTTCATCTCATCAAATTGTATTTTAGAGAAACTAGTACCCAATGACAGAAATATGCTAAAAAGCTTTAGAAAAATTAATTTTTAAACAGAATTATGAACATTTATGTTGCAAAGTAAAACATTAGTTGTTAATAACTATAAATAGAAAGATAGACTATAAGGATTATTGATAAAACTCAGAAATAAAAACTTGATTATTGTCAAAATGATATATGTCAGTGCCTCAAAGTTAGAGACAAAATGTTTCCTTTGGCTATGTAGTATTTTCCAATGTCACTATTTTAATTAATTCATATTTTTTCTAAATCAGTAATTCCTTTTAATAATAACATCAAATATGTTCAAATATATGTTTCGATTATTTTAATCGTAGAATTATTTTTGTTACTTATATTTACATTGATTAATTTTTAAATGTAATACAGTCTTCAAGAAAAAATAAAGTAATTTTATTTTTGATAATCTATAGAGTATAATGTTTTTTCATATAGCATCACTGAAGTTATGCCACAACAACATTTACAAATCTCTAGATATTGTGTCAGAATATTTTGGCTAAAACATTATTACTATCAGTATGTATGTATATATATATATATATAAAAGGAAGGTTAGCAAAGTGTTTAAGTGTTTAAATTAAGCCTGACAACTATAAGCTGCAAACAATTGGTATAAAGTTTTTTTTTTTTTAAATTTAAGCCCACACCTAATAAAACACAAGACAAAGGCTCATTTTTATGTGTAAGGTTATACAAACTAGTTTAATTTTGAGGAATGTGACAGAATGTAAATGTGACTATTATAAATGAATATGATACATTTGAAAAGATCATATTTATGTGCCATTTGATCAATTAAGAATTAAATCAAGTAGTTACATGTTAGCAATAATTTAAATGTTAGCTTATAGAATGATGACTGAGATTATAGAAAATCTGTGACAAATAACACAAAACAATTTCACAGCACAGTTCACAAGAGATACTGAAAAGGTAAAAGATGGTTGAGGAAGGATGTGAACAATATTTCAAGGTCTCTTATGTTAAAGCTGATTTCGTTTTTGTTTTTAAATGGGCTGAATCTTTAAAAATATTTTTAATTGGCATTCAGTTGGATAAGTTTGAAATAGAATAAGAGAATGAAATAAATAATAGGAGAAGGAAGATACAGAAACAAAATAGAAATTAATGAGAGAGAAATAGATAGATAGAAACACAAATGGTTTAGCAAAGAGAAACAATGCTGATGAAATTATAAAAAAAGGAGAAAGAATAAAAAGAAATTAGAAAAATAATGAATTTATTACGCATTCAACTTGACAGCAAATGTCTTTTGCCAAATGACTGATTGTTCATATTGTGATTTTATGAAAGATGTTCAGATTTAAGTGGAGAGAGAGAAGAGAGGGATCATTTGATATTGATAAGTGACAAGAAAAGATAGTTATTGTCAGAGTGAAAAGAACTTTCTAATGCAAGAAATCCAAAGCAAAATAGGCAAGAAAAAAAAAAAAGACTACATAAATAACCATTTTATAACTATTTTATTTAGTATTAATAAGACTTTGTTTATTAATTATTATTTATAAAATGATCCTTAAAAATTTAATTCAATATTAAGTCTGAATAAATAAATGTGTTGTAAGCTATCTTAAATTTAGCATAGATGAATGACAGATGACAAAAGTGAGAAAACCTACCCCAAAGAATGAATGAACAAAGCAAAAGATGTTCATGTGAGAATCAGGTATCAAAGGCCTTTTGAATCATGGAAAAACAAATGACTGGTAAAAAAAGGAATCTTGAGAGCAGAGCACAGCATGATTGTGTGATAGTTGCTGGGTAGAAATTTAAAACCCAACAGTAACAAGTTTTGTGAAACTGAGATGAATATGTAAGCAGTACTTCCTTTTTAATATTATAGAGACAACATAGATTCTTTATCAAAATAAATGGAGAACTCTTCAAAATATTAGTTCCAAATGTTGTACTAGTGAAAAAGAAAAGGAAAGGAAGTATTCTATTGATTTTGAGGCTTGTTTTAATTTAAATCATTGTAATTTTTAAGTTAGTTTGATGAGATCTTAGGAATGAGGTCAGACAATCAAGAAAAAATGTTAGTCATGATATCAGCAGATGAGTAAACCAAGATTTCTAATAGATACAATATATTTAGAGCAATGTTTCTTCATGTTCAAAACTGTGTCAAGACACATACATATGAATGCATATGCTTATCTATGTATTTGAGTAATGGCAACCATAGTTTTTACTTGGAGAGTTAACTTTTCCTATGTATCTTGAAATATTTGTATGTCTTTATATAGTATGTAATTTGGAGCTGAATGCACTAACATTAAACCTTTTTAATTCTTGTGAGACCCCCAACTCCGTATATGTCTCTTAGACCATTGAAATAAAAACCCAATGAGCCATTAACAGTGGTGGGTTATTGAGTGAAGTGGCTGTATGGATGTATTGACTGTTTTTGTTTATGACTTATCAACCCTTTGTAGGTTATTTAAAGTTAAAACATATTTCACATTGTAATAATTTTCTTTTTTACAAGTGAATATTGCACTAACAATATTTTAAGATCAACACTTAATATTTAACCCATTGCTGGGGGAGAGAGAAAGACAGATTTATTGTATAGATGTAAGAGGCATAAGTGCATATTATGAGGATATGTAGGATAGAGAAGAGTTGACCCTAAACTTGAAGTGATTAAAATTGTAGTGATTAGGGAAGCATCCAGAAATAATACAATTTTTTTATTCCAAAATACATAAAAAATGTTTTTGTCCCAAGTGAAAGACTACATGCACTGCTTCTCAAATTTATGTGTGTGTGTGTATGTGTGTGTGTATTTATGTGTATATATACACATATAAGTAGGTATGTAGACATTAAATAGACATGCATAGAAAGGTGAAGAAAGGGAAAGACAATAAGACAATAAATTCACAATACACATAAAAGATAATTCAATAAAAAAGATTCATACAAGTCGCATAATTACCTAACTGCATCATTCCACCTGAAAAGAAAAAAAAGAAAATTTAGTAAAAACAAAACTTTCAAATTCCATAAACTATTATATTGTGAAAAAGTTTTTATCATAGTTTCTGAAACATTTGGAGTTTTACCATTGAATACGCATACCAAATAACCACAATAATTAAAATAAATAAAAACAATTCTATTGAATTAGTCTCTTGAGTCAAGAAAAATAATTAAGGCGATTTATGAGAAAACCTACATTAAGCCTGTGATTATAAGTGCATAGCATGGTTTTGTTTAAAAGCACATTTCTTGAGTGCATTGTGTGTAATTGTCTTGAGATCTAATGCATGTTTTTTACTTGCAGTTGTTAACTCACCAAATTGTGACTATAGCTGCCATTAAATTTTTAGGTTTAATTTTCGATAATGAGTCAATCCAAAATGTTTTTGTATGATTGTCTTTCACAATGTCAAAATTCCAAATTAGGTTATCAGAATTTAATAAAAAATACTTTTTCACAATATACCATAACATAAAAATAAACTACTAAAAAAAAAAAAAAAAAAAAAAAAAAAAAAAAAAATCAGTGCTCACTCACTTACACACACAAAATCATTTTCAACGTGTCAAATTAAAGACATTACATTGAGTTAAGACTAAAACAATTACAAAAGCAGTTTCCAAAACACAATCTGTTTTAACAAGCAGGAGGTTAGTTGCAAGTAAAAGTTGTTATTTCTACAAGCTGTGTGTGTGTGTGTGAGAGAGAGAGAGAGAGAGAGAGAGAAAGAGAGAAAAGAGAAACATTTCAATTCTCTATGATTTGGACCTTCTTTACATACTGATCAGTTTTGTGAATAAAAAAAAAATGCACACAAATTTTACATACAGATACACCCACTTTCAGAGTAACATTTTAAACTTTTATGACTACTCTTGAATCCAAAATAGGCTAACTGGCTATTTAAATTTTTAATCTTATCACAACGTACCTGCTGTTATTCTAGAGCCCACATTTATTTTATTTTCCACTTTTTTCCCTCCTTACCTGCCTGTTTATTTCAATCCTACCTCTTATTTTTTTTCAAAAACAAAGCAATTTTGAATGAATTTTCCAACGTACCACTTTATTCTGGACTTAAGAGTAAAATTTCATTTCAGAGTAAAAAAACATCTTTGCTAATCTTTTGAAAAAGTATTGGCAGTGAATACAAACAACTATTGCATCTCATTAACATTTCAACTATCTAGATATCTATTTATGCCATCAATCAGTTAAGTACCATACATGATACATGCATGGCCGATCATGTTTTGAAGAGACATGACTCACTGGGCAGAAGATTTTCCTGTAGTAGGTTGTCATTACTTTCTGAAGTGGACTGGTTGTCAACCAAGGCCATAGAAGCCAAGATGTCCTGTTATTTAACCCATAGCTGGAGGGAAGAGACGGATTAATGTTTTTCCCAAGAGTATTTGTACATAAGTGAATGCAATGAATTCAAACTTTGCTTGATATTCACTGCACCACAATGCACATTTGCCATACGATGATACATATTTACTTTTTTTTAATGAAATTCTTTAGCATTTCATGTAAATTTTGACAAAATATCCAAAGCATTGCTACGTCAAATCCAATGATTTATTTCTACCATAAACATTAATTCCTTCAGATTTATTGATGTTTTAATCTACTTAACCATAAGCATTAGATTTCACTTGTTTCTAAAGCCAAACTTAGATTCTGTTAATGCTTTAAAGTCAATTTCCTTTCTTTTTTTAACAAGTTTTCAATATTTTTATTTTTTTATTTGTGGCCTTCATTCCTTATATGCAGCTTCACTAAAAAGCAGAGCTCTAAAACAAAAATGATTTTTTAAATTCTATTAGGTTGATGCAAAAGGTTTCAAGTGTTATCATTTATATACTTTATTGTTAGGAACATCTTAGAAGTGTCTTTTAAATTTACTCAGCTTTTTATTGTTTGTACAAGCATATGCTTTAAAAACTAAAAGAAAAAAGTAATGTGCTCCTATGTCATTTGAGTTGAATGAGTGCCAATTGTTTAGAAGGCAATTTTTAGAACAAGTACAAGTGAAAAGCCTCCCCACCCCTCTGCACATGCATGAAAACTTAGATTTAACCCTGGCTTCCTTTCCACAATGAACATTGTAAATATGGTATAAGAAGGTGCATGAAATTACAATCATATCCCTGTGTGACTGTCACTCTCCTTATCTCTCTGGGCTGCTCTGCCCTCACCCACAAATAATATTCCCCTTACTTTCTCCTATTAGTCTTAATTTTGGCTTACTATTGTTTAGAAACCAAAATAAGACAATCACCACCATCATTATTCCAGGGTTGAATATGAAATGTACATTCAATGCCATTTACTTGTTTTTGTTTAATCTGAGGAAAAAATGCATTGGAAACTAGGAAATAGATCATTGACAGTGGCTCTTTTTACATAATACATAAATCATTAAAATTTAATTGCTCTGATACCAGCAGTATCTTACATTTAGAATTTTCTGATGTTGGGGTGCGGTGAATATCAATTCGGAATGATAAATTGGGGAGCTGAGTTCGAATTCCAGTTGAATTCCTTGCATTCACTGATGCACAAATACCCTTGGGAAAGGTATTAATCCATCTCTTCCCTCCATTTATGGGTTAAATAATAGAACAGATTAGATCTTGTAGCCTTGGCTGGCAACCAGTCTACTGCAGAAAGCAATGGCAACCTACTGCGGGATAATCTTCTGCCCAGTCATGTCTCTTTCAAGACATGATTGCCCAAAGCGTGTATTACGTATGGCACTCAACTGACTGACTGAATTATATAGCATTGTTTTTATAAGTAAACATAGCATAAAGATGCTGTAACTAAAATATATGTTGGGAATAGCTTCTAAAATTTAAAAAGAAAGGTAGATTTTGATCTCAAGGATATTTTAAACATTTAAAAGACTGAAGAACTCGAAATTGATGAATTGGAGGATGTTTTAAAAAGTAAAATGTGGCACAAACATGAATTTATAGAAAAATTAGAAGTAAATCAGTTAATTGGAGTGCATCATTTATAAGTCTTAGGAAAAATATTGATTAACAGTTCAAGAGTTTTTATGGATTGTTAAATTAATTACATCCCATGTTAGGGTTGTCTTATAAGAAGAACAATGCATATATTAGTTCTGACAATATAATGTATAGACAAATAGATGAGATTTTGATGGCTAGTTGTTTGGATTCTGTGATGACCAGTATCTTTGCTGGATTCTACAAGCAGTTTCTGCTTACTTGTATTAAAAATCGTCAGTCTTATTTTCGATATGTTGATAACATTTTATGCATCTGGTAGTAACTACTAGTGGGTTGAAGTTTTTAAGTGCCAAATCTACTCTGCTATTAGCCCATAGGTGGGAATGGGGAGAGATAGACTGAACTATCGCCCGGTTCACACTCCACCCACGTCTATTGAACAGGTGTAGAGGATCATCCCTTGTTCCCTGTTTAGGATGTGGTTTCCGGCTTTCTCTTTTCCAATCTATTCACTTTTATGTAGCCCCCTGCACACCAGTGGCCTTACCGCCTTGCCCAGGGTGATGTGATTAAAAAAAAAAAAGAAAAAGAAAAAAAAAAGGTGAATTCATACCTTCCCCAAGTGTATTTGCACAAAAGTGAATGTAATAAATTTGACCAGAATTTGAACTTGGCTTGCTAATTTCTTGTTCCAAGTCACTAACCATTATACCACTGGCACATCAATGGGAAGTTTATACTAAATAATCTAAATTTTATATTTAATCTATGAACAAGCCACAAATTTACAAGCAACTTGATTTTACATTAGTGCCAACATCAAATATATATGTGAATGCCAAGTTAACAACTCATAAGAATTAAACCTCACAAGTAGAACACAGACTGAGCAGTAATTACCTCTAGATAATATCTTCACATTTAAAATGTGGTGGACCACACAGATTAATATTCTATTTGGCAATAGAAATTACACAAGTGCAGCATGATTTCAGGTGAAACTATATATTTTATGAAGTCAGTTCCTTTCAAGGAACTACAGTGGTTCTTATTACAGGACATATTCTTCATAGTTTGATTAGAGGTGAATTATTTGCTCTGATATTACAAGTATCATATTTAGTATTTTCATGTTAGTAGTTACATAATACTGTTTTAGCACACCTTTGAATCATTTTAACTTTTCTCCAGGATGAAAATGCAAAACAGTAATTAAACAATTCTAATCACCTGAAGAAAATCAGGGCATACAACAGTCGAAGCACCATGAATATAGCAATAAAGATGAGGACAACAGTCTGAACAATGAAAATAATGTAAATAATTACAGTATCTCATCTCAGAAATATAAACAATAGTAATTAAACAGGATTTTTTTTTTCAAATGGTGCAACTCATTCCTTTGTATTATTTCTACTTACTGAATATTTTTTGAGTATTTGAATCTCTGATAAAGTTGTGTATTTGTTTCTACATTAATTCTAAATATCACTCAAGATATTAGGGATAATTACTCAATGGACCACTAACAACTCAAACATATTTTAATTTATTATTCTTCCTACATTCACAATGTTTGTTTAAAATCAATTATTTACTGTCATTTCCACTCTCCCTTTAAAAAAGTATAAATATTTATAATAAGCAGCCAAAGATGTTGATAAATCAGTAGAGGTAACTCTCTCATTAAGTTAAACTACAAATGACAGTATCTAAATATAACACACATTTATTCAGCTTTCATACATAGAGACACACAGTCAAACTTTAACAGACAGTAATAATATAGGTGAAATAATACAGTCTGAGATTCTAGTGTAGAAAAACGTCCTCATTAGGGTCAGCAGAAAAAGGTGAGAAAAAAAAAAAAGAAAAGGAAAAGAAAAAAAAAAGTGGAAAAGTTGTCCAGTGCTGATCAGCTGACTGCTTCCATCTAAGCGTGACTGAAACAAAAGCTTTTTCTTTCTTGGCTTTAATTCATTTCTAAACACAAACCTTGTTTTGACCGCAGGAAAGCTGGGGGTTCCTTTGAATAAGAGAAATTATCTGGAAAACAAAACAGAAAGAAAACATGATTGAAAATCATACCAAAGTGGCTCAAGAGGAGTGCCCATTGGTGGAAGTAAAAGCAGAAATGTGGAGCTGTGCATTTAGCTCAATAGCCACAAGGAACATGTTACACAAGTCATCAAGTGCTGGCAACAAATTGAATCAAAAAAAGATATGCAAAACAATTACATTTTAAGCACCAGAAAATGCATACAATTTCTAATATAAGAATATGAAAAAGTGGTAAAGGCAGGTAACTATGCTGTTAGGATCTTGTGGTTCTATGAAGACATGACATTTCTTGAAACCATACAAATCAATGAAAGCAAACTATATGGCTTGTGCTAACAAAGAAAAATTAGAGAAAAAAAAAAATTTAATAAAAAGCCTTTCCTTGTAATTAGCTAATATTGCATTAAATCAAATAAACATTTACATTAATAGAAAGATATAATGAAAATTTTTCTTTTAAAATCCTAAAAGAATTTAAAGCAGAATGTAGCTTACCGCTAACTGGTAATAAATTTTTAATATCCCCAAAATGAACACAGACATGATATAGGCCACTTCATGTCTGATATATCATTTTTTTAATACCTATATCTAGTTAGACTACCAGGAATAATTTTATTACAGTAAAGGATTTGTGATGATCCAAATGCATTACTGAATTAATTGTAAATATAAACCAAATTTCTTTAAAAAAAAAAAAAAGCCTGAAAAATAATTTTCCTCATCATAAATTTACAGCTTGTGGAGAAAAAACACTAATCAACACTAATGGAGAAGAAAAATAAAATCCTGCAAAAAGTTATTCACCTCTTTTTATTTGCGACTGTTCTTAAAGTTAGGACATAACACTCTAGAAGATTTGATTTTTTTTTCATTTAAAATCATAATTGAAATATTTTTATTATAAAAACTAATTTTGTATTATTGCAAAAAAGTATTTTGTGCAATAAGCATAATTTTTACATGAAGCATAAAAAGCAATATTTTATTTCCAATTAAATAATTATTTTATTCTTTATGATCCCTCAAAGTATAACCAGAATGGCAATTTGTAACAGAAATAAATTAAATAATTTACTATAGGGTGTTAAATTCTTTTCACTGACAAAAGAAACGTAAAATCCATCTTTAAAAGAAACAATTTTAATGTATTTCAAAGACTAACTATTATGTAAAAAAAATTAAATGATTGCATGTTTGCAAGAAGAAAGAGTATGTAAAGACTAGCAACAAACAGAGAAGAGAATGGTATTGATAATGATAATTGCTGACTGTGAGGAACTTTTAGAGAGATCATAGTCATTTAGGCAGGAGAGAGACAAGATTCACTAAGAAGTAATTTTAGATTACCCCTACCCTTAAAGAAGAAAAATATGTTAAATCAATAAATTCATATTTACAAAACAAAATGTACATAAAAAAATGAAGGATAATAAATTTTGTAATAATCTATACCTGGTCTATAATATTGAGGGGATTTTTTAGGGGGTTCCTTTGGGTTGATGCTGGCTCTTTTCATGTAGCTGTTGTAACCATCCTTCAAGTAACTGGTATTGTAGAACTTGCCATAATTGACGTTGAATGAACGTTCCAGAGAGTTGGAATCCTGAAGATAAACAAAAAATAAAATGTACATAAACGTAAAAGAAACAGATTCATATAGAAACAAACCAACAAAGTGAAACTGTTTTAAATGATTTAGTTAGAAGATATCCACTTTATTCATTTTAAATTGAGCTCTGAATAATATTATGAAAAAAGTATTTAAAAAAAGAAAAGAAAAATTAACCAGTTAACATCGAGACAAATAGTAATTTCAAAGCCTTCAATGACCTAAATTGAAGCAGTTTATCACTTTTAGGTTACTGTAAATGACCAAGCTTGTAATTCACCTGAAAGCAGGATTCAGTTGTAAAGTGGAAAGGTAGAAAATTTCTTAGTATTTCTTCAGTTGAACAGCTGATATACAAAGTAAATGTAAAATGTCTGTTTCCTGAATTACTTCAGCTCTAGTTTAATTTATTTTTCTTTTAGTAATTTTTGTTTTAATAATAAGAACAACAGCTTCTTTCAGATATTTAATTTATAAGTAATGATACCTTTTTTCAGGACAGTGAAGTCATTCTAGTCTATAAGAAATATGGAAAATGGTCAAGATTTTTTTCTGACAAAATTATAAAAATGAATAAATAAAAAAATAAAAGAATTTGTTTCTTTGAAAAAGAGGCATTCTGATGGTGGCATTAAAGCTATAAAGGAATAGAATAAATTCTTATCAACCAGGTTCTATATTTGATTTGTTAATGGGGTTCTCCAACAGTACCCTATATGCAAGTTCATTGAGTTTCTCTATTTTTCAGTGTTGTTCTATATCCATGAATGTAACTTCAATTTAACAAGAGGAAAAAAATTATTTTATATATTATTAATTCAATAATACCAAAATCAACTACTTTCATGTGATAACAATAACCAGGCAGAAATAATATGGGAGCAAGTAATCACTTAACTTGTATATTTGAAGTTACCTAGTACCAGATCATGATCAGCACAATGGCATATAGAAGTTAAATGATAGTTTGGTCCCATATTATTTCTACATGGTGATTGTTATCATATGAAACTCAGTAGCAGATTTTAGTATTATGGAATTTATATTATTACATTATATTTAGGCTCTACTGACTTTGGCATTGAGCCCTCAGTTTATTTTATATTTTAAGCCCTTAGCTTTTATTCTTACTATATAACTGGTATCAATTCTGTTTTATTGCTAAAAGAGTGAATTCAATCCTTAAGTTAAGGAATTAAAGAAAGTGATCATCTTATAGAGAGCAAACTACAGACCTCCAGCAAAAAAAAAAAAAAAAAATCACTGGAAGTGTACACTTCATTGTTAACTTTACACTTATCAATAAGTGCCATTTCAAATCTAATCATTATAGATTTGATCACTTAATTAATATCAGTTAATTTCAAGTTCTATTAGTCCTTTAAAAATGTACTGAACATATGTGAATGCTTAAAAAAAAAAAAACCCTAAGAAATATGAGATAACATTGTTGTCTAACAATTGTTTTTTCGCTCATTAAACAATATTTTTTTAGTGCAATTTTGAATTAAAAAAAATAGAAAAAAAAAATTAAATAATTATTTTAATAAAAACGTTTTTAAGTGATAATATTAGTTTCTGAATGTCGGTGTCTTATTAATAGTTATTTAATGAAAAGTAGATTGATAAAGAATTTTTTCAAATATTTGTGAAAGACAAGAGAAAAATACAATTTTATGGTAGAGAAAACTTTTCAGCCCACTAGTAGTTTTCCTCTGTATGATGGATGATTAAAAAGATTATATTTGATTATAATAAATATCTTGAAATTCAAACCGTGCATTTGCATAAACAATAAAAGATGAAATGAAAAATAAACAAATAATGAATGAATAAGTAAATATGGACATATTTTTTATTGCAAACTTTTTTGAAAATATACATTCACATGATTAAGATATATATATATATATATATATATATATACACAAACACACACACATCTCAAAAACAATATATAAGTAATTTGAAAAAGATTTTTTTAAAAATAGCCATACATAAGTAATCCATGAAACAAAAAATTGCGTGTGCCTCAGGTGCCTTGTTCCTGTTTCAATTTAGTTTGAGATGGAAACAGTTTGCAATAGATGAGGCAGCGATTAGTGGGTATTACAAAACAAAAACTAAAGCGGATTTCCAAGAGAAACGTTAAGCTAAGCTGGAAGCCAATAGTTGTCAAAAGAAGCTTCCCATGATGTTTTCTTGAAACATAGAAAATCCACCATCTTAGAAACTTCAAAAGATGTCCTTGGCTTATCTGTAAGAAGGAAAAACTGGCTTGTTGAAAATGACCATAAAATTCAGGTCATATCAAAAAAGAAATCCACATACCAAGAATAATACTGTACTGTTAAAGAAAAAAAAAGAAAAAAAAAAAAGCCACTTTCATTTTCCACCAGATGTATTCTTCAATGTATTTTCCATCCAAAACCCCAAGTCTGAGCACTTTTATACACATCAACTGTAGTCCAGGGAACCAGAATTGATCTCATACTGCAGCTTCTACCAAAATGGAATGGGACACAGCACCAAAATTTCAAGATCTTTTGAAGGCAATCAAGAAAGTAAGAGGTGGGAAAATTGCAAGTTGATGGTATCCTTCCAGAGATCTGAAAGCACAGAGTTTCAGGTCTGCATGCATGACCTTCTTGTCTGCTACTAGAACAAGAAACATTTTCCCAGGACTTAAAAATGCAGTTATCATATCCCTCAACAAAAAAAGGACTACACAAAGTATCAGGATATGATGCTACTCTGTCTCGCTGGCAAAATCCTTGTAACAATTATACTGGATAGAATAATAGCAAAGTTTACTGCTAGTCTGAGAACCAATGGCGTTATGGAGTAAACTATGGTACAACTTACATGGTCTAGGACAAATCCAAAAAGGGTATCATGAACAAAAGAAAGGACTATATATCCACTTTCTTAATGTAACAAAGGCTTTCAACACTGTAAGCAGACTGAGGCTTTAGAAAATGTTTAGTAATATTGCTTACTCAGATTTTTCAGAATGATGATTTGAGTGCATGAGGCACAATCTGGTAGAATCAGAATTAGCAGTGATCTCTTGAGACCCTTCGCAATTATAAACAGCATCCTGATTCCCATACCTAAGGTTTTTTTTTTGTACAATGGTAAAACAAGTCTCAAAAGGGGATGGGTGGTGATGATGATAAAAGAAAAAACATATACATGAAGTATCAATAAGCTCAACCCGAAGTGACTCTAGGCCTAAACTACAAAAAAACTGATGTGGGAACCCTTATTTGCATATGATGTCACCCTATTTATCCACATAGAGACAACTCTACAACAAGTCACATGCTGATTTGCAAAGGCTACAGAACTCTTTGCCTTGGAAATCAGTCTGGAGAAAAGTGTAAACTAAACCTCAACAAGAGTATCACCCATTTTCCACATCAATTAGTTTGAATAAGCTGGATGTAATTCAGGACTTACTTTTTTTTGACTTGGAATGTTTCACATCCACAGATGGCAAACATGATAAAGAAGTTGATAACAACAGAGTGGCAAAAGCAAACCAACTCTTCACTAAACAACATAAGTGTATTTAGATCAATATGAACAAAGTCCACCAAAAGGACTTACAAAGCTGTAGCACACATTAGTGCCAAATTTTGAATCACCTATTGGTGCCATGTACTCAAGTACTGTTACCATATCATTCTCAAAGAGACTGTATTACAAGCACTGCAGTCTTCAAGAGTGCTAGCACGTTCATTCAGCATTGAAGGCAATACTGCAGAAGACATATCTGAGCTAGACAGGCCGTGTAAGAAGGAGAAAAGATTACAGAGATTCTCTAAAAATGAAGTGTGTGTGTGTGTGTGTGTGTGTGTGTGTGTGTGTGTGTGAGAGGAGGTGTTGAAAAGTTCTCATCATGAACAAGAAACCTTTAAAAATAAAAAACAATAAAAAAACTGATGTTTTATTAGTTGGTAAGAGTTTGTGAAGTGGGCCAGCACCATCTCATACTTAAATTACATGACTACCAACATATTTAATTAGATTATATTAAAATAAAAGATCTGTCTGGTAATGATCCAATGACTTAATATCAACAAAAGAGTAACCTACCGAGAACAATGGTGCTTTAGTCCCATTCAAAGTACTTCTCTTGGGACCTCACATACTTATCTCAGCATTGGTGTCACTTTTCAGAACAATCTGCAATGTCTGCTTCAGTGATTGCAATCTGCTGCCTCGTTGTATTCTTCTTAATCTCATCCACCATCTGAAATCTTTTCAGCTGCAATTTTCGCTAAATGTTACAAGGAATCAAATTTGAATTATAGAGGGTGCTGGTAAATCTATGTGATACAATGTTTTGCAAAAAAATCTTGCCTGTGTTGTGAAAATGAACAGTCGAGTTATTCAAAATGGCTGGATACCTTCCATAAAGTCTGTAAGATACCAGATCTTTTAATTATTGTACTGCCAATTATTGGTTTCTTTTGATTGCAGCCTTCATGCATTCAACATTTTGGGGTTTCCAACTTGAAGACTTTCCAGAATATGGATCACCTTTAATGGATTTCTGAGCAAGTTTAAAGTTTCAACACCAAAATTTTATCTGGGCTTCATTCATTGAATAATTACTGAAAGTCCATAACACATCTTTAGACAAGAGTACAGATAATTTTTTTTTACTTCCCCTCATAGTAAATCATTGTCTAAGTTTCAAGCAAAACTAGATTCATATTTGCAGTGAATGAAATAGTCAAACAGTATATAAACTCACTCAATTTCATCTTACTTTTGATTGAGTAACATTAAAGGAGAGTGTTCATGTATGTGTAGTAAGGTCCCTTAATATAAACTAGCAGCATGTGCAATAAGGTCCCTTAATATAAAATGGCTACATTTTCAACAAACCTTACATTTATAAATTCAACCATTTTATACATATGATCCTAAATTCCATTTATAAACAATTTTCCTGATTTGTAGAAATACTTTAATTTTTAAATTTGGCAACAAATGCCCCCACTACTACTACTTTCAGAAACATCACACACACATATAAACAAGCAAATATATGATTAATCTTATCCTACTCATATGGTATATTATTTTAAATATTACTACATAGATGATGATGATTTCTAGATTAATTCCATATGTATATACATGTAAATAAAACATTTCAAGCTATTTTCATTTCCAAATAGATTAATATATTTAAAATAATGTTAGTTCTATCCACAAGAGTACATAAACCTGTGAATAAACAACAAAAAAATTTAAAACATTCTATTTAATAAGTTATGATTTTGCAAAATATGTTTGATATCTTCAAGTATACTGCAGGAAAAACATCCTTGAAAAAAAAAAAGAACAGATTGCTTATCAAAAGTGAGCTTAAGAACAGGTAACTTTTCTGGCATCTTACGAATAAGAATATGCCAACACCATACTTACATAAATAGTTCCATTATGAAAGACACAGTTTGCTAAAGAAAATGTGATGCAAGCCAACACAAAAAATAAATAAATGCTAAACAGTCTGAAACTGATTACATTAAGACTATAAAACATTTGTTTATATATAAAATGAAAATAATTTTAAGTAAATTTGAAGTTATCCTTTATTTTAAAAAAATTAGGACCTAAACATCAATTATTTCTTTTAACTCAACTAACATCCTGACACTCAAATTCAATAGGCTTAAGAGAAAAGACTTTTTGTATACTATAGTTAAAAATCTGTTTATTAGTGAAAAGTTGAAAAAGTATGTATTGAAATCAAAAGTCTGAGAGAACCCAATTGTGTTGTAACTGGATACATTATTTAAACTTTACATTATTTAAAGATCAAAAGAATTTTCAGTCTATTTTCAAATAAGCACAAACTTTCCATGCTATGTGAAAATTCTTATTTATTAAAATTCTATCAATTGTAAATGAAGTGACTAACTGAAAATAAATTTTTTCTTCAGGTGAAAGAGAGGAATGAGTAAAGAAGAAAATGATAAATGAAAAAAAAAAATCTATTAGAAAAAATAGTCTTTCCTTCTTTATATAAAAAAAAACCTGGAAGTTTTGCAAACTAAATTTAAAAGAAAAGGAAAGATATGAAAGTTTGGGTTGTCAAAAAAAAATTAAATCAACAGTTGTGAAATGGAAGACAAAATAACTAAATAAGCAAGTAGAACACATTCAACTGATAATGGCTGTTTTAGTAACTTTTTGTTACATGTTCATTACAGCTACATTTTCACTTTTTATCAGACACTAAAAGCTATAGAATGTTTAGAAATATATAAACTTATATTTTTTCAATGCAAGAAAGTAAAAAAAGTTTTTTCTATATTAAAACTAACAAGAATGAGTTTTTGCCTATATTTCTGAGATGAAGTATTGTAACTATTTACACTATTTAACTTGTTTGGACTGTTGTCCTTATCTTTATTGTCACATTCACAATGTTTCAGCCATTGTACCCCCTAGCCTTCTTTGTCAGAATTTTGAACTGAGCACTTTACTTAGTCCAGAGGGGTAGTTTGTGCTAATTCCATCTAACATGCCTTTTAATTCATTTTCCCTGAGGCCAGGGATTGAACCCATCACAACTCTTTGGGCTAAGTCACTTTTAGGATCAATCAGCTAATACTTTTATCCACTGGGCCATGTGTCCTTGGTGAGTGAATTTTTGGGACTTATAAGCCTAATGTCTTGGTAAACATTTTTTTTTACCACAGCTCATATTAGAATTTTTTCTCTCCTTTATCTTCATTTGTTATTGTAGTTCTTCTCAAGCTCTCTGTATTACTGGTTCCCATATTGTATTCATTTCTATGCTTGGCCAGCTTAGGATATTTTTGTAGATGATTATGTGCTGATTCCCTAAGTTCTTGTATTTTCCAGTGATATCTTTTTGTCTATTATTTCAACTTCATCCAACAGAGAGTGGTGATCTCTCTTTTCTCTCCATACAGCAAGAATTGGCTTCTTTCTGTATTGTCTATGCAAGCCAAGTTATAATAGTAGAGGATGAGTTTCCTTGATAATCACCATAAATGATTTTTGCCTTATTGCAGATAACAACTGAGTAGCAAAATGGTACTTAACATGAGTGTGTGTATATATATATATATATATATATATATATATATATATTTTTTAATCATTTTACCCCAAGCAAGGCATTCCATTGCCACTATTGCGCAGGGGGTTACTTAGGGGAAAGTGATTGGAAAGAGTGGTTAGATATAGGAAATGTCAGGAGGGTGATAGACGGGTAAGGATAGCAAGGATGGGGGTTGCATAGATGGGAAGGGTGTTTGAGAGAATGGGTGCGAGTTAGTGTGTTAGGAGGTGTCTATTGACCTTACATTTAAACTCCTGGAGATTGTAGCTGTCGGGGAAGCAAGTGTATTAAGAAATTTAAAAATTATCTTTGTTGTTTAAGATAACCATGCCTACAAATCATTGAAATTGGAGCCTTCTTTATGAAAACAGAAAAATAAAACAAAATAAATCGTATTTTGTAGAAAAATAAATTTTTATTGAACATCAGAAAGAATCAAATTATCTTTTAAAGCACAAGAACTGAGAGTGAAAATCTCATCATACATATCACAAGACTGCTGAGACTTGGATACTGGATTACAAACTGCAAAGAACAAAGTGGATTACTCATCTCCTCCACTGTCCACAGTTGCTTGTAGATTGTGAATAAATATCTAAGCTTCAGGGTGATTTGGAGAGAGAATCTCGACAGCTTGAGTTTTAATTGGACAAAACTTGCTAGTCATGATATCAGTCATAGTTGTTGACAACAATGTCGTATTTATTCTTGGAGAAAGTGATGGGTTTGTATTTTCTGACTGCAAATTTGCCTTTATTTTTTATTATGGACTTTTAAAGAATTTGCAAAAAAAGAAAAAAAAAAAAAAAAGAAAAAAAAAATTCAACTAAAGTTCTCACATACCCATTCTAGCCACTGGCTTTATCACAATTATTAGCTATCATCTCATCCAGACTGCAAATCTCAACAGGATTTCTTCTACTTCTAGCTGCATTCTATCATCAGAGGCCAGTAAACCACTTGATCAAATTATTGATAAATAACAAGTGAGAAAAAAAAACAAAAAACAAAAAAAAACACACAAACAAACAAACAAAACTATTCTATTTTATAGTTACGTTTATTGCACCCTAAATTCATCTGTGAAAAAGTTTTCTTTCAATTTCTGGGCCATTAACACCATGGTAAGAACATCTTTCTGAGTAGGTATACATTTTCCCAGATTTGGCAGAAAAATACCAAAGATGAACAACAAAAATTTTCTGGAGTAGAATGCATCCCCAGTTGGTAAATACAGGGAATGGGATACTTTGCTCAAAGGTATAAGAAATCTGTGTATCTTATTTTACCAGTTGTGAACATTATTTTATCTTTTCATAAACAAAAGACATTTCTCTTCTGAAAAGCCTTCTTGATATCAAGGGCAATTTTGACAGCAATTTTTTTCTCAACCCCAATCAACTGGCTTTAGTATCTTTAATAAGTGAAGGACTTTCTATGACTCTGCACAAATAATACTCATACTTATTGCCTTTCTGATGTGAAAAATTTTACGTTTATCAAATTGGGGCCTTGTTTTATATGGGCTACCTGTATTAATCCGAATAACAGAAAAATGTGGAGTCGTACCCTCTGGAAAAACAAGGATTCAATTTCTGTCCATGATGTATACTTAACTATAAATACAAACAAAAGATCTTCAAAACAAAAAATAAGTTTAAAATCAATCAAAATTACTTTAAGTAAAGCATCATTCAAATTATTTTTGTACATTACTAAATTGCATTCCTGGATGGTAATTTAGCAGTTAGACTAATTTTTGTAAAGCAATTCTTTTTGATTACTGAGTCATACAATATAGGTAGGTTATGGCGGGTTGAACATTGAGAACTAATATTTATGGGCCAAATTGAATGCTAACAGGTTAAATTATCATTGTGGAGTGAATTTAAGTAAGAATTGGTAAAGTAAAAGATAATCTAGTTTTATATGAAAGTGAGCTTTAATGTTTATTCTCTCATGATCGACGTTTAAGAAACATGAACCAAAGAAAGTGAATTCATATTGTAAGTTTAGAAAACAAAACAAATGATGCATGTCATTCTTCTTCTATGTGCCATGTCTCTTCAGAAAGTTGGTTATCATGGCTCTTCACAATTTTCTGTCCTTTGTAGCCCTTCATTACTTTTTTTTAGATTTTTGCAATGAACAGTACAGTAAAAGAATTTCATATTTAAAACAAGTTGAACTCTTATCAAAAATCAAATTGGATGATGATTACAAACATGTGTAGAGTGATAATAAATGTAATACATAGATTCTTAGTATGTAGCATTTATCTATTAGTAGTTATATACATTTCTATTAGTGCTGTATTTCATTAGTTTTACATTTCTTTCTAAAAACATAGAAAACAGATTTTATGAAAATCTGTAAGATTTCCTCAACTGAAATGTTTGTAAGACAGCAATGATAATAGTGAAATCTAGTTTAACCATGCCATAAAAAATATTGACATTATATTTTCTCAATTATTGTTGTACTTTCACTGATTCAGTCATTTCATTGCTCTCAATTTTGAATTCAAAAATCTACTTTTGTCATAACAAAGATGTTGCCTCTTGGCATTGTTAGTGCAAGAGAGGTAAGTCTAGTATAACAAAAAATTACAGATGGGGGGGGGGGGGAGATTTCACATCTTGAGAGCAATAACTACAAGACACTTGCCCCTTCCTAACTTCTAGGCAAAAGCACACAAATGCAGGCTGGGATTTTTTTCCTAGCCAATAAAATAGACCAATTCACAATTTCATCTAACTCAGTCCCAGTCAGTTAAAACTGTAATAAAGGTTTCGGTTCAAAATTCCTAGTACCTGAAGAAGGCTGGAGTGTGCAATGGCCGAAATGTCGTACAAACAGCAACTAAGATGAGGACAATAGTCCGAATAATGTAAATACTGTAAATACCACCTCATCTCAGAAATATAGACAAATTGCTTTTTTGTGTCAACGCCAATTCTTGGTTTGTGAACTTTTTGCCATATTACTATTGCTTTGCCTTATTAATGTTACTTTGCCTTGAATATATTGTTTTAGTTTTTTTTTGTCAAGTTTTCTCCTTTTTCAATTTTTTTTTTATTGCAAACTTTGTCAATTCATGCTAACTGCTATTTTCAGATGATTACAATCCTAATATAAAGATGTCTTGATTAGGTTTCCCATTTTGGGTTTCTTAATTCTGTAGACAATGAACCCTGTTGATTTTTATTAAGGTAAGTGCCTGTCTTTTTTGCACATTTTGTATTGGTTTCTTTTCAGTACTTTAATTTCTTAGTTTATTTTGTTCATATATATATATATATATATATATATATATATATATATATATATTCTGAGCATAGTAACCTATCAGTCTTTAAATACTGTTTAACAAAGAAATCAAGTTACATCAGAAAGATTTGACTTATTGCCACAATGATGAGTAGATAATTTATTATAAAGAAAATGATATAATTCATGTACACTTGGCAGTTTTAATCCCCATGGTCTTATTTAAGATTAGTGTATATATTGCTTCAGATGTATGATACATTTAACAATGACAGGAATTAAACCAGTTTGAGAAAAGGTGCACTGTTTAATTCTTTACATGCAGTGCAAATTCTATTCTTGAAGAGGAGTTAAAAATCATTCAAGCCCAAAGGTTTGGTCAAAACAATGACAGCTTATCAGGATAGAAACACTGAATAGGTAATGTAGAAAAAAGGCAGACATCATTGTGTGAAGATAGAAAAACAGTGCTCAGGCTTATAAACAATCAAAATATTTTTTCATAATTTTAAAGCCTTTTCCTAATAAACAGAAAACAAAAGCTTGTTTTATCGTGCAATATGAACTTAAATGTGTACTCAGAATATATTATTACTAAAGTTGATGTTGTGATCAACAAAGAACAAAAATTGATAAGCAAAGAATTAACAATTAAAAGAAGTATCTAATTTGTGTTACAATTATTAAAACTATGACATGTTTAAATTAACAAAAAAAAAATTAATAGCAACATCAAAACTATTGGAAAGTACCAAGTAAAAAGGAATTTTTTTATAAACAAATACAACACAGAAAAACAAATGTTCTTAAAATTTATTCAGAAGTAAATTAAAAAAATAATTTAGTTCCAATTTTATGCTATGTCTCTTTTCTTAGTAGATTCCGTTTAAATTTTTCATACTATTAAAATTTCAATAGTAATACTTAAAAACAAAAAAAAAACAACAAAAAAAAAACCTAAAATGCCAGTCTTCAACCTTCTGCATCCCAGTGCATTAAACCACTTAAAAAAAAATTTACACATTTCACCAGGCATAATCAAACATGACAGATAGGAAGAAAACTAATAGCCACCTTAAACTTGTAATAATCAACACAATAAAAGTTAAATATTTTAAACATACTCCAGTAGATTCTTACAAAAATTATTAACACTATATTTGATAACTTCTCAGTAAAAATACTTAAAAATATAAACTCACTTAAATTATGAGCAGAAATTTTGGTTAAAAATAAAAGGATTTGAGGTAACATGGAAAATGTTGAAGAAAACTTCCCATAAAAGAAAAAGATTAAATGACAAAGAATTTGTTAGTAGTCTTTTAAAGTAACCCTTTTAAAAACTTGAATTCTCTTTTTGTGAAATGTAAACATTTCAAAATGGCTGACTAGAAGTTTGAAATAGTAAAGATGTTTTTTGGTAAACTATTGAGTATTTATTATGACATGTGCCAAGTTGTAGCTGAATATTAATCTCAGAGCCATTCCTACAAATAAAAGAGACCAAAAAATTAAAACAGTATAAAAAAAAAAAAAAGGCCAAAACCAAATGGAAGGTAAAAATCCCAGATGTGGAAATACAGTTGTGGGCAGATATCCAGGTAAAGAATGTTGAACTCTTCATATTTAGAAGAGCCAAACTAGAAAGAGACAAGATTCTTGCCAAGCCTCAATACAAAGACTAAATGTGTGTGTGTGTGTGTGTGTGTGAGGGAAATAGGTAGATTAATAGAAGTGGAAAAATGGCATAATTTCCAACATGGAATAGTCACTTGTACTAATGATTAAAATAAACCAAACTCAGCCAACCAGGTGAAATTAATAAAAGCAACAAGAACAAAACCAATACTCTAACAATATATCTAGGATTCTTTGATAAATTCATTTTGAGAATTTAAGTCAACTTAGATACCACCTGCTAAATCATCTTGTTTTCCATAAAAATTAAAATTATTACTAAGTGAGATAATTCTTTGTAATAAAATAAAAACTTGTTACATACAGGAATATTTGTAAGAGTATTGACAAGTGTACAATTAACAATAGTAGCTCATTTGCATCTTTGTGATAATATTAAAAATATTTAAGTAACAGTTAAGTTATAAATATTTCTTGGCTTTTAGAATTATCAAACTTTACATTTAAATTGAAATTCATCTTTAGCTTAATTTTCAGACATCATTAAATCATGTCTGTGGTAATTTTATAATCTGGTGGCATCTGGTTTCTCTTCTAGCAAAAATAGTAAATAAAAATTTAGATATAATCTATTTTTTGTCTATTTTTCTTAAAAGATAAATTCTTTTTGCACATATTTTTTAGCAAGTGTAAGTGCAAAGTGAAATCAACCAAATTAGTGAAAAGAGATCCTAAAAGTGAGGATGAAAAGGAGTGAGGATGAATAGCAGCAACAATAGCAACAACAACAACAACACCAACAACTATGATGTTGACAACAGCAGACAGACGATGACGAGGATGGAGTAGCTCAATAGCAACAAGACCAGCGGCAGCGGTGGCAACAGCAAACCATTAACGATAGAGAGCAAATACTGACCTGTTTGCCGACCCCTGGCAAACGGTGGACTGGTAAGCACATCCCAGCAAATGATGGCATAAGACACTGAGAAAAATACAGAAAGTTAGGCACCTGGCATCTGACTGGCCGAATGGTAATAAACTGACTTACTTACCAAAGAGAACTTAAATAAAATAAATATATAAAAAAAAAAGCGAAAAACCTAATAGTACTGGCTCTGTATTTATGAGATTACCATAAGTAAAGAGCCTTTTTACAACCTTTTTTCTCTGGTCAAGTGACATGACTATATTGACTCTGAATGGTCATTCTTTGTTAGTTCATGCTGTATAAATAAAATAAATCTCTTTATAAAATTCAAATAGAAAACATTATTAAAAGAACTATTAATTTTTTTCATTAAGATTTATAAGAAATATAATATAGTCTCCATTAAATTACTTAAGTTTTCAAGAAATTTTCAATAGCTAACATCTGCCTTGTTCTAATTTCTTCCTAACAAACTAATGTTATATCATCATCTACTGCTTGTTATGTAATGAATGGTAAGATAAGGAAGTTAACTTATTGGCATGTTGAATTTTTCATCTTAAATATAGTATAATTTAAAAATGTTTAAAATTCTATTTTTACAATTATATCAATCAAATTTTTATACCAAGATTAATTATACACAACGCACTGAAAAAAATTAGATACAAAATTAGAAATATTTTTTGCGCCTAATTAAAGTTAGCCTATATCATGTCACTTGATTGATGATTTATAAAAAGTAAACTAACTGAAATATAGTAAAAAAAAAAGAAGAAAAAAATAGCATAATAGCCACAAAATACCACAATTTATAAAAGTTAAAATGTTGCAATCTGTGACTCTTTAAAGAAAAACAGAGTTAAAAAAATTGAGAAAGTAAGTTTTCTCCACAATGAGGAGAATGAATAAATTTGAGGAACATGTATACATAGAAAGGAGGAAGGAAAAATTGACAGGATGAAGGTGAGAATGAAGCTGATGCAGTAGAAACAGAGGAATGTTTAGGAAGCTTTTCTTTGGGAGTAAAAAAAAAAATAAAATAAAATCTGGATATATGCCCATAAGAAGAGCTTAGATAAGCAAAAAATATATGCATGAAAATGGGGAAAGGAAAGGACGTGCCTTGTAAAGAGAAAGAACAAGACAAAGAATCCAAGACAGCAAAAGTGTAAAACAAAATCCCTTGCAATGAAAGTCAGATATTTCAGTACAAGAAATAATAGTTATATTCAACCAAATTGTCTGATGTAAAGACAGAGTTTTTGGTAGGAGGAATCAAATGAAATTATATATTATCTTTGAATCAACTCATTATCATTAAAAAGTGTTTTCAAAGTAAAACTTGAGTGGAAGAAATGTTAAATAATATATCAAAGTAATCAATACCATTTCCATAATTTGAATCTTCTTCATTATTTTCTAAATAGTCATCATTTTATAGAAATTTTCCTTAAATAGAACTGCCCTAGTCATTCATTACTTTTTGAATTTTATAATATATCTGAGCCAACTTCAAATTCCAGTTGAATTTGTTTCACTCACTTACACACAAATATCCTGATAAGTTATTCTTCCATTTTTTTCTCACTCCATCTATGAGTTGAACAGCAGGACAGATTAGGTTCTATAGCCTTGATTGGCAACCAATCTACTGCAGAAAGTAATGGCAACCTACTGTGGGAAAATCTTCTGCCTAGTCAGTCATGACTCTTTCAAGATATGATCACCCAAGCATGTAACACCGATTGAATATATCTGTACAAATATATGCTTTATCTGACACAAATGGTCATACAACATCTAACAGGCTTACCAAAAGTTATATACTTGCTAATTATTTCACAAAACATTACGTGACATCTGAGTTGGAATTTCACTTCAGGTCTCAGTGGGTGCACTTAAAAGACGGAATAACACAACTATATTTCTAATTACAGAAATAATTGGGATAACACATACAGATATCTTTCTCTGATTGTTCACATGAACAATTTATTTAATCAACTGTCCAATATCAAGATTTAATTATCTTTTAAAATTTCTCCTATTAAAAATCTAACAATAGCATTAATAAGTATTTTATATAAATATTTTTGTAAAAATACGAAAATGTCTCGAGTAAAGAATTAAAAATATAGAGAAGAGAATTAATCTAAATTGTCAAAGTATATATACTCTCAATATTCTTCTCCAAAAGTAATTGTACAAACATTGCCATCATTTTATACCTTATTTTCTAAATTGTTTTTCACTTAATTTTAAGATTGTCAAATAGGAATAATGTATCACTGCCAACACTTGTGTTTGAACACAGATCACCAGGGAGTAATCAGTTAACCTCGTTCTCAAGTAATAAGTGGTACTGTGCTGCTGGGATCACATTATATATATATATACACACACACACACACACACACAAAAAAAAAAATCTAAAGTGAGCCAAAACCTACTGCGGTTTCACACTACGGATCGTCAGGGCAAAGGAGCCTTTGCCCTGATGATCCGTAGTGTGAAACCGCGGTAGGTTTTGGCTCGCTTTAGATTTATTTGTGTGTCTTTGCTCTACTTTTGTATATCTTTTGTACTTTGTATCGAGCACTTTTTCTTGTGGTTGGTTCTGTTTGGGTTTTTTTTCTTTACTGCGGAGTATTGAATGTTTTGTTCTTATTCCGCGGATTTCTTTTTTTCTCCCCTTTTATCCGACGCCTCAGTGCACCGGATTGTAACGGAATTAGGTTCTGTCTGTTAGTGTTTTTTTTTAAGGTTTATCTTAGTATAAATTTACGGCCTACATACTTACAGAGTCTATTTAGTTATTATTTTGATTTTTATATATATATATATATCTCTGGGGGTAGAGAGTGATTAAAAAGTGTAGATTAGCATTAAGAAGAATAAGTGTCTGACAGTATTGTTTGAAGGCGTTATTATTCTTGTAACTGCGACTTTACAAAAACAGATGCTTTTTAAGATGCTTTTCAATAAATTAAAAGAAGCATTTTTATCAAATGTGATTAAAAACCATAAGTGTTTAACTTTACAGTTAATAAAAACATCCATTAATAATTAGTAAAATAGCAGAAATGATTAAAAAAGGACATCAACTACAGAAATGAACAATGTCAATTTCTAGAGGCACTTTCAGCAAATAGATATGTTCAGAATCATTTTCTAAATTCAAGACATGCATTATGCTCTCTAGGAAATCTCTACCAGAATACCAATTTTGTGATCTCACCTGATTCTAAATTTTACAAAGATCAATGAAGATGCCGTATCTCAAATTCATTATTATAAACCACTTCTAACCATATAAATGCGTGAAGACCAATCTGTTCCTGAATGACTGTGAAAGGACGAAGAAAAAAATCTCCAATAAAAATAAACTTTATATTTTTTTTATTCTTTTTTCTGCAAAAGCAAAAGTTTTAAATTTATTTTTGTTTAACCTAAAAATTAGCTATAAATTTTATGTACAACTGGAGATTAAGACAAACATTAGCAAATGTGTAAACAGGCTCATGAGATATAAACATCCAGCCTTCAAATGCTGATCCTGGTTATTTATATGTATTTTATTATATATCAGAATATACCATGCTGTATTTTTATCACATTTCAAATACAACTGTGGGGCTATAAAAAAACAAGTTAATATCTGTATATGGAATAGATACAAAGAAATATCCAAGATTTTTATTTGAAGATGACTAGAAAAAGTGAATAGATGTGTCAAATACTTGTGCAGAAATGTTACATTTGATCAGAGGCACAAAGAGAATGAAGATACAATGAACAATAGGATCGCCTTAATCATGAGAGGATCAATTCAGATAACATGCAGGAGATAAAGTGAATAAAGAAAAGTAAGTATATTTCATGATAGGGAATGAGCGAAAACATGTATTACCAGATAAACAAAAAAATGTAGAAAAAAAAAAAACAAAACAAAAAAAACAAAAAAACCCCAAAACACAGTTTTAATGAGATTTTTTAAAAAGTAAGAACAAGAAAATATTCAGAAATTTAAATATTAGAAAAAAATAAAAAAATGTTGTCCAAATAGTGAAATCAAAATAAGATGTATCATACATATAAAAACAGAGCAAGAGTTCTCCCAGGCAATGCTGGATGATCCTGCCAGCATAATAACATTGATAATAATGAAAAATGATACACATAGACATACCGAAGGCAACCTGCGCAAGCTACTGGATGTGGATTGTGAGGAGAAGGATCCTGTGGGGCTACGACCGCGGTAACTGGACTGAAAAAACATGAACAAGCAATAACAACCATGCAGACAATAATTAGGGGCTGGCAACAGTGGTCTTTCCAGCTAGCAATGTTGGGCTTGTAGCAGAGGCTGAAAAAAATCTTTTTTTTTTCCACTTGTTTTCTCATCCTTAGTTGACTGCAAAAATTTAGGGAATCAGTTAAAAGGAGTCCAACAGCTAGTTATTAAACTTGGATTAATTTTTGACACAATACCAAATATGGAGATTCTAATGATGTCAATTCTCACTACAATCCAAATAATGGTTAATCAAGTTATCTTGTTAATATAGTCTTTTTACTAAACAACCAAAAATCTAAAATATACTGCTTACAACTATTTTTGCTTGGAATTTTCTTGTTTATTTTTAAACAATCACTTATTTTTCTATGTACTCCTTAAAAGGATTTCAAAGTTAGTTTATATATATTACTTAAGATGGTGGATTGAAATAGAAAATATTCTACAAATTTGAAAAGCAGATGTGTCAATTCTTATTACAAATTAAAAAAATTACTTTAAAAATCTGTGAATTAGAAATGCTTAAATAATTTATTGAAGACTTTTAGGGGTACAAGATTCATTATTTAACAAACAGTACTAGAAAGTGAGGAGGAGGTCTTTCTATCATTTTACAAAACTTTGTATATTGGAATTCTCATGAAAGTGATATGACAGTTACATTTATTTCCATAAACCTGATACAAATGCAATAAAGATTTGTATAATTCTCAACATTTAAATAATATATAGCAAAAGTCAGTTCAGGTTTTACGAGGACGCATTCTTTTCTACTTGAATAATGAAGTGTTCATCATAATTATTCTAATACTAATGAGAGAAGAGGAAGGAGTTTGGTAGAAGTAGAGATGGTGAACAAGTTCATCAATTTTTTAATTATTTTTTTTTACCATAAATAAACTGCTATAAGTATAAGATATATTCATTAATATATGGTAAAACCATGTTTCTTCGTTTTAATTTTAAAAATCTCCAAAAGTATCAGTGTAACATATCAAAATCATACAAAACGCACTTTTTGACTTCTAGACTGACTTAAAGGCTGATATGTACATTTCCCAACCATGCTAATGGTTGGTGTTCAAAGCCTTGGTAAAGGTTAAAATTTTGGGTGCTGATTTTCAAGGCAAACAGGTCTCCCCTACTTGAGATGTTGCACATTTTGCCTTGTACCAGATTAAGCTTAGTTTTAATAAATATATATATATTTTTTATGTGCTGTGTTTCTTCAAAATGTGGGCAATCATGGCTCTCCACAACTTTCTTGGTTTGTTAGGTTTGCTTATCATCTAGTTAACACTCATCTCTGGTCTTTTGAACAGTAGAGGTTTATTCATTGTTCCCTGTTTATGATTGTGTTAGCAGTGCCTTCTAAAGCCTTCATTCTTTTTCACTCCCATTAGCCACTTGCATCTTAGTGGCATTATCATCATGCATGGGGTGAATTGATATAAAAAAAAAAAAAAAAAAAAAAAAAATCTTTTTGCATCTTTTTTGATTACCCAAACTTATTAAATAGATTTTCACTTCTGTTGCCTTGAATACATCCTGTGAGTGTTTTTTTTCAGGCCTTCTTTCCTCATTATATGTTGCAGAAATTTCAGTTGTCTTTTTCTGATTGTAGTTATAAGTGTTCATTTAGTTTTTATATTCCTCGTTGTTTACATGTTCTGATTCATGTACTGAATGTCTAAATGTAACTGGGAAATTTTTTTCTCCACAAGCTAAATTTAAAGCTTTTTTTTTTTTATTTTTTTTAGCTATTTTAATGATTGTTGGCAATAAAGAAATATAGTAACTAATTAAAAGAAGAATTAAATTTTGATAATAGAAGAAAAGAAAACTTTTTCCAATTATATCTAAACATTCAGTATATGAATCTAGCAATAGTTTTATTTTTTTTTAATATTCAGCAATAATTGCTGTGAGGCATACAAAAAAATTATCGTCTTTACTACAAAGAAAATAAGGAGATTTAAGAAGCATCATCATTTATTTTAAAAATTTATTTACAAAGATTAATTTCATATTCTACTTGTAAATTGTACATCTGCTATATGGCTCATTTGTAGATTGTAATAAATTGTGAGAAAAAAAAGCCTTTTAGTTTTCTATCAAAAATAGATAAATAAATAAAAAAATGAACATATGCTTGTACATCTGGTATGTAGACAAAAATACATTAATCAAAATAGAAAAGGAGACTAAATCATTTTGCAGGAGTTTTCAGGTAAAAAGTTTGCTTCACATTTCCAGAATAGACTTTCTTAAAAAAAAAAACAAAAAAAACCATCTTTTACTTTACATCTTTACAATGTGTGTTTAATATTTTTATGCATACATAATTTTAAAGCATTTCTGTTGACATATTGCACCAACATTCGTATTTTTATGCAATTTCCTACTCTATATGGATTGTTAAGATGCCCCGCCCTTACAATTTCCTTCCCAAGATTCCATATCAACTATACATCTATTTTCTATTTTGGCAATTTCACTCTTGCATAAATTCTCCTGATTTAAGAAAGAATTGAAATCAAGCAAAAGGTCAACTGAAATTGCTGAATTAAGTGTACACACACACACACGCACGCACACACACACACGCGCGCACACACGATAGCATTTAGCATGAAACAGACTGCTGCTTCTGGATGTTGACTTCAATATCCACTTAAATATAACACAAACGTGTCTTATACATCCATTAATTTACATCTGGTACTAAGTTACAAGTTCACAGTGAAGTTTTAACTATGTAAAAATTCCAAAACCAGTAAGTTTGTGTTCTAATTTTATTGATGTAATTGATGCTGATGATTGAGAATCAAGTCAAACTATTTTAGCTGGAATAAACAACACTCAGGTATTGATTCCTTCTGCTTTTGATTAACATTTTAAATTTGTCTAATAATCAACAAAGAACTACAGATTAAGGGAATCAATCTATTTATAGCAACAAATAGAACTGATAACAAAGATGCAGTAATTAATGAAATAATATTCTTAAAGATAAAAAATATATAATCTTCTCATATAATCTACAATTTATATTCAGCATTCTATTGGTATCTCATGTTGATAAAATGGTTGAGGCTTGCTCTATAACTTAGTTCTCTTAAATATTAAGAGAATAAGAGAATAAATGCAATATTATTTGCATTAAATGAAAACTTCAAAAATTTGATTTTCAATAATTCTGGTTTAATTAATTGTTATTACTTGCTATCAATTTTTTAAAATTAATCAAGCTTCATATTAAAGCATTGCTTTTATGTCATCTTCTATAATGATTGCATTTGGTAATATTCCTTTCTTCAGGGATGTTAATAGTTTAACACTACCAACATACCTAAATCAGGCATATTAGATTTATTAAACTCTTTCAGAGAATGAAATAAAAAAAATGTTAGTTTTTTATAGTAATAAATTAAAATAAAAAAGTAGGTACCTCCACTAATTCGTGGGAAAAACAGCATAGTGTAATGAAAAGGGCCACAAACTTAACAAAAATAAAGTTTTATTGTCAAAATGTTGATGTTATTATTAAGAGGAACAAGCAAAGAATTTTTAATTATACTTTGAATTTTTTTAATCTTTTCTAACACGTTCGAAATTTTGGTTAAAATGCTTGTTTTGTTTACATCATCGCCTTCTACAAAGTTTAACATTGACGTTTTTTTGCACTTTTTTCCCATTGAAAACACATTTATTTGAAATTTTTTGTAAAAATTAAATAATTGTCTGATTTTAATGAAATTTTCAGAACTTATTCACAAATGAATGAAATTGTTTTTTAAATGTTTTTTTTTTAAATATTGGTAAAAAAATTTTTTTTTAAATGTGTTACCCACCACCCACCCACCTCACTTAATTTCATTAAATTTTGTACAGAACCTTATTTGTTGAAATTATTTTTTTGTTAAAAGTTGGAGTCATTGAAGATTGTAAATCACCTACTTTTTTTCTTCAAATCTGTACCATTTAACTGAAAATCTGCTCTGAATTGAAAAATAATGAATCCAATAAAACTATGACAATACTTAATTAGAAAAGCTTTTAATTGTTTTTGTAAATAAGTAATATTAAGGACATTATTGTTTGAAGAAATAAAATTTTTCTGATAAATAATGAATTTTTAGAAGAATTTTTTCATTTTTTTTTTTTTACATTTCAATTATAATAATTTATAATAGTTTAAAATCGTATAAAATTCTGTATTGGGATATTTATTGGATGTGATATAGTAATTAAGTGGAAATGAAATTTACGAGTCCAAAATTGCAAAGATTAATAAATGTAGTTATGCTTCCATATTTTTAAAATAATTTTTAATTTATTTTATTTTTACCTTATTTTCATATATGGTAGACTGAAATTGCCATTCTTATGAAAAGGTTACATAATTTAAGAGTTTTGTCCCTTCACTTAGATTTATGAAAACTGTCATTTGTGGTCATGCGTAGAACCTGTCATTGTCTAATCAGTTAAGAGTCCGTTAAATGTTTGATCAGATGAACATGACCAATCGTTAATAATTTGTTGTATATTACTTTTTATGATATAAGTAATATTTTTTTTTTAAATCAGCTTAATTTAACTTTCAATTTTCTAATTTTACTAAAATAAAGTGTCAGAAACCTTTTGAAATATTTTGAAAATTGATGAATTTTTGTTTGTTTACAAATTTCTTAAAATTAAGAAAATGGCGGCTTTTAAGAAAATTTAAGAAATTGAAATTAAATGTGACTTTCCAATCTATATAATTTTTTGCTTAATGGAAATAATAAATTTAATAATTAGGCTTTTAATTAAATCTAAAATAAAATCTTCAAGAATGTTTTTCATTTTAAAAATTTCATTTCAAATTAGGTATTGAAAATTTATGCCGAAAAGTGGAGGTACCTAGAAAAAAAGGTATATTCCACATTATATACATGTATTATTTTACAATATTATGCTAACCTCAATTGAAAGATTTTTGGTTGTCATTATTTATACTATTTTTAATGGTACTTTACTTTCAATCTGTACAAGATAGGCACAATATCTTATGTACATAAGATTCTATAATCATATTACTTCTCATAATGGAATTTAGAGCAGGTCCCTTAACAGTTGATAAATATAGAAAGATAAATGCAATCCAAAAATGTCTGCATTTAGGTGCAGACAGACAAAAGCTTAATAAATATAAGATAACTTTTGCTGTCCTAAACTGTTACAATAAAACAGATTCATAACACAAATAGTTTTTTTTTTAATATTAACATAATATTGTTTGACATGGAGAATTTTACTTTTACAGTTCTAGGATGAAATTCTGCCTTAGGATTGTATAAGAGATAGTCATGACAGTGAAAGCATTTTGAGAACTGCAAAAAGCCTGGTTAGAAGATTGTGAGCGGTTCCAATATAGAGATTGAAAACTAGCAAACCAGCTAAGATGGCACTTTTCTAATTAGAAATAAAATAAATTGATTGGAATTTTCTTTGTCTAAACTTTGGTTAGATCTTTTCCCCTTAATTTAATACGAATAAACTAAAAAAAAAAAAAAAAAAAAATATTTTAAAATTATTACATAATTAAATTAGGAGAAATTAAATTCTTTAAAACTTACTTTTTTGATATTGCTACTATTTATGAGGAGATAAAATATCAAAGTCTTCCGAAAATACAAAAAACCAAAGTATAGTTATTGCATATTTCTTACATCAAGTTTATTGCAGACTTTAGTGAATTATTTTTTTGTTAAGTGGAGAGAACAATTCCCATAATATTTTGAATAGGTGAGTCATTTTGTAGAACAACTTTACTGAATAAAATCAGTAGGATGACTTTAGTAGTTTTCTAGGGTGGAAACATTTTGTACACTCATTTGATTGGCCATTTCTCAATAATGATTTAAGTAGGTGGGATCAAAAAGACTTTAAATTGAGAAATTTAAACTTTCACTGAATTCTGAAAATAGGCAAGGTTATTTGAAAAATGTACAGAATACATTGCTTTTAGCAGCCAATGAGTATTTGAGGGGGAGAGAGGGAGAGAGTTATGCAAGATTCTAAAATGCTGCTCTTGACAGATTAGGTTTAAAACGAAAATACAAGAAAAATTGTTTGAAAGTAATAGATGCTTCAACTAAAAAAAATTACTGAATAATTTTAGCTACAAATATTAATGTTTTTAATAACAAAAATGCTAACATTAGATAGTAAAACTTTAGTTATGATAATGATAATAATAGCTAATTTTATATCAATTTGACATCAGAGTCATTTATAGCAATAAACAATGATAATGTACCTGTGGCAGACATAGTCAAGTAGAGCTGCAGAATGGCAGAAGTGGTGAACAGGACTTGCCTTATTCTCAACAAAAGAGAGTTCGTCTTTGTTTGGCATGTAGGACTTCAATCTAAGAAATGTCTATAATATCCTTGTGGCGAAGAAAAGTGGCAGAAGATGTGGTGCAGAAAAAACTTGACACCTTTTTTAAAATGCTTAAAAAGTTTATAGACATCAGGGCCAACAAACTTCTGCCAATTCATTGCCGTATTCAGCCTTTTCTTCTGCCCCCTTTTATTTGATGATTACCTTCTCATAATGTAGTATGACAAGAACTGCTATGTATATTAAATTATGCTAATGAATCTTACCTCCGCATCTGGAGTTGTTAATCAGAAAAATCGCTTAGTGAATAAAGCCCGTTTTTTACTGACAGAAGTCGGGATTTTTATCCCCATTTTTGTTACTACGTTGATGGCTGGACTGTTCACAAGAGATTTGTGACCAAATTTCTTACCTGCACAGAGATTTAACTACAGTACCAGAAGTAAATATTTTATATTAGGTTCCTCAAGTAGAATCAATTATATTTATGACTAGTAATTAACTACTCATTTAGGATGAACTTAAATTTGGCTCAGTTGTTTTTGTTAAGTAGCATATCAACTCACAAGGGTTATTTAATGTTGAAATCTAAATATGAAAATTCAAACTTAATTGAAGAGAATGACATTATCTCAATTATTGAGCTGCATTTTTTTTTTTTTTGCTAAATAATCTTACAAAATCAAACAAGGAGTGAAAACTTGTCTCTTCTTTTAAGAAATGAAATTAATCATAGCAAATTCTTAAGGGCAAAATCATTCAGTAAAATGTTTTAAATCTAGGCTCCAAAGCCCAGGAATGCCATGAGAATAATGTTTAAAATACATTTGGCAAAGTTTTATGTGAAAGGTGTGAAGCTTTTGATATTAAGTCATGTCAATTTGAGAATAGGATTGTCATTTGTTTATTGATTAAAAGGGAGTTATGTCCACTCATTCTTAATTAACTCTTCATTGGAGATCAGTAGATATAATCATTTAAACTTTTTTTAATGATTCCGGCATCATTCATTCATGATTCAAGTTTAAAAGATTAATTAGCTACTCTAAGATTCATGAGGCTACATTATTTTCTGAATTATTTGCCTGAAAATAAAATGAAGAACATCCTAAAGAAAGTGCTATGTCTGTGTGTATTCTTAAAGAGAAAATTGGCAGAAAATGCTAACTTTGTATAAAGGATGCACAACTCTATTGTGCGTAAAATGCTTCAAAGACTATCCTACTGCTTAAAAAAAAAAAAGAACCTAACATTTGTTTTAATTTCTTTTTTCTTTATTTTTATAACAGAAAAAGATTAAAAAAATTTTTTTAATAGTTTTTGTATAAAATTAAAGTGAAAATAATAAAAAAAACTACCCTTTAACCTATTTGCAGTGCATGTTTGTGCCTTTTGTCATTTTTAAGGGTTAAGATCAAAAATATGATCTCATGGTCATAATGAGAGAAAATCATGTTTATTATATTATTTATTGATAACCATAATGCATACCTAGTAAATGTTTTAGAAACAAGAAATTTAAGTATATCAAGATCACTATAACAAATGAAATACACAACTTAAAAAATTTACAGGAGCATTTTTTAATCAGAGTATAGCAACCTATCAGTCAAACTTTTGGCATATTGATCTGGTAGCAGAGGGGGTTGTTAATCAGTTTCAGCTGCTTTGTTGTTAATGAAATCAATAACAGGTGCTTCAGAGGGGCAACAATGAGACACCACCTCCAAAAACAGAAATGGTTAAGACCACTGTACTTATTTTCCCTTCTCATCTCTTTTTGGCTGACTTTACTGACTGACTTTCTACGACGGTAGTTTTTCATTTGTCTTGGATCAACATCTCTGTTGATAGCATGATGCGGTACCTGGACACTACAGAGGTTGCACAAGTAGTGCAACTCCTCCAGGATAGCACATCAATACGTGCTGTTGCAAGAAGGTTTGTTGTGTCTCCCAGCACAGTCTCAAGAGAAGATTCCAGGAAACAGGTAGTTATTCCAGAAGAGCTGGACAGAGCCGTAGAAGATCCTTAGACCCACAGCAGGATTGCTATCTCCACCTTTGTGCAAGGAGGAACAGGATGAGCACTGCCAGAGCCCTACAAAATGCAGGCCACTGGTGTTAATGTTTCTGACCAACAATCAGAAACAGGGTGGCCTGAGGGTCCAACGTCCTGTAGGGGGCCCTGTGCTCACTGCCCAGCACCATAGAGCTTGATTGGCATTTGCCATAGATCACCAGAATTGGCAACTACGCCACTGGTACCCTGTGCTCTTTACTGATGAGAGCAGGTTTAATCTGAGCACATGCGACAGACGTGAAAGGGTCTGGAGATGCCATGGAGAACGTTATGCTGCCTGCAACATCATTCAGCATGACCGGTTTGGTGGTGGGTCAGTGATGGTCTGGGGAGGCATATCCCTGGATGGATGCACAGATTTCTACAGGTTAGATAATGGCACATTGACTGCTATTAGGTATTAGGATGAAATCATTGGACCAATTGGTCAGTGGGACCTGGGTTCCTCCTGGTTCACAACAATGCCCGACCTCATGTGGCTAGATTATGCTTGATACCATTGACTAGCCCCCACATTCACCTGACCTAAACACAATAGAACATCTCTGGGACATTATGTTTAGGTCCATCCGGTACTGCCAGATTGCCCCTCAGACTATCCAGGAGCTCAGTGATGCCCTGGTTCAGATCTGGGAGAAGACCTCTCAGGAAACCATCCGTAGTCTCATTAGGAGCATGCCCCGACGTTGTCAGGCATGTATACAAGAGGGGGGGGGGCAACACAAACTACTGAGAATCATTTTGAGTTTTTAAATGAGATTTTGGCAAAATGAACCAGTCTGCTGCATCATTTTTTTACTTTTGGGGTTTCTTTGATTTCTCCCTTCTATAGGGTGATCATTTTCATTTCTATCAAATTATATATAAATTTTGTTATTAAAACATCACCTACTTATTATCAGGAAAGATATTCAAGATCATTTTTCCCCTGTTTAGATCTGATGTGTTTTTGAAATGTTGCTCTAATTTTTTTGAGCAGTGTATATTTATTGGTTATAGTGATTTTAATAATATCCTAAAAATGTTAAAATATTAGATATTCTGTATCTTTTTTATATAACATTATAGAAAATAATTATCAAATTAAACACACCAAAATTACAATTAAAGAAAATGAATTTAAAAAAATTTAACAATTATAAGGAAGTAGTATCACAAGTAGAATCATAGTTACAAAAAGAAACAGGAATTTTAAAGATAATCATAAAATGATTGTTTATATTTGAAAAGAAAGTGTTATGCAAATTTTGAAGTAAATTTTTAATATTGTTAATTTTCTTTTGTGAGGTCAGTATTTTTTAAGAAGCCCAAAATTGTTTAAAATGCTGGAAGCCACTGTGATTTGTAAGAATGCAATAGTGCAAGGGAAGGAAAAACAAAGAAAAATTTACAAAGAAAAACGCACAAAATAAAAGCAACACAAAAGCCACCAATTCTGCAATTGTTTAAATAATTTGTGTTTGTTTATAAATTATTCTTTTTAAACAAAAAACAATTATTTTTACAAGAGCAGGTTGTTCACAAAACTAAAAATACAAAAGACCTATATATATATATATAGGTGAAGAATAAAAATCATCAATGTCAAATTGTGTGAGTGAAAAAACATTTTTACCAGTATAACATTGACATAAGTGAGAAAAGCCTTTTGCAATGGTTTAAAGATAATTTTCTTTTTCCCTAGATCAGGGATTCCCAACCAGGAATGTGAGATAACATTTCAGTTTTTTCATTTATATTGAAAGGTACTGTACTATATATTCAAGATAAAATATCAATTTTTTTTTAAAATTTCAAATTAAAGATAATGATGTCCTCTTTTTCTCTATTCAATAGAAGTAGATTCTCTATGAATTTTAGAGCATTTTGACACAACCTTTGCTTTTAAATGGCTTTGCCCTATAACTTTTTTCCTAATTGAGATATGGGGGAGAGTCAAACTTGTTTCATGTTTTCTAGAGAATTATGCTTGATTTTTAATTATTATTTATTTGTGTTATGCAGCCATGTGATTGTGACTCAAGAAACTTCCAGAAGTATCAAGAATTAATTTCCAGAATATTTAAGATTGTTCCATGACATCATGCAACATATATTCAAGAATGTGCTGGAAAGTTTTGCTGAGTACATAAACCCATGCATGATTCTACAGTAATCAGTGCATTCTCAGTGCCCATGCAATGCTCATTTCTCTTGTGTCTAATAAACAGTGATTAGACTTAATGTTACTTTACCTATTGTTATTTTTCTCCTAATCAACTTTATTCATATTTTTTTCAGGTTTTAATTCTTAATAATTAACCCTTCATAATGTCAAAGAAAAGGAAATGGAATGATGATAAAAGGCTGTTTGGTTCCAGTTGTGCCGAAACAAGTGAGGATCTGCAAAAACCAAAGTGTAATGCTATGTAATGCTGTATTTTCAAACATAAATTTGAAGCCATCTAAGCTGCAGGGACACTTCAACAGCCAACATGGTGGAGCAGATATTGCAGGCCATGATGTTGAAACATTGAAAGCTAAAAAGGCCTACTTTGATGCTCAAGAAACCCTCCCAAAATTAGGTTTTATATCTGCTGACAAACCACTTCTGATGGCTTCATACCATGTTTCGTATGAAGTAGTCAAATCCAAGAATCCCAATACAATTGCAGAAGAGATGCTAAAATAGTGTGCATAAGAAATGTTAACAATTGTTCTTAGAAGCTTCAAACATGCTTAAATTAATGCCGTTATCAAATAATATTATTCAGAGCTGAATTAGTGATTTGGATTTGGATATTTTGGGCCAAGTTATCGCAGATATCAGGGCCAAGTCCTTTGAAAATCTCTTTCCAGTTGTATGAAACAACTGATGCTGCAAATTGCAGTCAACTCATTGCATTAGTGAGATACGTCTATGATGATGTCATAATGGAAGATTTCTTGTTTTGTGAAGGTCTGAAAACAGCCACAAAAGAAAAAGATGTCTTCCAGTGTGTGAAGGACATCTTTGCAAAATCTATAACTTAGATATCCAAATTATTGGTTCTGTGTGTACGAATGGTGCTCCTGCAATATTAGGAAATAAATCAGGATTTTTTGAACTAATGAAACAGAGATTTTGCACATGCAAGGTACCTACTGTTTTCTTCATTGCCATACTTTGGCACCAAAAACATTGCTTCTAAAGCTCAAAAAAGTCCTTGATACTTCAAACTGCAAGAAGTTAAAGTTTATCTGATTTAACATGACTATGATCTGCTCAGAAAAATGGGATCATAGTAATTCAACAAAATGCTAGCCTATTTGAGTAATATTTCCACTTGTATGACTGACCTGAGTGTATATATTCAATGAAAAAACAAACATATTGCAATGCTGCAAAAACTTAAATGCTTTCAAAGAAAAAAAATTACATCTTTGGTGTCAATGAGTTAAGAGAGGGAATTTTTCAAATTTTCCATCACTTGATGACGATGAGTCCAATTCAAAGTGTGTGTGTGTGTGTGTGTGTGTGTGTGTGTGTGTGTGTGTGTGTGTGTGTGTGAAGAAATTGTGGATCATTTGGAAATACTATCAGTCATTTGATGGATATTTTTGAAGAGGAGAACTGGACATTTCTGAAGAATGGATTATAAATCCCTATTGAACTTGGATAATGTGTTGGATGGTGGAAATCTGAAGAAAGATCTTATTGAACAGCGCACAAATTGTGTTCTTGAAATGCAGTTTAAAAGCAAACTTTGGAACAATACTGGTGTTCATCAATGGACATGTTTCCAATATTTGTGAAAAAGCACTAACTGTGCTCATCCGATTCATGATGACATACTTATGTGAATCTGGATTTAGCGCCCTTTTCTTGTCAAAATCAAGAAATCGCCTGGGTGCACAGGCAGACATGAGGATTGTTATCATCAACAAAGTGCCATGTTTTGAAAACTCTTAAGCAATAAACGGAACAAAAGAGTCATTAAATTTAAATTGGCTCATAAACATTTGAACATTAATTCTTTAATTTTCTTTAAAAAAATTTCATACATGAATGAAAATTTAATTTCTTTGAAGAGTTTATGCAACTTTTAATTTGTTGTAATATTTTTTCTTTTCCTTAGGTTTTATTTTTGTTTATATTTTAAAAATTGATTATAAAAATTTGTTTTGGTCAACTTTACCTTCTTAAATAAATTAAGACTTTAAGGAGAGCAGGAACATTAAATGTTTTCAGTGGTATAGGGTATAAAAAAAGTCTGAGCTCTAGATGAACTGATATGTATTAAAAATTTAGAAATTATTTGAAGAAATAACTTGAAATATTCCTTCTCTTAAATTAACTTTTATGTATGTATCTTTAGACAATACTGACAAAACAACACCATCACAACTATCACTGCAGCAAGAACATTTTGATTTCTCCTGTGTAATCAATATTTTACTTCAACAGGATTAAACATTAAAAATTGTATCTTTCAAGTCAATATTTGAACAACTGAGATTGCAAGGAGAAAAATTTGAATTGTAAGGAGGACATTTTAAATTTCAGTCACGATAAGTGCATATCAATATTTGCATTCCTAATTAAGAGTTGCTATTTCAAAAGTGTTTTTTATTGAAATTCTTTGTATTTTGTTAACATTTTGATTGCACTGAATGTCAACCATTTTACATAAAATGGTGATGCAAATGATAGTAGTGTTTAATTTCTTTTAATTGGAGTATCTTCCAGTTAATGGAAATGCCTTACATATGCTTCATGATGATAAATTAAAAAATTTGTAAAAGCTGAACAAATTCTACAGATATAATCCATTAAAATATTTGCATAAATTTTGACTACAATTCCTATAGGTTAACATTTTTTCTTCATGTTTACGCTTATGGTGCAAACAAAATAATGCTCAGCAATATTTTCCTGTAGGCTGATCTTAGGCTTATAAAGCAAATGAATTTTGCTGCATCTTATAAATTAACACATAAAACAAGGAATTATAAGAAAAAAAGAAGAGGAAATCATAAGCCTCACAAATATTTTTTTTTAATTTATTTTTGAAATGCAATTGTTGATGTACAAAAATGTTTGGCAACAACAATAGGTAAAATGTCAGCTGGTAATATGACATTTTGGCAAATGTCACTTGTAAAGGTGCTATACAAGTAAGTCCCTTAGTATAACACTAATTTGATGAAGTTACTTTATGGACAAAAAAAATAGCAGTGAACAATATATGATCGTTAGACAGTACAAACACTTCTTTTTTCGTTCAATTGTGTTTATCAATACTATCATAACACTACCCCACTCCCAAGTCCCCATCAACAGTATTCCCAAAATCTCATAGACAGTTTTCAATAGAAAAAGTTAGTTTGGCTTGTCAATTTCACCACACAATTTGTTATTGATAAGAGTAAAAAAAAAAAAAAAAGAAAAAGAAAAAAAGATGATTACATTTTAACAAGACAAGCAATAGAATTTTACTATGTTTTAATTAAAATCAGAAAGGCATGAACATTGCAAACATGTTTGTTACAGTTAAAACATTATTCAGAACAGTTTGAATTGTACAGGGGCACACCTGATATTTCAGAAAATACTTTCAGCAGGCCATAAAATATAAGATGATCTAATGTGCCATGCACTAAAATTTGGCATTTTCATTTCTTTTTCAGACTTATCAAGAGCATTAAGATGGCAGCAGGTAATGGAATAACAGCTAACTGCATGGGCTCTATGGAAGTACCCATGATGATGAACACCAAATTCAAATAGTCCTGCGTAATAAGAGCTATATCATTAACCTTTTTCTCACAGGGCATGAGGATTAATGCTACCAGCTACATTAAGATACGAGACATTGTTGTCGAACCCTGAATTGAGAGTGAAACTATGTGTTTCAGCAGGACTGATATTTTTCAAATGTCCTATACTTCCATGATCATGTGCCCACCAAACTCTTCTAATTTGAATACCTTGGACTATTAAATCTGGAGCATCATTGAGGAAATGACCAGATAGTGGCCTTCATAATAGCAAGAACTTGTTAAAAGGTTGCCATCATAGATATAATGGTCAATATGAATGAGAATCATTTGATCTGGGAATGCAGTCACTTCCAAGGCAACATCAAAGCCCTCCTCAAGGGCAAGAGCAGTTTATTTAGTACCCTTTTTTTATTTTTCTAAACTGAACATGTATACAATTTTTTAATATACAGATTTTTTTCTTAGAATGTTTTTTTTATATTATAATTTGTTCTCAATTACCAGGTGCACCATGCAGACTGCCATTTCAAGTCAGTCAAAAATGAACAAAATATAAAATATATTATAGCATGAAAAGTTCCAAGTTTTGATGTAATCAAATAATATCTATATGCAAACATTTTAGAATAAGATTTCATTTTTAATACACAAAAGTGTATCAAATGAAACAGTCTACACTTATTGAAATATACACAAATCAGCTTAAAAATGTTAATCTATTTGAATGAAAAGAATATACGCTGGTTCTATAAATTATATAAAAAACATTTTAATTATTAGTAGGAAGCAAATAACAAATAAAAATGTTCAACTATCAAAGTTCTTAAATATTCAGTTTTTAAATATGTTGCTGTTTACAGTGTTCAGGCCATTTTAGTTATTACAGCAAATTAGTAATTGACAACATCAAAAGGTGCTGAAAGGAGTCAAAAGTGAGAAAGTACAAAAACTTATAAAATGCACAACAACAATAAAAACCTGCAAAATAAGTGCAAAAAGTAAAATACCTGTCTGTCTGAGGCAAAAGCCTCATCATCACTAGGATCAGTTGTGGAGTTAGGACCTGTAAAACAAGTAAAAATTAAATAGGTTAAAAGAATCACTTTGTATTAATGAAAACATACAATTGGTATAGTAGAAAGGGTGGAAATAACTTTAAAATATTTAATAAACAAATCAATGATGTGAATATTGTTAATATATAACCTAGACATTAAACAATGTATATTGATATATCCAGATGTTTTTGTGTATAACATTTTTAGAACTTTACCAGAATAGTCCAAAACATTTCTGTGACATAGTAGGAATGCTACATATACAAAAAGGTTTTTGGTTTTTATAAATACAATTGCAAATTTACTTAAATATGCCGTCATTTTTTAATTGAAAACTTGTAAATCTATAAAATGAAAATACAAAGAAATAGTGAAAGAAAAGAAAGTTGTTCACTTTATTGTATACTCTTTGATGAACGAAGACTTTTTAAAGTTATGATTGGAAAAGTGATTGTAAATAGGAGAAAAATATAATTTCACACAACATTAGGGAAAATATGAATTTACAGAAATTTTTCCTAATAAGTTTAAGGGTTTCTGGTAAGTTTGTAAAAATCTGATTAGGTTTCAATTACAATTAAATTTGGGTTCATATCCTATTTGAGTCACCCCCCCCCCACACACACACACTATTGAAAAAAATGATTGTCAATTATACAAAAGCATATATATTCAAACATATACACAATTATTTTAAAATTCATTTTACAGTGGGACAACCCTATTTTTGAGAATACATTCATCATTAGTTTTAGCCAAAAAGAATAGAAATAAAAATAATTTAAAATATGATTTAATTTAAAAAAAAGAAAGACAGTCTATAATCACAAGCAATAATGCTGAACTACCTAAATAAAAATCTTATTTTTCTGTCTATATAGAAATGACTAGTAAAATAGTGTTAAAAATCATTGATTAGCAGTGGCTATCTAAATAGTAATGGTCTTTGCTATGAAAAAAAAGAAAAAGAAAAAGCTTGTGATTGGCTCTTTTCCTCACAAAATGCTTGAAATATAAGCTGCTGCAATAAATTTAGAAAACCTACTTATATTTTATCTGCCAAATATTCTGCATACAAGAATAGTTAAAGAAAATCATAAAAACAAAGACAAATGGTTTGTAAGAGAAGTATTAAAAATAATATTGTTGTTATACAAAATATAAAGCATGAAAAAAAAATCCTTACATTGATAGAGAAAGAATAAGCAGAGTTTAAAATTCTACAACCCTTTTTCATGTCCTATTTAACTTATTATTTTTGGGGGCATTAGTTTATTGCGAACTATCTTATTCATCCTAATTTTGCTTTTCCCTTTTCTGTTATCTCACTTGTTTTTATTTCTGCAATGGTAGTCAGCTATATCAGACACCTGATACAGAAAGACGTTCCAGAAAAATGTATCTATTGTTATTGCAATTATTGTGTACATACCTAAACATATTAGAAACTGAATCTCTATTCTATCTATAACTCCGGAGAGGGGGGGGTAAATTCTAGCATTGTGAGTTGGAAACTGGGATGATAAATCGAGAAGTTAAAGGGTCTTCTGGATAGAACTTATACCAAGATAATATATTAGTAAAGCTGAAAAAAAAAAAAAAAAAAAAGAAGAAAAAGAAGAGAGAGAGAGAGAGAGAGAGAGAGAGAGAGCCAAATCTGCTCCAGTTAGCCATACTATCAGAATATGCTTTCAAAAGGGGTAGCAGATCTCTACAATTGGCTAAACCTAGAAAAAGAAAATTAAAAGGTTTGCGACAACATTTAGATCTTACTGCCAATACCTCCTTTCACTGGGCCATGGTATGTAAATGTCTTGTTTAATGGCTGAAGTCAATCAATAATGTGAACAATGCACTCCACCAAAAAACTTTACTAGTACCAGCCAATCATTCTTTGAGATGTCCAACTATAATATATAGTTCATTGCTTTTGGTCAGAAGATCTAACTCTACCACTCCACTTTAGTGAAGATGGGTTGCAACCTGGTCAGATAAAATGTAAAACCTATCAAAGTGCAGAATGACTCCAATAGTCAAATGAATGACCAGCCAACTGGGGATGATATTTCAATTAAAACATCGGGGAAACAACCAGAAACAACTCCAGTATCTCCCACAATAACAATCATGATTATTTACAGTTCACAAAAATAGGACATTAACAGACATAAAATAGTTTTGTTCTTTTCCAATTAATAATTATTGTCTTTTACGACTATATAGTACCAATCACATTTCAAGACAGTTTGAGTTTTTGTCATAATATTGCAGTCATTTGTTATTGTCGACTATAGACATTGTTATAGTCACAGTTAAATATTTTGTTGTTGGATCTTTTAGGCACCTTTACTACATGTATTGGCATAAGCAAATACCATTCTTCACTTTGTAAAATGCCATAAGTCTTTTAAATTGCTCTCATATAAAAATTTAATAATTGTATCCTAAATTTGAAATTAAACAATGCTTTCAATAAAATTTACATTTGAGATTATACAAGAGGCATTCAAACAATCTTTAAAAAAAAAACAACAAAAAAAAAAAAAGCAAAAACTTTTAGAGATAAACTTTATTTTTCAACAAAGTTCATTAACATTAAGACACTTCTTTAAGTGATGTTACCAACCATTTATACAATCTCAGAAAAATGGAGGACCCAGCAAATTTAACCATGTCCAAGCAAACTTTTTTTATATCATTAATAACCTTAAAATAGGTATTTTTCAGAACATTTTTAAGGTTAGGAAATAAAAAAATATTAGGTTCTTTTTTTTTTTGAAGAGATGAATGTGCAGGAGCATTGTTATGGTAGAAACAGATTATCTGATAAAGCTTTCCATGGCACGTTTTTTGCTAACTTCAGTTAATTTTGATAAAACACTTTCTTAATAAGCATATATTAATGTCTTTTTTATCTTTAAAAGTTAAACAGCAAAATGTCAACAGCATCCTAGAGAACTGTTGCCATAACCTTTCCTCCTGATTAGTTTGCTTTTGCTTTGAATTCTCCCCAACCTTTGCATAACCTTTGCCTTGCCAGAGGTTTGTTTTCAGGACCATCTAGTAAATTTGCATCCGAAAGCAAATTTTGATTTGTTTAAAATTTTCCTTGAAAGCTTTGCTCATCTGTTGCTGATCTTGGTGCAAGAATTTTGGTATCTAATGAGCAGAAAATTTACTTAACATTAATTTTTCATATAAAATTATGTGGGATGAACCAACTGAGATGTGTCAGGTGTTAGCTATTCAATAACAGCTACTACCCAAATGTTTATTATTGGTCATTCAATTAAATCTCAAACAGCATTCATTTTTTTTTTTCATTTCAAACTAATGTTGATGGTCTCTCAATCTGTTTGTCATCTTCAACAACACTTCTTCCTTTTTTAAAACATGCTATCATTTATAAATAGAAATTTTTTTTTGGTGGGGGGGGGGTCAGCATCATAAACTTTTCTAAAAGTACTAATAATGTCTTAGGTCTTCAAATAAGTTTTCTCATAAGTTTGATGATAGTTTTTGCTTCAAATGGCAGGATTCATGCTGCTCTAAAGAGAATTGTTTTTAAATTAATGAAAACTTCCATCTCAAAATACTTCTGGTTCATATAGGTTTCTAACATGTAATTCTAAATATTTCCATAGTTTTTTTTTTTTATAACATTAAACTTTTTTAATATCTTATATTCTTCAAATCATAAGACTGTGTTATGTTGCTGCAACTTTACTGTCTGATAAAATTACAACCATGTTAACTGTAATGTTACAAACATAGAAACATAAATAAAAACTAAATAAATCGAGTATACTTAAATATAACATAATAAATAAAATATATTATTACTTTAATATTTTTGATAAAATTCAGTGGAATCTAACAAAGTATTCATGATTTGATTATGGTGGTTACAATAAGCTTATAATAAACATTTCACATGTTACTTTTGGTTTCATATACAAATTACATTCCATATTTGCTTAAATAAATTCAGACACAGTGTAAAATATAGTATAGATCAAACAAAGATGTTCTTATGTTATAAGATTGTAGATAAAGCAACAAGTATCCTTATTGGCATTGTAACAAGTATTTATTTACTGAAGATTATAACTAACTTCTGTCTTAATTTTCAATACACTAGGTTACCACTTGCAAGAATCTTTAGGCTATGTACTTCATTTGGATGTGTGTCGTGAAGCAATGGACATCAACTCGGAATGACAAATCGGGCAGCCAAGTTCGAATTCCAGTTGAATTCCTTGCATTCACTTATGCACAAATACCCTTGGGAAGGGTATTAATCTGTCTCTTCCCTCCAGTTATGGGTTAAATAATAGGACAGATTGGGTTCTATAGCCTTGGCTGGCAACCAGTCTACCACAGAAAGCAATGGCAACCTTCTGCAGGATAATCTTCTGCCCAGTCAGTCATGTCTCTTTCGAGACATGGTCGCCCAAAGCATGTATCTTGTATGACACTTAACTGAGTGACTTCATTACCAGAATTAGTCAATGAAAAGAATGATGAATTACATTAGATAATTTTTTCAATGTAGGCAGCAGAAAGTGTGTCTCATTCCTAATTCAAGACAGCAAAGTAAATTTTGACATTTCAACAAAAAATAACAAAAAGGGCAAAATTAGTTTTTGTTCAACAATTGAGGTAAAAGATATGAAATATGGAGGGCAAAAAGCATTTAAGGGAGTCAAGGAATATATTTGTAGAAGATATCCAATAATTTTCAAAATATGGATAAATTTTAAGAGGCAATCAGTTTTTATTACCCACATTATTTTTTAACATAAAAACCAAAAGAAAATTTGTTTTTATTTAAAGTTTGAAGGCCAGAGAATAGTAAATGTGCATTACTTTGGGAAAAAATGTCAATTATTTGGAAAGGTCAGTTATAGGCTCTTACTTGCTTTGATATTTATATAGTTTTGAATGTAAATTTTTTTAGCTTTCATTTAGCTCAAGAAACAATATTTTTAATATTTAATATTTTGAAAAGACTGTTGTGAAAATAATCTGAGGTTTATGTAGTTATATAAAATACAAATTTATTTACAAAGTTAGTGAGTCAGTTTCTTGAGCTAAATGAGAGCTTATAAAAATTCATAACATTCAAAACTATATAAATATCAACAGCAAGTAAGAGTCTATAACTGCACTTTCCAGATAATAGTACAAATCTATGGTAAAAGAGTATTTTGTTCCATTTGCATCTGTTAGAAAATATCTGTCATCTAAATCAAAATCAGTAAGCTTCTGATTCTAAGTTTTCTAAGGAAAATCAACTTTGCTAGAAAAGCACAAAAATTTAAATGAATGATAAAGAAAAGAAAAAGAAAAACTTTAGCATAAAGATTAACCATGTACAACAGTGACAAGTATAGCATAAGTAGCTCCACTCATTTTTGATACCTGAGTTTTAAAGTGAATTTTAAAAGAAAGAAGAAAAAAGAAAAAGAAAAGCTTTTTTGAAGCTTTCATTTTAGATTTAATTGAAAGTACAAATGATTAAATTTAGTATTCCAGTAACTAAAATACTCAGGTGTATTTAAAATATAAATTATATTGATTGGAGTCTCAACTTTTTGAGAGTTTGTAAACAAAAATTCTTGGTTCTAATAATCATGAAAAATATAATATACACTTGTGACACATGATTTTTTGAAAATTAGCAAATTTAAAGTTAAATTAAGCTGATTTGAAACAAGTATTACATGATTATAAAGCGAAATTTAGAATAAAAGTATTTCTTAATCATGGAGGTCATTTTTCTGATGTGCTAATGATTGATGACAGATGTGTGGACAAGCTAAGTGCGTGACCACAACTAACATACATTTCTGAAACTTAAGTGAATGTTTCCGATGGGGAACAATCCTTGAAACACATGACTTTTTAATAATATGTCACGTATGACATTCCATACTAAAAAAAAAATTCTACACATATAAAATGTTCTTTTTATTTTATTTTAAAAATCTTGGTTCATGAAGATTTGTATTAAGCTTTCCAATTTTCGATTAGTACGTATTGTCTTCAGTTAATAACTTAACCTAATAGACAGTAATTGGAAGAAATTTTAAAAGATTTTTGAAACTTTATAAATTATTATAATAAAAACAAAAATGAAAACATTTTATTATTCATTGAAAAAATTTTCTTCTTCAGACTATGATATCCTTAATATGTATTATTCATAAAAGCAATTAAAACCTTATCTAAACAAAAAATTTAAAAAATGGCATATTTTTATTGTATTTTTATTTCACTATTCAAAGCAGATTTCCAGAAAAGTGGTAATTGTTTGAGAAAAAAAAAATGTTATTTACATTCTCCAAGGAGTCCTGCATTTAACTAATAAAACAAAGATTTTGGACAGTAGTCAATTTCAAGAAATTCCAGGAAATTAATTAGAGGGGCCATAACAAATGTAAAAAGAGAATTTTTATCAAGATTTTATAAAAATAATGTTTTAAAAATTAATTTCATTCATTTGTGAATAAGTCCTTAAAGTTTTATTAAAATTCATCTATTTGATTTTTCAAGTATTTTCAAATTGGTGGTGGTGGTGGAGGGGGGAATAAAAAATGAGTTTCATAAGGTTACATTCATCATCTCTGGTAAAAATCTGTAATGTGTTAGAAAGAATTAAAAGATTTTTTTAAATAATAAAAAAAATACTTTGATTTTTCCTCTTAATAATAACAAACATTTTGATGATGGGCTTTGTTTTTATAAAGTTTGGGGTCTTTTAACATCATGCTATATACTGTTTTTTCAGCTAATTAGTGCAGGTTTATAGCTATATTCATTCGTTAAACTAACAGAACCTGGTTTTGAGAGATTTTAGATATCCATACAGATTGTTTGTAAGGAATCATAGTGATGATGCTAATGTACACGATATTATAGCTCATCTTAGTAGGAAGTTTGATGCATTTTCTTTGATAAGGTCATATTCATGCATGTGCTTTATATATTTAAGTTGAATCTTTGAGAGAGAGAGAGAGAGAGAGAGAGAGAGAGAGAGAGATCACCAGAAGGTGAAATAAGGTCATAACAAATGGTAATCTATTTTGGTAATATCTAAATCTTGACCCAAGTACTTGCATTTTCAATTAACAAGAAAAATGTGCTATTTTGATAGCTTAAGCTTAGGTTGAAATTGAATTAGTAGAGAATTGAAAGGTAGCTGATGTTAAGGCCTTTATAGTAAAAACATTCAAGGTAAGTTTTTTGAATGTAGTAGACATTTATAGAACTCAGACATTAAGAAATGCTTTTAAATACAAAATACCTAAAGCTGAAGATCAGGATTCTAACCTAAGTGTATTAGGTAACTCCAATTTTTTATTGCTAAAAAACAGCATATGATAAAAAATAGTTTTATTGTTAAAATGTTATTATTAAGAGGAAAAACCAAAGTATTTTTAATATTTTTTAAACCTTTCTAACACGTTCAAAATTTTGATTAAAAATATTTTTTTTGCCTTTTGTCAGCAGTGTACAAAAATATCTCTATGGATTTTTTAGAAGTTTTTTTTTGATATAACACATTAATTTGAAAATTCTTGCAATAATCAATTAGTTGTATTTTAATGACACTTTTGGGAATTATTCACAAATGAATTTATTTTTTATATTATTTTTAGAAAATCTTGATAAAAATATATATTTTTTACATCTGTTACCCATCCACTTAAATTAATTTCATGAAATTTCTAGAAATTAAATTATGTCTGCAAACTTTGTTTTAATACAGGACTCCTTGGAGAATGTACATCTTTTTTTTTTCTCCAAGTTCTTGCTTTCATGAAAATCTGCTCCAAATATAAAAATAAAAAATTCAATAATGCTCTAAGATTATTAATTAGATAAGCTTTTAATTCCTTTTATAAATCATATATATTAATGATATTAACTGAAGAAAAAAAAATTTTTTTTCAATTAATGAGTTTTTACAAGACTTGTTTTCATTTTCAAATTTATAATAATTTATAAAAATTCAAAAATCTTTTAAAAATTCCTCAAAACTTTGTGTTATGTAAAGACTATATTTACTAAGTGAAAATTGAAAAGCTTGATATAAATCATCACATATTTTTAAAATAATTTTTAATTCCTTTATTTATGTGCATAAAATGTGGCCATTTTAAATGTATGGATAACTATGCACAACATTATCAAATGAGATCGATGACTATAGTAAATTTAAAGTCAGCATTTCTAAAATTTAAATTAGGTAGAATATTTCCAGGTGTTAAAATGTCTATAAATCACTGCTACTGTTCATTTTAAAAATCCATTTTTCTGTTATTTTTAACTTAAAGTAAATAATATTTGTCTCAAATTTGATTAATTATACTTTAAATCAGCCTATATTCCTCAAATAAAGTTTCAGAAAAGTATATTTTATTTTTGGAAGATTTTTAATAAAGAAAAATACATTACAATGAAAAACGACTAAATAAGGTGTTAATCAGCGATTTTTAGCATCCCCCAAAGTGAGTAGATTCCAATCAATATAATTTCTTTTTAAAAAATACCCTACAGAGCATTTTGCTTACTGGAAAAATTAAATTTGATCTTTAACTTTCATTTAAAGCTAAAATGAAAGCATCAAGAAAGTTTTTTCATTTATAAAATTTTATTTTAAAACTTAGGTATTGCAAATTATTAGGGGAAAAGTGGAGGTCCCTAGTTTAGATTTTAAGGACAAGGAAGAAAAGAAATAACAATTTGAATGATCCAACCTTGGTTAACCATTCAGGATAAAATATTTAAAATTTTATTCATCTTGACAACTACAATAACAACCAGCATATATATAAGGTTTTTTTAAAAGTGAATTTATATAAAAATGTTATAATTCCAATTTGTTTATTAAATTATTCACTTATTTCTAAAGAAAAATTTTAAATTTCATTCAAAATAAACACTAACTGGATATTGCTAGTGAAGATTCTTTTTTTTAAAAATACTACCTTCTACAAAGTAATAACATAAGAATTTAAACCAGCTGGAAATTCATTACAAAGTTAACTGGTTTATTTTTGTTTATTTACTAGAATGAAGAAAGAAGGGAGAAAAATATAACTATGATTTGTGGGTGGGAGCTGATTGAGTGTAGTTACTTAACATGGCAGCGGAAAAACTCAAGATTGCCTGTGGAGGCTAAATGTGTGGAATGATGGGTGTTTGCAGGATTGAGAAGTTTTCTTCATAAATAATTAAGTTATTATGATAACATGTCCAACAGTCAGCAAATTGGACCACAAATATCAATATTCTATTCAGAAATTCAGCACACACACACACACACACACACACACACACACAATGATTATATATATGAGAGATTATTATTGTTATAATAATAGGATATTGCAACTCAAAAGCTATCAAGTTTCAGTGCTCAATGCACCACCATCAGGCAGTAAAATGTGGTTCAGTTATGGGGGTCATATATATATATATATATATATATATATATACACACACACACACACACACATTGATAAGAAAATTTAAAATAAAAATAAAATAAAAAATGCCATCCTATTAGTTGAATGTATTTGGAGTGGGAGGTTATTATAACTTAAAAGAATTGTGGGTGTAGACCAATGAATATTGGAACATTAGCATTAAAATGTATGTATCAACAAGAGGAAATGTCAATTTTTTTAACAAGAATGTAGCCAATATATTATTCTGAATGTGACAAGATTGAAATTAAAACAATAAAAAAAATAAAATATTTGTCTTAAAGGGTTTTGTTATTGTAAAAACACAATTATAATTTAAGGAAATAAAAATATTATTTACAGGTTTTTAAAGAGCAAGAAAACTTGAAATTACTATGAACTATTGTTCTCGTCTTGGTTGATATAGATGTTATAACAGACACAATGTTTCAACCAAGTACCATCTGGTCATCATCAGGTGCCCATTGATTAGCTGATATATCTTGTTGATTATTTTGAAATATCCAGTGAAATCAGTTATTGTCCTTTTTTGTTGGATTTGGTGTGTCACTACCAGCTCTAAGGATTGAACTCATGACTACTAGATGATACACATATATAAGAAAGAACAATAACTGATTTCACAGGATATTTCACAATAATCAAGATAATCCATATAATCCAATAAGTGGACACCTGATGATGAACAGAGAGTACTTGGTTGAAATGTTGTGTCTATTATAACATCTATATCAACCAAGATGAGAACAATAGTTTGTAATAATTCCAAGATATTGAAAATTACTCATCTTGAAATAAATACAAATAAAAAAAAATGTTATAATTATTTTTGTTTTTTTAAATCAAGCTCATCCCAAGCAAGGCAGCAAAGCCACTATGACACAAGGAGTTATTGGATGTGGAAGAAACAGAAACATTACTAAGGAGCAAGAACAAAAAGAAGAATTAGGAGGACAGTAAATAGCAATTGACATTGCACTTAAATTTTAGAGGATTAAAGTTGGCTGAAAAGCATGGAGTTCCACAAGGGAGTTCCACAAGTGTGAGAAAAGAAACTGTTAACATGGAACTTATGGTTACTTCTAGCCATCTCAATAGTAAATTCATGAGATCTTGATGCCTGTCTAGTCAGTCAGTTAAGTGCCATACATGATACAAGACATGATTGCCCAAAGTGTGTAAGAGACATGACTGACTGGGCAAAAAAATTATCCTGCAGTAGGTTGTCATTGCTTTCTGCAGTAGACTGGTTGCTGACCAAGGCTATAGAACCCAATCTGTCTTATTATTTAACCCATAACTGGAGGGAAGACGGACTAATATCTTTCTCAAGGGTATTTGTGCGTAAGTGAATGCAAGGAATTCAACTGGAATTCGAACTCGGCTGTCTGATTTGTCGTTCCGAGTTGATATCCACTGCACCACAATGCACATCCGTCTAGTACTGCACTTAAATTAAAAAAGTCTAAATACTATAGTGAAAAACTCATCTGAACAATTACTATGAAAGTATTTATCGAAAAAAAGGCCAGGATGAGAAATGCTTAGCTAATTCAGCATTGATTAGGGCCTCTACTAGGTTCTTAAAAAGATGCAGAAGGCAGTTACAAAAACACAAAATATGTTGGGAGGGGGGGGTGAAAAGGAGGCAGTTTGCAACATTACTTCATTAGCTCTTAAGAACCCTGCATATAAACAACTAATATAGATGTGTGTGTGAGTGTGTGCACGTGTGCACACACACACACACACACACACACACACACACACATACAGAGGGTGCAATGGATAAGTGGTCCTCTAAATTACGTAAAAATGAAAAAAATAAAACTGACATTATTTTAACAGATATATTTACCAAAATTACACAAAAATATCTTGAAATACTAAGAGTAAACTTATTCAATAAAAATCACCATTGGCTTCAATCATGCCCCCCCCCCCCCCACACACACACCATGAGTTCAGAATCTCCTGCACATCTTCTGGACAGTCTCCTTGTTTAAGTTTGTAAATGCTGCCATAATCCTTGGCTTCAGTTTAATCCTTAATATTACAAAGAGTTTTGATGGTCTCTCAATCAACTGTGCCCAACACATAGGAGGGTTGTAGTCCAGGAAGTTAGGTGGTCAGATGTAAGGGGTAATGTGGTTGCAGAAATTGTCTAATAGACATGACTGGATTCTCCTGCTTGTGTGGCATGATGCACAGTTCTATTACCAGGCATAGGGTCTCTCATCAGCCACTCTTTTGAGCCAGGGCAGCAATACCTACTTAAGGCCCTTGATGTAGGTCTCTGTGTTGAGTCTTAAGCTCTCACCAATTTGAGACTTTATTTCTTATAAGAATGATCAGAATGAATTTCCTGAGCTGCCTTACCTTCTAATCACTATTAGACTCATTCAACTCTTCCTGAATCCTCTGCACTGTCCTCAGATTGACACCCAAACACTTTGAAATGTTCATATTGGAACTTCTAGTGCAAATGCCAAGTAGTACAGCAAGACCTTCTCAAATTGGGTCATGGTGCTCTTTTCCTCAGAGACTACTATATTATACAGTCAACAAAATCAAAAACCATGTATATGTGTAGAATTAAAAATGTATAATGGCGACAATTTATCCATCTATGTGCATGTGCATGGGCTCCATACACACACTATTTAAAAAATAGATATTAAAGTTAAGGTAATAAAATACCATTATCTGGTAAAAATTCAACATAAATTGATTCCTTTTATCAGAGATATACAATAAAAAAATTAAAATTTTCCCAATTCAAAGACATTTTTTATGTCTGATAAGAGAAGTTAACCAACATTTCTTTCTTTGCTATATAAACCTTGATGTGTATGTTTTATAGGTGTAACAAAGCACACACAGAAGGCAAAAAGAGTCTACCAGAGACATTCTGCAGCAGGGTTTGACCATCACTGATGCAGATTTTTCCCAAATTTGGTGCACCTATAGAGCTTTATGATAGAAATTGAATGATACCTATTTTACATCTTTAAGTCAAAGGGTGTGACTCTTAGCAAAAAGGTGAATTTTTGAAAATAGTCACAGGTTTTAAACATCAATATTTCTGTTGTTTTTTACACTCACAAAGCTAAATTATACACCGTTTTTAAGTACTTAAATACATCACCTTTTAGATCTTTGTATTTTTTGTGTTTAAAAGGTCAAATAAGATAATTTGACATTTCATTTCTCAAAAATGTATTTTCAATTTTTTAAAATTTGACAACAAATTTGCTTTATGGCAAGATATATACAACATTTTATATAAAAAATAGAAAGAGTGAAAATGTTTCATCTGAAGTTCAGAAAACAATCATATTTAAGGTACGATTTTATGATAAAAATTATGCTTCAGACATTAAGAACTAGCACTTGTGTTAAATTCCATACAGTTATCAAAAAATATTCTCATACCAAGTGTTTAGTCTGACTTATTAGTAGTAACATGTTGTGCCTTATTTTAAGTCTCTTAAGATCTTTTATCATATTTGTTTATAAAATTGGTATTAAAAAAAACTTTGAAATAAGAATACAAATGTGTGAACAATTTTAATTTGTATAAATTTGTTAATTTTTTAAATTAGTTCTCCAGTCCTTGTTCTCTAAGAAAAGATAAGTTTAAATTTTTGTGATACAGCTTATTAGATGAGGATTTTTTTTTATATTTTTATACTCATTCCTGCAATACATGTGATGAAAGCCAACATTGAAATTTGTAAAAGTTTTGTATCTATAAGGTCTATAAAGAGTAGTGTTAAATTACATAAACACTTACAATTAGCAACTTATTTACACAGCCCTCACACGATAACATGCACATATCTTACACACACTTCCTTTATACACTCCTTTCATCAAATCAGACATGTAGAAAATATCAAGATGGTTAATTGTAAGACTTCCCGCGATACTTCATAACTGGTTTCTCTCATATTGCTTGCCATGTGTGTAAGCCAGGTCTGGGGTTCAGCTCTTCTTTTCAGTGGGTACTTTACTTTATACATTCACCACTGACATCTTCAACAGTAAAAAAAAAAAAAAAAAATATTCAGCAACAAAGCAAAACAAATATTTCCATTTGAAGAGTAATTTTTACAGGATAGCCAGATTAACAGAAGTGTGTGTGTGTGTGTGTGTGTGTGTGTGTGTGTGTGTGTTAGTGTGAGAGACAAACCTCTGTATACTCATCACCTTTTTTCATGAAAAGTACCAGACTGGTAGGGGAAGGCTTTAAGTACATTTTAAATTTATGGCTTGTCTACAATTTGTTCTCTTTCAATGTCCATCAGTTATAGTGCACACTTCTTGAACATAATTTATTTCCCTACAAAATCTTCATCTTTGACTTTTTAGCTGCTTTCTAAGAAATTCATTTCCTTGTTTATCAAGTCCTTCTTCTACTACTTGTTCACTTGTTTTAATGCACATGTAATAATAACATATTGCAAACACCTGTTGTTCCTATTAAATCAGCAGAATTTAAACATCTAGAGACAGGGTGACTGACCATTTACTACAACCTTTAAGTAGACATTATGAACAACAGAAATCCACCAAACAGGGGATGTACTTTTTACTGATTTCAATAGTAATAAATGAACTATTCTGAGATTTTAAAAGAAATCTGATTGTAAAACATTGTGGAATCTGTTCATTGTAAAGAATATAACTTTATAAAAAGAATGTATAGATTTTTAATAAAGCAAAAAAAAAAAATTAGTTTCCTTTCTGACTGATTTTTTGTCTTATTTACATGTTAATTTCTATGTATATTCAATGTTGACAAAAAGAAAAAAAGAAAAAAGAAAAAAATGATTTTATTGCACATTACAAAATCATCCATTTGTCCCCTTGTAGACTAGAGTGCATTCTAATATTTCTCACATGCTCAAGGTAAATCTTCCTGGAACATCTTTAAAAGAGTTTAACTGATGAATGCAAATGTTAAATATGTGAGGCACCTCATAACAGACTCATGTAAGAAAATTCCCACAAAAAGAGAGATCCATTTCCCCAGACACCTTCAGTGGATTACAAAACTAGCCAATTACTGACAGACTGGAAGATATTTTAAAAAAAAAAATATATATCAAAATATTATCAAAATTCATGAAAAGGGGACATTTTGAAAGTCTTTCTGGTAAGTAATCCATATTGATTTTGCAGGTGGATGGGTTTCATTTTAAGGGTCATGTAATTAAAACTGTGTAATGAATAAGTACACTTTATTTAAAATCAAGGGGGGTGTGTGCACACACATACACAAATGCACACACTTTTCTAATTCTTCTTCTATGTGCCTTGTCCTTTCAAGACATAGGCAATCATGGCCTTGCACATCTCTCTATACCTGGTGGCTCTTAGCACACTTTCTCCTGTAACATCTCACAGCCCCCGTTCTGTCATCCACCTGCTCAGACCCTTCAAATATGTTATCCGTTGCTTTCCCCTGTCTCCTTTTCCCTCTATCTGGCCTGTTAGTATCAGGTTTTCCAAGCTCTCCTTCCTCATTGCATATCCCAGGAACTTCAGCTGTCACTTCCTGATGCTCGATATTAATTCCCTTTTTGTTTCCATTCTTTCCAACATCTCATCATTGCTCACATGCTCAATCCATGATATCCATAGCATCCTTCTGTAGAATCACATTTCAGTTGCTTCAAGCTTTTCCTTCATCTTCTGTGGATCATCAAGCAAACTTTTACAACTTAAAGATCAACAGGTGAAACCTTGGTAACAATAAGAATTGGATTTTTTGTTAAGTATATTTTGAAAAAAGTTTAAATTGCTGTGCAGTTTCTATTATCTGAAGCCACACTGAGCACTTTCTTATTCACATAATTGTTTTACTTAAAATAGCAAGCACTTGGTTTGCTTTTTTTTGTCATATATTGTTGTACACAGCCAAAACCCTTCATGTAATATTCTCAAATTTAGTATGCATACACATTGTACCTAAGGGACAGTTTCAATAAACATCTTTTATTTTTTTATGAGTTAAGAGAAGCTTGACCACTGTGTTCAGCACCTCAATAGGTGGTGATATTGACTGAGACAAGAAGGCAGTATGAAGTGGGCCTCATAGTTTGCAACACTCAGGACCATCAGAGATGACATGTATTTGTTGCACACTATCATGGGTAGCTTTGTGGGGTCTACACAAAGCTACCTGTCATCATTCTTATTGTTCATCTAAACACTTTGAAGAAGCTGGCTATCTCTAAAGTTGGCAGCTAGCACCATGATCACAGTGTGGCTTTTCATTTCCACACTGAAATCTGCTATGTTAATGCTCTTGATACATCTGACAGTGAAAAGATAATGCTAATATTTGGCACATGCTGCATAACATTATGTTTGGTAACCTTTTATTTATGTTGAGCTAAAGTTGTGTTCTCAAATACCTGGCACACATTGTATGTATCCAGCAGTTTCACAGAACTCAACTTCGGGAACAATTTACCAAGCAGTAACAAGCTATCACTTTAATGTCATTTTAATCAACTGAGCTCAAAGTTATAACCTCTTACTAATCATAGATCAGGACTTCAGCCAGTATCTAAATAATTTACATTATTCTTTTCTTTGTTTTGTAGTATTCTACTAAACAGTATATTATAGAGAAGAAAATCAAAAAAGTCATTGTTTATGAAGACAACATTTATAATAGGTATTAGAAGGATTATTGGCATCTTTATTGTTGAAGAGAAAAAAAAAAAAAGAAAAAACATCTACAATAAGAACCAATATCACTAGGTTGTGAATGTTTTTGTCCCTTTAAAAATGAAGTTATCCAAGTATCCTCTGGAGTAAAAGTGTTTTATTTATAATACGTTCTTTTCATCATTGCTAATAAAGTAAATAATGAGTTACTTTTTATATAATGATCAGTTTTTTTTAGCTTTAACCAACACAGATTGTTTCTGCTTTTCAGAAAAAAAAAATTACACTCAAATAATGCCCTAAAAATATAGAAAAAAATAATATTTGTGTAACATGCTTATAGTATTTATTTTATTGAATAAAGTTTCTCTCCAGTAAAAGTAACTAAAAGAATGTTCACAACTACACTTGCTTTGGATGAAAATTACCAGCTCTACTTTACTCAACTAATTGTAATACAAGGGACTAACTGATTGATTGATAGGCTCCATATAGGGACACATGATTATTTCCATAACAGATACTTATTTCACATTCCATTCGCCAAAAAAACTTTCCACTAACACTATAGATAAATTATAGACAATATACCTTTGAAAATTTATTAAATCCAATTCTCCTTAACACTGAACAATGTATATTTATGAAATTTGTAGCACTTGACTGAAAGGAAATTTTTTTTTATACCTTTCATGTTTTAAAATATATAAAAGCTGAACAGAATCTATAAATGTTTTTCTTGTGAAACCTGAAGAAAGAGAAAGGAAAAGTTCTTGCAAACAAAGACATGCTAGCTAGATCTTATAAAATATAGATCCATTGTGGATGCATAAGAAATACAGGTTCATATTTTCTAGGGTATGATTGTATTTAAGAAAGATTTGAAGTTATGGATCAAATCCTTTCATATCATATGATCATCACATTCACAATGTTTCATGATGAAATGAAAACATTGAACAAGAAAAGCATTTTGAGTTGAAAGAATGCATAATCTATTTGATAAGCATTTCTTATACAAAATACATTTTTAACAATGAAATATGTAAGACAATATTTAAGTAAACTTTAAGGCAATGAAAAGTATGAATTTGTGACAAGCCAATAAACAATGGCAAAAATTAAAATATAAATTCTAATTAGAGAAAAAGAATGTCTTACAGTTTAGAACTCTAACACCTTTTAAAAGCTACATTAAATACACAAGAATAAGGAAAGTTTGAAAGATGTAAAAAAGCTTTAAACTTAAGATATGAAAAACTGTATTGTGGAAATATCCAGTGAAAGAGTTGAAAGTTTTGAAAGAGCTGAAAGAATTTTGAAAGAGATTAATTTTAATTCAAAATGTTATTATTAGCTTTGAAGGCTTATATCAAAATCCTGAAAAATTAAAACAAAATATTTATTGTTTTAGGGGATACCAGTGTTTCTAAAGAAATAATATCTTGTTGTAAAGCTAAGATAAAAAGTATCAAATGGCATAAAAATAAAACATGATTATGTTCTTGTGGAAAAGGATCAAGTTTTCTATGCCAATTGATTTTGAATATATGATTGTGGAGTTATTAAATCTGATACAAGATTGAAATAATAGAGGAAAAATATGAAGACATTTGGTAGGAGAAAAGATTAAATGACTAATGTTAGCTAAGTTCATGGAGGAATTATGTAGATGACTTGCTAATAATAGAACATAAAAAGTGAAAATGATTAACAAAAACGATAACAACCCCAAGCGTGTGTGTGTGTGTGTGAGAGAGAGAGAGAGAGAGAATACAAGTGTACAAGTGATTAGTATAGAAAAGGAAATAAAAGATAAGCTCAGATAAATAGCAGTATAAAAATACTGAAATGCAACATCCTATAAGAGATATCCCATGGCAAATAAATAAAAATGAAAGAAAGAGAGAAAACAAAGAATATAGAAATTGTAAATCAGTATCCCTTAAAGAAACTTCAGATATGTGAATATGTGAATATGTGAATACGAATGTATTGCTACAAAGATTTATAACAGATCTTAAAAAAAAGTATACATACCTAGACATTTGTCTATGTCCTTTGATATTTTGTCAAAGCTGTTAGAACCTGTCAAAGTACTGGCAGTGGCAGCAATAGTATATAGAAGAATGGCCAGGTCAATACACAGACTGACAAACAGGTGAGAGGCAGATAGGAACCTTCTAAACCTACCATTAACATAGCTACGGTCATAAAGCAAGCAACAGCATAGTTGGGGTTCCAGCAATTAAAAGCACCCTCCACATACAGCCAAATTTCTGTTTACTGTCCCCACATTTAGTGAGCAAAAAGTTAAGTTTAAATGTAGCCAGAGTTATTATTATACAGGACAAGTGCTTTTATATGAACACTGAAACCTTATAAATGAAGTATTTGTCTGACTCAAAGTTTCATTAAAAATATTAAATCATCAGTCAAATTTTGTTTATCATTTAAATCACTTTGCTAACCAAATAAATATGACAAATGAATAATTTTATTAATATAATGCAACTTAGGAGGAACATTTTTAACAATCAACTGATCTTCTGACATCTTGCTTTCCAGTCAACTTTGATATTCAAAAATTTCAACAAAATGTTATCTGTCTTCTTAATTCTGGTTCTTTTACTGTGCTCTTTCCTTTATGTTTTTTTTCTTTTTCTCATATTCTTCCTCACTCAGTGACCTCTTGTCTTAATGGCTTTATTGCTTTGCATTGAGAGGAATGATTTAAAAAAAAAAATAATTGTAAAATTGAGTAAGAGCTGTCTGCATCCTAGACTTTTTTCCTAATGTGTGTCACAGGTAATTAAAGCTCATTTTCTTTTGACTTAATTAAAAGATACCCAATTTTCAAATCAAAGCAACTGATATATCTTGATCCTAAAGTAAAAAAAAAAGTATCTATCAGAAAATGGTAAAATTAATGAGAAGTCTATGTAGAGAAAAAGAGAACAAATATTATTAAATAATTAATTGATAGCCAGCTAACATTATTCATAAGTTCCAGCAAATAGTTCACTGACTCACAACCAATGAAGCCATTATTAACAGAAAATAAGAGATTTCAAATACGGAGACAAGCAAACTCAATAAATCATGAATGCAGATAACTTGGTATTTTATCATGCATCATTAGAAATAAATTGACAACAAAAAGGAGATCAGAAAAGTTAAGTATCTTTCTTACTCAAGGGACAAAAAATAAATAAATAAATAAAAAAATAAAAGGGAGGGAGATTTAAAGAAAAGGAAAAAAATAAATGAAAGTAACCAAACAAGATTTAGGTGTTATAAAAAGGTTAACTGTATATAATATATATATATATATATATATAAAAATAAAACATTTCCTATTTTCATGTTTTATTACTATTCCCACAAATATCATTACTAGTTGGGGTATTAGTAAATTTATAAATTATTATATAATACGTGATTAATAATTTAGAATATACACTTCTCAAAATGGTTACAATTCTAGATTGATTATGTAGCTATTTGTTTTATCTGAAAATATTGCTAAGCACTGTACTAGATTGGCAACAAAGTCTCATCAATTTACAGTTGAGCTAGCAAAGTTCCATGTCAAATTTTTTTTTTACATTTCTCTCTTTGGAACTCCTCTCCAGCTCAATGCTTTCCAGTCAACTTTGATCTTCAAAATTTAAATGCAAATTTAATCGTAATCTACTATCTTCTTGATTATTCTTCTTTTATTGTTGTTCTCGTTCCCTACTGTTCCTCTCTTTAGTTATTCTTTCTCACTCAGTAACACCCTTCTGTCTTGGTGGCTTTACTGCTTTGCATGGGGTGAAATGATAAAAAAAGCATGTGAGAAGCAAATCTTTCTTGCTAAGAAGATAGATTTCATTTAAAATTCCTTACAGATGCAGCATACAATCAAGAAAAACCATAGCATGCACCAACCAAAACACAAGATAAAACAACAAAGATCAAAATAATCATCAAAATAATGACAAATCTAAGTCATTTTTATAAGCTTTTTAAGAAGTGATTATTCTTAACATTTCTGTTATTGATTCTCAAATAAAATAACACGCATATGACACTTTAAAGGTACTTATAAAATATAAATCAAATGCTTACAAGAGATTTCATATTTAATCTCATTTAATCAAAATAATATAACTTAGTACAATTTATAGTCAATCAGTTAAGTGCCATACGTGATACACGCTTGGGCAATCATGTCTCGAAAGAGACATAACTGACTGGGTAGAAGATTATCCTGCAGTAGGTTGCCATTGCTTTCTGTGGTAGACTGGTTGCCGGTCAAGGCTATAGAACCCAATCTCTCCTGCTATTTAACCCATAACTGGAAGGAAGAGACGGATTAATACCTTTCCCAAGGGTATTTGTGCGTAAGTGAATACGATGGATTCAACTGGAATATTGAACTCGGCTCCTCGGTTTCTTGTTCCGAGCCGATCACTATATAAATAAAACTACAACTTAATATTCCATAAACTTAGCTTAGTACAAGTGTGAAGCATCCAGTGCACACAGAAATTTAACAGAGTACAGTTCTAAAGCCTTTCTAATATTTCTTCCATGATAAGGCACCTATCACAATTGGTAATGCCATGATGGCCATAACAGCCAACTTATTACTATAATAATTATTTTATTCATGGTACCATAATAGCAAAGTTCTACAAATACTACAAAAATATCATTTTTGATAAAGCTATAAAATGTATGATAGTTAAATTGTAACTTGCATAATATCAAACACTACCAAGAAACTATTACAACAATAAAACGACTATTTTAATTCCTATCCAAAATTAGTATCCATTACTTCCAGAAGTTCTAACTATTTCTATAGCTACTATCAAAAAATTTAAAAAAAAATAAAATAAATAAAAAAATTACAACTTGTACTCTCATTACGACTAACATTTCTATTATGGCTACTATAACAATTGGCACTTGCAGGTATGTCTCAGTGGAACAGTATAGGTCAATAGGTCAGCTCTCCTAAAATATAATCTTACTGCTTTTCATTACCAATGATTTGAAACTAGAGCAAAAAGGCTTTCTCTCATAATACCAAGTCTTAGTCTACTAAAATTCCTACATATTACTATTATCATAATTACTAAATGAATTAAAATATCAATTATTACTATTAAAATGACTTGACTATTGACAACTCTTAGCAGTAATCCTACAACTACAGCAGCATACAATGAAGCGGCTACTGCTAGGCAATGAGTACAACCCCCAACCATACTGACTCACTATAAGCAGTTGAAAATGCTAACAGCTGTAATTCACACACGGATAAAACATTAAGAGAAAAATCATATGAGGTAAAGAATGCAAATTGCATTTGCAACACATGTTGAATATCATCATCCTAGTGAAACCATTCAACAAATTGATGAGAGAATTATTATTTTTTAAAAGATGTGCATAATATCACAAAAGCAATATTTCTTCATTCAGTGTATTCTTACCAAATATACAGGACTTACAAACGATTATAAATATTGCTTTTTTGAGACACTGACCATGATACAATCCTATAATTACACTAAAACAAGTATATCACTGTTATATTTACTTTTAACCCCTCCTAACATAAATTTACTAACTACTTAAAGTATCTTTATTTAAACTAACATAACCAAAGCATTGTCATTATTGGATGTTCGATCAAAATAAACAGATGTAACAAAATTTAGGCATCAAGTATCACTTTGAAGATGCAATATATATATATATATATATATATATATATATATATATAGCCTTTGAGATTTCAAGTGTCCCTTCAAATATAGAAAAAGGAAATCTGATTCCTTTTACAACCCAAAAGTATGCCATTGAAGAGTCACAAGTTACTTAGAATGACCTACAATGACATCATTGAACTCTTTGATCTCGCTAAGAGGAAAGATAACGTTTTTTTGTTATTTTAAAATTTTTTCAAATCCTTTCTAACACATTCGAAATTTTAATTAAAATTTCATTTTTTGTTTTCCCTCAGCGATTCACATTATGTTTACTTATGTAAGGTGACTATTAAGAAATTAGTTGGTCGAGTGATTTGTTTTTCTAAAATCTCAAAGGCTGTATACACACACACACACACACACACACACACACACACACACAGTGCTATAAGTAAATTGTCGCTATTTTTAAAATTTTATGCATGCACAGTGTTTGTTTTTTTATTTTGTTGACTGCACAATATAGAAAAATCAGTTGTGAGGAAAAGAGCACTATAATGCAATTTACTATGACAGAAATTAGGAAATGGCATTCTGTACTGCTTGGCATTCATACCAGAAGCTCCAATATAAACATTGGAAAGTGTTTGGGCATCCCCAGACTGCATCCCCCTTAATTATTATATGTGCGGCACAGATAAGAAAGAGATAAACAAAACTTCTCGTAATACCGAAGATGAACTGAAGGCAAGGGTTATGGCAGTATTTACCAACTTAAATGTGTTTCAGGAGATTCCAAAATTGTCTTGAGGATGTGGCTGAGGCCAATGGCAATTTTATAGAATAAATTTACTCTTTAACATTTCAAGATGTTTGTGTGTAATTTTGGTAAATTATTTGTTAAAAAGTATATCAGTGTTATTTTCATTTTTGCGTAATTAAGGCAACAAATTATTCATTGCACCCTGTATATATATATATATATATATATATATATATATATGTCAAAATAACTACTTTAAATGTTCTCAGATCAAGAAAGCAAAAAAAAAAAAAAAGCAACAGGCTTTATTCTCTTGTAAAATGAAAATACCTTTTAGAGAGATTATGCCAAAGTAGTGATTAAACAAATTAAGTTTTGTGATGAATATATAATAAAAGTGTCATTTAGTGATGAAGTAGAAAGTAACTTACAACCACAAGACAATCAAAATAAAAATTTCTGCTTTTAAAACAAAAATATTAAGTTCTAATGTCTGCTCTGTCAAGAGATTAAATATTTGTATACATTTGACCAATAAACACAAGCTCAAATGGCATGATATTTGCTTAGTGAATGACAGAGAAATATGTCTGTATATGTGTGAGGGGTTAATAGCAAAGTAAAATAGGTACTCTAGCCATGGTTGGCAACTGGTCTAGGAGAAGGACAACTCTGAATTCAAAATGTAACAATTGTCCATAGCCGCTAACACTCAGAAAAATGTAAAGAAAGAAATGTAAAGAAAGAAAGCAAAATCTGATAGAAACTGAGCACTGCTCTTACGAATTGTACAAAAATAATTTCATTCGAGACAAAGTTTTGCTTCGTCATATTAACTAAGTAAATTCTACATTAAGAAGCAACCTATTGGAATTTTAGTTGGAAAATCCTTACTTACACAAACTTATTTATCATGAAATAATTATCAAGAAAATGGTTTATAGGATAGAAATGGATTCAAGAGAAGTGGATTGGCAATGTTCCAAAAGCCACACTGACTAGAAAGAGAAAGTGAAAAAAATGTGGCCAGTGCTTAAGGTTTTAAGGCTGAAGACAACACAGCATTAAAGACAAGAAAGATATTCTTGCTTAATAGTTGTTCTACTAACCAGTTGTCAGATTCCTCTCTCTACTCACTCACACACACGTGATAATTCCTGTTTTACTGCTGAACTGCAGGTTTCTTGGAAATTTCCTTTTTTAATTGAGATCCTTGTGTTTGTTTTTTATGGAAGAACCTTATTTGATGAAGTTCAAAACAGCCTAGTCATCAACTGGATTCTCAGTGCATTTTGAAACAAGCATCAGGAGAGAAAGGTGGCAGTGAATGAATGAATGAAGAAAAGAACAAAAAAGAGACGAAGAAAGTCGAGATGCACAAAGAGAAAAAGAGAGATAGAAGTGTTAGAGAGAAATTGACATTTTATAAAGAGAATTTAGTTTTAAATTAAAAAAAAACAAGACAAAGAATAATTTGAAAAATTTTATGCATATATATATATGTGTTAAAAATAAACAATGACAATTTATTACAATATAATAATATACATTGATCTTTGTCAGATAAATATAACAAACAATTTGCTAACAAATTATAATGATACAAAAGTTCACAATAGCTTGCTAGATAACCATTATAATGGTAATTGACTATAGCAGATGATGATTTTTTTTTTTTTAACACTGTTCACCCAATACAAGGCCCAAGAGCTACTCAAGGTAGTGGGGTTACTAGATAAGGTAGTTTTAAGAACATACATGTAGGATAGAGTATATGTGTTTTGTAATGCAAACCTTAAAAAAAAAAATGATACTATCAAACTAAATTCAGTATTTAATAAACCATCTGTAAACCTACACATTCTACATATTCATTGCATACATATGTTTGTTTGACCCATATAAAAGCATCTGACTACTAGTTTATACAAATTTTCATACAGATGTTTTCACACAAATAGCATAAGACTTGACCCGGATTACAAATATATTGCTTTTCATTATCTGTTGGTAGAGATATAATTAGGGAAATTTAGCTTTGACCTTAATCAAAACTTATAAAATACTGTATCATGTTGCTGTTTAATTTACATAGTAAACAGACAACACATTTTCATCATAATTTCCTATAAACAATTCCCATTCACCTTGTGCATTTCAAGTTTATGAGAGAAGCAATAAATGGTTTGCTCGTCTAAGTTTGAACTTTCTTATTGATTAAATCAAAATCAAAAGTAAAAATTGTAAATAAGAACAGGGAGGAATTGAAATTAGAGAAACTATAGATGACCAACATGTTAACTATATCTTCAAACATTAGATAGAAACAAAACTGAGAAGCAAGCATGCAAGCAATATGAAATCTTACCTTCTGAAATAAAGAAAAATACACTAATCAGTGTAGAAGAGAGTATGAGAAGCCATGTTATATTTCAATTCAGATTCCATAATTGACTACTATTATTATTAACACTTCTTTTTTTTTAAGTAGATATTACTCTTCAGTTATAGAAAGAAAAAAAAAGAGTTTTCATATCAGGGTATATTTCTAGGACAAATTCAATCGTTAATTACCTGGATAAGTATATATCTATGTGTGTGTATGTATGTGAGGATAGCTGAATAATGATAAAAAAATTAATGTAAAAACAGTGAATTTGAAGATAGAAGACATAATTGCGAAATTATTTTCCTTATTCTATAATTTATTATTCATAAATTTAATTATTTTGATGTTTGCTGTTTTTTCATATGAATCACGATATCTACAGCATATTTTTTTTTTTTACCACAGTTCCCCAACCACATATATTTACGCGTGCTACTAAAATAACATTAAGGTCCCACACTTTTACTGTCAAAATGTTTAAATGTTTCTTTTCTTGCACTTCCCATTTGTAGAAGTCACTTCCATTTGCTTGCTTCTCTGATAGCTACAGTCTCAAAGTTTAAATGCAATGTCGATTGCCATCTTTTATCTCCTTGATTCCCATCAATCTCTTATCCTTTCTTCGACATTTCATGTAACTTGTTTTTTAACCCTCCGTGAACTTGTGACAGTCCTACCTTGCTTGGAGTGAAATGATACCATTAATTGGTTTAACAATATTAAAGAAAAATCTAAATCTACCTTACTTAAATTTGATAGCGTAAACTTTTATTCTTCAATTTCCAAAGACCTCCTAGATAATTGTATAAGCTTTGCTAAAAATCATGAAGAGATCATAGATAGAGAAATTAAAATTATTTTAGCTGCTAGGAAATCAATTCTTACCTTCAATCATTCTGCCTGGACAAAAGGTCCCTATGATAGATTTCATGTTTCTATGGGAACATATGATTCAGCCGGGTCTTTGATCTTATAGGAATTTATATATTAGATATCTTAAATAGGTTTATAAACCTTAAACAAATTGGATTGTATCGGGATGATGGCCTTATGTTCATCCCTAATAGTAATCGACCCTTAATGAATAGAATCTATAAAAAAAATCATTAGAGCTCTTAAATTCCTTGGCTTTAAAATTGAAGTCTCATCTAATCTAAAAATAGTTAACTATTTAGACATTACCCTTAATCTGAATGATGGCTCCCACCAACCTTATTTCAAAGACAATAATAACTCTAGTTATATTAATATCCATTTCAACCACCCTAAAACTATTATAAAGTAAATACCCAACATTTTTAACATGATGATTAACCAATTATTGTCCAACCTCAAAATTTTCAATGAAAATAAGAAATAATGCAAGGCCCTTCAGGAGAGTGGTTTCAGGAATAAATTGGTATATGAAAAACCTATTATTAATCCTGAACCAACTAATGCTAAAAATAAAAGTAGAAAAAGGAAAGTAATATGGTTTAATCCCCCTCCCCATTCTGTAGACTAATATTAATATAAGAAAATATTTTCTTAAACAAGTAAATATTTCAACACCAATAATCCATGACACAAAATCTTCAATAGGTATGCTCTTAAAATTAGCTACTTCTGCACTCACAATATCGACAGTATTATCAATTCCCATAATAATCAAATTTTAAAGAGTTTAGATAATATCAATACTAAAACAGGTATTTTAAATTCCTGCAATTGTATGTTTGTTAACAACTGTCCGGTGGAAGGCAAATGTAGATCTACCCAAATCTTCTTGAGAAATAAGAATAATTACCAAATTTATATTGGTATTTCCACATGTGAATTTAAACAACAATGCTACACTCGCAAACACTCCTTTTCTAACACTAATCTAAGATTTCAAACATCCCTTTCCTGAAGATTTTGGGAAATGAAGAGGGACTAAACCCCATAATAAATTGGAAACGAATAGGTTCAGCCTGTACCCCACAAAACCTTTACAATAGATGCAATTTATATTCAGCTTTAAAAAATTAAAATAATAAAGTATCCTAAACAATTTTTTTAAAATTTACATAAGGAATTCATAAGCAAATACAGTAACAAATCTAAATTTTTAAATTGTAATATAAAAACCCTCCTAAAAGTAATCCCAAACTAATTTCTATCTGATAGAAACTTTTTTTCCTTATCTTCTTAATCACTGTAGTATTAATTAAAACAACTATATAGATCAAACTCTTTTAGCTGTTACTTTTTCTGGTCCTAACCTTTGGGTAGCAACTAATCATAAATTCTAAATTTATTTTTCTAATTCCTGAATTACTTCCCCTACCTAAAATTTTCTGTTTTTAAAATTAAAAAAATTTTTTTTTCTAATCCCTAATTCCTAAAGCCCCTTTTAGTATAACCTTAAGCCTTCACTTCCTAGTTCATGATTTATTACATACTAACCTATTTCTTTTCTATAAATGTGTGTGTGTGTGTATGCATATATACACAAACACACACTCGTGCATAAAAGGTATATATATATATATATATATGTGTGTGTGTGTGAATGTAAAAAAAGTGGGTTCTGAAGGGACATGGGTGTATATATGTAGGTAAGCATGTACTTTTGTGAATGTGTGTATGTCTGCATATATATATATATATATATATAAGTGAGATTGTAAAAATTATACTTGTGTCGAAAAACCTTCCTTGAAAACTATCAAAAGAAGGAAAAAATGGTTTTAAAAAAAAGAAAGAGCTTAGTACATGAGCATCAGTCAAAAGAGTTCGGACCGAGATTAGCACAAAGCCCAAAGAAAAAACCCCCATACAAATAATCAACTAACAAAAAGCGCTCAATACAGAGGTAGAGAGAAATAAATAAATAAATACCTAATGAACCAGACGGACCTACCTAGGTTTCACCTAAATGGATCATCAGGGAAAGCTTTCCCTGATAATTTGTTTAGGTGAAACCTAGGTAGGTCCGTCTGGCTTATTAGGTGTTATATAGTTGTACCTATTTATATTTCAGCATTTCCATTAAATTATTTTATGCATATATTAATTTTTACCTATATAATTTTAATTTGTTTTTTTTAAATAATTTCCTAAATTCCTTATTCTACTTATTCTAAAATCCTTCCCCTCTTATCAGCAATAATCTCTTGTTTAGTTAGTTCTATACAAGTGTGTGTGTGAAAATTTGGTTGCTGATGAAGTAAGTATTCCTCATGGAAATGACCATATAACACATGTGATTTTTGAAGTTTTATTTGAATATATATATATATATATATATATATATTTAAATATATAATAAAATAAAGAGTCCTACTTTCATTTGTGAATTGTATAATCAGAAAATTCACTGATGAAGAGAATACCAGAAATAATTCTTTGTATAATGAAAGACATTTTATTTTAGAAATTACCCAATGCAAGACAAATATGATAGATTATACTTAAAATCATTCAAAGAATAATAGTACATTATATTTCATTTTACAGGTTATTACAGAAGAATAACTGAAAGAAAGGCATTTCTTAAACCAGTTAACATTCAGCTGAGAAAGTAGTAAGCAATTAGACAGGCCTTTAGAGAAATTCTGCCAATGTCATCTTTTCTGATAAATCCGTTTTTGCTCAATATTTGTTGAGAAAATAAGTGTCTAGAGATTACCTAAATTTGTTTGAACTGTTTGCAGCTCCCCATCAAACTTATGTGGAAAGGAGTTTGGAGCACTAGTTATTTAAAGCTTCTAGTATATCAAGGAAATATCACTTCAGAACAATACATTCTGAAGCGGGACTTCTTCCAATACCGACTGATGGTTATTTGGATAAAAATGTCATGAATGATAGTCATACAGAAAACAATAAAAATCCATAACTTATGAATTGCAAATTTTAAAATACATTAAAAAAACTCTCATAGCCAAATCAGTTTCCTGATATTATTTCTAATATGTTAGGCTATTTTTATTTTGAAATAGTGATGAGAAAAACCTATTAAAAAAAGAAAAAAGTTTTAAATGAAACCTTGCCAGATATTATGATAGTATATCAGATAAAATTTGTATCTGCAAGAGTCAAAACTTTCAAATCTGTTAATGACAAGTCTAAAACCTTTGAGATTCCAAAATGAAATATTTTCATGATCCATGAAAGATTAGCCTCAGAGAAATGTTTCAGTCATATCAGAAAATTCTTTATTCCAAATTCCTGCAGTTTAATTTCATAGTCAAAGAAGATATAAGCTAATTTTACAATAAAAAATTAAAATAGAAAACTCAGCTTAAACATGTAATAATGAAAGTATTACATTTCAGAATTAAAAAAAAAAACTTACATTATGATAAAATACATTTATTCTTGTATGTAAAAGAAGCCATTTTCATTTCAGCTTTAACAAATCAACTGTATAATTATACAAATATCAAAAATAGATTGTGTTCTTGAACTTTCATATCTTCACTTTGTCACTTAAAACTATATTTTATTATACACTGATTTACTAGTGTTCTCATCTTGGTCATTATAGACAAGTTTCAGCTATTGTACTATTCAGTCTTCACTAGGTATGTATCATATCTGATAACATTTTGAGAGTTTTGAATTAAACTTTATTTAACACTATGGAGTAGATTATTCTCATTCTGCTGTCGTAGCAAGAGGATGGCTCATGGTTTAAGTTTCCTATTTATATTCAACGTCCACTGAGGAAGTTATTACCATTTAGCATACCTGTTGACTCATTCAGCCACTTTATCTTCCAGTATTGTTCACTATTATACTGACTTCATTCAGCAAAGCAACCACCCTTTTCCTTCCACACATGATCAGCTATGCTTAACTTCATCATTCCCCACCTCCTACATAGATTATGGCTTTCTAATGTTCCTCCAAACTTACTCGTAATGAGTAGCTGGTCTAACCATCATATTTGAGGCTAGAATTACACTGAATGGGACACACAAAGTTCTTAGCCATGTTCTCTTCCAAGGTAGGCTTTGGAATTTGTTAATAAAGAAAAGCTTAAGATTTAAAAGCTTTTCCATGTTACAAGTAGTGTAAATTCATATATTCTGATTCAGGTGAAGAGGTAGACAAGTCTCATTTATATCAGTTGAAGAGAGAGAAAAATGACACAAGGTTTAAGACTCAAAATTTGCACTATCAAATTGTCCTACAACATACACAGACTAGGGACTATTGATTAAGTGAATCTTTTTACTTGATGATCATAAGTTCAATTCCGAAGTCAAGTACTGTATAAAGTCACATACAATGGTTCAGTCAAAATCCCCCTTTGAATGTTACTAGAATGAATTAAGTGATACAAGATTCCCTCTGGTATGGAGGGAAAGGATCAGTTCATAATTTTCAGAAGGGTACCAGTTATGACAGACACCTGAAGAAGGGTGGAAAACAAAACTATCCAAAACACTAACTCCTATAAAAACCTAGATGATGACATTGATATAAGTAAATCACTGTATCAATTACTTATCCCAAAAATTCAGATAAAGATTTAAATCTTCTTTTAAAAAAAGGTGAACATTAAATGAAGGAAAAGGAAATGTGCTTTTTCATTCTTGATTTTAACTATAGTTGTGCATTTCATTATCACTGAAGATAAAACATCTACTAAGTGGTAAATACATAGATAACTTTTTTTCCTATTTGTTAACCTTATGTGCTTTATCACCTAACTTTTCTGTTCTATCTCACTTATGAAATATGCTAATAGGTAAGTCTATTAAGAAACTTAGATTCTATCTACATGATAGAACAGGAAGATAGATGCAAGAGAAAAAAATAAACTAATATGATAAGGATAAAGAAGTTGTGAAAGAAAGAAAATCAATGTCAAAACAAAAGATATAATATAAAGAAAATGGTTACTAGCTTTTAGCCAAAATGTATATTTTGCTTATGAAACTTTGTAAAAATACATAAGCCTCTGTCTATGCTAAATGGAACATGAAACACAAGTTGTTAGAAAAATACAGATATATAAAAAAAATAGTGAAGACATTTACTCATATTGTAATAAAGAATCAAACTTGATAATGAAACTTAGTTTACACCATAAAAACCTTTTTATCTATGGAGAAATACTCATCACCCAAATGCACTTTTTATTAAAGAGATTAAACATTATTATGAGAATAAGAAATTTATAAAAATAAATGAAAGTTATATGTCGCACTCACAATTTATAAAAATAACAAAGGCAAATATTTAGTATAGATCAAGTTAGTGTTAGATTAAAATAACTTCTCAAAGAACTCTTAAAGCAGGTGATTATTTATTCTCAATTCTTCTGGGTAAATTAGTTACATAATTTCATCAGAATTTCTTAAAAAATTGAGATTATGCAAAGAATATAAACATACAAATAGTAAAATATATTCAAGAGATTCTGTTTCCTGAACAGTCAATTATACAGAAAGATTTTATCATGGTAATATATTCTGCAGAAACAATGCTGGGAAACAGGGCAGTATAAACATTTTTAACTTTAAAAAAATATATATAATCAAGCAGCTTGGAGGAGATCAATTAAAAACCATGGTGTAACTTTTGAAAACATTCTGAAGGAAAGTAGTTTTGTAATTCAAAGAAGTAATAATTCTGAACATTTGAGTTTAAAGAGATTCTACTTTAAGGTTCGTTAAAGAAAAAAATTATAGCACTCTCCAGAACATTGTGTGCATCATTATCAAATCAAAGCTTTTATAATTATTTTTTGTCTACAATGATGAATAATGTAAATGTTAAATAATGTAAATGGAAATTATATATAAGCACATTTAAAAACTAAGATAAGGTTAAAAATAAATAAAAAATAAATCATTAAACATGTGTCATGATTTCATAAAAATCTACCAATTCAAGCAATTTTAAAAAATACAAATATAAATATGTCAAACACATTTTTTCACTGAAATTCTATTTAATCAATTTATTTGCCTTTTTTAATAACAACCTTCCAAATGACAACTGTGCCCTTTGCTGTTATCTGGTCCAGCAATAAGTGAAACAGCAAATGAGCATATGAATGTACACATGAACGGATATGAATAGCAATGGCATGTACATACTTCATTTGAATCAGTCAAAAAATAATAGGGTTTGATTTATGACTAAATTTTAAAAAATACAAAAATGATTTATGAAAATAACAACTGACCTAAAGTTACATTACAAATTGCATGAGTGTTAAGCTAAAAATATATTCTAGTCAAACTTAAAATTATTTATTTTTAAATATATAAACACATTTCAGTGATCAAACCAAAATTCAAGAGAGTTAACTACCAACTATTAATTTCTTATTAAAACAGTTCCTGTTTAGGTAACCTTACCTAGGCTTTTACCCTCACAAATATTGGAGAGGGAAGGAGAGAGAGAGAATTAGTATATTTTTTTCTAAATGTAAAGAAATGTTGGAATAGTACAAAATAATCTGATAAATAAATTTGAAAAGCTACTAAACATTTAAAAAATTAATTTATGAAAAAATTTTCATTATATATATATTTTTTTAAACTTAGATAGTTAATTTTTTAATCCCAAATCCAAATGTACAAATGGATATCATTTAATCAGCCATGAAGAAGACTTGAATCAAAACAAGTCCTGTTTATATTTTACATATTTTTTTCAATCCTGAGAATGATTAAGTATTATTTTTTAAATGAATTACTGCATTTAGTCATGGACACATTGTTGTGTAATAATTAGGAAACTTTCCGCACAGACTATTAGTAGCGGGTTTAATCCTCATTGGGTGCCCAATACTTGAGCACTTGCACCAAAATTAAGCTATTAATAATTTAAGCATAAGTTTTCTCACCATAAACAAATACTTTTATACTTATTAAAGATCAATATGTACATTCACACCTCCTCAATTGAATCATGGTAAAAGTATATATCAAATTGTTAGTATGACATAGAAAAAGGCAATGTTTATTAATATAAACTCAATAAAAAAAAAAATGTAGGGTGGAAAATGTTACAATCCAATTTAACCACTTATCCAGTATACCAGCTGTTGTTCCCCCCTTGAAGGTCTTTGTCATTCATAAGCATTTTAAAATAGTTTAATATTGCTTACTGTGAAGTGTCTTCCAATACTTAAATATTTTACCTGATATTTTGACAATAAATTTTCTTTATATTTTACTCAAGAACAGAAAAAATATTTACTTCTACAAAAAAACTACATTATGCTAAGAAATACATCACATTGCAACATGCAAAAAAAAAAAAATAAATCTAAAAGCATAAGCTACAATACAAACAAAACATGATTATTCTTATTTATCTTAATATTGTGCACAATTAAAAGAGTAAGAGGCATGTCAGTTTTATGTCAATAATGATCAATATGCAGTATAAAATTCTTTCCATTTTTTCCCCAGTCTAGTTTAAAGCCAGCTGTAATATACTTTTTAGTAAAGAAATATATAACTTTTTTCTGAGAAGAAATATCTATACATATGAAAATCTGGCATTAGTATAATGTAAAATTAATTTTAATTAATATTTATGATTTTCTGATTTAATTAAACAAATTCATATATGCTAAATATCTTTTAGATTAATTTAAAATTTAGATCTATAAGATATTTAACATATATGAATTTGTTTAATTAAATCAGAAAATCATAAATATTTATTGTAGCTTACAAATTTATATGAAAACTATAAACTAATATCAACAAAATATCAATGAAATGAAGACTATATAGTTGTATCTTAATCTAACAATAAACATTCAAAGATAACACCTTTATCTGTTATCTTGATTAATCTGACCAAAGAAAGTTTTAAGCTCCAATTCCACAGGTGGGTAATCCATTTGACATTCCTTAATGAATCTGACACTCATGTGAATGTATACAGAAGAAGGTTTTGATTTATCTTATTTGTAAAGCAGTATATCAATTTATGTGGATGAAGTCCAAATTCTAGGGAACAGAATCTTGGTAACTGGCAATACAAGATAATAAATTATTAATTTACTTATTGGAATGAAAATGTTTTCCTTAAATATCAGTTTGTCAATAGTTAAAATTTATTGCACAAAATTTAATCTGAATAAAGTTTTATAAACCATGAAACTAGGAAAACAAATATTGGTTACAATATATAATAACCACAAAAAACAAGCGTGAACTAAAACAATAATAACTGTAAAATATCACTAATAGAAATTGGCTGTTACTTCCTTACTTTACTAATGTATCAAAATGACTTTTGTTCATTTAATAGAAATAAAATAACTTTCTACTCTAGAATCTAAGATAATGAACAAAAGAAAATTGTTTCATGGAAATTGAAAGGTGAAGAAATTAAATGATTCAAAAAATAAAACTTATATCAGTCACAGTATTTAATTGTCTAAGTATATATGCAACACAAAGAAAAAGGTTTTATTTTACTTTTATTTAAAGTTTAATTTGCCCACTTCAGCATAAGTTATGATTAATGGTTCTGGTCAAAGACCAAGGCTTAATTAAAGAGATCTTGTGACTTTTTTTTAAATGCTTGATTACATTCTGCCTGAAACCATTCATAAGTAAGTATATTTTTATTTTATAATTTTATTGCATCATTTAATATATTTCAAGCATGGAGACAAAAAATGGATTACTTGGCCATGAATGTGGTCAAAAAGGGCAGAATGTGTACAAAGACCAAAGTGAACAAATAATATGAATATTAATTATAAGATATGACTGAAACAAAAGCAGAGTGAGAAGATGTGGATGAGAAAAAGAGATAGAAAATAATATTTTACACCTGATTGCAAAGCAAAGAGGAAGGGACTTCCTAATCTAAAAAAAAAAACAAAAAACAAAAAAAAAAAACAGGTAATGATAAAATGATCCGTCTCTAAGTTAGGGGCAGAGGCTCTGGCTTCTGCAAGTAGAGCTTTTGAAATTGAAAATAGCTCCAAGAGATCTAGAAAGAATTTTAAGAGACAAACATAAATTTTTGTAAATGTAAAAAATGTTATTTTTTTGTCTTTATCAAATGAAAAGAAATAAATGTATATTTAGAACCAGAAACATCTGTTAGTAAGAAATGTAATTCTAGCTTGGAAAACAGAATGTGTTTGCGTATACACATACAGATGTTTGCATGTGTATTTACATTGGTTTGTATGATTAATATTTATACTGTGTGTATGTATTGTAATTTTATATTTATGTAGTTATATTTCTGTAATGATATGCATGAATGCATAATTTACATACTAGAATGTGCATATACACCAATATATATTTTGGTATGTGTGTCATCTCATATGCAGGTAATAAAAGACACTATGTAATACCTGATTACATGTTCTTATTTGAGTGTTTTGAAAGAATGAATTCTTATATTTATGTATTTGTTAGTTATAAGAAAATAAACCTCTCCAATTTGATAAGTAATTTTTTTCTAATCAAATTACTAAATACAGACAAAAATGTCAAAACAAGCATAAAGTTAAAAAAGAAAACAAAAACTTTATCTAGCAACAAAGTCCAAAAGGTGAACAAGTATTATTAGACAAAAGTTTTACCTGTAGTTCTTTTAAGCATTTTGAACAGTGACCTGATATCCGGAGAATACTACAATTATGTCAAAGAAAATTTTAAAAAAAGTAAAAATAAAAAAAAAAATAAAAAAATCTTGAATGGTCAGTAAAACCAGGTCCAATAAGAAAAGAAATCCAAATGGTCAGAAACCAAATAAGTAGAGCCAGTGAAAACAAACTGACCACAACACTTTTCACACTTGTCACCACCTTTACTACAAATCAAACAACTACAACTACTACTACTACAACAACAACAACAACGTTAGACCACCTGAGACAGGACAAACACACACACCTGTGACAGTAGACTCCATTGATAAGTCACCAGTGTTTTAAGTTTCACTAGTGATTGAAAGTCAAATGCATTGCTGACCTATCATCTCAGATTGCTTACTCACAACTACAATATAACTTATTTTATTTCTGCTTTTCAGTATTGATAATCTGATTAAAAATTATCAACTTAAAACAAAGTCAAGCATGTATAAAAAAAATCAGCAAAAAGAAAATGAAATTTAATGCTTTGTTTCAAAATATATTAAAAAAATTAACAGCTTTATAGAAAAATTATAAAAAAAATTAACAGCTTTACAGAAAAATTATAAAAAAAATTAACAGCTTTACAGAAAAATTATAAAAAAAATTAAAAAATTGAAGTTTAAATCAGACCAAGCTTGTGGCATAGTTTACAATTCAGTTTTCACTCTTATAAATTGCAATAACTCTCTATAATCCCAAAATATTCACAAATTTTACAAGTACATTGAGAGAGAGGATTTTAAATTATGATTTCATATTTTCTCTGTAAAAATATGGCATTAATTATATAGCTAACTTTTAGTTGCAATAATTGAAAAATGATTAAATTTATTTGTCAAACACAAACTGAAAAAACATTTCCTTTGTTCTAGTATGAAATTGTTGTTCCTAAAATTAACATTTTCTAAGGAGGTTCAATAATCTAGTATTCAAAGTGAAACCTCAAACCTACCAACTATCAGCACTGTTCTACCACTAAACCATATTTACAAGTACTTACATGAAGAAGAATTATTCCCTTGAAATTACAAAGTAATTAGACTTGCTATTAGAGCCAATTTGTAAAAATAAGTTTAATTGATATACTTTAAATTCTAGTAGTTAAGCTGTCCTATTCTTAAAATAGTAACAATAAGACAAAGAGGAAGGTTACAACAAATAACCTGTTTAAAGATTGTGTAGCTCTTAAATTTTGTCTTCTTTCAGTATATTCAGATGTAAATCAGGTTGTTCTATGATATGTTTATTTCTGCTAGTGAATAAAAAAATTAAAAAAAAAAAACAAATTAGTCATCCTCCTGGAAAGGACTCTTAAAAATTATGTCATATATATATATATATATATATATATATATATATATATATATATATACACCAATGGATATTACCTGACAATGTCAAATCTATGCAAGTAATAACATGAACTTTGATGTTACAGGCCAGATACAATTCTATTATAAGGATCAAAATATAATCTGATGCTGAGTTTAATTTTACATCACCAAATCATTTCTTTAAATCAGTTCTATATATCTTGGAGAAACCAAACTTCTTTAAAAAGAGTTATACATTCATTTGAAAACAAACACAATTATATACTCATTTGAGTTCTCAAATGAAAGAAAGCCATTAATTTCATCTACAAATATGCACTGGTTACATAAGTTAAACAATATTGTAGAAATGTATTAATTTTGGTGTGTATTACTTTAGATCTCTATGAAGAATTCTATCAGAAATATTAAAAAAACTCTTTTGCAATGATAGAAACTGGAAAGTAAACCTTTAGTGTGCATTCTTTAAATATTTCAACTTCTTTACTTTGCTCAGATTGTATATGGCAGTAAGTAAATTCCTTTCTTGTGATGTTTTAGATCTTGCAAGCAGAAGATATTCAAATCTGAATCATCTGAGATTTACTTTTTAGATTAAATGCATGACTGACACAATTTTTAGGTTGTTACAAAAATAATGAACAATTTCAGAAACATAATTTTATTCTTGAAAAATTAGCTGTGGAAATTAGTCAAAATATGAGCCCTGAGCATCTATGCACCTTTGCCATTGATCAACAAGATTTATTCCTTGTTGATAAAAGTCATTGGGTGTGATGCAACAAAATCTTTGAAAGCTGATTCCACCTCTGGTTTGAACCTAAAAGTTTTACTATTTAAAATGTGCTGAAGTGCTTAAAATAATAATAATCAGTGGGTGAAAGATCAGGAGAATATGGAGGATGTGTTAAACTTTCATATCCTAAGTCTGTGAGTTTTTGCAACATGTGGGTGCACATTATCGTGGAGCAGAATTGGACCACATTGATTCATTAATGCAGGTCTCACTTTTTGCATGCATGTATGCATTTCAGAAAGTTGATTGCAGTAAAGCACCAGACAGTCACCATAATCTTTTACTGATGCAGCTTTGGTTTTGGGAAAATGTTTGGTGGACTCATCATGATCAAGCCATTGACTTGACCATTTAGTTATCATAAAGGATCCACTTTTCATCACATGTGACTATTCAGTCAAAAAAGGGATCATTGGTTTAACGCAGAAAGAGCATTAAGCACACTTCAAAACACCTAAGATTTTGATTGAGATCACGAGGAACCCATTTATCAAGCTTTTTCCCTCTGCCAATACTCTGCAAATGGTGTGAAACTGTTGCAGTGCTGACACCAAGCATTTGAGGCATTTCTCTGACACTGACATGGGTTTTGCTAAATAACTTCTTGCAATTGCTTGTTGTCAAGACTGCATGACTATCCTCGACCTTCTTCATTTTCAAGGCCTTCATCACCAGTATGGAATTTCTGGAACTATCTTCATACTGTCTGATCACTTAGGGAACTATTTTCTGATGCTCTGTTGATATTGGCAGAAGTTTGGGAGGTACTGTGTCCAAGTTTGAACTCATGCAAAAAAAGTAAACAAAAATTATGTTTTGTCATGTTCATAATTAATGGCTTCTATGCTTCAAGAATATTTCTGTCCGAAAATAAGTTAAAAATTATTAAAGAGCACATATTAATTATTATGTATACCAAAATTCATCTAATATATACAGTGAATGCTATGTCAACATGGCTTTTCAAAATACAACACTTCGAGCAGCCATTATTTTTGTTACAACCTAATATATTGGGACAATGAAATGTTATAATAGGCAAGAGATATTAAAGGATATTATGTTTAATGACAAACTAAAAATATAGCTTAAAAGAATTCTTTTGACCAATTTAATGCTTTATTTTCAGAAGTTTTTAATGACAATATTATATAATTACTTAGAAAAGGTAAAAAGTAGTGATCATAAAATCTCTACAGACCAATCTTTGAAGTTGATTAAGTGTAGCAAAGTTTGTACAATTATTCATTTTAGAAATACGTAGATATCTTAAAAGAACATTGTTAAAAATGAGGAATTTCTTATGATACTTCAAATAAAAACCAATCTAACAATTTGATGGTAATATTTTTTCTTTATGACATACAGTGTTGTCCAGAAATTCTATTAAAAGAGAAATAATTCACCAATTTTTCTGACTGCTTATTGTTTTTTGTTCATAAGAAAATGCAGACAAAATTTGGAAAAAAAAAAAAAAAAAAATAACCAAATCAATTTTAGCTTTATTGTAGCTCAAAATCTAACTTAAGATATTAAAAATATTTCCATTGTTAGAATTTGCCTAACACAATTGAAACATCAAATAAAATGTAGCATCATATCCTTTAAAATTTGCTTCATTTTCAATCTAATAGACTCAAAATATCTTTGCTGAAAAATAAATTCCAATGAAACTTACATGAAGATTTTCTGCTGTGAAATGGGACAAGGTGTATGTGTGTGTATGGTGGGGAAGGAATCAATTTTTTCATATCTTTTTTTTTAAGTTTGCTTTTCTAAACACTGGATTTTTATATGATATTTTTAAAACTAGAATTTAATGAGAATCCAATAAAATGATTTAATTCCAAGATCTAACATGAATGGCAACAATATAGCTTCATTGTAGATTATGGAAAGATATAAGAGAACTTCTATAACAAATATAATGTTAGTAACATTATAGCACACTGAGAAAAATTAAGTTTAAACCAAGCTAAAAAATCCTTTTTGTCAGAAGCAGTTTTGCTAACTGTTCAACTATTAATAAGTAATAAAATGCATTTGAAATGTAATGACAAAGAAAAAGATAACAGGTCAATGAAAATATGATTTTTTTAAATAAAATAAACACAAAAGAAATAAACTGAGGTTTTTAAAAATGGGTACCTAAACATGGTTTAATACTTACAGATTTGACCTTGTGCTAAATTGTTTTTTGTTAAGCTTAGTAAATAAAAACAATATGTGAATTAACCTATTCTACTTCTAAAAATCTTTGTATTTGAGAAGAAAAAAAATTAAATGCTGAAGAATACAATGCAAAATTAAACATGAGAATTAATTTATCAGTTTTCACAAAGAGGATAAAGTAGATAATTCCAGATAAAAAAATATTTATAAGAGAAACTTTTCAATGGAAACAAAAACAAAACAAAAAAAGACAATTTTTACTGATTTTATCAAAACTAGATTCTATTACCATTTAGAAAGAGAATTAATTCATTTTGTATTCTCTTAGTAATAAGTAAAAATGGAAATGCATTGAGGTGCAGTGAATATCAGCTTGGAATGAAAAATTGGAGAGCCAAGTCCGAATTCCAGTCAAATTTGTTGCATTCACTTATGCTCAAATACCCTTGGGAAAGGTATTAATCTGCAACTTTTCCCTTCAGTTATGGGTTAAAAAGCAAGACAGATTGGGTTCTATAGCCTTGTTTAGTAATCAGTCTATCACAGAAAGTTATTGCAACCAACTGCGAGAAAATCTTCTATCCAGTTAGTCATGTCTCTTGAGACATGATCGCCCAAGCATGTATCACATATGGCACTTAACTGACTGAATGGGTAAAATAGACTCTCTAGGTTTGGATGGCAGCTAGTCTAGGAGAAGGAAAATTGAATCCAAAACAGTTGGGCATACATGTGCTGTAAAGTGTAAGAAAATCATCCTTTGCATTGAAACTTGTTCTTATTCAAATTAACTGATCTTTCCACTAGCCAACCTGAATCCTGCCTTGCTGCTGGATCCTGGAGAAGATAGATAGATAGATAGATAGATAGATAGATAGATAGATAGATCTCTCTCTCTCTCTCTCTCTCTCTCTCTCTCTCTCTCTCTCTCTCATGCTGTTCCTTGAAAGACATCATCATTTGCCACAGGATGGATAGTGGAAGAGGAGGAAGAACAAACGAAAAGAAGAAAAACACCAATGTAGTTAGACTGAAAGTTAAAACTTATTACTGATAATTCCAGCAATCCCCAGTAACACAAAACAAATGAAATGATTGGTAAGAACTTCATCTGGCATTCATACATATCAGTGACACATATGGACTTTAATAGGGCAACTACATTATCCACAAAATGTGGACAGATCATTCATCTGAAATCTAATGGCTTCCTTATACACATTTTTCTTTTAAAGATTAGAACAAGCTCAGTACTTTTTTTTCATCAGAGCAAATTTTCAAAGTTGCAAGTCCTATTTTGGTATAAACTAATGATGTCAGAGGTAATAAAAAAACATCTTCACAAAAGCTGTAATTTATAAATATTTCACAAAAACTCGAAAAAGCAAAGGCAAAAATCCACCCAGTTCAAGACATTTTTTGCTGATTACTGTGGATAGTGCATAAATCCTTTCATTGGGCCAACTCTGCCAACAAATCAAGTGGCTTAAACTAAAATCAGCTCAACTTACTGCCTTCCATACTTAAAATGTAGTGTAATTGGTTCATATGTGCTGAGTGAACAGATACTTTAAAATTTTTTTAAAATGGCTATTACTCATTTTATTTGCATTATAGAAAAGAAAATTTAAATTTGTAAGGTATGTTATTTTCCTACATGTCATAATTATTCTTTTTATTTTTTAAAGTAATTAAAATATTAGCATGTCTCTTGATAATATAATATAAAAAAGTTAAAATCATTAAGAACTTATTACATTCTTTAAAACACTCACGTTTAATTCTGAATACTTACGATGAAAATGACATTCTCATTAGTGTTCATTAGTATAATAAATTATTTTTATTTAATAAATTTAAAAAAATATATTTTCAAAATATATTTTAATTTTTTTTTTATTAAATTATTTTTTTATATGTAAAACTTATTAAAAATTGAAGTTAATCATACATGACAAGGGATTGCATTATTCCAAATTAATAATCCTTTTCAATTGCAATCTTTAACTTCCTTCCACATATTGAAAAATAAGATAAAAATATTTAGCAAAACAGAATGGTTGACTTATTTATGAAATACCACATAGTATAGTGCAAGTGTTATGAACAGTTTTTTTAGACAAAAATAGAGAGTTGCTCTATACACAGGTCATTTTTTTTTTTTTTTGACAAAGTTAAAAATCACGCATATTTGATGATTGGTCGCACTAGATACAGGTAATTTTTGCATTTTTGGTAACTGTAACCAACCAGGTAGGTCTACATGCTTTCAGTGATTTTTCAGTTAAGAAATAACTGAAGAAATTTTAATTTTGAAACAATCTGCATCCTGTTGGGGCGAAATGTTGAAAAGTTCTTGGTATCACCAAAATCTTCAAGAAAAAAATAAAATAAATAAAAACTGTTTGGTCATTTTATCAGATTTTAAAAAATGGGTCTAACCAGGGACTTTTCAGCACTCTCTTGCAGTAATTAAGTTGCAAATATTTATTTCAGAACAAAAACAAATAAGTTTCTCATCTTGTAATCAAAGGTGTTTTTGTTTTTTTAATATTGTGATTATTAAGTGGGTGCAAAAATTTCCAGAATTTTTTTATTAATATAAATGAAAAGAAAAAAACTAAAATGGTTTTCTTCTGTATATTTAATTTTTTGTTTAAAAACAAAACAAAAAAACTGGTCACTTTTGTACACACCTAATAAAATGTATTGTTCATATGTCACATTATTGAAATAAATATAATAAGAGATTAACATTTCACATTTGAATATTTAAGGATAACAATCATTACTTATAAAGGCTTACTGAAGTATTTTCATTATCTATTTATATTTTTCAAATTTATTAGGTTTTAAACACAATTTTTCAGCTGATATATTCTTCAACATTTTAAAAAGGGAGAAAACAGGACTAAAGATTATATAAGTTGTGATAGAGAAGAGAAACAAAATATTTAGATAAAATTTAAGGAATACTAGAAACACTTGTCTAAAACAAAGCAAGTTAATCATGTTTAGCAGGGACTGCTTAGTATACAAGTGGGGGACATCACACCCTCTGGAATAAAATCAAAATAATAGGAAAGTCTTTAAGATGAAAGAAGAGACACAAGCTCATAAAATAAATAAAAAAATTATAACTACAATACTCAGAAAACTAACTTTAGGAGTCAAAACTTCTCATATTAAAAGGGTCAATACAAAGCTATTTAAAAAAACTTTACCTACAATACTATGATTTACCATTATGAGGTCAGTAATAATAAAAAGCTGATTCCTTGATAATTTTTTTTTCCAGTCCCATCTTTTTTTACATTACTAACAAAAAAAATCTTAACATTCAGTTTGATGAATGTCAGATTGTTATTTTAGTTGAAATGAATAAGAAAAAGTACAAAGTGACTTTCCCTGGATACTACATACACCTGGAAAAAAAAAATCAAAGCAAGCATACATCAGAATGCTAAAGTAATAAATATGTAGACAAGTCTCCTCTCTCTCTCTCTCTCTCTATATATATATATATATATTATTTAAAATGTTTTTGACAATATCTAAATTCTGACTAAATATTAAATAAGATCAGTGTTCCCTAAGCTTGACAACCATAAGATTTATAGTATACAAGAATTGTATACCAACCAAATTACAATAAATAATAATAATAGTAATAATAATCACTTTTAATTTAAAAAAAAAAGAGGTAAAAAAATTTTTTTCAATAAAGAATTGAAATAAAATAAAGTTAAACAACAGAAGAATTTGCTTGGGATATCTAACTTATTAGGAATATAGCAACAATAAGCTTTTAAAATGAATGCCTTTATTATTAGTGATTTTATCTAACTCCTGAATTACAAATGCTATAAAAGAATACACCAGATAAAGCATTTTGACAAAATTAACAGATAAGGATGTTAGTTAAAATAAATTAGAGTTCTAAAGCTTACTAACTATACCATCAAACCATGATAGCTACTGTTATATGACCTGTTATCTAAGAAAGAAAGAAAGAAAGAAAGAAAGAAAGAATAATTTATCTTAAATGCATTCATTAGACACATTAACTGACATTGAAGATAATTTAGTAGTTGATTGGTAAACTCTCAGCACATAGTTGGTCAGGCGGAAAAGATTTCAGCCTGCCTCTTATTTGGTGTCGTATGCAGTTAAGCAAGGATTGATCACTGTGAGGGCAAGGGAGATAGTATTGCATCTTTTTTTCTTTCTACTAATCAAATGTGTTACACTTTGATCAACAGTAGTACAATCTCAAAAATAAAAAAATTAAGCAATAATCATTTCTATTAAAAAATAAAAAAATAAAAGAAATTACAAACTGAACAGATTAGTGAAATTGTAAAATATTGATGCTCAAAAGAATAGAAGCAATCGACAGATCTCTTAGATAGAACAAAAGATTAGTAAATTATTTGAACCCCCCAAAATTGATAATACAAGTAGAGACCTTCAATCAAAAATATCTTTTTTGTTATGCATTAAAAAGTATTCAACAATTCTCTTAAAGTAAATCTTAGGTTTACTGAAATGTTGTATGACTGTTTTTTGTAAATATTTTAAACAAAATTTGTTTGTGAAAAACATAAGAAAATTATCAGAGAACAGAAAATTATAAGAGAGCAAAAAATGAAAAGAGAAACTTAGCTTGAATGAATTCATTAGAATTCTACATCTTTCATTATGATCTTCATATTAAATGGTTTTCAAACTCTCATATTTTTAGAAATTAAAGAAATATTCTATCTAGTTAATACCAAATTAGTGGAATATAATTTTAAATGTAAACAAGATCTCCTGGGACCTTTTCAACCTTTAGATAAATTTTACCATAAAATACTAATAGTTGCTAAGTATGGTATTTGTATTGAGATGAGGTAGTATTTACACTATTTACATTGTTCAGACTGTTGCTTGAATCTTTATTGCCATGTTTACATTTCAGCCGTTGTATGCTCTAGGCTTCTTCAGGTGCTAGGGATTTTTATTACAATCACTGGGGTATATCATTCTCTATCCATGTGCGATGCCACTTCCGGTAGCTATGTAGTTATCTCCCTTTAACTTAACTCCAAGTTATTTGTCACCAAGATCAAGTCACTGGAACTAACTAACGTCTATATCTACTGGGCTATCTGTCCTCAAAGACATTGGTTAGTTCCAGCAACTTGATCCACAATACCAGGCTACAGCAGTGGTGAACAAATAACTTAGAAAGTTAAAGGGAGATAACTACATGGCTACGAGAAGTTGCATTGCACATGGAATGGGAATAATATACCCTAGTGATCATAATAAAGGGTTTGATTTGAAATTCCTAATACATGAAGAAGGCCAGAACATACAACAGCTGAAATGTCATAAACATGGCAAGAAAGATGAGGACAATAGTCTGAACAATGTAAATAGCATTGCTAAATATGGTATTCAACCTTTATTCATAAGTTATTTTCATTAACTAAATCCTCTTAAAATTGATCTTAATCAGCTGATGAGCAGGAAATTTGAGTGAATGAAAAAACAAGGAATGTATGAAACAAATAAAATAGAATGATAGGTAATAGAAAAAATATCCTTGGAATAGAAGGAATAGGAAGAAAGGAAAGCAGCAAAAAACAAAAAATGTAAAACAAAAAGACCATGAAATTAAAAAAAAGAAATTCAAAAAGTAAAAGAGATAAAATAAAAATGAAAACCTATTCAAAGTGTAAAGCCTGAATAACAGAATTGTTTTTTGAATGATTTTTAAAAATCAATTCCCCCAAACAAGCAAAATAAGCAAAATTATTTGCAATTTTAAGTTTTTATGGAGAGCAAAGAGAGGCACATTTTATGGGTGTGCCAAAAACATGAGTGGTACTGGATTCTAATTCCTGGCAACTCTTATATGTCAGTACTTTGGTATTCTGTACTGCTTGGACTGGATTACATGATATGAAGGAAAGAAATGGTAGGTCTTGTAGAATAGGGAGTGGATGAATAACATGGTCATCGTGTGTGTGTGTGTGTGTGTGTGTCACCCCTATGCAGAGGTATATATATATATATATATATATATATGGGAGAATGTAACACAAATACACAATTGTAAATGTGTACTTAGATGCAGATAGTAACATATATATTTTATAAGCTTTGTTCTAGTCAATAAATAATAAAATTGTGTAAAAATATAACAGATAAATACATTCATTTTGTGCATGAATATGAAGATAAATTCATTTATATCAATTAAACGTTATTTTGATTAGTTTTCATCAACATTTATGAATCTACATGAACTTCTATAGAGAAAAACCATTTCTACACAGAAATTTCTGGTGTTCACAACAAGCAAAAATCACAATAAAAGGAAATTCCTGAGGTCAGTGCTGACAGTGGAATAAATTATAGAATATTCTAAGTTTTTATACCATAGTAATATACTTAAAACTTGGAACTATATGATTATTCAGAAAAGAATGTGGCAATTTAAGTTGAAAAAAAAAATAGTAATGTGAACAAAGTTAGATAAAATGTGTTTTCATCACTTCCTCTCTCTCTCTCTCTCTCTCACACACACACAATGTAACACATCACTCAATAAATTCCTGACTAATAAAACAACTTTTTAGGCAAAATTTGACTTTATTCATCAACATAGTCTTCTTCTAGGATGATTCACTGATTCCAAAGCTTCTCTAACAATTTGATGCCATTTTTGTAGAATGACTAGTCTTTGACTTCAAAATACACCTCAGTTTCTGATATCACTTCTTTATTGAAGCCAAATCTCTTTCCCTGGAGCATTCTTTTGAAGGTCTGCAAACAGCCAGTAGTCGCTGGGTGCCAGATTTAGAAAATAGGGTGTATGCGAAAGCAATTTGAAGTGCAATTCATGTAGTTTTGTCATTGCTGCGATTAACTTGTGACATGATGTGCTATTTTGGTGAAAAATCACATTTTCCTTCTTCATTTGTGGCCGTTTTTGGCGGTTTCTTACTTCAAATACACCAATAAGGATATATACTATTCACTATTGATGGTTCTTTCTTTCTCAAGGTAACCGATGAACAAAATACCTTGCGCATCCCAAAATACAAAAGCAAAAACCTTGCCTGCCGGTGTTTGCATCTTTGGTCGCTTTTGATGGCTTTCATCTGCTGCTGTCCACTCAGTTGACTGCTGATTTCACTCCAGAGTGAAGTGGTAGATCCATGTTTCATCTACTGTCACATATTTATGCGAAAACTCCTTGTTGCATTGAAACAGTTGCAAACAAAACTGAATTGTCGATTGTTGTTTTTGATCAACTGAGAGCAAATGTGTTACCCAATTTGAACACAGCTTTCTCATTGATAAATGTTCATGCAAAATGATGAATACACTGCTTTCTGATATGTTCAACTACTTTGCTATCTCACACAACTTCAATTTATGATCGACCAAAACAAGTTTGTGGATTTTTTTGTTGTTTTCCGGAACAAGTGCTGATTTTGGGCAACCTGAGCATTCAGCATATTTGTTTCTGTACACCACCTCTTAACTGTTGTTTCTGATGGAGCAGAGTTCGAATAACACTTATCAAGACATTGCTTTGCTTGAACAGTATTTTTCCCATCAGAAAGCAATGCTTTATCAACACATGAAATTCAAATTTTTCCATTGTTTTGAAAATTTACAATAGTAGCTTCACTTAAATAACTGTAATTTGTAAATTAATAATCCGATCAGGCCCAAATTTTGTCATGTGTCATTTGAAGGTTAGTACTTCATAAAAATCATATGGATTTTTTTTTTATTAGTGGCATCATCTATATGTAGGACCTGGGACTTATTGAGTGATGCATTATATATTCTACTTACAAAAGAATCTTTAACAAGAAATTTAGACATATAAAGTAATTTTTATCTTCACTTGCTTTTATTTTGTCTTTTTATATATTTCTATTTTACAGATGCTATTTGTATAATTCAAATTTATATTAATGTTTGTATTACATATAATTTTTTTTTAATATTTAAAGAAATATTTTCATACACTAACTTAAATCTTTCTGTGAAAATCCACTCCTGAGTTTATCTAAAAAGGAAAAATAAACAAACAAGTACCTTTCTTTCAAATATAATCACTACAAAAATTGACTAATAATACTGTAAGTCAAAATGAAATGTCATCCTCTTCTGATATTATCTAAACTTATTTATAAATGGAACTTTGTCTGTGTATATCTGTTACCTATAGAGTCCGAAACGGCTGAACCGATTTTCTTGAAAAGTTACACAGTTGTACTGTAAGTGTCTGCGAGTGTTCTTAGCTAGGTTTTGTGTCGCGGTACCCCCGATAAATATCAAAAATCGATAATCGAAAAAATGGGGTTATAGAAGGAGTGGTCCGATTTTAATCAAATTTGATACACTCATAGACAAAGACATAAGAAACAATATTCAGAAGTTTCAAGGTTGCAGTTCTTACAATTGTGCAGAAAATTTGATATCAATACCAGGAAATCAAAATTTGACTTACATCCATTCAGTTTTCTTTCAGTCTACGGTTTTGCTTTAACTGGAAACAACTATTGCTTTTTAGTCTTTCGTGCCAACGTCCAAAGAGTCTGAGCTCCAAGACCATGCATTAGTTTTAAAGCTTTCATTACACCCAAGCAATGCCGAGCTATACTGCTAGTCTAATATGAAACAATTTATATTACATCTTTTTCTTCTGACAGTGTTGCTACTGAATGTAGTTTAAGGTGAACAGAAAGAACATTTATACAAATTAAAATTCAGTTTTCATTTTGATTAAGTGCTTTCCAATTACAATACCATAAAAATTTAATTTTCAACTTGAACTCAACTTTTTATTTTCAATAAGTTTTATTTAATAAGAAAATGAATCCAATCCTAAATTTGAAGCAGATTTAAGTTTCTGCCAAGTGAGTATAGTCAACAAGTAGGAGAGTTGATCAATCTCAAAAGGAACCAACCTCTTCTAAGTGTGCTACTTGTGAATATCTGTAAAAAAAACACAGGACATCCTGTATTTTGTTGTCCCTGGCCTTTGCCAGAGGTATAACCTGCTGACATCCTCTGATCACTAAAGAGCCCTTAACTGTCAGTGAGTCAAGAAAGGCTATTATGATTTTTAATAAAATAAGTTGAAAAACACAACTGGAAAGAAAACTTTTAATTATCTTTAATCTCTTATTTCTGTTTTGTCAGTAAGAGATGAAAAATTGTGCAGAATAACTAGTTCATTAGAAAATAATTTGTCCTTGTAGGAGTATAATGAACTAAATTTCTATCACATTAGTTCAGAGAAATAAGCTTTGTGAGTAAAAAGATTTAATGACAAAGATTGCTTTTAGTTCTATTTCTAGTAAATAGTACTACAATTTGTACTGGACAAGGTTACTGTTTTTATATAAAAAGATATGTATAAAAATCACTCTGTCTATATATCCCACCTTAAATATTAATTTTACTTATTTATTTTGTAACTGAATTGTTTTTAGCAGTTTGCTATTTCTTAAGCACAACAAAAAATGTTTGATTGTTATATTTAGAAGGGTGGAAAGAATTTGTGAATGATAGCATTAGGACCTTGGAAATGTTTTTGCTGTTTTCCAACAGACGGTGTTCCCAGAACTGTGTGCATGTAGTTTCAGAAGGCAATGCATTTATAAGGAAATACTATAAGCCAGTTTGAAATTCAGTGTATGCCATTTCGCCAAAGTGTGAACAACTTTGTTTTTCATAGCGTTAAACATGTCAGATTGTGTGCTAAAGAAAGTGTAACACAGAATTCTTGCTGAATCTTATGGCGACCATGCCCTGTTGGAAACAACATGTAGAGATTAGTTTAGATGCTTCAAAAATAATGATTTTGATATTGAAGATAAAGAACACTCTTGCACACCGAAAAAGTTTGAAAATAAAAAATTGGCAGCATTACTTCATGAAGACTTATGTCAAGCACAATCTGAATTTGTAGAATCATTAGAAGTTGATCACACAACAGTTTTGAAATGTTTCAAAACATTAAGAAGGATTCAAAAGCAAGGTTAATGGGTGCCATACAAGTGTAGCTGAGAGAGAGCATCTTGTCACGTATGAATAGCTGCTTCAATGGCAGAAAAAGATAAGTTTTTTTTTTCATTGTATCGTGATCAGTGATGAAAAGTGGATACACTATGATAACCCTAAATAAAGGATATCATGGGAGTAAACCCAGCTATGCATCAACATTGGCGACAAATGGTTTGAAGCTTCTGCTCTGCATTTGGTTGGATCAGCTGGGTATAGTTTATTATGAGCTGCTCAAACTGACCAAAACCATCATGAGAGATCACTATTGACTACAGTTGATGCATTTGAGCTGAGTATTGAAGAAAAAAATTGGCTGCTACACAAGCAGAAACATGGCAAAGTAATTGTGCAACATGACAACACGAGGCTACATAGTGCAAAATGGGTGAATACCTACTTGGAACTGCTTAAATGGAAAGTCCTACTCACTGTATTCACCAGACATTGCCCTGTTTACTTATCACTTGTTCTAACCGATGACACATGGCTTTGCTGAGCAGCACTTTCATTCTTATGAAGATGCCAAAAAATGGGTTGACTTGTAGTTAGCCTCAAAAAAACAATTTTTCCAATGTGGAATTTAAATGCTGCCAGAAAGATGGGAAAAAGTAGTGGCTAATAATGGACAATACTTTAAGTCACATGTTTCTTACTAATTTTTGTGAATAAAACATTACTTTTCATTAAAAAAAAAAAAAAAAATCAGCAAAGAACTTATTCAATCTCCTAATACAAGTGGAAAGTTTAAGAGTATGAAGAAATGTGATGGTCTGGAAAGAAGAGATAAATGTATGAAAAGGTGGAGGAAGAGAGAAGGAAATGTATCTGAGAAACTGAAGAAGAAAAAAAATGCTAAAAGAAAATTGCTAAAAAATGGAAAGAAAGATGTTAGTAGTAAAGTTAGGATGAGAGTAAAGGAATCAGCTGAATGTTTTCATTGGAAAGAAGAAGGAAAGGTAAAAAAGGGAAAGAAAATGAGACACTAGCATGAAACTGAGAGAGTGGAAATAAGAGCAGAGAAAATGTCTGCATAATAAAATTCAGAGAAATCTGAAAATTATAAAAAATTAGTAAAGAGAAAAGCAAAAAGTGATAAGATGATAATTAAGTAAAAGCAAAAGGGAAATAGTGAAAAAGAGAGAAGAAAATTTATTTTTTTAAAAATGCAGGTAACAGTGGCATTTTGGCAGGTGGGGTGATTTTAAACCCCCCCCCCCCCTGCTTAAAAAATTTATGAAACTGATCAGTCTCTGATTTTGATAAGATTTGATCTTCAACACATTTCCCTTTGCGTTTTCTTTTTCATTTAATTTTTTAAGGACACACACAGAGTTTTGTAGAGGAAAAGAAATCACACTGTACTACTAGTATTGATGTTTGTATTAACCCTTTGATTTTGTTTTGAAATTAACCTCTCTTGTGTTCCAACAGCTTGAGAGTGGAAAAGAGGGCAAGAATAAATTAGAACTCCACTATTATGAATGAAAAGTTATTCAATTTAATTTAGTGAAGTAGCATACTTATACTCAAAATCATTCCTAAGTTGTGTATACAATAAATAGTGGTGTGGTCTAAAAATGAAGATGCTACTTGAGTTTTCCTCCCTCCTCCTCCTCAGAAAAACTGTGGCCCCCTAAGTCCCCCCCCCCCCCACCACCAAACCTTCAGAGTTCCATAATCACCACTGGTAGTTAAATGAAAGTTCATGTTAAATGATCTAATGACAAGACATCTTCAGTGAAGTTTGTTTCAAATAATTGAAACAAAAAAATACTTTCCTGTTACCTGCCCATTTTCAAAGTGAATCTCAAAATGAAATAAAATCCAGAATAAAAAGATCCTTTAATATAACACAGATTAAATAAAATGTTACTGAATGTCTTTGATACTTTATCGAATTGGATATACGTAGATGCAAAATGTTTCTTAAGTTAAAATCTTCAATAAAGCAAGAATTTTCTTGAATATCAAACTTTTTATTGATGGACAAAGAAAGCCAAGAGCAAGAAAAAACAGAAAGCCAATCATTTTTCTTAAAATTAAATGAACAAAGATTATGTCAATTTTAAATTGGATAAAAAAGATAACTTCTGGAGAATGATTAAAAACTCACTTTATCAATTAAAATTGATTTATTTTTGTTTAAACTAACAATTTTGTAATTCAATAATTGATATACAAACATTTGTCATTTTTGCATATTTATATTAAAATCCACTATTAATTGATTGTGGATTTGTGGTGATAGTGGATCAGAATGAGAAATCAGAAAGCCAACTTGGAATTCTAGTCAGATTCATTACATTCACTTATATGTAAATAACTCTTGGGAAAGGTATGAACTCATCTCTTCTCCTTCCAGGAATGGGCTCTATAGACTTGGTTGGCAACCAGTCTAGAAGGAAAGCTGAATTCAAACCAGCCTGAAGGAGGTTTGGTTTTGTCTAGCTAACATGCCTAAGACACACCACTGCTGTTATGGTTGCAGCAGATGTGGTGTCCCCCACCAACACCAAGGAGAAACAGAACTTGTGATTGTGATAATCATGATCAGTAAAAATGACTGAAATCCCAGAATTGCAAATTAATTAAAAGTAAGTGTTAAAAGGGGGAAAATATTCTAATGAATTTTACAAATAGACAATTAGTTTTACAATTTCTAGTATTTTAAGGTTTTATTTTATAACTACATAACATTTTATGTGGCTATATTAACATCTATATAAACCAAGATTGTTAACTCATTGAAAAAATAAATAAAAAAATAACTACTCATAGTAATGATGAAAAATTACAAATATCAAGACAACTCTTCCCATCAAAATTGCATCCTACAATAGAATCAACAACAAAAAATTAAAATCATAATATAGGAAAAAGAAAATCAACTTACTGAGAGGTGGTGTGTTTCCATCAACAACCCCATTGGCAGTAGCTGGAGTGGAAGTTGCCTGTGGCAGGGGTATATGATTATTTTCAAGGTCATTAACAATTAAAGGAGATAAAGGAACTGATGGATCAAAGTTTGCCTCCTTAGACTGTTTATTTGACTTAGAAGTTGGTGTTGCCTTTGTAGGTGAAATCTTGTCACCATCTGACTGTTCAGATTTTTTGACAACTTCAGCATTCTCCTTTGCTAACACATTTTCTTTGGTCACTTCACTCTTGGATTCTGCAGATGGGAATGACTTTGCAGGCTGCTCATTAGCAGGAGTAGTTTCCCTACTTGTTGATGCACTTGAACGCTTAGAGTCCCGTTTTGAAGACCGCTGGATGTTATCCTGAGACAAATTTTCAGTATCACCATTTGCGTCTCTTGCTTTACCTTGTTTTTGACCTGAAAAAATGACAAAAATGACAAAATCACTATCATTTTATGACATGCAAAACCCTGCAATCTATTTTTTTTAATTTTGAGCAAAAAATAAAAACAGTAAAAACTAGAAACAAATAAGAAAATGGATTTACAAGTATTTCAAATAAGGGAAGAAATAAAGATTACCACAGCCTCATTATTTTTAGTTAACCATTATAAAGATATAACTTTTGCAAAGTTGACCAGTGATCAGAGTATAAATATAAATAAAGACAGGACAAAAAAACATCTATATTGGCAAGGATAAATATTTTATATACTGTATACACATTCCTGTATAAGCTTAATTCATGTACAAGGTGATTTAAAATAACTATAAATTATTTATTTATAGTAATTTCTGTCTCGAACTTTTGTGTTTGTTCTTTAATGCATGAGAATTTAATCTGCATGTCTTTTCAGAGTTATTATTTTGTTTGAAATTTGGAAGCCCTACAAAAATGAATGCCTTACCCTGCAGAAGTGTGCTCAGCTAGCAGCAGATTATGAAGTTTGGAAATCTGTTGTTTGAGTGCAAGAACAATTAGAGAAGTACATGCTCATGTTAATGCAAAGATAATCAAGAATTTTCATGCAAAACTTATGGCTACAGGTTCTATATCTGATAATTGATGACGCGGTCGCCCTTCCAAGTCCAGTAACCAGAAGATGGTGCAGGCAGTTAAAAAAATGTTTACATGTAGCCCAAGAAAGTTAATTTGACAAGCACAAGGGAATATGAACTGTGCTCAAGAGGGAGCTTGGAAGCCGCACGACTACCCATCACTCTCCGCTGAAGACTACAGCAATTGCATGTAGTTTGGGGAGAATATGCTGGCTTGGTATAAAGATTGGTCAGATCTCTTTCAAAGTACCCTCTGAAGCAAGGAAGCAGTATATCACATCAGTGGGTTTATAGAATCATCACAACTTCTACTATCAAGCAGGTGAAGATCCTCTTGTCATCTCTGGAAAAAAAAAAAAAATAAAAAATACAGAATTGGCCCAAACTAATGGTGTGGTGTAGGATGACATTAGACAGGATTGTAGATCCATTCATTCTTCGTGACACCATGAATGCCGAAAACTACCATACCATGCTACAAGATGAAATCTGGCCAGTTATCAGTGGTTGGGAGAATGTTGAAGATTTGTTTTTTTATGCAAGATGGCACCCCTCCACATTTTGTTTTTGTCATTTGTGAATGGCTGAATGCCCATTTGCCTGGGAGATGGATGGGTCATCATGATCCCTTTGAGTGGCCAGTCAGGAGTCCTAAATTAACACCTCCTGACTTTTTTTTCTCTTTGGGATTGGTTAAAGGAGCAAGTCTACTATACTAAATCAAAGGCTTTCAAAGAACTTGAAGGGCAAATACAAGAAGTTATGTTTTCTATTCCACAAGAATTCCTGGTGAAATCAGTTGATGCAATTCCTGGGCAGCTTGAGAAGCTGGTAGCAAAATCTGGTGCTCATATTAAATTTTTTAAATAAAACTTCATGCTAAACACTTTCTTCTTGTGTATACTTTTTATAAAAAATTATAGCTAATAAATAAATTATAAGCATTTTAAAATGAGGATTTACTTCTCAATCACCCTCTATAGTGAAAATATCTGAGCAATATTAGGAGGCCAACTGTATTCAAATATTGTAGTACTTGACATCATTCTGGACATATTTTTATAACAAATAAATGGTCTTCATTCTTTTTTGTTCAAAGCGTCCCCAAAATAGTGAGAAAAAACACTTACCACAAAATATCTGATCTAAAAATTTAGATACCATACATTTGTTTTCATTCATGCCTGACTACAATAAATCCTTGGACCTGCATTCTACATAGCTTAAGTTTCTTCCCTTTTGTTGGTACAAGAAGAACAAAATCTTATCCACTATGTCAGTCAGTTAAGTGCCATACATGAAACACGCTTGGGCGACCATGTCTCGAAAGAGACATGACTGACTGGGCAGAAGATTATCCCGCAGTAGGTTGCCATTGCTTTCTGCAGTATACTGGTTGCCAGCCAAGGCTATAGAACCCAATCTGTCCTGTTATTTAACCGATAACTGGAAGGAAGAGACAGATCAATACCTTTCCCAAGAGTATTTGCATGTAAGTGAATGCAATGAATTTAACTGGAATTCGAACTCAGGTCCCCGATTTCTCGTTCCGAGCCGATATCTACTGCACCACAACACACATCTGCACATCCACTATGTATGACACTTAAAATCAACAAATGCTTTACATAAATAAATGAAGAATTAATAGATTTTTCCTATCTCAAATTTACATTCATGTTCATTTTGCAAGTGTTTACATTGCTGAGATATTGTCTTTTCAATTATAACTTTTTTGTCATGACTACCAACTCATAATGCAGGGTGTCCCACAAGGTGAGGTACATTTTAAGAATATGTAACAGAATTATAAGATAAAATAATATCAGTAAACATAAAGAATATAATAAATATATGTAAAGTGAGGAAGATAAAATAAGGAACAAGTAAAATATATATGGCATAGATATGTATCAGACAAAAGAGGTGCTGTTGGAAAAGCAATACCTTATAGATGTAAACATGTACTTACAAAGTTGAACACAGATTGACTACAGGTGGCAGGCTAAAAGAGCTTACCATTAAGGTTAGATAAAGGTACCCATGAGAATGTAGACTTACCACTAGGTTACAGTCATCCTAAATGCATGGATTTTTAACCCCACCAGAAAAGATTTACCTGTGTATAGTGCAACCAGTTACTGAAAATGCATGATTCCTATCCTCTTAAAAAAATGACTTGTGTATTGTGCAATCCCCTATTTTTTATGTAAAACAAAACTGATCATAAAAATTTGTGCTATAATCAAATGTATATGCTAGCTACATAACCACATTAAGTATTTTTATAAATTTACTGTAATAACTTTGTGAAAATAATATTCAGATATCAAAGAAAAATAGAGAATTTCATCAGTAGTTTTGCTAAATGCCCTGATCCAATAAACTTTATCAAAGTAAAACAATAAAAGGAAACATTTAAAGTGGAAAGTTTTCTAAGAGACAAGTTCAGATTCAGGTTACAAACAATAAAATTGTTATTTTACTTGAAGGAAGAAGTGATTAGAATTTACTTTTAAACTATTGAATCTAACCTAAGAACATAAATAGAAATAATTTGAGTGTATCTAATTAAATGTACTGGTGAATTTTAAAAATATTATTTAACTAAATTTTCTTAAAAAGTTAATTTTTTAAAAGTTATGTTCAATGGTTTCATGATGTCACAATTCTATTCTTACAGGTGAAGAGGCTCATCCCTTGTTCCCTGTTTAGGATGTGGTTTCCAGCTTTCTTTTTTCCAATCTTTTCACTCTTTTCTTTTTTCTTTTTCAATTGGAATAGGTAGACTAAACTATTGCCTGGTTCCTACTCCACCCACGTCTATTGAACAGGTGAAGAGGCTCATACCCTGTTCCCTGTCTAGGATGTGGCTTCCGGCTTTCTCTTTTCCAATCTTTTCACTCTTATGTAGCCCCCTGCACATCAGTGGCGTTACCGCCTTGCTCAGAGTGATATGATTTTTAAAAAAAAAGTCTTATAAAAATCATGAAGTACAAATTTCTTATAAATAAAAACTATCATCTTTAAATTTGTTGCAATAAATAACATTTGCTTTATACTCTTACTATTTAATTTTATCTCTTATGCTAGAAGCTTATAACAAATAATAATCAACAACCATCTTGTATTTCTTTCAATAAAAAGAAATGAAACCCAAAATGATTTCTTTAGTGAATGAAGCCATTTTTTGTAAATCTATGAGAAGGTGCAACATTTAAAACAAACAGAAATTTATGTTGGCACTAAAGAATAAATTCTGTACTTATTTATTACTGATGTACACAACATTTAATTAATGTTACGTTGTACTGAGCAAGCAAATAAACGGCAACTTGTCAGAGTGATGATGAACAGAAATCAGCCTGGTACAGCATCTTCACACCATCAGCACTTGCAAGCCAAGAAATTGCCAACAAGTGAGAAACTCAAGCTGGCACCAAAATGGCAAATTTTATTTCAAAAAAGATATTTCACACTAGTTAAGTTTGGATTTTGAAGTTGAGTAAATCAACTACCACAATATATCCTTCGCAGGTGGGTATTTTTTAATTGACATTGCCAAGGCTTATTTCTTCAAACCTAGTTCCACGGGAATATGGCTTTGTTGACACTATCAGTAAAAGATATCTTCTTCAAAATTTCTCAATGGAGTTAGTGATCTTGCATGTGTTAAGTACTTTATAGGCATCCAGTTTACATTGTAGCCTCTGAATTTCATTAATGATAGTTTTATGTTTGGTTAACTGATCAAGATTTGTCAAAGATCTACTGTCAGGACCAAAAATCATTTTTAATATCTCTGAATTTTTACCAGTTTATTCACAACTTTGAGCAAATTGATATATACATTAAATTTGTAATGTTTATGTTCAGTACCTACAATCAATGTCAAGTATCAACTATTTTACTCTTTATGAATTCCATTCTTAATCTAGGTGCTACCAAGTAAAATAATCCTGATAAACACCATTCTTTACAATTTCTATAGATAGATATGTTTGCCAATTGTCTGGTTCACACTCCTCCCAAGTCTTTTGAACAGAACTGTTTTTCTAAAATAATTTAATTCTCTTTCCCTCCCAGTAGACCCGTGTCTTAGTGGCAGCCTCACTTTGCTTAGTGTGAACTGATAAAAGGTTATTTCAAGAGATTTTTATGTTCTAGCAATAGCTATGAACTATTTTGAGATATACAGTGATTACCTAAAAACCTACAGGAAAATGAGTTATTTAAAAATATTTTATTACTCTACACTGTATTAATATAGCAATTCCTATGTCTATGTCCACTGTATGAGCATTTCAATGTGCCATCAACATTTTATTTTTATTTGAACTGTAAATTAGAAAAACTAATATTGTCTACTGTTGGGTTGATAAGGCCTTTTATCACATTTCATCTTAAAATATTCACACCTGATTAATAAGGAGATACTGTATCTTGATTTAACTAATGTTTCTCATTTTAGTAAAGTTATATCATGTTATGACAAAGACTGAATTGTTTTGTTGGAATGAAATGTATGCTGAGTAAAAACTTAAATCTTGAAAGCAATCCCACCAAAAACAAAAAAAAAAATTCCAAAGAATAGAACGACTAGCAAGATGTCAAGAAGAATATCAATGAGAGATCAAGGTTCTATGAAAATCATATAATTTAGGAGCGGTCTACAAGCATACTGTAATACCAAAAATTCTTTTGCTAATATTGACATGTAGAGAAAGTCATTAGCTTTACCAACTTAGCATTTAAAAAAAAACAAACAAAATACTACCAACTTTTCAGACCCCTGCAACTATTGATGAATAGTTTTGTACAATTAGATTTGAATTACTGAGGCAGATTAACTGTACTCTTTCAATCAAGGAATGAATTGTACATGGTTTCAGATCAAATCAAAACATAAAATTACTTGCTGGATTAACAAAGAATCTATGTTAGCAATCATCTACAGGTGTAAGCCAGTAGTTTTTAATCTATTCTAATAGTATTATTACAATGTTAACATAGATGATAACACTGATGTTCTATCTACATCAACAACACTGCAATGATGCCAAATTTTGTCAGCTATGCTTCCAGCAGGTGGCATTCATTTGTTCAGATTATGCCAAAAGCCAACATGGATCCAAATATGGATTGCCTCACACGAAAGTGGAACATCACTTCTATAACCACCATCACTGACAAGATGCAAAGGAAGAAAGGAAAGGAGTGGCTTCACAAATGTTACTCTATTTTCTTAAGAAAATTTGTACTCAAAGAATTTTGATTCTTGGCCAAAGTTTTGGACAAAATATACAAAAATATGATGTAATAAGCTGACTGTATAGCAATTTACAATGTCAATAATAAAAAAAAAAACATATGGAAGTGTGTGTGTGTGTGTGTGTGAGTGAGAGAGAGAGAAAGAGAGAGAGAGAAAATACAATACAAAATTCTTCTTTGAGATACTTTTGGTAAGAGATGAGCAGACTAATGTCGAATAAAAAGTAGTTATTTGTTAAATGAAGAGAGTAAAGATCTAGTAAGTAAAATTCAAACAAGCTACCCCTCCTATCAGCACTTACTGCCTCTTAACTAGATTTCTTACAACAGAAGTGTGACATGGCCATTCGTTTTGCATACACATCTTCCATTTTTTTCTAACAGGAGTCTGAGACTCCTACAAAGAATAGTAAACAAAAGATATGATTTAAAACAAATGTAGGTCAGATTTTAAAACAAAATTTCTTGGATCTCTTGGACAGATAAAGATATTCTGGTTCAGATAAGAAAAGGAAATTTTATACCACTATACAATTGGAAAGAAGAATTTCTATTGTGTTTTTTCCCCACATATTCATAATATCTTAACATGGTAATATTCAGTCATTTTATTTGTCAATGGTAGTATAGATTTTCAAGTTAGCAATCTACAACCTACAATAGCCTTTGTTATGTCATTAACACATCTTTTTTATTGAATACCCCCCCACCCCCCCAAAAAAAATTCTCCAACAAATTATATTCCCATGAAGGGAAAAATAATTTTTTTAATGATAGCTGATTTTGAAATTGAACAACTGCAATACAAAAGGCTAAATCCACCAATTTGGAACTTTTTTTATAGTTTATTTACAAACTGACTTTAGCAAAATTTTTTGCAAGGATTAATAAACACATGAAGTGATAAAAACGGACTTTATTTTCAATCTAATTCAATTGCTTAAACTAAATGATCATATGATTTTTTACCAATTCAGTTACTTTTATTGTTCAAAATTACAAACTAATTCCTCTACACTGACCCAATCAAACTATTGTTCTCATCTTTGATTGTTATTGATGTTATTAAGTTTTTGGTTAAGTTCTCTCTGGCCATTTTCTTGTGTCCATTATTTTGGCTAAATAAGTTATCTTATTTGTTGATTGTTATTTTTGTTTCTGATGCTGATTCTTGTTCATTTTTGCTAAACCACAGTATATGATTTCATTACCAGAACCAAACATTGAACACACAATCACCAGATAATAGCAACATTTCACCAACCAATGCTCATATTCACTATGCCACTGCTTGATGTATTTTTAGATCTTTTAAATCTAATGACAGATAGTTTTGACATTTTCGTTATTATGCCAACTACATACTGCTTTTGATATGAGGAATCATTGATATACTTTAACTGATAATCATAACAGAAAAATAAAATGGTGAAAATGACCAGTGGCTACTTAGTTAAAATATTGTGTCTATAATAACATCTATAACATATCAAAGATGAGAAGAATAGCCAGATAAAGCAAAAATAATTCCTCAACATAGCAAATCTATCTAGTCACACAATCAAAAACACGAATTCATCTTCATAAAACTTGGGCACACAATTATGAGTCTTAAATACTCACCCTATTGTCAATGCAGGATACCATATAAATAAATCCCTAAGGTACTGAGGTGTCATATCATATTTAGGTTGATATTTGCTTATGTAAGTTAAATCGCCAAGATAGTATCATTCCATCAGGTTCTCAAGTTCAATTGATCTTAACGGACTTAGAAAATATTTCTTTTTAATTATCTACAATTAAGGAGATTCTTTAAAAGCTTTTATCTATACAATTTTAGAAAGAGATTATGAATTACAGATTATGTTTGAAGCAATGTATAATCTTACTCTTTCTTTATTCAAATTCTTATTTCAATGACTTCTTCATTCTTTTTGTACATCAACTATCAGAAGCTGTCAGCTTATAGATTTTGCTGCCGAGGAGTTGGAATTTACAGAAAATATTTCCCAACATTAAAACTACTCAACTGCCAAAGGGCAAAGTAATCACCAAAAAGTTTACTTATGTAACTGTCAACAAGTTTGTAAATCATTGGACAAAAAAATTGTAATATAAATCAGTCTTTCACTGAAATCCATCTGTTATATATTTAAAGCCTCAAGGACACAACACACCTTTTATATATATATATATATATATAGACACGAGAGAGAGTGAGTGAGTGAGAAATGAGAGACAAGAAATGAAAATATATTCAATTGTGTTAAAAGTAAATCTTTGTGTAAAATCTAATTGAGTTTTCTTAAAAGAGAGAAATTAAACATTTTGTATAAAAAAAAAAATGAAAATGATGTAAGAAATTTTATTTCATTATTTTGTTGGAATATGTAAACTAGAATTATTTTAAAAACTTTTCATCACCATTGTCTGTGAAAGAATCTAAAACTTAAAAAAAAAAAAAAGAAAAAATATCAAAAATAAGACATCACATTTTAATCTTTTTTTGTTGCCAATTTAAACTGATTCATTAAAGCTAAAATAAAAAACATTATTTCCTGTTTGGAATTTGTAGTTTTTAAAAATGTGCGCAAATTTTATTCATTGTATATATTCTTAAAATGTTATTTTTTCAACCTAGAAAAAATGTAAGCCCATGGTAGCAGAGCCAGTAATATATATTTTAATTGGTATTTATAATTAAAAAATAACATATTCAATATCTGTCAAAAAGATATGATACTGTAATAATTTATGAATTTTATAATATTTTAAGTAATTTTCTAAAATGACTTTAACTATTACAAGAAATCAGGATTGTGTAACTAGACAAACAAAATATCATCAACTCCAGAATGAAATCAATTGTTTTTTTTTATGTTTTTTTTTTTTTGCAATTAGATAGCCATTTCTACAGAAAATTTGTGTGGGAGTGAGAGATATTATAATACTAACAATAAAAAAATAGCTGTTTGATATTTATTGCAATTAACAAACATTATCCAAACATTAGAAATGCAATGTTAGCATACATCTTAACCATTTCTAATGTAGATCATATCACAAATGAAGCAGTGTGAGATACCATCAGACAAGAAACAAGTTCATTTGAAGAACTCAAACACTATCAAGAGGAGAAAGATGACACATTTTAAGAGACAACAATCCTTTTGCTAAAAATTTAATGGAAGCTTCATTTGTAAAAATTATGACTCATGTACAAATTTGTATTCAACAATCATTAAGTATTTTTGAAATAATCATATTGATACATAATGATACATTTTTTAATTATTTAAAAACATGTTGTTTTTTTTATTAATATGATAATCTTAAAATGTAAATAAATTTTTAAATAAACAATTCCTAGTAAAATTAGGAGCCATTTTTTCTTTTAAATTATTTCTATTATTAAAAAATGCTGACATTTACTGATGTAAAAATTAGTGTAATAGGTTTTGTTAATTTCTGATCAATTTTTATGTTAACATCTAATTTATACAGGCACATTAGAACATATATGTATAAACACACAATTTGTATTTTGGACAATAGATATAGATCAATGACATACTATTAAAAAAAAGGTTTCACTAGTGTGACTTATTAAATATTTACATTAACAAATTCATTTCAACCAAAAGAGAAAAGGAGTATTTGCTAACACTTAGTCTCATGCTCCTTAACAGGTATAAAATTATAATGATTAAAAATTAATTTGATTTTATTCAAGATTCAGTTATTAGATTTTGGTTTTTTACAGGTTAAAATGAGAGCTATGAAATGTGAATGATAGATCATGTCTAGAAGGATATGCCACAAAATTTTCATTTGGCCTGACCAAGAATAGATCAAAAACATCTACCCGTAAATTCTGATATTTAATCATTTAATCAGATTTTACGAAGTGGGTCAGCTAAAGATTTTTCAGCACCAAGTACTAAAGTAGGTATGTTATGCTTGTAATGCATAAAATTATGGATGTGCAGGTGGTGTAATGGACAGGGGTTTATAATGAAAATTTTGAGAGCAGACATCAAATTTCACTTGGGTTTGTTATAAGCACCTTTGTATGGATCTATCTGATCTCCACAGCTACGAATTAAATAGTAGGCCTTGTATTGGAAAATTTTTATTTTTTATTTTCAAAATATTGTTAATCATATAATCATTTTTATTTTCAAAATATTATTAATGCAATATTCATCTGGAAAAAAAAAATTCTAACAATTCAAAATATGTTCCTTTAAATAACCCATAGAGGGTTGCTAGTTTATATATATATATATATATATATATATATATATATAACAAAACAGATCAATTATAAAATGATATTTAAAATTTCAAGCTGTTATTCCCTTTCCACTTTTTTTACTAGAATGTTCATATAAATAAGAATTAGGTCTTCTAATTAAGTTACATAATTGTGAATGAATAAAGTTTACAGTCAAGGATGTAAAAAGTGGACAGTCCACTTCTTTCAACAAATTCAAGAGTTACTTCCCTTGTTTTAATTTTCTTCCTGTAATCATGTATATTGCTTCTATGTATATTGCATTGTTGAAAAGAAAACAAATTTATAATATTTATGCTAATATCTGGTTCTCAGTAATTTGGTGATTTAATGCTGGTTAATTTAATGTCTGATGTGGTGTACTGTTGACTCTTCTATAATCCAATCTTTATAAGATTAAGTTTAAGTTACTTTGAGAAAAACAACCCTGTTTCTATCTGAAAACAAGCGGGGTTTTTACCTGTAGATATCATTTAGATGCGTTATTTTCAATTTTCATTAAAATTGAAACATTAAACCCAGATTAAAATTTTATGAGAGGAAATAAAATGTCAATGCAAATAAACTAAGGATTATCCTTCTTTGTGAAGAAAAGTATTGTAACAAACCATGAAAACTGTTTAATATATACCATACATAAAACCTATGCTGCAAAAACAGCATATTTAGTTGTAAGCTTCCACACTTGAATAGAAACAAGGAAAATTTTTTAAATTCAATGAAATGAATACAAATGATGTTCCTTATGCAACATAAACATTCTAAATGTAAAATTAAGAGAGATATGCTTATTTGTGCATTTAGATAATATTCTATAAGTTTGTGCAAATATTTCTATATGCTTGTGAATGTGTTGGAATATTTTTATCATTTGTAAAAATAAATATTGTATTAATTTGCATATGAATGCTTTCCTGATATTCAGTAAATGAAAATTATGAGGCCTAAGATAAGGAGGTACTATCACAATCTTAATTTAGTTTTTTCCATGTTTATTCTGATATTAATTTGTCTAGAAGGTCATCCAAATTCAAATACTAACATTTTTCAGTATTGGATTAGCTCACTCTATAAGTATGGTGTTCTTGTAAGCAGAATTTAAAGGAAGTTTTGAGTTTCAAGAATTTAAATTAAAAAGTATTTGCTAAACATTTCTTTTTAAAAAAATGCAGAATTAGATGAAAACTAAGACAGTTTGTCATGATGTTAATGAATATTTTTTTTTGTTTCTTTACCCTACCATCCACCACCATATTTCAGGCCATCTTAGGTATGTATAATTGATTAGAGTTATATATATATATATATATATATATGAAAAGGTGAGAGAAAGAAATATATAAGTATTTACATGTTGTTCTTTGTTGGATTATACTGTGATATGCCTATTTTATATATTTGAGCAACAATCTCTTTTATGCAGGTTTAATTAAGAATAACAGACAAGATATTAAGTTTTTTATATAATTTTTTCATGTGCTCTTATGTTTTTATTTTCTTTTTTGAACTCAAATTATAAGAATTGTCCAAAGGTTTTATATTTTTCATCACGTTATTAATGATAAATACCTTGTCTGTCATTCTTAATGAAACTTGCATATATATATATATATATATATATATATATATATATATATATATATTAAGCTAGACATGCCAAATTTCCCATCTCTTCACTTACAACTCTATCAAAAAGTAAAAACCAAAAATAGACTGATTTTCAAAAAAAAAAATTTTTGTGATGTATATGTCTCAAATCTTAACCGTTACTTATTTTTTTATTTCTTTACCTTTTTTTTATTTTTTTATTTCTCTTTTTTAATGTTATTTTTTCTCATTTTGATATAGACTGACTGTTGCTGAGGAGACATGAAATCTCTCTTAGGGATTTCATGTTGAAATGTTCATTCAACATTTTTGAATTTTTAAAATTTATTTTAATTTATATTGGCTCTGTAATTTTAATTACATTGAGCTCTCCCCCTGTATCATTTTTTAATATTAAAATTTTTAATATTAATTAGGATCAGGTTCTTGGGATTTACCTTCCTACGTTTCCGTTTCGGATTAAAGTAATTTAATAAAATAAAATATATATTAGTTTGTGAGTGAGTACATGTAGCTAAGGCTATTTTCACATATTCAAGGAGCAAGAAAATTAAGTGAATTGTAAGGATTTTGTTGTGTAAATCCAAATGAATCTTTGTCAACTCAAAGGAGAGGAGAAATGTAAAGATGTTAAACAAGCAAGTAACTCACAACATTAGTGTAATCACATCCTCCTAATATGACAGAAATAAATTTGCACAGGAAGTGAGCTATTGACACAAGTCAGGGTTGGTGCCAGCTTCCACATCAACAGAAATATACATATACAAAACAACTAATCAAGACAGTAAAGATTGCCTTTATAAACATATGTGGAGTCCCTCTCTCATACATATGTACACACATTTATATGCCTATATGTGGTCATACATATAAACATGTTGGAAAAACATATGCAAAATAACTCACATGTACATAGAAGAGTGGATCAATAAATCTATAGCCCATCAGTTATTAGATTCATTTTAATCTGAAGTTTTCAGAGTATACTATTGTATCTATATGATTGATAGTTAAGTGTTGCATTAAGTGCATTGACAAGGAAGTAGATTATGATGAAAAATAAACATTTATTACATAAAGGCTTTTTTTTCACTAGGCTACAAATTAGTGACTAACCTATGTCAATAAACTCAAATATTTAGTCCAACACTCAAGATTACAAATATGCATACACAGAACCAATATAATAGCACACTAGTGAAAATTTTGAATGCAGTTAAATGTGGTCATATCAGAGTGCATGTATTTATAGGTTTACTAAGGTCATTTATAAGCTAATAATAAGCAATCAGAAATGAAGCCATTGTGCTTTCTCCATTTCAAGAGTCAAACAAATTTAGATAAACTCTCTCATGAAATCATCCATACAAATTTACACTTATTTACTACTGTAAAATCTACACAAATGTCACCAAGTAATGACGACTCAAAAAAAAATGTCATTTGACATTCTAGGTTTGCTGCTCGTGCTGACAAGGAACAAGGACACCGCCTCTATTAGACATTGTATACAAGCAGAGAACAACTCTTAGTTATACAATTTCCTTAACTCAAGTAGTTGCTCATTCCAGTAGTGCCACAGCACAAAATACTCAAAAACAGTAGCAAGAAAAAAAAAGTAATATTAATATTAGCCTTTTCCGTATAAGGAAACATTTGACATTCATTGACCAAGCAAATTTAAAAAATCTTTTTCCTGAACAATTGTTTTAAGTCCAATAACTGTTTTTGTTCTTTCTAGTAATGATGGAGTTTCCTTCCAAGCCTTTTATCTGAAGTAGTATTGAACATCAATATCATAATTATATAATTTTCTTTTCAAGTTACATGGAATATCCATTTTAGTTGTTGTTGTTTATAGTACTAAAGTGATGTGATTTCTCTTATCTGTTGCAGCTCTTTCAGTTCTTTGTGATTTTGTAGTGTCATTCTATGATGTTCAAAGAAGGATAATTTTTGCCAAGACTCAATCAAAGCCATTTTAAACTATTAATCTGAGAAAGAAGTTTAAAAACAGCTGGTAATTTAGATATTTCTGATTAGTTTTTGCCCCATACATATAAAAGTCTCAATCTGACAAGGCTATTTAAGAATATGACAAGTTTTCAGGTTAATGTCTTAGTATTGCTGCAATTTGCAGTGTTGGGCAAAACTACATCTAACACAGCCTAAGCTACGTTCAATTTCCTTATCTCCTATACTAAATTTGTTGTAACTCATCTGTACACCAAGGTATTTGAAGTATTTAGTATTTACAAATTCCACATGCTGAATTTTTATGACAGATTCAGAGTACATGCCATCACTGTTTTCATTCCAATTCCTGATCACAATTTCTGTTTTGGAAAGGTTTAATTTATCTCTTTCATAACCAAAAGACAACGGACATGTCTTTCTAATTATTCCAATTTTAGCAATTCTGCTAACTTCAACCATTGTTGAATACATTGCAATATTATAGTAACCTTTTAATCCTAAAGCAGTTGACTTGGTTAATATATAACATAATGAAGCAATGTTTAAAACTACATTCAAAATATTTAAATATTTTTCTTTCAAATAAGCAGAAAATGAGGATGATAGCAAATCAAAAATTCATTATATATATATATGGATGTCTGTATTTGTGTGTCCCCATTCTAACAAGCACTATTCCTTCAAAGCCCTTGGTCCAATTTCAACCAAAATGGGGTTACTTGTCAATCATAACATAAACCTTTGATGCATGCAAACATTTTTTGAATCGATTTACAGGGTATGACAGAAATCACTGAAATGCTTAGAATTTATGAATTCTTTCCAAGATGCCTTATGTGAATTCAACCAAAATCAGCTAACTTGTAGATCAAGGTCCAAACATTTGATGTACACAATTTTTTAAATCAATGTACAGTATTCATCAAAAATCAATGGCAAACATAATTTCAGATGGTCTTTCGCGTACTTTTATGCATTTCGACAAGACGATTCACTCAAACTAACCAAAAACGAGTCACTGGTAGATCAAGGTCTGATGCCTTGATATGCAAACAAAAATTTCAATTGACACACAGGGTATGGCAAAAATGAATCTTGCTTTTTGCAATTGTTTATTTCTCCCAAATGCTTAGTTTTATTCCAACAAAAATCAGGTCTTTTTGTAACTTCTACCTTAACAATTTCACGTTTTCTACAACCCCTCCAACATTGCAGGGACAATGCATCCACTTCTTCTGTGTCACGTCATCACATCACAGGCTCCTGTAATGACCATCTCATTCTTCCAATTGTATGCACATTATTCCCATTTATTGGCAAAATTGATCATACATGAATCCCATTTTACAAATACAATAAAAACCTATACTTATTTTTAATTTTTTTAACTTATGCATCACAGCAACCTCATACTGGAGCTTTTTGAATAAGCATTTGACCTTATCATTTCAACATAACCACTGAAAAAACCCGAGCAACGCTGGGCTATACAGCTAGTATTTTTATATATAAAAAATGATTTCTATAGTATCAGTTGAATCATGTAGAATATGCAGGCATGCCAATAATTGAAAGGTCAAGATGTCAGATTAGTTAAAATTTTCAATTAAAATTAGTTGAAATTAAAATATCAAGTAGTAATGACTAAAAAACCATAGTTCAGTGTTAATTTCATTTGACATTTATTCCCCTTAATTTTTCTATGTAAAGATATGTTCATATATTTCTTATATTATATTGTTACAAATATACAAAGTACCATTAGAAAATATGAAAAACTTATAATGAACTAAAAATAAATATGTATCTAATCGAAATAGCTGTATTGAATCAAAGATAACCAAATTATATACGTCAGCAAGAGGCTTAAAATAATTGTAAATGATAAATATATTTTAAGAAATTTAATGAGGGTCATCAAAATAAATAAATAAAAATTAGAATGTGGAATATTTTTATGGAATGACAAATGTTTATTTAAATCTTGTCTTTTGTTGGTGTCAAATGGAAAGCTATAAATACAGTTGCTTCTTGGAAAGGATCAGTGGCTGAAAGCAGATTCAAGCTGTCATTGAAGAAGCAACACCAACAGCAGGTTATTAACAAGTAGTGCATTGTGGGAAAATTACAGAGAATGTGTGGAAATGATTAAGAGAGAATGAACAAAGGAAAGAGAGTAGAGAAAGCATTAAGGAAGGAAACAAAGAGATTGTTAGAGTAACAGAAACTTAGGTGAAGAGAAATGAATGGGGAAAAAAGAAATAGAAAGAGACAACAATGAAAAAAAAAATCTCTTTTCTAAGAGATATGGTCACTTATGGACAGAGAAAAAGAAATATTATATGCATGCATAGAGTAAGGGGGTGACTAAAAGTGAATCTTGAGGTTTAATGATTGTGGGAGGAAAAGAGGAGTAATAAAATGCAAACAAAACATCAGAAAAACATTGTACTATATACAACAGGCAAATACTGTTAAATACTTAATCATGTTTGCAAACTGTGTGTGTGAGTGGCAGACTGATACTTTCTACTAAATGAGACAGATCAATAATGTTCATTGCAAACAAGTGAATCAAACATTACAGGTATAAAAACGGCAGTCAATTTTGTTTTATACCTTATGTCAGCATAACTAATATAAAACTAGATAATAGCCATTATAAAATATAACAATGAAGATAAAAACTAAAAATACCATGTTGTATGTGTGACTCACTTCAATAAACTATATATGGAATCAATTTAAATAAATATATATATTTAATTATTGAAGAAATGTATCCCATAGGTAGTCTATCAATACATGTAGTAAGGTTTCCCTCCAGTCACATGGCATTTATCAAACAACTGGACAATAAAGAGGAGCTTTCAAACATGCAATTATTGACTTTAAAGCACACTTATTCAGTATTGAATTCATATTTATTATGCTTTTGTATTTCCCCTTTTTTTGAGTATTTTAGTTTACCAGTAGAATGAAACGTTGTTAACCAGTAGAATGAAACTTTGTTTTAAATCAGTTCTTGTGATTATATGATTAATAGAGGGTGAAATTTGGAGTGAAACTAAATCTTTTTTGGAGGTGAAACCATATAATCTTTTAGGCTATTATCACTTGAATCCTACTATACAAATACTAGTAACCACTAGTCTTATTAACAATTAAAATACTTCAACAGCTAAATAGAGGAATTCTTGACTAGATAAGACTGGTTTCTATTTAAACAATTTCATGGCTTAAAATGCATTTCTAGAAAATCAATGTGGATATGTTTTCCATTTTCTTTTGAATAATTAGAATCTGTAATATTATGCCTTGGCAGAATAATAATGAAGCTATAAAAAGATGGCCCTTCCTAACACATTTTAAGAGTACAAAATTACTTTTATTTACAAAGTAAGAAATAGCTCAAACAAAATTTGATTGAAATCATATTTAAAATATAGAAGCAAGAAGTAAAGAAAAAAAAAAAAAAACAGCCAAAATAAAAAAGAAAACTTATCCTTTTCTGGTGCTTTGAAAAATATAATTGAATTTTTTGGCATTAAATCTAGTGCCATTTATTTATATGCCAAAAGATCAAGGTACAAAATTCATATTCTTTTAAGCCGCTAAAGTTAAATACATTTTTTATGTTACTCTAAGCAGGAGTTGTAAGTTTAAAGAAATAAATTATATCATTTTTTTAATATTTAACTGATTTGTCTACATTTCTAAAGAACAAATATAACTTACTGACGTTACTCTACATGCAGGGTGATGGTGCATTTTCTTTTTGGGTTACATGAATGACCTTAGTTACATTGTAAAAAAACAAAACAAAACAAAAAAACACAGACTTATAAGACAGTTAAAAAAAAATAAAATTATTAGGAAGGGCAATGCACTTTAGATAGAGGAAGCCCACGAGGAAGACTTTCTTTGGCACAAAAGTTGAAAGCAAGAGATGACATTTGTTATCTCCAAGTAACATTTGTCCACAACAAAGTTTTTAAAGGTAAAGGTCACATTTCTAATAAAAAAATCTCAGCTAATAAAAGAGAGATTTACCTGAGAAGCTCATCAAATTCCACAAGGATGAGAGAGAGAGAGAGAGAGAGAGAGAGAAAAAGAGAAGGCTTCCATGGAATATATTGAACAAAATTATATGGATACTGAACAAAATTAAAATCTTAAATCACCCAAGATAATGGAAGTATAACACAAAGTTATGAGTGCACAATACAAGACATTTGTTTTTTTTAAATATTTACAAAATCTTTTGTTCTTTCATTCAAGTATTTTGCCAACATTGATTGTTTGGTAAACATTATTTGTATTATTTCTAAAATTGGAGCTAGCAAAAAGTTGAAAACAAGCTTCACAAAACAAGAAGAAAAAAACTAGCTTTTAATTCTTATACTTCAAATATGGATGTGCATTGCGGTGCAGTGGATATTGGCCTGGAACAAGAAATTGGAGATTTGAATTGAATTTGTTGCATTCACTTATGCGCAAATACCCTTGGAAAAGGTATTAATCTGCCACTTCTCTCTCCAGTTATGGGTTAACTAACAGGACAGATTGGATTATATAGCCTTGGTTGGCAACCAGTCTACTGCAGAAAGTAATGGCAACCTACTGCGGTAAAATCTTTTGCCCAGACAGTTATGTCTCTTTCGAGACGTGATTGCCCAAGCATGTAGCACATATCACACTTGACTAACTTCAAATAAGAGCATTCAGGATCTACCAATATCACTTTATTCTTCAATGTGAATCATGGACAAATATGTGTGTGGTGTAATGTATAATGGCTCAGAATGAAAAACTGGAAAGCCATATTTGAATTCAAATTGTGTTCATTATATTTCACTCATGTGCAAATACTTTTGGAAAAGGTATGAATCTATCACTTTACTGCCACCCCAACTATGGGTGAAATAGCAGAGCAGACTGGGGTCTCTAGCCATGGTTGGAAACCAGTCTAGAAGGATAATTTATCAATTGTCCATGGTCCTCAACCCACAGCAATGAAGTTAAGAAGAAACAAACCTTCAAATAAAGAAGCCAAAGTTACTTTAATTTTATGATCAATTTTGTGCGTTATTAAAATTTCACAATTCCTATAAAATATACATAAAAAAGAAAACATTCTAACTTAGTATTCATATTTATTTCACTTGGTGCTAAGAAGTAATAAAAATGTATTTAGTCAATGATATTATATCCTGGTTGATCATGGTATGTAATGAATGATACAGATGTAATAATTATCAGTCTTAAAGATAAAAAAAGAAAGAATTACTCTAGACTTTATCTGTTCAGTTAGTTCTTTGATCTTTAGGTTTAGTTATTTTCAGAATGCATTTTTTTTTAAGCCAAACCAAAACATCCACTCTACATTCAAATAAGTGTACTCTCTTTACTGCATTTTTAAGATGGCAATAAATAATGCCATCCAGTATTTTTAGTTCTAAACAGCAGAAAAAAAATGCCATGAAGCAAGGCTCTACAAATATCAGAAGTGTGATACATTTTAAGAGAGTAATCAAATACTACAGCAGGAGACTTTGTTGAAAAAAAAAAAGTGCTGATCCTTGCAGGATATTTGAGAAACCATTGCAGACATGTGCTTCTAATGTACATGTATATCAAATATCAATTTATCAGGATTAACTAAAGCATAAATTTAGTGACAATATTTATATTTTTAGTTTTAACCCTACTTCCCTGGAAGGAAAAGCCAAAGAGGCCATATTGGAACTGGACATTACCACATTACATGCTGATGATGGAATGGAAAAATTATATGAAAAGTTGGATACGCACTTTTCAAAAGATGCTAACCAGTCAGCTTTTATGACATGAGTTTTTTTAACAATATCGACAGAATGACATGTCAATAGATGACTACCTTATTAACTTTGACCTTCATGCTGCAAATTTAAAGAACTGTAATAAGCAGAATAGGAGTCAAAATGATGACTACATATCTGTTGGTAACATCATGCTGATGATTCAGCAAAAGCAGGAAGACAACAGTCAAACATTTTTGGATGAGACACTTGGTTCAGCAGTCCTAGACAGTGGTGCTTCTGCAACTGTTTGTGGGACTAAATGGTAGAAACCATCCATGTACAACAACAAAAAATAAATGTCCGAGAAAAAAGAGAACTTACAAGTTCAGTGATGGAAAGAAACTAAAATCACTCTTCACAACTACTCTACCATGTGTCATTATTGGCATTGACGTCAGTATTGTTATTGATGTTGTAAACTTGAACATTCTGCTTTTATTAAAGATGCCATGAAAAGAGCCAAGACATGTTCTCAATTTTGAAAATGAAAATGTCACAGTTTGGAAAAAAGTTACACTGTGGTGTACCTAATCTAGTCACTATCACATCCCTATTATCAGACTTCCACTGGATTGTGCTAAGTTTAATCAAATACTTTTCATTAAGGAAATTACTACTAAAAACAAATTGAAAACTATTGGAATTGCAACAAAATTAAATAGACAATTCAGCCAAGCAAGTAGTAAAGAGTTGTGTGGTTTAGTTAAGAATGCAGGAATAAAAGGCCTTGAATTAATAAAAATTTTACAAGAACTTCATAATTCATGTCAAATATACATTCGATAGAAAAAGAATGAACACAAACTCATTGTTGAATTCTCATTAAGTTAATATTTTAATGAAAGTATTCCCCCCTCCCCCCCAAATTAATGGAAAACATATTGCATCGAATTGATCACAGTACAAGATAAAATACTGGAGTTAGGATTCCTAGTAAGAAAAGTTCTGACATTCTTAGTGCTATATTCACACGCTGGATAGCATATTTTGGCACTCGAGGATCTATCTTCACTGACAATGGCAGAGTATTCAATAACCAATCATTTAGGTACATAGGACATAACTTGAATATTGTAATATGCACTACTGCTGCTGAAAGTCCATGGAGCAATGGTTTGAATGAACAATACAATGGAATACTGGGAGAAATGGTAAAGAAAACTATTGAAGACACAAGTTGTAGTTTTGATGTAACACTTGCATGGGCTATAAGTGCCAAAAATACACTTCACAGTGTTCATAGTTATAGTCTTAATCAACTTGTTATTGTCAGGAATCACAATTTGTCTTCTTTTTTAAATGACAAACTCCTTGCATTAAAAGGCATTTCTACCAGTGAAGTTGTTGCAAACAACCTCAATGCAATGCATGCTGCCAAGAAACATTTTATAGCATGTGAGTATTCAGAAAGATGCGCACTTCATCACCAAGTTTGAACAAATATAGTGCAGACATACAAGACTAGTGACACTGTTCTCTATAAAAGAAAGATATGTGATAGATGGTCTAGGAAAAATCATAGGGTGGGAGCAATAAGCAGGTACTCATTAAATATGATAGTAAATATGTGAGAGTGCATCCATCCTATTTAGTTCCCTACCCTGAAGCATATCAAAATTCTGAAGATGATATGAAACTGGCACCCAACACCTTACAAAAAAGGCCTGATAAAACTGTAAAAGTATCAGTTTTTGAAGAGAACGATACAGACAAAGAAAGTCAAAATGAAAATATTGAACAACATCAGACTGTGACAGCAAGGAGTAGATCACCCTAGTAAAACTAGTATTAAGAAAATTGAGTTCCCAAAACCAGGACAAACTATTAAATGCAAGATTGCCAATAATGATTCAGAATAGAGAAAACTAAATAACTTAAGTAGGGCAAGTAAAGCAACAAGTAGAAACAAACATTTAATGAATGTAGTTATTGAACAAAATGAACTCTTTTGGCAGGACTTTGAGCAAGGAATATCAGAATGACAAGCAAGCAAGGTTGAGCAACAAAAGATGAAAACATCTTGCGATGAAGAAAATATTAAATTTCTCCCTTTAATGACGAGGATCTGGAAAAGGCAAGAAAGAAGAAGATCCAAAGTTAGCTTAAAAATAAAGTTTCTAACAAAGGTCAACTCAAGATATCTACAAAATGGGTTTATACTTGTAAAAGTTCTAATTTTTTTTTTTTTTTTTTAATCATCTCACCCCAAGCAAGGCATTCCACTACCACTATTGCACATGGGACTACATAGGGGAAGGTAAAGAGAAGGAGTGGTTAGACATAGGGAATGTCAGGAGGAAGGTGACAGATGAGTAAGGATAGCGAGGATGAGGGTTAGGCAGATGGGAAGAGTGCTTGATAGAATGGGAGAAGGTTAGTGTGTTAGGAGGTGTCTATTGACCTTACATTTAAACTCCTGGAGATTGTAGCCGTCCGGGAAGCAATCGTTTGGAAGAGAATTCCACAGTCGGGAAGTGCGAGGAAAGAAACTGTTGGAGTAGAAGTTATGGCTGCATTTTATCGGTTTCACTGTAAAAGGGTGGGATCTAGTTGCTAATCTAGTATCTCGTGCAAATTCGTATTTAGGGGGCACCAGTGATCTAAGTTCATCGGAGCAGAAGCCGTGAAAGTATTTATAGAAGAGACACAGGGAAGCCACGTCGCGCCGGTAGGAGAGAGATTGCAGGCGGTCTGCCAAGTCGGTATCTATAACATTACAGACCCTCCTCTGAACCTTATCGAGAAGCCCAAGGAGAACAGCAGGGGCACCCGACCAGATATGGCAGCAATATTCAATGCACGGACGGATGGTAGATTGGTAAATGTGCAGGATAGATTTAGACGGAAAAAACTTCCGGGCCCTACACAGAGAACCAACTTTCATAGGAGCGGATTTAGCAATGGATTCGATATAGTCATTCCATTTGAGGTCTGCTGAAAGTGTGAGACCAAGGAGGCGCAGTGTTTCACTCTCTGGGAGGCAAGCCTGGTCCATGCTAATGGGAGGTAGGTGAGATTGTCAATGATGGTTAATTGAGAGTAGCTTCGTTTTAGAAGCATTAAAATTTACTAGCCATTTCTTACCCCAGTCCAATATGGATTGGAGGTCTTTTTCAATCTCGGCTGCGAGGTTAGCTTTGACGCCTACACCAGATTTTTGTTGAAGGCGAGAGTAAACTGTGGTGTCATTGGCGTACAAACCTATTTGGGCTCTTATGGAATCAGGGAGATCATTAATATATATCAGGAAGAGTGTAGGACCTAAGATGGAGCCTTGGGGGACACCTGCGTTTGTATGGTAGTTCTGAGAGGCATGTCCGTTTAATACCACCTTCATTGTGCGGTTAGAGAGGAATGACTGGATTAGTTCAAACAAATGTCCAGTTATACCATAGCTCCGCAGTTTACATAGAAGGCCAGCATGCCAAACTCTGTCGAACGCCTTAGATATATCCAATGCAATGGTTCAGGCTTCGCCATTCCTGTCGAGTGCCTGGTATATGTACTCGGTGATGGTCATTAGCATATCAGCAGTAGACCTGGTGAAGTGGAAACCATATTGCTTGTCCGAGAGGAGCCTGTGTGCTGTGAGATGCTGAACCACCTCGGCGTTGATAATGGCTTCGAACACTTTGTCAAAGATCGGAAGAAGGCTGATAGAGCGGTAATTTGCAGGGTCAGAGGGTTCTCCAGTGTTTTTAAATATAGGAACTACAGAGGAAGATTTCCAACAGGCAGGAAAGCAAGAAGCAGATAGGCAGAGGTTGTAGAGCTTAGAAAGAACAGAGGAGAGTTCAGGGGCACATTTCTTTAAGACTATGGTTGGGATTCCGTCACCACTGCTCGCTTTGTGAGGGTCAAGTTTTAAGATTATCTTAGAGACAAGCGAAGGTGTAATGTGGACATCATTCAGTTATGCCTCTGTTCTAGGTGAGAAGTCAGGTGTAAAAACTCCAGATGAGTCCAGACTCAAATTGTTCGAGAATCTGCGGGCAAAACATTCAGCTTTATCTGCTGGGGAGGTGAGGACCTCAAATTTGTTGATTAGCGGGGGTATTGTGGACTTGCTCTTGTTAAGTACTCTTTTACAGAGTCGCCAGTAGTCTTTAGAGCCGAATTTAGAGCATGCTATGCGTTGCTTCATTCTGGCAGCAAACAACATCTTAGCTTTGTTAAGTATCCTTTTACACTTATTATGAGCTGAAGTGAAAAGGCGCCTGTTTTGGTCCGATGCGTAGTTACGATAGAGTCGGAAGAAATGATTCCGGTGGGCAATGGCAGCCGAGCAAGCGGGTGAGAACCATGGAGACGAATGAGATTTAAGCTGGAATTTCCTAGCAGGGATGAAGGCATCGATGCCAGCCTTAACCCAGGAGGAGACCTCGGATGCACATTCTTCGATGAGAAGACTAAAGACGTTGTTCCAAGGGATGTCACAGAGGAAGTCTCAGAACGAATCCCAGTCTGCTCTTTGATAGCAGTAGGATATTCTACTTGTCTGGGTTTCATGGGTCGGGTGGGAGTGGCGTGAAATATTGACGGACACTACAGTGTGGTCAAAGTTTCCAAGTGGGCAGAGTTGTCTGGTAGTGCAAGAGTCTGGGATGGAAGTGAAGCAGAGATCTAGAAGTGAGTCCCTTCCGTTAGGGTTGTCGGAGAAACGCGTGGGGAAGTCCACTACTTGTGTAAGGGATTGGGTGATTGAAAAGTTCATGGTGTGGACACCAGCAGGATCAGTGACAGCGTTCTTCAGCCACTTGGTGTGGTGGGCGTTAAAGTCACCAAACACGAATACATGGGCAGAGGGATGGGAAGAAATGGCTTTGTCAATATTGTCAGAAATGATGTCAAGTAACGAACAGTCAGGGGAGGAAGGAGAGCGGTAGAGAAAGAAGAGATAGCTAATCGAGCTGAGAAGTAAGAGGCGGAAGCACATGAAAGAATGGCAAACAGATTTGTAAAGCTAGACTTGTAGCTCTGTTACGCTCTAGTAAGGGTTTTTTCCATTTGACCTTCTCCCTTGTGTGGTGATTGTACCCAGCGTGCGAGGGTTCATGTTATTATCCGTGGCTTGCATGTGACCGGCAGTAGGCGAACGGCCATTACGGGCGTATTGACACGTGAGGCAAGGTGATCCCTTTTACAAATAAATATCTGTCGAATCCATTGAATCCTGTTCATCTATTTCTTTCATGGTAGCAGAGCATTAAGACAATGGCTTCAAACTACAAAAATCCACCCAAATTTGAAGAGCAAAGTTATGAAGAATGAAAGAACGAGCTATCTATCTGACAACTAATGACAGACATTGACAAGCGGAAACAAGCCTTAGTGGTAATGTTGTCTAACTGGAAAAGCAAGAGAGGCAGCTTTAAACTGTAACAGAGAAGATTTACACCAAGAAGATGGTATGGAAACTTTAATTACTGCACTGGATCAGTTATTTTTACATGAAACCATCGACACAGCCTATGAAGCACACAGGAACTTTGGATTCCAGAGACCTGAACACATGGTGATTTCAGACTACATCGTAGAATTTGACCAGCAATACCAGTGAAGTAAAAAAAAATATAAAATGAGTCTGCTGAATGATGTACTAGCATGCAGGCTTCTGGATAATGCTAACAAAAACAATCCTGACAGCATGTGTATCAAGTGAGCTATGTTATGATACAATGAAGTCCACTATAAAAACAATTTTCAGAGACATTCTATATAAACAAAACCATTTGGAAGGGACTAACATTGCATTAATCAAGCAAGAGACATCATTATTCACCAATCAAGGTAGGAAGTGAAATCTACATCACTTTTTTCTAAAACCTAATGATAAAGTTAAAGAAACTAATCCACCTAACAGATACGGTAAAGCAAGTAGATGCAGGATTTGCCAAAGTGTGCTCCATTGGTGGAAAGAATGTCCACATAGAAATGATTCAGTTAAGCTTACGGAAGATTTTCATTCCGGTAACAGTGATTCACCAGTAGAAGAATGTAATATCATACATATTACACAGAATAACGTCTCCAAAAATGAAATTTTTCTTGTAAAATCTCTAAATTCAGCAGTCATCAACACAGATTGTACCAGGACAGTCTGTGGACGAAGATGGCTAAGACACTATATAAAAACTATAAATAGTGATGTTACACCTAGAAAAAGTCACAAACCTTTTCGTTTTGGTGACGGAAAAATTGTAAATTCATTCCAAAAAGTTATTTTGCCAGCCAAAATAGGCAACACTAGATGTAAAATAGAGGCTGAAGTGGTCGATGCAGATATCTCACTTCTGTTAAGCAAGACTTCATTGAAAAAGGCAGGAACTATTCTGGACTTGAATTCCGACAAGGCTGTGATGTTTGGAAAACCCATAGAATTACAGTTTACATCTACTGGTCACTACTGCATTGATATTACTGACACTTCTAACTTGGAAGGACTGGTAGTAAATGAAAATATTGATGACTGCGATAAAGTTAAGATGCTGACTAAACTGCATAAACAATTTGGGCAAGCATCTGCAGAGAAGCTAAAGCAACTTCTGAAATCTGCAGGTACAGCTAACTCAAATATTCTCAGCAAACTAGAAGACATCATCCTAAAATGCAGCACATGCAGATAACATGCAAAACCATCACCTAAACCCATTGTTGGTTTTTCATGGGTCAATAACCATAACCAAACTGTAGCTGTGGATCTACATCAGCTGGAGCCTAACCTGTGGTACCTGCATATAATTGATGAATTCTCCAGGTTTAGTGCTGGATGTATCACAAACACCAAACAGTCATCTATGTTTGTCCAGAACTTTATAAAGTATTGGATAAGCATTCATGGGGCACCATGGCAGTTTCTCAGTGATCTTGGTGGTGAATTTGACAGTGTTGAAGTATGAGACATGGCTGAGAACTTCAATATATGCATAATCACTACTGCTGATTATTCTCCCTGGAGCAACAGTCTACTTGAAAGACACAATCAAACACTAACAGAGATTTTGATGAAAGTCAAGCATGACCAAAATGTTGACTGGGAAACAGCCCAGAACTGGGTACTAATGGCCAAAAACTCACTACTTAACGTATATGGATATAGTCCATATCAACTGGTTTTTGGGAGGAATCTAAATATTCCATCTGTCCTCACCAATCAGCAACCATCTCTGGAGGGTACCACAATTGGTGAAGTGGTGAGAAACTACATAAATATAAATGCATTACACACAGTAAGACAGGCCTTCACTAAAGCCGAATTATCTGAAAAAATCAGAAGAGCCCTGTGTAAACAATTACAACCCACACCTGACATCTGTACATCAGATAACAAAAAATGGAGAAGACCTGGCATGGTAATTGGCCAGGATGGGCCTGTTGCGTTTGTTCGACATGAAGGGATACTAGTGAGAGTGCATAAGTGTAGACTACGTTTAACGCACCCATCAAATGAAAAAGGAAACTTCGGTCCATTATCTGATACACCAAACAACTACAGGGATGAGAAGCAACTAGATCCTATCAAAAATTTGGAATTATCTGAAAATTCTGATGATGAGCAATCTCCACAAACCTCACAGGCTCCAAGCTCTAACAATAAAACACCAAATGACAAAATCCACATAAAACCAGACCACATCATAAGTTATACACACAAGGAAAGCCAACAACAAATCCAGGCTAAGGTAATCAGCCGAGCACGAAAGGCTAAATGAAAAAATAAAAACTGGTACAACATCAAAATTATGGAACCAGCTAACTTGGCAGGTGAGGAACTATCTGTAGACTTGGGCCAAGTCAGTGACCTTAATAAAAATGAAACCACCAGAGTGTCTGCTGATGATAACAGTGTCATGATTGTGGATAATACACAATTCTAAGAAGCAAAAATGAAAGAGCTTGATAGCTGGAGACAGAACAATGTCTACACGGAGGTAAAAGATACCGGACAGAAATGCATATCCACTCTCTGGGTTTGTAGCTGGAAATCAACTATGGACAGCATTATACCTAAAACGAGACTTGTTGCTAGGGGATTTGAAGAAATACAGGATATTCAAAAAGATTCCCCCACTTGTGCCCATGAGTCTCTGAGACTGATAATGGCAGTATCAGCTCAACATCAATGAAAGCTACATTCCATGGATATTAAGACTGCGTTTCTCCAGGGACAAAAGATGGATAGGGAAGTCTACATAAAACCACCTAAGGAAGCAAAATATGATGAAATATGGCAGCTGAACAAATGTGTCTATGGGCTGAGTGATGCATCTCTTCACTGGTATAATAAAGTGAAATCAGTCATGACTGAGAATGGTGGGATTATGTCAAAAATGGACCCCACAGTTTCCTATTGGATCTCTAAGGATGGCAGCTTGATAGGCATACTAGCTTGCCATGTCAATGACTACATTTGGTCAGGAGACCAACAATTTGATGACTTTATCAAAAACATACGGAAGGCATTTAAAGTGGGAAAAGAGGACAGCAAAATCTTCAAGTATTGTGGAATTGATCTCGTCTGTATCAATGATACAATACAACTCAAACAGGATAAATACACTGACAAAATATCACCAGTTGTTGTGGACTCTATGAGGGCCATGCAAAAAGACTCATGACTCTCAAAAAATGAAAAGCAGTCATTGAGATCGAAGGTGGGACAACTATTATGGTTAGCACATCAGAGTTGTCCAGACCTACTATTCGATGCCTGTGTATTAGCGACAAGCATTAAAAATTGCATGGTGCAGGACCTACTACAGGTAAACAAAGTTATTTCCAGAGCCAAATCATCTAAGCTGTCACTGAAATTTCAACACCTTTGAAAAGATGAGTAACTACACCTGATGGTATTTAGTGATGCTTCTATGGGAAGTCTTCCTGATGGTGGTAGTCTGGGAGGCGAAATAATCCTACTTGTGGGTGAATCTGGTAGATTCTCTCCAATTTGGTGGAGCTCAAAGAAGATCTGGTACATTGTGCATAGCACTTTGGTTGCTGAAACTCTCAATGTCTGAAGCAATTGACATGACAGTTTTCATTTCCACACTGTTCTCTGAACTCACAACAGGTAAGCCAAATCCACATAAACTACCTATGTGTCACAGACTCCAAATCTCTCTTTGAGGCTGTAAAATCATTCAAACTGGTTAAAGAAAAATGGCTTAGAATTGAAATCAGTGGAATTAAAGAGCTAATGGATGATGGACAGATAAAGGAGTTCCAGTGGTGTCAGAATAAAATACAATTGGCAGACTGCTTAACTAAGAGAGGCGCATCACCCCTATTTTTAAGGAGTATACTCCAACAAGGCATAATCAATGAACAAGCACAATTGGCTTCAAGTAGTAAACTCTTTACTTATTTTCTTACTTCCTCATTTTCATTTACTTTGGTATACACTCTAGTAAGGGTATTCTCCCTTGGACCTTTTCCCTGTGTGGTGATTGTACTCAGCGTGCGAAGGTTCATGCTATTATCCATGGTTTGCGTGTGACCGGCAATAGGTGAACGGCCATTACGGGCGTATTGAAACGTGAGTCAAGGTGATCCCTTTTACAAATAAATATCTGTCAAATCCATTGAATCCTGTTCATCTATTTCTTTCAGCTCAAGGCTTCCAGAACAAAGATGCTTGCAATAGAAGAAATGATTTTCTCACCTGCTCTAAAGGTTTACGTATAGCATTGGAAATAAAAGCATCAAATCATTGGATGTGTAAATTCATGGACATAAAAACTGTTACTACAATTGGTTTATTCAGATCTTTTGAAAGAGGCTAATGTACATCCAAATTATATTTAGAAGCTCTCTAAATGTGTAAATGGTCTGACTAATACTTCAGGATCCTGGCACCTGGCACTCAAGGATGAATTACTTAAATTAAGAGCAGGAGTTTCAAAATATGACCAGGCAATATTTACATGATATTTTGAAAACAAAATGCAAAGTATAATTGCTGCCCATGTTGATGATTTCTGCTTTGCAGGAACAAAAATTTCTCAGACAAGAGTTATAGATAGGCAAAATTTGTCATTTATTTGAAGTCAAATCTGAAGAAGTTGCTAAATTCCAATATATAGGATTAAAATAAAAAAAAGTTAATATCAAACTAGGACAGAATGAATATGTAAAAAAGTTAAAATATATCAAAGTATAAATAGGCAAAAATTTGAAAGACAATATATCCACAACAGAAGTAACAATGACATGGCAACTGAATGGTCAACTTCATTAGGTAGCCACACAGATCAGGCCTGATTTAAGTTATGTTAGTGCATTAAATTCTGTATTAAAAGAAAAAAAAAATGAAGAATGTATAAAACAAGAAAACAGAGTAGCAAAGAAGCAAAAAAAGAAAAATCCCAGATAGATATTCCAGATTTAGGAAACTTAGAACACTTAAAAATTATTGTCTATAATGATGCCTCTTTTGCCAATTTGACTGCAAGGAAGTTATATATTCTTTTTGGTAGGAAGTACCAATGGATATATGCCCATTGCTTGGCAATCAAAATGTATTAAGAAAATTGTCAAAAGTACTCTAGCAGCTGAAACATTAGCCATGGTTGATAAAGCAGAAACATGTCTTTTTTTATAGGAAATTTTTATTAGGACTGTTACAACTTGAAGATAATAATGAAAATATACAAATTATATGTAAAATTTAAAATTCTCTATGCTGTGGTACATTCAACACAAATTTTGGATAATAAATTTTATATCGAAATGGTTATTTTGAAAGAAATTGATTAAATCTCTTGGATAGAAAACTGCAGACACACTGACAAAGAAAAGAGTACCATCATTTAAGATTCTTAGGTTCATATCAGAATCCACTGTTAATGAATTTACATTCTTATATATATATATATATATATATATATTAGTCATCCACATACAAGCCTGTTTCATTGTATCATATAGCTCATCAGTGTGGCTAGACATCCACTTGCTTCTGGCTAGGATCGAAACTTGACTGATTTGGTGTCAACTGGAGTTGTTAACCCCTAAGCCATAGGCGCATGCGCACACACACACAATGTTAAAAAAAGGAAGAACTGTTAATCTTCAAGAGTAACTCCCATTGGCAACTCTTCAACCAGATAAACGGTGGATTACTAAGAAGGGGCTGAGCAGCCATTTTAGATAGGCCACACATGTGGAGAACAAATGAGTCTGAATAAATCATTCTCTTTCCATTACATGTCAGAGTTCCTTTAATTTGATTTTATAAGTAATTAATAAGGAGATGATTTAAAATTTAATCTCAGGCTGTTAGTAAAAGATAGTTTTAAAATCCACAATTCTTAAGTATGACTGATTACATAAAGGAACAAGTTGACAGTGTTACATATTCTGATACTATGCACATATTGGTAATTGATATGCGATTTCTGCTGCTACTGGCATCTTCATATTTTTTTAGAACAAGAATTTTCTGATCCACATTTTAGCCATCTTAAATTGAGTAAGAATGAGGTTAGTAAAAATATAATAGAAAGTGGATACCACCTCAACAGAATCAAAATATCCAAATTAAAACATAGTATAAGGAAATGTGAAAATATTGCATGACTCCTTGACTAGCAACAAAACTTTATTCCAAATCTATGGAAACTTAATATTGGAATCTTTAACACAGCTGGCAATTTTCATGTGGTACAGACCATGAAAAGTGAAATTTAAACCACAGCTTATTAAATGAATTGACATCACCCACGTTTTTGCAGTTTTTGTTTCCATTTTATATGCCATTTGTCAACACACCAATTGCCGTCATCTGACATTGATACAATATATAAACTGTATTTGTTTTAATAAAATTGCCCTGAAATAATTTTATGCTTGTGTTTAATACCTATTTTGTTCAGAAAAGTAGGACATATCTTATCTGTAAAAGAAATTTGATTCCCCCCACTTTGTGTAGCCTTGGTTTTATCACAATTTTACAGTTTTAGCTTCAATCTTGCACGCAATAACAAAAAGAAAAAAATAATGGTTAAAACAATGTGGAAATTCTTTTGTAGAGTTGTTGATGTTCACATGAAATTAAGTTTTAAACCAGAGCATGAAGTTTTTTTCTCAACCAGTCACTATAGAACATATAAATATCAACTTTAATTGAATGTAAGTTTTAGCCACCATTTTTAGTAGACGATGAAACATCAATAAAGATGGATGAAAATTAAAATTTTGTTGATTATATTTTAAGCATACAAGATAAATATACTATTTTAGTAGCAAAGATTTTACAAAAATTATTGTATGAAATCTGACTTCTTTCTTCTTTGCAGTGAAATAAGTTGATTCTAAATCTGTTGTTAATCCTCAGGCCCTGTTTATATACAAGGGCAGTCCATTTATTAAAATGGAGAAATCTTACCACTTCGGATAATATCATTAAATATAAGAATTTTTGAAACAGAGCTCATATATTAGGAGTGCTGAATAATTCTATACTTTATATTTATTAATAAATAATTTCCTTCTAGTTCTATTGAATTAATTGCTTTCCCTTTTCCTGGGTCAATTAATATTCATTTAATAACAAAAGTTTTGAGTGTTTACATTATTTGTACCAGGACTATTATCCTCATTTTTGGAGTTATCAGATTTTGGAGTTGCTTGTTGATTTGAGTAACCTTGAAGGACTTTCCAACTGAACCCTTTATTTAATCTACAGGAATAGATTGTTCTCAGTCTAGATAGTGTAGTGTTTAAACCTAGACCTGTCCTTCCATCTATACCTAAAGACATTCTACCTCCCCACCATATTAACTGTTATTTATCATTTTAAATGTAGTCGTGGAGTTGATTACATAGGTAGAACAACGCAATATTTAAATGTTAGGATTAAACATGTGCCTGCTAAAATACTCAACAAGAATTTTTCATTTGTTGATACCATTTGAAACACATACACATCTTCTATAGCAGATCATCTGATAAATAATCTGAGTTGTGCTGCGGAGTTTAGTGCAAACTGGTTTTCTGGTTTGGCCAGATCGCACTTGTTCTATCTAAAGGTGTTGGAGACACTGTTTATCAGGTCCAGAGAGTCCTCACTTTGTAAACAAAGAGAGTGTTTGCTTGGGCTTGCTTTGCTGGGTCTCTAGCATCTTATATGTAATAACTTTTATCAGATATCAAAAAAAAAAAAAATCTCCCCCACCCCTCCATTCATTCATTTCATCCATAACAAATATTCTTTTTTCATAATTTTTCCCCCCATTTACAGTTCTGAAGAGAGGGGATGAAACCGGTTGACTGGTGTTATGCTAAAATTTGGCATGGCCAATTGCATTAAATTAAACAAAATCTTTGATTACCAGGCATAGATGAATAAAATGAGAATTACAAGTACAGGAAAATTATTGTCTAAAATACAAGCTCACTTACAAATGAAGTTGTATATTTGAATAAATAGATTTAATCAAATAGATTTTAAAAATTAAATAGATATCTGAAACATTAATCTTGAGATATACTGTTTTTAACAAAAGGAAAACAATTTCTTAGGATAACACACACACACATATTCAACATTACTGACAATAAAAAAAATCTTCAAATTACAAATTAACTTGCAATCTATCTTTAGTTTCAATTGTTTACATTAACATGTTATAGAGCAAGGCAATATGCCAATAGATAAAAACAAAATGAGTTTACTTGTTTGAAGCTTTTCATTTTTTTTTCTTAAAGTTATTCTTCCAAACTTAAGTTACTAAAATCAATATTTAGATAGTCTGAAGGGCTTATACACTTTGAATATAAATTCAACACTAATTCTGAATCTTTATAAAATATAATATTTTGGAATAAAAAAAAACAAACTTTCTGATAAGACACTTTGTATGCAACAGTTTATGCTGAATTTTTTTTTTTAATCATATCACCCTGAGCAAGGCGGTAACGCCACTGATGTGCAGGGGGGCTACGTACTAGTAAAGAGAAAAACCAGAAACTACGTACTTGGAAAAGAGAAAGCCGGAAACCACATCCTAAACAGGGAACAAGGGATGAGCCTCTTAATCTGTTCAATAGACGTGGGTGGAGTGTGAACCAGGCGATAGATAGATCTATCTACTCCAATTGAAAAAAAAACTAAGTGAGAAGATTGGAAAAGAGAAAGCTGGAAACCACACCCTAAACAGGGAACAAGGGATGAGCCTCTTAACCTGTTCAACAGACGTGGGTGGAGTGTGAACTGGGAGATAGATAGATCTATCCTCAATTGCTTCATTAAAAAAAATTTAGTTAGATAAAAAGCAACTATGAATGATTAATTTGTCTTATTCTATGTGTCTAGAGAAAATGAGCAATCAAAATCTATGCACAAGCTATGCATAGTACAAGAGCACGTTTGCTCTCTCTAAGGCATCATGGTTATAGTTACATGTAGCATTTTGTTCTGAATAATGTTCTATATACCAAAATCACAAAGATATACCACTAAAATAAAAAATATTTAAAAAAATATGTTTAAAAATTAAACCAAAACAAATTGCAATGTTCAATAGATTTTTATTATCTTCTAGAAGATTAACATTACTGATGTCCACATTGATCTAGACTGAATATTTAGTACTAATTATAACTATGCGCTCACATACACAAAGATTCCTTAAAATGTGTTCATAATAGGAATCTGAGGGAAGCATGTTTCAAAGAAAACTAAATCATTTAAATACCAATTTGGGTTATATAATTTAAGTAAGATAGTTTTGATTCGGAAAAATAGATGTCAGTTGTGAAAATAAAAATACATTAGCCGAGAAAAATTGTATATTAATGTATAAGAGAATATATTACATTTGAATTTTCTCTAAGAACTGGCATAATATTATATAAAATTTAAAACGTTTAGCAATAGAATTATACAAATGTGTCTATAAGGGTAATTTTTAAAATTCTGTGTAGAAATATTTTAAAGTGATTTCTAACTAACATAGAGGCATTCCAATTCAAATCAAATGGGTTGGCTTCGAAACATGAGAAATTTTTTGTGTAGTGATACTATGAATTTAAAACCATTGTAACAACCATTACAGTATATATATATATATATATATATATATATATATATATATATATATTACTGATTTATACACACTGATTGAAGTTCTCAATTAGACATGTATCAAAGAAGCAGTGAATTTCAAACAATTATAAAACTAACAATATTAGGCTCTATATCATTTATTAATGTTTTATATACATTGACTAAAGATCCCAAGTAGATAAGTTTCAAACTGGCAGTGAAGTACAATCTCACTACTTATGAAGTTACTGATATTGGAGACTACAAAGTATTTTACAGATTTGTATCTGGGGATGAAACCCCTAAGGCAAACTAGTATAAATCGAACACTGAAATGTAATTTCTGTCATTAATCTAGTCTGATTTTGTGGATATATTCTACATAACAGATTTGTATAAATTACGAGTAGCTTCTGATTAGAAAGACATCAAATTGGCAGTGAAGTGCTACCATTATACTAGTTTGTATACATAAAAATACAGAAAAATTGTATATTAATGTATAAGAGAATATATTACATTTGAATTTTCTCTAAGAACTGGCATAATATTATATAAAATTTAAAACGTTTAGCAATAGAATTATACAAATGTGTCTATAAGGGTAATTTTTAAAATTCTGTGTAGAAATATTTTAAAGTGATTTCTAACTCACATCGAGGCATTCCAATTCAAATCAACAGTTTTTTTTTATTTTAAATTTACTACACTTAGAGAGCTTTATGATAGAAATTGAATGGTACCTATTTTACATCTCTAGGTCAAAGGGTCCCCGAGATATGACCCTTTGACCCTTGTCAAAATGGTAACTTTTGGAAAGTCATCATAAAGTTTAAATATCAATATCTCAGTTGTTTTTTCATCCAAAGATAAATTACATAATATTTTAAAATACTAGCATAGATCCAGAAGGTGATCTATTTATTTTGTTTAAAGGTTAAATAAAATAATTTGACCATGACCTTAACATCTAACCTTTAATTTCTCAAAAATCATATCGTAATTGTTTTTTAAATTTGGCAATATATTTGTTTGCCTTATGATAAAATATGTACAAAATTTTATGGTGAACTTTTGTCTGTGGCCAAAGTTACAAGGGTTTTACTGAGTTGGGCCAAAAATGGCAGACTGATATTTCCAACTACAGGCTACAATTTCATATCTCCCAATATGGTTAAGTCGTATATCTTTAGAAAGCTCTTTGAATGCTGATTAATATTCATATAAAAAACTATGATCACCAGAATTTATGTTGTTTGTAATTAGATATTGACCAATTTTGTACATATCTTGTAATAAGACAAACAAATCTGTTTTCAAATTATATATATATATATATATAAAAACAATGATATGCATTTTGAGAAAATTAAAGGTGAAAGGTTATGGTCAAATATTTGACCTTTAAACAAAAAATATAAATAGATAACCTTTTAGATCTATGCTAGTACTTTAAAATGGTATATAATTTATCTTTGTGGATGAAAGAAAAAAAAACAGCTGAGATATTGATATTTAAACTTTGTGATGACTTTCCAAAAGTCAACATTTGGCAAGGGTCAAATCTCAGGGACCCTTTGATCTAGATGTAAAATAGGTACCATTCAATTTCTATTATGAAGCTCTCTAAGTGTACTAAATCTGAAAAAAATCTGTCGGTAATGGTCAGACACTTTCAACATAGAATGACTCCATGGTACCAGTGCTAAACCATGGTTTGTGATGAAAATGTGGTTCATGGCTCATGGAAATGTTTGTCATCACAGTTAAGATAAAAAGGTAAATAAAAATTTCAAGCTTTATAATTATTAACTTGGTATGAATTGAGACCCCATTGTATTAAAATGTATGTTTAATGTTCATGGTTAGTAAAAATATTTCAAAATTTAAATCTTAATTTTAATTGCTAGATCTGAGTGAGGCATTGCTTTTTTAGTTTTGAGGAAATGACTGATGGGAGTCAGAGATATTAAAAAAATTCTGGTCAGCAAGGGTTACAGGGAAATGTTAAAAGACTGAAATCACTGTAAAGGGGATTAAGGGGACCACTCACATCATGTACATTAATGCTGTGCAACACAAGACGTTGAACAGACCTTGCTGCTATACCTCAGATACAAGTTTTGTTTAAGTGTCAAGATTTTGAAAACGTTAGGTACATTTGTATGTGTGTTCTTTGTGATTACTGAAACTAATATAAATTTACAGCTTAAAAAACAGTATACATCCATTTTTTAAAATATTTATATAAAAATTTTGTAACAAAAATATATGTGTAAATTTTGTTCATGTCTTGTGGCTTTCAAACATCTGAACTTTATCATATATATAGCCCTTACATTAAGAAAGTTTGACCACCCATGGTATATACCATACATGTGACAAGTTTAAAAAAAAAAAAAGAAAAATTAATATTCACTACTAACATATTTGAAAATGTTTCTAAAGAACTCTGTAAAATGCAAGATAAACTATTTACATCAAAGAAAACTCAAGATTTGATTTTAGGACTTCTGAAATAAACAGAATCAAAGAACATTTCCCAAATACACTGGCCTTTGTTTTGTTTATAAATAAGATTACCAGATGATGCAAAGTTATTCTCTTAGTTTATATGTGAGAGAACATGGTTCATACAACTATATTTGGTAGAAGCGCAATGCATTCATCTGTATAAAATGCAGATATACATATCCAAACTTGTATATCTATCAATGAGTGTTTCTCTATATAAACAAACAGGAACCAAGTTCTTAATATCAGTAATAGACTTGTAAGAATATGAAACCACATTTGCTATAATTCTAAAAATTCTACATTTCTAACAAGTTTTTAATTTTCAAAATCTTGCAAAACATAACAATTATTCATACTGTAAATTTATTTATTTTCCAGGATAACATCAGTAAGCAAAAAGGAATCTAGAAAGAAGTTGCTTTTTATTACATACAAGTAAATGTGTGCATATCAACACACATGTCAGATTTTATCACTCTTTTATAAGATGAACATTAAGAAAGAGATAAGAGAAAAATATATAGTCAGCATAGAAAAATAGTATGAAGTGAATTGGCCACATTGGTAACCTTCCTGTAAAAAGCATAAAAGTTGAATGAACAAGTGGGATTTTTGTTTAGTGATATGCTAATAGTGATGATGCCAATCCATAGAGAGTATCAGTTATCATCTCAGCACAAGGAAAATATGCAAATTATTGGAATGAACAGCATTCAACTAGAGAGCCCCTCTAAATAATAGGAAGGATACTTCCTCATATAGGAGGCAATATCCATGGAAGAGGAAACAATAAAGAATTGTCTCCACTACTGCCACTACTACTACTAGCAGAAGCAGCAGCAATAAAGAAATGTTCTTTTAGAGAAGCTTAGTTGCTGCTTACAGATAACAATCATCTTGAAAAATAAAAGAAAAATAGGACATTCAGCTGAAAAGAAAGAAAAAGAATTAGAGTATTTGGTTGGTGTAGTGAAAGTAGTGAGAAAAAAAGGAAGGAAAAAGTCAACAAAGATTATGTGAAGATTTAACAAGAAACAGCTTATTTAGTTATGCATTGCCAGTTCAAGGGGGTCTCTTTAAAAACAAACAGCACAATCTCATGCTTTGACTAAAAATAAGACAAATTCATTAACTTGTTCAAATAAAAGTTCTAATCACAGAGGATTATTTTTTGCTCTTCAATCTTTCTTTGATTGATAAACTAGGACAGTGTCTTGAAACAACAAGATAAAAATGATCCATTCTGAAGAGTGAACCAATGGCAGCAGGAACATCTACAGCTATATTCACAACATTTTTATTTTTTTTTCTTCAGTATTTTTTTTTCTTGCTTGATTAGTAAAATTAATTCTAAATGGATGATCATTCGCAGATACTAAAAGATGTTCTTTAGACTCCCTGATCTATCAACTGTGCTAAGTCTCATATGTTTTATCAATATATAAGATATTGTGTGACATCTAAGGATTTATTTGCTGAAAAATAGCAATGTTTATTTACAGTTAAGATGAAAGCAAGTTTATTACTATATAAACAAAAGCTATTTGTAGGAAATGTCCTGAAATTTAAAGTTTTTAAATTATTAACCACATTGCAAGTTTGAAGCTTTCAAATTGATTGTAAGGCTGATTTGACATATAAACAGAAAAGTTTAATATCTTCAGAGCTTGCAAAAGGTAAAACAATACTGGAATTTATAAAAAAATAATCAGCAAACTATACCAAACTGTCAAGTTCCCTTAAGATCCTCAACAAATCTGGTGCAAGCCTGATAAGGACAAGTAAAAGATTTTATCTTTCCAATCTGTATCCTATATCAAGAGAAGTTAAAACAAAAATATATCTTGACTTTTTCAAGACATGACCTTATGCATTTTGAGAACAGGCATGTGTAAAAAGGTGCAAGATGTTATGTCCTAAGTAAAGTTGCAAAATGTGAAACCAATCATGTTAGATCTTTTAATAGACATCCATAAGGAACAAAAAAAAAAAAAAAAATCAAATGACACAGACAACAGAATACATGATTTTTCAAGCATTCTCTTTGTTGGCAAATACCATGTTATCCTTGACTTGGGGCAAATAAATAGAGCAGAACCCAAGTGGCCACTAGCAGAAACTTTCATTACATATTGAATTGTTAACAAGATAGAAATGGTGCTCATGGCAAATTTCAGATGGTATTAAGTTGACATCTAAGACAAATTGACTTTTTTTCCTTTTGAAGGTGCACATAAAATCATAATTTAGGCCAATTGATTTCAGAAAGACGATTTTTACACATGACAAAAAAAAAACAAAAAAAAAAAACTAATGAATATCTAATTAAAATCTGTTTCAAAGCCATTCATTTGATTAAGTGGCTTGCTGGTTCACCTGACCTTAATCTGATTGAAAACTTATTTAGCATTCTGTAGAGAATAGTTTACATTGGCAAATGGTAATTTATCAGCAAGTATAAATGCTTTCTGGATACTATACAATTTGTTTTATATGAAGAAATATAACAATAGCTAACAAATAAATGGATAAATAACTTCTAAAACAAGTTTCAACACATGCAGCATAAATTTCACATTATTATCTTTATAAATTTATCATCTCTTGGAGATTAAGTAACCTAGCTAATATGAAATCTAGAAGTTTGGTAAAATTCATAAAAATGTTACCAGTGATGTGTTGTCTACTATAATTTATACATAATTCTATAAAATAGCCTGCACATTAATCCTTTTAATTTTCTAAAAACTAGGAAAAATTAAAAGTAGCTATATGTAAGATGAAGTGCAATCTCTGATAAACAAGTATGGCCAAGAATAGTACATTTACTAAGATTTAGAATGTAGTATAATTGAGAGCAAGGCATAAACTTAGAAGTTCACAATAGTACATGTAAATCTAAAACAACAATAATAAATGAAGTTAAATAAAATTAAGATATGATAAGGTCATATGAAATTAATGTACATGTGATTAAATTTATTTTTCTCTTTTCTTTTAAATGAGTTCATATAAAAGAGGACATTTGATCAGGTTACACTTGGGCACTGATTAACTATATAGACAATTTGAATAAAAAAAACAAAATAAACTTCATCCCAAATCAACCTCAATCAATCATGTTCAACCTCTCTCATCAAAATTTAAAAATTCAATGAAGTGAGCTCTCAGTAAGTAAAAACTAAAGATTTAATTTTACTTCAGTGGTCTTACCAGTAAGACAAACAATTATAAAGAAATAGGAAGATTAAGTAGTTTATTATATTGATATCCTAAGAAAGAAGTTGTTTATAAATTAAAGCTGATATGTTTTAAAATGTATTAAAGTATTAAGCTGTCAAACAATTTTTTTATACAGTCAATAATTTCTTGAAAGTTTGAACAAAATTATCCTCAATATTAATTTCACATATTCCAAAAAACTAGTACAAAGTTTTATATAAAAGTTAAAACTACCTTTTAGTTAATATTCAAGAACAAGAGCGTGTAAAAGTATTATTATAGACATCTAAGCTTATAATGTGCATTGTGGTGCAGTGGATATTGGCTCGGAATGAGAAATCGGGGAGCCGAGTCCGAATTCCAGTTGAATTCATTGCATTCACTTATGTGCAAATACCCTTGGGAAAGGTATTAATCCGTCTCTTCCCTCCAGTTACGGGTTAAATAACAGGACAGATTGGGTTCTATAGCCTTGGCTGGCAACCAGTCTACCACAGAAAGCAATGGCAACCTACTGTGGGATAATCTTCTTTCTGCCCAGTCAGTCATGTCTCTGTCGAGACATGATCACCCAAGCGTGTTTCACGTATGGCACTTAACTGACTGAAGCTTATAAAAAGATTTGTCAGAAAGAGACAGTTGAAATTCATGGAACACATAAAGAGAGAGAACAAGGAGAATTTGACACTTGTAGGAAATACTGAAAGCAAGAGAGACAGAAGGAAACATCAAGTAACCTACTAATGAGCTTCTTGTGTAACTCAATTGTAAAACTGGTAAGAGAAGAATGGTTAAGGGGACAAAGATTGCTTCAGGCTACAAAGGATAGAAAGTTGTAGAGAGCTATGACTGGCCATTTCCTGAAGGGACATGATACACAAATATCATTTATTATTCAATCATAAATAGGAAAGAATAATTTCATAATGGAAATATCATTTCTTTAGTTACATTAACATATTTTTTCTCCAAAAATCTTTTTACTGGATATTTTTCTTTTAGAAATTCAACATTTATTTCATCAACAATGTCTCAATCAAAAAGCTCCTGTTTTTTGTATATCAACAAAAGATTAAAAATATTTTGACATTCATAAAACAAAAACAAAACATTAAATTAACTACTTCTTATTGTTTTAACTTTTAATTCTAATAAAATGATAAGAAGAGATTGTATTCTCACTTTTATTATTAACAAAGACAAAAAGAAAAATATATCAATTGCTAAAATCTCTTCATCTTGATTACAAATGTTTGCCATTTTGTAGCTCAAATGCTACTACATATTGTTTTTCATGCAATGAATTGTTATCCTTTTATTTTTTAAATCCTATCTACTCTTTTCTCTCACTTTTACATCTAATTACATGGGACACTTCAATTAACTTTAAATATAGACCTTAATCTGGCCAGCTGTGGCTTGTAAAGGATTAACTGCTTGAAATTACTGAATACTTTCAAAGATTATAACTATCAAAATAATACTATCACAAGATCAATATCTTATCCAAGTAAAAAAAAAAACACACACACACTGATAAGTATGTGCATAACCAATATAAACGTAATACGCCCTTACACAAAAGCTTCACTCTAGACATGTGTCTTCGGCCAAACACAACAGACATGCTTACTGAAGCACATTTTCACATGTGCAGAGATGCAGGCAAACTCATTTGCAAGTCAAGCTGAAATAAAAGGAAAAGTCCAATCTCTTAAGTAGTAACTCTTCCCACTGTTCCCCTCTCCAGTCTCTATTCCTGTATCTAGCTCAAATGCAGGAAGATTATCATCAGGAATCAAGATAATTAAGCAGAGTATAAGGTCATAAAAAGCTAATTAATTTCCTGAGAGGCAGAAATCAGCTGAGAGGTGATCTGCTTGGAAAGATATCCAATAGAAACTTTGTATCACTGTCAATGTTATTAAAGGAAAAGACAGTGAAAAATCAACTTTATTAGATAATTTCATATTTCAAGAAAGGAATTAAAAATGCAGAGGAAGGTAGAATAAGAGAGAGCTTGGAATTTGTAAGCTACAAGTTTAAAAGAGTTAAGAAAGAGGAAAAAAAATTTCGAAGTCTTAGAAAACTTAATATTCTAATGAATAATAAAGAGCCTGTATTTTATATTACAGCAGCAGAATTTGAAGATAAACCAAGTGTAATTTCAGCTCTTCCATGGATAATGATCTGATTAAGTGAATGCCTGACTTTATTAACAATTAAAGTTCATCAAGCCGGTCATTCAGACAGTTAATTTATTACAAGTAGGAACAGCCAGAACCAAAAAAAAAAAAAAAAAATTAAATAAAAATAGATCAATGTTGCTAAGAAACGAAGCAAAAAAAAATATAATTTAGATTAAAAGATTAAGAAAGAAATCTCAAAGAAAGTATTGTCTTATTACATCTGTAATTAATATACCTTAATTTAGAGAGTAACAACCACAGAAAATGTTTATAATTGAGCAAATGTCATTAAACTTTGACTTGATCTTTGTGCATTATGGATTTATATGAGACATGATACAATTGCTAATACATTTTTTAAATCAATTTTTGATAACATCAAATTCCATTTCAACATTTTACAGGCACCCTCTCACATTTTTGTCATTCTCATGATTTCTGAAGGTAGATGAGATACAACTGATAGCCTTTTGCAACTTATCAGGGTTTTTTATATATATATATCAGCATGCAGTGTAGATATAGAAGAATCCAAAGGAATATCCTGTACATACAGTGGTAGGATAACTCTCTAAGAGAGCTCTAAATATATATGTATATAAATACATATAGAGCAAATAAAAGAAAAATTAAGGCAGACACGTTATTTCATGGTAAATCGTTAGTATGAGCCTATTTCAGGTGAACCATCATCAGCTTGTGCCTTTATTATACAAAAGACTTTACACGAATGTGTGCAAGAGAGAGTTAATGTTTACTATTTAAATTTATTCATTGATTTAAAAGTAAAACACTGACACACAAAGGTTTGACTTTTTAATTTCAGTCACATTCAATGACTTTGTTCTAAATTGGTTAGCAAACAAAGCTTTAAAACTTGGACAAACTTAAAAAAAAAGTTCAACATTATAGCTGAATGACTTTCTATGGTCAATAATCCTATCACACCACTGGAATGGTGTGACAGGATTATTATTATTTATTTATTTTTTTTAATCATATCACACAAGCAAGGCGGTGACACCACTGATGCGCATGGGGCTACTTAAGAGTAGAATGATTGGAAGAAAAAAAGAAAAAGAGAGCCGGGAACCACATCCTAAACAGGAAACAAGGGATGAGCCTCTTCACCTGTTCAATAGACGTGGGTGGAGTGTGAACCGGGCGATAGTTAAATCTTTCTACTCCAATTGAGAACAAAAAAAAGAGAAAAGAAAAAAAAAGTGAAAGAAGATTGGGGGAAAAAAAAAACAAAAAAAGAAAGCCTGGAACCACATCCTAAACAGGAAACAAGGGATGAGCCTCTTCACCTGTTCAAAAGACGTGGGTGGAGTGTGAACCGGGCGATTGTTAAGTCTATCTACTCCAATTGAGAACAAAAAAAAAAAAAGAAAAGAAAAAAAGTGAAAGAAAATTGGGGGAAAAAAAAAATGCAGGGAATGGGTTTATTATACTGGTAATTTTTGTGTAGGGAATTTCTCTGTCCACATTGTTTAGATAAGATCTGAAGAAGACTCAATCCAGGGTTGAAACGCCATAAGCCCACGCCAACCACGTATTATACAAAACCATTTAATGGTCATTTTATGCATTGGTTTGCTTGTTTCTCCATCTTCTCAAAGGTTGGGATGGTTATCTAGTGGTCTGTTCATTCACTGCTGTTACTACTATAATCTGTTCTCCTCATATCTCTAAGGCACTCTCAGGGGAACATTTCACACCCTGTTGTCAATATCCACCAATGTCTCACCTCTGTTTGTAAAAATGTTTAATGTATACTGTACAATCGTGTGTGTGTGTGTGTGTGTGTGTGCGTGTATGTATGTATATATATATATATATATATATATAACTGTATGCTGCCTGCTTCCAATAATAATATAGTAGTCAAATTCTTCCATTAATTTATGCTTTCTAAAGGTATTCTTTGCTTGTAAAGTATATGGACAGTTCCTCACTTGACCAAATCCAGATGGTCCAATTTCCCAAACTATTCTTCATAACACCAATGAATAGGTCATTATATAAACAAACAAAATTACACTGCCCATTGGTAGACTGACTTGCTTTCTGTAAATCCAATTCTGAAATTATTCTGCTTAAGAATTTACACAAATCTGATGGATAGTTCTTTTATGTAAACAACAATCTCCAGAAGTTTTAAAAGATAATTTTTAACTTTGGCTGAAGAAGTGATTTCTCATTTGTTATCATTTTCCTCTCAATTTATTATACTAAGTTAGGTACCTTCAAATTCATGATAACTAAGATTTAAAACTAATTTTTAAAAATAAAAATCTTTCTTCAAGCTTTTACTTTAGTTTTAATTTCATGCTAATAGATTAATTTAATATTTCCAGTGAGCAAAATACCTTGCTCTTTTTCAAAACTAATTTAAATTGATTGGAAGGATATTTTTTATTTGAAATTGTTGATTTTAGCACCATTTTTAGCCACCTGTCATCAGAATGTAATTCTCTTTATTAAAAATCTTCCAAAAATAAAATATACTTTTCTGAAATTTTATTTCAGGAATATTAGCTGATTTAAAGTATAACTAATCTGATTTGAAACAAATATTATTTACTTTAAGTTTAAAATACTGAAAAAGTGCATTTTTTTAACACAGCAGTAGCTGTTTATTTAAGCTGTTATATTGACAGCTTGATGGCAGATGAATGTTTAACTAATGCTGTTATGTGGGGTTGGGGGAGTTATACGTAAAGAATAACTGAATATGCACATCTATTATGTGTAATTTTTAAGTATTCAGTAATATTGAAAATTTAGGAAAATATATCTGTAATCTAATGTTTTATTGAAATCTAGATATTTTGGATTTCAATTTACTATAGCTATTGCTCTTATTTTCTGATGTCACATATCTACAAAAATCAGTACATTTATACACATGCAAAAACAATTTAAATTTCATTAAAAAATATTGGTGTTTGATAAATTGTACTAAGCTTTTCCATTTGTGATTAGTAAATATACTTTTTACTTAATAATATCTAAAATCAATACAGAGTTTTAAAAGATTTAAAAATTAATAACTTAAAACTAATAAAGTAAAAACATGAAAACAATTCTTGTAAAAATTTATTATTCATTGAAAAAAGTTTTTCTCAAGACAATAGTGCCTTTAATATATCTTATTTATAAAACCAATTAAAAGCTTTAGTTAAATAATGTCTTAGTCTTACTGACTTTTTATTTCAGAGCATAATTCTCCAAGGAGTTCTGCTTTTAACTAATATAAATATTAAGCAGGTGAAAATTTAATTTCGCAAAATTTCATAAAATTAAATAAGTGACAAGTAACAGAGGAAAAAAAAACAAGATTTATCAAGATTTTCTTTAAAAAAATTCTGAAATATGCAAATAAGTTTTAGAATTAATTTTCTTAGTTCATTTTAATGTTCCAAATGATAAATAAATTCAAACTATAATCAACCAACACTTTTCAATGAATTCTTTAAAATGTGGCACAGTTTTTATTATTCCACATAAAAACCAAAATTGCTAACCTGTTCTATAAAATTTTGAGCGAAAACACAGTGACAGTAATTGTTACCAGGGCATTGTATAAACATTTTATATTTATATAATTTCAAATTTTGTAAAGCAAGTGAGAGATTTCCAAGGATGATGATTTTAAAACCTTTTAATTTATATTTTTTCACATGTATATCAGATCACTCGTTAACTGAATTACAAGAATGCTTTGAAGTTTTTCCACTTCTGCAATTCATAAAAACTTACATTCATGATTATTTAAGGATAAATGTTGAAAGAAAAAAAGGATTCAGTAAATTTTGTAGTTAGCTAAAACAAATGATTAACTTTGTTAACATCCTATATAATGAATATATGAATTCTAAAAAACATGTTTGAGCACAAAAGTCACATTGCCAAATACATAAGTTTTGAATTGTCTTCTTGACCTTCAACTCAAACCATGTGAAAACATACTTCCCCATATCTCAACCGTTATATGGCTTAACGGCAAAACAATACTGAAAACCAGCCAGAAATGATGCTTTGACTTTTACCATTGGCTCTGGAAAAGCAACTTTGGCCTAAGTTGAGATGATTTAACAAAGAAACAGAAGTGTCTATATTAATAAAATCAAAGAGGGAATCAGTGACTGAATACACCTTTCAATGTTGATGGAATTAGAATAATCGCCTAAGCATGTATAAGCCTGGATTTAATTTCTTTAAGACCTGCAAATAAAAAGCTGAAGGATGTCAAAGAAATCAGAAAAGATTCTCGACTCAACACAATACTAGTTACACAAATACTCAAGAACTTCTCAAGTGTGAAAAGAGAATATATGAGTGAAAATTATATTTAGTACAGGGATATGAAAATAAAATTATAATTCAGATATAAGAATTATAGTGTTGACAGTTTTACAATCATTTTACTCTTATGCAAAATATTACATTTTTAGAGATCAGATTAACAATCAGATCGTATTACAGAAGTTCTAAATTACTATGAGGCTCAGTCTACCAAAATTCCATTAACAATACGAGACAGAGTAGCACACAACCAATAAAGCCATCCCAGACTAATTTCTCTAACACCAAACCTACCAGCAACCATTTTCAGTTTTCTGATCACAGAGAAAAAGAAAAGCTTTAATGTTCATAAACATTGAAGTGCTTTTCATTTGTCTAAATCACATTCAAGGCGCTCATTAAGGATCATCTCTGCCCACAGACATCTGATTTCTTTGTGATATTTATGTAAACATGATTTCAACTTAGCTCACACCAGTACTACATTGTTGAGAACGATAGATTTCAATATTTGCTGAACATGGCTTATTATTTGTGCAGTCTTTCATAAAACCTTTTGATAAATTTTCTATAACATCTCTTACCACTCAAGGAAATGAGTTAGCAAGAATTTCTAAATTATTACCAACTCATTTGAAAATATCAGATAAAAATTCAGATGTGCTACATTGTGAACTCAATTATCCACATTAATATTTAAACAAATAAATAGCTATCACATTTGAGTGTAGACGAAAGAAACACAAATTACATTCTTTAAATTGACTATAACATTTTCACAATGCACTCTTGCAATAACAGAAAAGCTTAGAAATCTCATCTAAAATAATAATAGTAAAAATGGGTGTTTTAAGATTTGGTTTGAAGTGATTAACATTTTAAAAAGTGAGACAATAATTGACATTTGTTCTTGTTAAGCTACCTTAAAAATATTAGTTCAACTTATAATTAAAAGACCAAAGGATGTTGTTAAAACAAGGAAAGTTTGCAGTATTAACATTTCAAATAAGGAAAAAAAATACAAAAAAAAAACAAAAACTGGTAAGCTGAATTTCCCAAGGGAGCTTTTGATAACTTATCAAATGACATTAGGGTAACAACTCTGGCCAACTCAGTATGAGTAGATACACCCTGTGAGTGTGACTAAAGAACACAATTTAAACAGGAGCATTTGAATTTTTGGCAAAGCTAAGTATACAGAAAGAGGAAAAGGAAATGGTATTTAATAGATTCAGAGGTGAGATTAGGCAGCAAGTAAATTTCCTAGCAATAGGAACATTTCTGATGCATAAAAAAAACTAATGTGTTTCAGATATAAATTAGCAGCAGAAGATATCAACAAAAAGAGCAGAAAATAGGTAAGTTTCATAGGTCTGCAAAGATTTTAATGCTATTTATACATAAAAAGTTAATATCATATTCATAGAATATAAAACCACTTAGTTTACATTTAATATTGGTGTTATAATGTTAGACATAGAACAAGTACCGATAGTCTATGGTAACTGAGTAATCATTAACCTACACGGTACCTCTACTTCATACATAGATAAGTAGATAGATAAATGAATGAAATCAGGGAGATACTTTCGAGGAAAAAGAAAAAAACAGGCATCTAAAACAGCCTCAAAAAACAGTAAATTACAAAAATACAGCTGAATATTTTGAGTCATTATGTGCAGTTCCTATATAACCAGGTTTTTTTTTTTTATATATAAAAAAAAATTATGAAATATGATGACAACTTTTTAGAAAATTTTGTGTATGCATAAAAACTTTAAAAGTTGTGCCAAAGAAGGGTCTGTGATAGCATCTAATATGGCATCTTGACTTCAGTTACTTTCCCACTGCCCTAACATGGTTACCTTGTGACTTTTCTATAAATATTTTTTGGCAATTGTTCTAATGAACTTTCCTCCTTGGTACCTCAGATACATCAATTTAAGAATAATACTAGATTGGCAACTAGGTTTCATACTTTTAATGTTGGAATTACTAGTTATGATCATTTCAACCCTGTAAAACTCTTCCAATTTCTTGCATCTCTATCATCTAAAATCTTCAAAAATTTAAATTTAATATCAATTGCCATCTTCTGTCTTCCTGAATCCTATTCTTTTATTGTCCTTTCTTGTTTCTTTCAGTAAACCTTTGCATCTTTGTGGCATTATCAGCTTTCTGGGGGTGGAATGATTACAAAAAATTATGGAATTGAATCAACTGTGAATTACAAAAAAAATTACCAAAAATAATCAAATTATGATCTTAATAAACTAATTATTGTCATGTGCAACATATATAAAAAACTTACATCAAGCAGACTAAAAAATCAGTACCTATTTCCTTTAACTGTAAGTTAAATAACTGTTAGTTAAATAACAGTGATCAAAACAGGACAAATTAAATTTGTCTTCAACAAATTTATCAAAGGAAATTGTTTTTATTGATAATTTTTAAATATAAAAAACTCAAAATGAACAGTAAAAATCAAGCTTAGTAATTAGAAATGAAATTAAGAAACTTTAACGTATGCATTGCAGGGCAAGTGCAATTTAGTGATTTGAGATTTTTTATATTCAGCATAATTTGTTAAATCTTTTCCAACTTTCTGCTTGAAACTAAAGCAATCAGTAAGAGAATTAATATGGTTGAAAGTGAAAGTTGATTTCCATTATTTATACTAGTGATCCCTATTTTAATTAGTATTCTCCAAATCATCTGACCTAACTAAAAGTTTAGGTTACAAATAAAAAAAATATTTAAATCTCAACCAAAGAGAAGAAAAAGTTGAAAGCAGTACACAAATTGAAATTCTTAAATTAAATCAATAATACTCATCTGCAAAAGAAAACAGTGAACTTTGATTTATGTTTTGAAAGCAAGAAACATGAGGATAGGTTTTCTGAAGTATGCCAAACAAAAGATTTGCTCATTATATATAGGTTAGTTTGGAATAATTTTCTCATTTTTGTTCTTTTACATCTTATAACTTTAACACTTCACATGTATCTGTTATATTCTGGAATATTGAATGTTACTCTGAGGTGTGTTGTTCTCTCATACATGTAATAGCTGGTACCTACATCTATTTGCACTTGAAACTATCTTCTGATATAGGCACTGAACCCATGACCTCACTAAGAATCCATAAAGAATCATTAACATTCAAATTCTAAGGCCACTATTCTAGAACCTCAAATACTACAAATTATAAGATAATTTTGTGACCACAGAAACAGTCATGCCAATTTCCAATTAATGTTTCCTGTTTTAAGAAAATAAATCCATCTTCAGTATTTTCTACTACATCTGAAAAATTATGATTGGTATATGGTCAAAATGATGAGATAAATACAACAAAGATGGAGAAATTAGTCTGAGCTAACCTACACACAATGATTGAAACACTAAAACAATAATCTACTGTTGAAGCAAGTACTTCAGTATTTAAAAGTTACAGTTACTCGTACAATTGCATACTTTTAAAATTTGAAGTTCATACAAAGATAATGGTTCCTTAGAAGAATATCAAATATATAAAAATTGAAGTCTTGTGACAAAAAACATTAAATTTTTTTCCTAAAGTTTTCATTTCATTTACAGATGTTTTTTCCTGCCTAATCAAAAGACAATCTTAAAGAGAAATAAATGTTCAGATGTCCAATTAATGGTATTTGAAATGGTTTAATATATAATGTTTCCTCAGTGGTTTGGATGTAATCTTAGCTGTGGACAAACAAGTCATAAAATAGTCAAAATGAATGACAAGGATCATTTTTGGAATCTAAAAAGTTTATATTTTAGTCATTCAGAAACAAGAACATTAAAATAAAGCTCTTTGTTAGATTGACCTTTCATTTATGAATATACATACATTTTGACATTGTAAATAACTGAATTCAAGATATTCTATTTCATTCTACATAGAAGCCTTTTTTCTTTTTAATGAATGTCAAAAGCAGCTTTTGTTTTATGAGAAATATGAATCTCACTTTAAATGAATTATCACTTACAGATATTTCATTTGTTGTGAAATGTTTAAAAATATCCTGATATTCACCCAATAAAACTTATGAAACAACAGTAGCAGACTGAAACTAACTGCATAAAATATATTTGTACACTTGAAAGACTAAAAATTTGCTGTCTACCACAATGCCGAATATATCTCCTATCCTATGATAATGATACGATTTCAATGGTTACAATATTGAACACATAATACCAAAATCTGTTGTATCACAGGTAAAAACCTAACTTCAAAATATATAAAAAAAATAAAAATAATGAAGTTTAAAAATGTTTTCAAATGATAGCTCAGGAGTTGCAACAGAATTATATATAACAGACAATGAATGTTTATTATGCTTAATCATGAGCCATCCTAAACAGTGTATTTTAGCTTTTTCACATGAAAAAACAAAACTTGCCCAACATTTAGATAATTTTTTTTTATTACATTGGTCCTTGATGTAAGCTTTTGCCTAAGATGAGCTCTCTTCAGAGTGGTTATATGGACATTTACACAAAGATATTCACCAGCAAAGATGGTATTCTGTTGACATAGAAAATTGCTACATGACAATAATGGTTACAGAATAGCAGACGCAGATCATAAATTTATGATGCGATTTTATGATATCATACCACATGAGAGACCCAAATATTAACAGAACCATATGTCGAGATGCAATGTAATATGTTTTGATTATATAAATATATATATATAGTTTAAAGTATGCTATATTTATGGATAAAACTGTTTAATATCAAAGATAGAGCACACACACACATGATAATCAAACATGAAAATAGAAGGCATATCACTGTGCACTCTGAAAATTAAATACAGAAGATTGGATTTAGCAGGACCAAGTTTATATATGTAAGAACAATAATACCTAATAAACATATTGTTAATAAACAAAGAATAAATTACCATTAGGCTAATAAATCAAAAGTTTTATAAACTTTTCTGTAATTATATGATTTATTCATATATCCAATGACAATCTTGGTCAGCAATAACCATTTGTAAAAATGTTCAATTTAGAGATATTTCTACATTTTAGAATTTTGAAATACAACTTTCATATGATCTCAGCATAACTTTAAAGCTAATGCACATATTGAACATAAAATAATCATTTTTCTAATAAATTCTGATAATTCATTTGAAAGAGATTGATAAACTTGGTAGATTTCACAAAAAAAAACAAGGACTGCAATAATAATACTCTATGAAAGATATAACAAGTACTGACAGAATTAATCTTCCAGATATATAGAATTTGTTATAACTTGGCTAAATATTTTTAGTAAAAATAGGTAGCTGCGTGTTAATTAAGAAAAGATCAATAAACTTTTCCTTCTTTAAATTTTGCAATGAGTAAACCACTTAATGTAAGCCAATCAGATAACAGATATACCTAAAACTAAGACCTTAATAATTCTGCATGTATGGCTTAACCACAGTTTATGAAAATGATTAGATAAATGATTAAGAAAATAAAATGATTAGATAAATGATTAAGAAAATTAGAAGATCAAAATTGTGTATCATATTACATATCCACTCTTATTAATGAAGTATGTACTCTAATAATAATAATAATAATATATATATAATGTTTTTGGATGGTACATGATAAGCTTTAGCCAGGAGGAGGCTTCTGTTTTTAATAGTTTCTTGATACTGTATATAAATTTTTGTATTTCTTTTGTGATGTTGGTTTTGTTAACTTTCTCGTATATGTTATCATCATCAATGAGGTCTTTCATTTTCTGTTGGTATAACCACATCTCAATACCTCGCAGATATTTAACAGCCCTGAAGGAATTAAAAAACAACAAAGATATACACATATCTTCTTCTGACAAAGGAGGGGGAATTGTAATCATGGACGAAAACATATACCAACAGAAAATGAAAGACCTCATTGATGATGATAACATATACGAGAAAGTTAAATTTATATACAATATCAAGAAACTATTAAAAACAGAAAACTCCTCCTGGCTAAAATATATATATATATATATATATATATATATATATACTTATTTCCCTTCTGATCAGTGACAGGCTTTAATTAAAATTTCAAGCCTAAAATTGTTAGAGACTAATCAGAAAATAATCAATACAAATCAATCAATATAGTTCACATTCTTAGTAAAAATAAAATAAGTCTACAAAAACAAGTAGGATTATTTTTTACTTTTATGTTTGCTTTCATTTTAAAGTAGAAGGAAGACAATCAAAATTTCCTTAAAAAGATGGATAGAGAGAAAGAGAATAGAAACAAGATGGGAAATAGCTGAAAATAGAAAGAAAAAGAAAGAAAAAAAGAAAGAAACAAAGAAAGAAAAAAAAAAGAAACAATAATAAATGAACTATTTTCCAAAAATAGAGACCAGACAATAGAGATAAGAATTCTTTAGGAAAAAAAAATTAAATTAAATTAAAGGTTACTTATCAATTATTAATATTAGTCAAATAAAACAATTACAAAATAAGATAAATAGCTTTAATATAGTTTTTGTTATTTATAAACAAAATCTATAAATTTGTATTTATTTCTGAGTGGATTATCTCATTGATTATTGCGAAATATCCTGTGAAATCAATTATTGTTCTTTCATGTTGGAATTTGGTTTGTCACTACCAAGTCCAAGGATCGAACTTATGACCACTAGATGATACTAACACATGTATAAGCAACTATATCCACTACGTCACCATCCTGAAGGACTTTAGTGGTGTATTTTTGGAATCTTTTATATTCAGTGCCAGATGGATTTTGAGATAACTGGATTATGTTAATGGGTTTGTGCCACTTGTCATGATTTGTATTTATTTCTGACATGAGTAATTTTCAATAATTTTGGAATTAATTCAAACTTTTGTTTTTGCTTTTTTGGTTGATATAGGTGTTATAATAAACACCTGATGATGACCAGAAGGTACTTGGTCGAAAAGTTGTGTCTATTATTCCTCAGCTACACTCCCTTTTTTTATCACATACCCTATAAATAATTTTTATTATGCTCTACATTGTAGAGTTCACAAAATTAATGTTTCTAAAATCATATAAAAGAAAAGACTTTTACTTGCAATGGATTAAGGATAAGCATGGACAATTATATGATAAGTATTAATAACAAAAGGAAAATACAGAAACATATCAGACAATTGCAATACTCACAAAATAATCAAATCACCAAAGAAAAAATTAGTTTGGTTGTAGTTGTGCTGAGCCAAACATTTTACTGTTAATAAATATCAAAAAGAGACAAGATTCTTTTTTAGTTATTTTTAAATAAAATCAAACTGTTGGACATGCATCCAAATTGACAACTAATTTAGTTATAAATTATATTTGTTTCATTTTCTATGAACAACAATTGTTTAAATGGGTGTTTTTTGAAATTAAATACTTTTATCTCTGATTATACATACTATTTTAAATTATAAACAAACAACTTATGACTTTTTAAAACAATATTTTCAAAGTTGTTTGGGTTGTATTGTGGAGAAAATAACACCCCCAGTGACAAAATGAACTAGTCTAGATGCTTAAATAAAATAAAGAACTCCAAATAAAAATAGTCCACTGGAATCAGTCTTACAGACATCATGATTTCCTAAGCAAAAATTTATATCATAATCAAAGAAAATAAATTATAGTAATTGCAATGAGGAATTGAAACTCATACATGTTATAAATCAAGTTACAAGGATATTTGAAAATCATACTGACTGTGGAACTGGACAAATAAGTGTTAGAAGGCATCAGAAAAAATAAAAACATACTAACATCAGACTCATCATTAGCATACAACAATCCAAAAGCAGATGATAGTGATTATGGAATGGAAGCAGTAATTTTACATAAATATGATGACAGTAATTTGAAAGTGACTGCACATGCTTCACATTAGCTATTCCCAGAAAAAAAAAAAAAAAAAAAAAAAAAAAAAAATCTGCAGCCAGATCAAAAAGGGGACATTAGCGATTATATTTGCAGTGAAAAGATTTCACAAATTTATACAATAAATTTTTTGATTGCAGACCACAGACCTCTATTATCAATTTATGGTTCGAAAAAAAATTCTTATGTATACAGCAACTAGATTACAACGCTTAGAATACCATCTTATTAAATTACAATTTTACAATGGAATATCAACTGTCCAAAACATTAGGACATGCAGATGGGTTATCATGATCGATACCAAAAAATACTGAACTGCTATTGCAGCATTAAAAAGTGAAATAAATATATTATGCAATGTAATATGCAAATTACCAGTGACCTTGAAAGAGATTAAAAAAAAAAAAAAAGAAGACAGGTTTATTGCAAAAAAAAAAAAAAAAAAAAACTAAAAGAAAGTAAGAGAGAACGCAATCCAGACTTGAACGCTTACTTGCTATGTGATCTTTGCACAAAGAGTTGTAATACCTAGCATATTACAAAAAGCAAATATTAAATTATTTTAATAGTGGACATTCTGAAATTTCAAGGATGAAATCTCTTATAAAAAGGTATATAATACATCACTCAATAAAATTCCAGGCCTAACTAATAAAACAACTTTTAGGCAAAATTCGACTTTATTCATCAACAGTCTTTTAGGGTGATACACTGATTCCAATGTGCGTTGTGGCGCAGTGGATATTGGCTCGGAACGAGAAATCGGGGAACCGAGTTCGAATTCCAGTTGAATTCCTTGCATTCACTTACACGCAAATACCCTTGGGAAAGGTATTAATCCGTCTCTTCCCTCCAGTTATGGGTTAAATAATAGGACAGATTGGGTTCTATAGCCTTGGTTGGCAACCAGTTTACCGCAGAAAGCAATGGCAACCTACTGTAGGATTATCTTCTGCCCAGTCCGTCATGTCTCTTTCAAGACATGATCACCCAAGCGTGTATCGCGCATGGCACTTAACTGACTGACTGACTGATTCCAATGCTTCTCTAACAATTTGATGCCTTTTTTGTAGAACAATTTGTCTTTGGCCTCAAAATACGCCTCAGTTTCTGATATCACTTCTTCATTGGAGCCAAATCTCTTTTTCTGAAGCATTCTTTTGAATTCTGAAAACAGCCAGTAGTCAATGGGGGCCAGATCTGGAGAATAGGGTGAATGCGGAAGCAATTTGAAGTGCAATTCATGTAGTTTTGCCATTGTTTCAATTGTCTTGTTACACTTGTCATGGTGAAAAATCACTTGTTTCTTTTTTATTTGTGGCTAATTGTTTGGTGATTTCTTTCAAATGCACCAATAATGCTATATAATATTCGCTCTTGATGGTTCTTCCTTTCTCAGGGTAACTGATGAACAAATACCTTGCGAATCCCAAAATACAAAGGCCAAAACCTTGCCTGTTGATGTTTGCATCTTTGGTCGCTTTGGACGGCTTTCACCTGCTGCTGTCCACTCAGCTGACTGCCGATTTCACTCTGGAGTGAAGTGGTAGATCCATGTTTCATCCATTGTCACATATTTATGCAAAAACTTCTTGTTGCATTGAAACATTTGCAAAAAAAAAAAACGCTCTGAATTGTCGACATGTTTTTTTATCAACTGAGTAAATGTGTCACCCAATTTGAACAAATGTCCATGCAAAATGGACATGCAAAATGGGGAATACATGGCCTTCTGATATGTTCAACTCCTATCTCATGCAACTTCAATTTTGGTCAAAACGAGTTTGTGGATTTTTTTGGTGTTTCCCTGAACAACTGTCAATTTTGGGCGACCTGAGCGTTCAGCATCATTTGTGTCTGTACAATCACGTTTAAAGTCAGTATACCACCTCTTAACTCTTGTTTCTGACAAAGCAGTGTTCGAATAACACTTATCAAGCCATTGCTTTGCTTGAAAAGTATTTTCCCCAATCAGAAAGCAATGCTTTATCAACACACAAAATTCAGATTTTTTTTTCATTGTTTTGAAAATTTGCAACAGTAGTTTCACTTAAGTAACTAATTTGTAAACTCATAATCCAATTGGGCCAAATTTTGTCACCTGCTATTTGAAGGTCAGTACTTCATAAAAATCATATGGATTTTTTATTAGTGGCACTATCTATATATCAGGCCCAGGACTTATTGAGTGATGTGTTATACTGGACTAAAATGGATCAATACATTGAAAAAGTAATGTAAGCCTGCAGAAGTTGTGCTCTGGCAGCAAAACTATCTATCAAGAAAATACAACCTTGGCCAAAGACAGATAAACCATGGTCAAGACAGTACATAGATTTTGCAGGTCAAATAAATGGGTCACATTATCTTGTGGTAGTGGATAGCTTCACTAAGTGGCCTGAAATTTGTAAATGCAAAAAGCCAACTTCTTCAATGACAGTGAATTTGTTTTTTTTTTTTACATCATTTGCAAGATATGGTATCACAAATGCTATAACCTCAGATAAAAGTACACAATTCACAGCTCATAAATTTTAAGATTTTTTAAAAGCTGTTCTCCATTGAACATATTACTATTCCACCATATCACTCATGGTCAAATGGACAAGCTGAACAGTTTATGGGTACCTTTAAAAGAGCTTTGAAAAAATCAGGTCATAAAAAGTGACTTGAGAAGCACTTCAAAAATCTTTTGAGAGTTTACCAGATAACATAAAATACCATACACCATCAGGCATGTCGCTGGCAGGATTAATGTTCACAAGAAAAATTAAATCGGTGTTTGACAAGTTGTTACCAGGTCAAGAAAGAATAAGAATGGATAACAAAAAGGACACTAAATTTTTCAAAATTGGCAAAAATGTTTTTCAAAGTGTATAAAGATGAAAAAGAAATGTAGGAAGACGGCATAATAATGTCACCAATTGGAAAGATAATATATACGAAAAAGAAAAAAATGAAAAGATAGAAGACATTATAACCAGCTTAAAAAAAAAAGAAAAGGTTTACTGAAGAAAGGGCCAAAAGAATGGAAGAACTTATGAAAGTACTGTATGATGTTTTTATTTACCAATTCCAAGAATTCGTTGAACATACAAGTATGATTTAAAAAGAAAAGAAACATATAGAAAAACTGGAGATTGATCTTAAATGTGAATGATATAAAGATGTTGGCAAACTTGCCAAAAAGAGGAGCAGATGATTACTAATAAATAAAATTAAATATTTAAGAAATCTTAAAGAATTCTTAAAAGAAGTGGTGTGGAGTAAATATCCCTTCCCCACCCAGTGGCTCAAATGAACTAGTCTACATGCTTAAATAAATAACTGGTCAAAAATGGTCATTGCAGTTGGAGTATTTCTTACAGAAGTCACAGCAAGTGCCTAAGCAAGACTTAGCATTATAACCATAAAAAATGAGTTATAACAGGTTGTTGATTACAATCCCAATTACTGTATAATCTCCTATTTCTTCAGGTAAAAATAGACTTCAATATATATTACTTTTGTGTATAATGAAATTGCAATTTTACAACAAAATCTGTGTCTTGTGAAAAAAAGAAAAATAATGGCTAACTTAGAAAAAAAAATATTTTGCTTGGAATGTTAATATGGGTTTAAAATCTGAAAAGGTATACAACTTCTGTTCCAAAATATTCTACTGAGTGTAATGGCACTTTAGCACTCCTGAAAATACTTCCCTTGGAACATATTTTTTTTTTTTTTTTTAATCGTATCACCCCAAGCAAGGCGGTAACGCCACTGATGTGCAGGGGGCTACGTAATAGTGAAAGGATTGGAAAAGAGAAAGCCGGAAACCACATCCTAAACAGGGAACAAGGGATGAGCCTCTTAACCTGTTCAATAGACGTGGGTGGAGTGTGAACCGGGTGATAGATGGATCTCACACATGTATCTCAGTATCCCTTCCACTTTACAAAATATTCTGCAGGATTCTTCATCATAAGTAGTTGTAGTCTCCTTAATCTCATCCACAATGTTTCAGTAGCAATTTTAGTCCTATCAAAAGCCAGAATTCATAGGGTACCAAATACCAGCCATAGAGAGGCTGACAGATCTGAGTGATTGAATGTTTTGTAAAAAAAGAGAGAGGGGAGAAAAAATACACACACACACCACATGAAAAGTACTTGCTTGGTCATTATGACAGCTGTCTCACTGAAAAAATGAGTAACCCCATGAAAGATTGTCTTTTCATAAATGTGCAGTAATGTTTCTGATGGCTGGTTACCAAGTAATATCAATTCTGCTGAGAGTAATGGCACATTGGTACTTTACTTTTTACTTCACACATATCCCAGCAGCATTCATTCCACTTTTCAAAACAATCTACACATTCCAGACAAACTTTGCAGTTATTGATTAACTAACAGAATGGGCCAAGTTTAGACTTTATATTCAACAAAATTGTTGAATAGTTTATCACCAAATATTTCATAACATTCTCCTAAAATGAACTCAAAAAGATAATCTGAATGATTGTCAAGTCATTTCATAAAAGTAGAATTCTGAAAGAATTTCATATTTCTATGCAACCAGGAATGAAGAAAAATGTTCCATATTCATTTTCTTATAATCTAAAACCAAGAAAAGATCATTTAGTAAAGTTAGTATCATTTATCATTTAGAATGGTTTAGCACACATCATGTACCATTCTTTTACTTTTTATCACATGTTAATCAGTTTGAGAAAAACATTATTCACATTTTAACCAGTAAGTTATCATGAGAAAACTATACTGATTTTCATTTTTTATTAATGTTAATAAATATTATTGACTGCCTTTAGAAATATGATTACTTCATATTCTAATTTTCCAAGTCAATGATCATTTAGATATGAATAATAGTTAAATTACATTAAACTGGTTATCAGGAGGATCTGTAACGTGGTTGATACTGACTTGGCAGACTGCCTGCAGCTGCTCTCTCACCGGCGTGATGTGGCTTCCCTGTGCCTCTTCTACAAGTACTTTCATGGCTACTGCTCCGATGAGCTTAGTTCACTGGTGCCGCCTAAGCACGAATTTACACGAGATACTAGATTAGCAACTAGGTCCCACCCTTTTACAGTTAAACAAATAAGATGTAACCGTAAATTCTACTCCAACAGCTTCTTTTCTCGTGCTTCCTGCCTGTGGAACTCCCTTCCACAACTCTGCTTTCCCGACAGTTACAGTCCCCAGGTGTTTAAATGTAGGGTCAATAGACACCTCCTATCACACTAACTCCCAATTATTCTCAGAACACTCTCATCTACCCAACCCTCATTCTTGGTATCCTTACCTGCCTATCACCCACCCTCTGACATTTCCTATATTTAATCATCCTTTCTCCACTCTACGTAGCCCCCTGAGCAGTAGTGGCAGTGACATGCCTTGCTCGGGGTGAAACACTTATAAAAAAAAAAAAAAAAAAAAAAAGATATTAACTGGCAAACTTAGACCTTCATGCCCCAAGTTTCAAAAGGACTTTTCTCTTGACACTGCTATCATTTTAACTACTGTGATAATAAAATAAACACATCCCATCTCCCCTCTTGCTTGTAACCATCCACTATAAGAAAATATTTTAGCACTAAAGCTAAATTAATCAAAGCTTCTCCTTAGAGTTATTGCTATATTACAACTACCTTCACTTCTCAGTAATGTTTGTTTTAAAAAGTGATGATTAGAACTGTAATAAAACCTAAACATATCAAAGTGAATTTATAGACTTTTTGTTCTTGAAAATTTACAAAAAAATATTAAACACTATTTATTAGGTTGTTTATTTACAAGAATAATTTTATATTTACAATATTCTAAAATTTCATACAATTGTATTAAAATTAATACAATATTCATCATATACTAATTTATAAAGAAATAAGTATGAAAAACATTGTTTATTTATAGATTTATAAACATTTACTAAATTATTAAAATATATGAATCAACTATAATGAAATCCTTATTTACCATTTTACAAAGTTCAAATCAATTGGCAATCAGCCAATGTTTTCTAAGGATTCCAATAAACAATTTAATAAATAGTGTAAATAAACAATCTAATAGTGTTTATTTTTGTTGTCAATTCTCAAGAACAAAGCAAAGGTATAAATTCACTTTCGTATGTTTAGGTTTTATTAAAATACTAATCATCACTTTAAAAACAAACATTGCTGAATGAGTAAAGATAATTAAAATAACAGCAGTGTCAAGGGAAAACTCTCCTTTTGACACTCCATTTTTTTTTTTCAGGAATATATTTTTACCTTTCAATTTATGTAGTGATCAATATAAACATTTATATTTTACTCTCATGAGGATTTTACAAAAAACAAAGAATAAATAAAATTGATATATAGAATTACCTGATTTTTCTAGTTCTTAAAATTAATTATTCAATATTTATAAAACTAATTCATATTTATTTTTTTATTTCAAGTTGAAAAACTAAGAATTTATAAGCTTTTTACATATACCATTAACACTGAACCAACATTAACACATCTTTAAATTAAAACCTCAACACTTTCTAATCTATTCATATTAAACTAGTTGCTGAAACTTAAAGCTGAGATGGAAAAAAATTAGTGGTTAATCTAAAGCCAATTAAAATGATTGAAACTAAGTTGTAAGTATTAAATGACCGAATTAATTAAAGGTTAAAACTTGTTTGTGTTCTTTTGACTTTAAAAATTCTTATTTTAATAAATTGGCTGAGCAAAATTTTGAAAATTACAAGTGATGCTCTAATTCTAATGTTACCTATTTATTTTCACAGAAATTTAAACTTATACAGAGTGCAGAGTAACACTTGAGTAAAGTAAATTTTCAGCTACAAAACATTATTTTCCAGTCACCACTATCACCTATACATTTTACCAATGACTAACAAGTTTTCATTTCATGGGCTGACAGTGGTCTAGGATCACTATCATTGAAATTATCTACCACCTAACTGTACTCACATCCACTATTTAGTCCTCAAACATTCAGCAAGTGTAATTCAATGGGTGCCATTTTATTTCCATATTGAGGCATTGAATAACATAATTCTGTTTTGTATGCACTTTCATTAGACACCATTTTGCCAGAATGCCACTCAGTTGCTATCTGTAAAACTCACTCACTCAAATCTTGTATACTCTACTGAGGCCACAGTTCTTAACACACTAGGCATTGCTGCTGTGGTTTCAATAGAAAGTAAGTTTTTATGGAATAGAGTTGCCAGCTTCACACCAAACCAGTTTAAAACTCAGAGTTTCTTTTTTTTTTACTAGACCGGTTTCCAGCGAAGGCAGAACAGCCCAATCTGTCCTACAAAGAAATGACAAAGAAACAGATTTATACCTTTCCTAAGAATTTTTGCTCAAAAGTGAATATAACAAATTCAACAAGGCTTACCAATTTCTCATTCCAAGTTACTAACCATTTGTACTAACCACTTGCACAACTACTACTTGTAACAAGGCAAAAGAAATTACAAGTCATAGAAAGTTACAACCTCTACTGCCATACTAATAATGTCTGCCTCTATTTACTAGGTTAGCATAATAAGACAGAAGGTATTACTTTCAGAGCAACCATTATAATAGCAACACATACATACCCAGCAATCACTGTGTAATATAACAACTGAGTATATATCTAATTTCAAATAGATGAAAGGAGTGAAGATTATCTATATTAAATACAATATATTTGCTTCACAAAATGGTATTTACATAGGGTGCATTGGATGAATAGTTGCCTAAATTATGCAAAAAGGAAAATAACACTGATATCTCATTTTAACAGATATATTTACCACAATTATACAAATAATAAAATACTCAAGAGTAAATTTATTCAATAAAAATCACCATTGGCTTCAACCACAACTTTTGGATGACCTTAAAATTTCCTGCAACTCTTCTGGTTGATCTCCTTGTTTAAACTGGTAAATGCTGCCATAATCCTTGCCTTCAGTTCATCTTTGGTTTTTCAAGGAGTTTTGTTGGCCGCTCGCTTAAATGCATGCCACATATAATAATCAAAGGGTTTGCTGTCTGTCGAGTTAAGTGGCCAGATGTAAAGGTGATGTAGTCGCAGAAATTGTTTGACAGCCATGACTGGATTCTCCTGCTTGTGTGACATAGTGCAGAGTTCTGCTGCCAGACATAAGGTCTTACAGCAGCTACCTTCTTGATCCAGAGAAACACAACCTCTTCAAGACACTTGATGTCGGCCTCAGTGATCCTGAAGGCCTGTGAAAAGACGAATGGAGACATGTCGTTGTCATCACTAGTGATCACTTTAAACACCTTCATAATCACTATTAAACTCATCCAATTCTCTACAAATCCTCTGCACTTCTCAGATTGATACTCAAACACTCTGAAATGTTTGTATTAAAGCTTCCTGTGCAAATGCTAGCAGTACAGCATGCTGTTTCCAAATTTCTCATAAAGTGAATTGTGTCATGGTAATCTTTTTCTCAGACGGTGCCCAACTGACCCTACTGTACTGTGCAGTCAACAATATCAAAAACAAACATGGAGAAAATTAAAAAATATAAAATGGTGACAATTTACCCACTGCACACTGTATATGTTAGCTTCTTTTTCCTTATTGAATAAAGCAGACAGCTGGTTAGTTGATTTGTGAGAGTAATACAATATATAAAACAGATAGTAGGGTTATAATTGCAGCATAAATAACATTTCAAAACAAAAGATTTTGAGAGTGAACCAATTTAAAATGACATTCTATAAACAAATTTTAATAATTTTGACAACATTAAGTCTTTATGAGGTTGTAGAATGCAACAATTTAAGAAACTCAAACAAAACTAAAAATGTCTGGAAAATATAAGAGTGAGAGTAATTTTAAAGTCTATTGGATTGAATATTTATATACTAGATTTACAGGTCGGGATAGTTTTAGCGGTAATAATATTTTTATGATAATTATTCATAATTGTGTTAATTCATACTTTTATCTTGTAACTTATTACCAATATATATATAGACTTGCAGGAAGAAGAGATCACTAATGTTTGTAATCTTGCATAGCTATAAATATATGACTATTCAAAAAAGTATTTCACAAAGGGTTAGCAAGAATAACTGAGGAAGAAGAAAATATAAAAAGGTTTCTGAACAGTAAAATTTTCTTAAGAGAAAACTGAACAAACAGGATGTAAAAAATTATTTTCAGGCAGTTGCTATTTGATGTATATATAACATGTGCTGCTCACTTTTCAAAAAAGACTGCAGACTAATTCAAATCTATCAGTTTAAATCATTTAATATCAACAAGATATATAGTTTTATTATTGATAATATTTTAAGAGCTTTCTTATATAAAATAGTAAGACTGACTAAAAATAAAATTGATTTTAACAATTTAAAAACCAAGTTTTGTATAGTGGTTAGTAGTTCTGATTGTTTTAAATCAACTGCCAAGTTTGCAATAATTTGTTGGGTATCTGGATATTGACAACTTGCCATCACAATCAGAGCAAGATAAGCTTTCCCCAATTTTCAAGATTAAACTTTCAATAATAAGACTATTTGAAGAATAAGAATTAAAAGAGTAAATAGCACATTTTTACAGAGGAATATTAACATTAATAACTAGAATACATGCAAGTTAAAAGACATACTCATATAGATTCAAAAAGTACATTATAATTAAAATATATACCAACCAATATTTGAACTATTTGTGTATATGCAAATATTTTTAGTATGTCACAATAAATAAATGTAATACATAAAATAAATCTAAATTTCAATACATATATGTGAAAGTGTATTTTATGATACTGAGATAGTGTAGATTATGTGAATTAACAAAAAAAAAGTGGGGGGGGGGGGGCTTTTCTGATCCAAATCTGAACTCTTGAGTTCAATTGAATTGGATTTTCCTTCTCTATCATACCTCCAAGTGAGCCAACAGATATAGACTCCCTTGAATATGTCTGACCCAATTCCTATTATTGATTGCCAACTCAGGTCACGGTAAACTCCCTTTACTGTAGCTTCTTATTTCCTTCATGCTACAGGCTTACTGAGATATTAATTTAGCTCATTCATTCTTTAACATTCATATAGCTTCCAGGATAAAAAAATAAGTCGAGTTTGTTTAATACTATCTTTGTCTCATAATAGTTGTTATATTTAGTATAGAAAATGTGTGCATAAAGGGAATAACAGAAGTAATAATACTTATTGACAGTTCATTTTTTTTCCATGTTTAAAGAAAAATATTCAAAATTATATGCGTACAGGATTATTAGTATTTGCTTTTTTTTTTTTTCAATTTAACAATTTCAATATTGTTTAATTATATATAATGTGGAGAAGTTTATTCTCTATTTTTATTTGTATACTTTTTATATTGAACTTTTGTTGTCTACAATATTAATAAGGTATATATTGAGTGTTAGCTGTAATCACAATCTAAAAACAAATTGACATGTCTTTGGAAACATGTTAAATAGCACTTTATAATACAAAGGAAAATCATTAACTGATAAAGCTATAACTTTGGTTCTTTGAAAGTTGTCATACAGTCAACATTATAGTAAGTTCATAGATCATCATAGCTTGAATTAAACACATCTCAGAAAGGTAAGTATCCATGTTTAGATTACTGAATGCAATACCGGTTTCAATCATGTGTAATTATGTATAATGTGGAGAAGTTGTAAACAATACAAGAGCGATCTATTATAGAAAAGGCTTTAAGGTCTGCATTTAAATTATTTTCACTGTGAATGGATATAGAATTGAATTGCAGTCCAATTAAACTTGAGCCCAATCACTGAGACTACAATTCAAAATCATTATCTAGTATTAAACAGCACTATAGTGGTTGATGAGCCATTTTTAGCATAAATGAAACCAAAATTTAAAAAACCCTAGAAAGCTAATTTGGTATTTATAACAAAGCAATTTGTTATGAGCAAGGACATACAATTGTAAAAAGTTAATCCTCAAAATTAGTATGATCCTTAAATGACAGATTTTCTTTCTAAAATGTACAATGGCCTTATGAATGGTAGCACAAGGAATTTGGATTTAATGTTTTATTAAATGTTTTTCCATATCCCAACAATTCCATGAAATTTGCACCAAATTATAATCTTTTTCTTTTGAGTCTAATAATATAAGAAAAAGTGAAATGCACAAAGCAAATGTCAGTAAAAGTTAATGTTCTTAAAGATTCAACTAAAGAAACAAGAAATTTAATCAGGCAAACTTTAAACAGCTGTGTTCAACTTATTTCTGAATAAAGCGGAACTGTTTGTACTTATCAAACAGAAAAGATAAACAGGAAATAACAAAAAAAACAAAGGAACTTCATTAGAAGAGGAAAGAGTCTTGAGATTGTCATTCCATCATCAACAATCTTGAATATGTGAAGATTGATGAATTATAGCAATGTTTCATTATCATCATGACCTCATCATTACTGGTGTTGTCGTTGTTAAGAAAAAAAAAGCTTGATAAAACAAATTCAAGTTAATTAAAAAGTAAAAAGATTATTATGGAAGAAAGGAGTTCTCTATAAAGTAAAGTAAAACCAATTTTACTTAAAAGAATTTAGGGAAGAAAAAAAATTAATCCACTCAAGAGGATGGAATGAGTTGTTGGCAATGACTCAAGTTGGTATTTTGCCAAAAGCTGAATAAGATAAAGAGATTCTAAGTCAAAATTTAATGGGCCAATAAATAAGGAGGTTTCAATGTTAAGTAACATTCTTACTACTTTTGTCTTTGCTGTCTATATTACTTGCTTTCAAACAAAATTGGTAATTGTGCTTCAAAGTAATTCCACAATTATTATCATCTATCTACTTGGTTATTTTTCACAAGTACATAATTAGAATATCAATAAAACTCGAATATGCATATGTGCACACTAAGAAACAAAAAATGATAAAAACTTTTTTCTTTTCATCTTTAAACCCACACAAAATTCTGCACAACTGTTACCCTTATGTTTTGTAATCTGAAGAAACATTTGAATGAAAATTCAAAAGTAGTTTTTTAATTTATGTCAAGAATTGTTAAAATCAAACAATAACTTCTACATTATCAATAGTGTTTTCATTATCACTGGATATCAATGTTAAAGAAATTCAATTATGTCAGTGGAAAGTATAATACAACTAAATAAGAAAATAGTTTTATTTATTCACAGTTTTATTCATATGAATGAATTAGTGCATAACAAAACTCTTTTCAAAAGACAACCTTTTAGTTTACCAAGTAAAGTAGAAGTTTGCACCCATACAATTATTTGTTTCAATCCTGAAACACTGATTAATGCTAAGTTATTAACAAATTAAAAAAATATTAATACAAAAAACAAAAAAAAAATACTACCAAAAATATTTACTATATATCCAACAATAATATCTGCTTCAGTGGATAATGTAAAGACTTTTGCAATACAGAGAGAAAGAATATAGTTATTTTAGGAAAGAAAAAATCAATTCATCATGGTACAAAAAAAAAAAAAATTCTAGCTGTTGAATAAGAAAGAGCACTAAATAGTCTGGAAATAATGAAATGACCATCAACAGCACCAATACTCTATGACTATATGGTATAAGACAAGAAAGTATTGCATTCATTTTTAGTCCCAATAACAAAAATGAATATAATAAACAATAGTAGCAAATAGTTACCACAGCTGTTAAGATATCATCTGTAACAATAATCTGTTGGCCTCCTATAAACTGGACTCAGAGAAACAGTAGTAACTGATTTTATCAGTAAAAGATAAAGATTACAAAACAGAATGTAATTATATATTATCTAGACAACAAAGCCGAGAAGACAAAATGTGTGTGTGTGAGAAAGAGAGAGTGATTGTAGACAGAGTTTAAATGTCAGCAAAAAGTATTTTTCTAATATATCAACTATTTATTCAACAGAGGATTACTTTTAATAGTAGAAATATTTTTGGCAAACAAATTTATTCATAAAGTATTATAAAACTTAATTTTTTTTTTAATTATTAAGGGGGAAGATAAAAGAAATATTAACAATTGTAATGTGCAGGAATCAATCCTCAAATCACATTAAATTTTAGTTAGCATGAAATAGAAAAAAAGAGTCACAACACTTATTTTCAAATAAAACTTTATCTTTTATTCATGAGAGTTATTAAAAAAGAAAAAAAAGAAAAGACCATAAATATTGTAAATTGTTAAGATTTTACTAGATTTTAATCTCTCAGTTATGGATACATATTGGACGGGGATATTTGTTAGAATATTGAAAGAAAAATTGTAAAATTCTGTACTCTTGTATAGGCTGAAAAATAACTTTTTCAATTTATAATTATAAACTGAAGAAAAGTACTTCAACAGAATTCTTGAAATCTTTGTTATATAATAAAAGCTAAACATTTTCAACACATGATAGAGATCATAACTATAGAATTAAGTAACCAACAGTACAAAAAAAATAAAAATAATGTTGTACATCATATAACTAAAATTGGACATGATTAATGTTAACCCAAACCAACATATTTTCTGTTACCTGAGATCTAGTTTTCAATTGAAGATATCAAATGATGTGAGATGACCAAAAATTTTTGATTGATTAAGCAAAAATAACAGTTTTTTAATTTTATTTTAATAGTTTCACCCTCCTCAATGTTTTACCTGTATCATATAAATTTTTGCCACCTTCCAAGTAATATTTTTCATTAAGAGAACTCCACAAAGGCCAAGATTAATGATAACTTGAAGGTGCAATATCTGGTGACAATTTCTGCCAGTTCACCAGTATCATCCTCATAAAATGTTATATCTTTTCTCTTAATTCCAAACTGGCATTTCACTGATTGCTGCTTTCAACAGCCTATGTATATACAGTACTCACTTGAATCATTTGTTAAGTCCTTGAAAAGAAGCTCATAATAGAGGATTCTATTCCAATTCTACTATATACACAGTATTACCTTCTTCAGATGAAAACTGGTTTTTAGTATATTCACTGATGGTTCATTTTACTTGCCAAACAATCTCTTGTATTCTGTATTGTCAGAAAATAGCTATTTTTCATTGCTCATCACAAGTTGTTTAAAAGATATATGTAAATTTTAAAATAGTCAAGTAGGTTTTTCTTTTAAATAGATTATGTAGAAGATACACATCAAATGAATTAACAACTCTGCTACAAATGATTTTAAATATTTTATTTAAATATTTTGAGTATGCTATCTCATTTCAGATAAAATTCATGCTGAAGTAGAAAAGCTTCTGTATAAATAATTTGTTTTGAAAAATAGATTTTGCATAAAACCAAGTTAAATTTCTGAATACGAATGAGAAGGTACTGTACTGTAAGTCTAGAAATATTACAAGTGCTTATCTATATATATATATATATATATATATTATAGTACCGTATGTAAATTAATAAGCAAGTGTAAATAGAAAATAACTGAAAAGGTGAGAAACAGAAACCTGTGTTATCATAAAGAACTACCATTACGCACAAAGAAATGTGAAACATAATGGTGTCACTGATAGAATCCTTAAATTCACTGGATGATCTAGAACACATAGAAACATGGATTGCTACATTTATAAGAATAAAAAAAGATTGGCAATCAGTGAAAGAACCAAGTTTTTAGAAACAAGATAAACACTAAATGAATCTATTATACAGTATAAATTGAAAGAACAAGCCATGTATTGTGAATTTGAAAAATTGGGAGCATAGGAAATGACTATAAAAGATAAAGTGACTCTTTAAGGAGAACTTGCAATACCAAAACCACAAGCAAAAAATACTAGAATGTCTACAGAGTAGCAGAATGAGTTTGGAAGCTAGTGTTGAGTTTTTTGCAACAATTAGAGTTGATTAGAAAATTTAATTAACCAAAAGAAGAGTTTTACATACAAGAGGAGCAAGACCAAATCCATAATTAAATGTAGATATTGTGGAAAAAAATCACAACAGAGACAAGTACAAATGTCCAGCTCTAGGAAAAATATGCTCAAATTACAAAAAATAGATCATTTTCAGAATGTATGCAAATACAAAAAGCAAATAGAAAATGTAAAAACTGTTCAAACCCCCTCTGAAGAAGCTGAAATATTTACAATAAATAAACAAAATAAAGGTAGAGAAACAAATTAAGAAAAATGGCTAAGTATTTAACATGCAAGTTGATACAGGCAGTGAAGTTATGTTGATACTAAAACATTTCCTGATAAAATTAGGATAACTTAAATTTAAAAAAAAAGCAGGTACAATTAAAGCAATTTGATGAAACAACCATAAAACCAATAGGTACATTTCAAGGCAATTTTGAAATCGACAAGAGTTTTGAAATAATTTCTATTACAGTTGTAACATACAAAAATAATCATGAATTAGGCATTGATGTATTAAAAGTAGATACAGCAATTCCATGGAAGCAGAAGGAAATGAAATAGGATTATTGAAGAGCTATAAAGCAAGCATTTGACTAAAGAAAAACTATCACCTAAAGCATATAGTCAAGAAAAGTTCCAATTCATATCCTACCTTTGGTTGTAGTCAAATTAAACAAAATGATACAACAAGGCATACTAGAAAAAGTAACTTGAAGTGGTAGTAATTAAGCTTTACTGATAGTAGCAATAAAAAAAAAACTAACAGAGGTTTAAGGATATGTGGTGGTTACAAGATAGGGGGTAAATTCCCAGATATGTTCAGACTCGTTCCCTTTGCTAAATATTGAAACTGCAAGCAATGAGTTAGCAAAAATGGAGTCTTCTTCTACGTGGATACAGGGAATCATGGCCTTTCACATCTCCCTATCCCTGGTGGCTCTTAGGACGCTTTCCCCTGTTACACTACATAACCCCTGTTCTGCCATCCACCTGCTCCAGCCAGTCAAGTATGTTACACACTGTTTTCCCCAAGATTCTCCAAGCTCTCCTTCCTCAGTGCATGCCCCAGGAACTTTAGCTCTCACTTCCTGATGCTCAGTATTAATTTTCTTTTCGTTTCCATCCTTTCCAAAACCTCATCATTGCTCACATGATCAATCCAGGATATCCACAGCATCCTTCTGTAGAACCACATTTCAGTTGTTTCAAGTTTATCCTTTATCTCTGATGAGATTCTCCAGCATTCACTGCCATATTAAAGAACTGACATCACATAGCAATCCAGTACTCTTTTCTTTGTTTCTAGTGAAATTTTCCTGTCTCTTTAATACGCTACTCAGCTTCTGAAATGCATCCTTTACTATGCCGGTTCACCTTCAGATCTGTGTTGCACTTTCTGTTTTCTGTTAAAACACTTCCCAGGTATTTAAATTTTTTGTACCTGCTTGATTTTAGTATCCCCGGTCTGTATTTGGCATTTTGGGCTTCTATTTTTGCTGATGACCATGCATTTGGTTTTCTTGCAGTTTATTTATAGTCCTTTGGCACTCTCTTCAGCTATGTTCTGTAGGAAATCTTGTAGTTTCCTTTCTGTGTCTGCTATCAGCACTATCATCTGCATACCTTATGTTGTTCAAAGTGTGGCCTCTGATAATGAATCCTGGCATAACATCTAAGGTCCTCAAAATAGTTTTGCTGTACAAGTTGAATAGATCCATTGAAAAGACACATCCTTGTCTTATGACCCTTTCTATTTTTGTATATCTGCTGAATTCATTACCTGTCCGTATGCAGGTGGTTTGGTGCCAGTAGAGATTCCTGATTAATCTAAAATCTTTCCAAAATATGTTGAGGTTGCTGAGGATTTCTATCAATTCTTTGTGGCGTACTTTGTCAAATACCTTTGCATAATTGATAAAACATAGGTACATGTCTTTTCTCATTTGTATTACCCTTTCGGATAGCATCCTAATCATAAATACGGCATTTCTTGTTCCAGTGTCTTTGACAAACCTGCACTGTTCTTGTCCTATCTCTAGCCTGATTCTGCTTCTCGCTCTATTCATCAGAATTCTGATGATCAGTTTTGTAATGTGGCTCAAATAGAAATTGACAAAAAATTCAAGGGCATAATCATGATAAGCACTTCTATGGGCTTATTAAGATGGACTTAACTACCGTTTGGGATAAAAACTGCCAGCCATATTTTTTCAAAACGCAATTGAAAGAGTTTTATTAGGAAAAATAAAAAATATTATAATATGCCAAGACGATATAGGTGTAGAGGCAAGAACTAAAGAAGAATTAAAATATAGAACAGAGCAAATTTTTGTGAGATTAAAAAAAGGCAGGCTTGACTATAAACAAAAATAAATGTACTTTTGACTATAAGAAAATATCACATTCAAGATATCAAATATCAAAAGAAGGCATATCACCCAATGATAGACTAACAAAAAAATAACAAATAGCTGCTTAGAATTAGAATCTTTTTTTTTTGGTGGTGGTGGTGGGGGGGATAAATTTTTACAGTTAATACATACCAAGATGCAGCGACATAGGAGCCATTTACAAAATTATGCAAAAAAAAAAAAAAAAAAAAAAAAAAAAAAAACACTAAAGAATATTCTGAGGAGCAAACCAATAATAAATTTTTTTGATCCACAAAACATTTTGAAAGGAAAAAAAAATTTTCTACTAAAATTAAACCACAAACCATTAGAATTCATAATTAACCCAAGAAAAGAATTGCCAAAAGTTACATCAAGGATTTTAAGATGGTTAAGATGGGCAATAAAAATGGAATTCAATTTTGACAGTCTATGTAAAAGAGAACATTATTCCTCGCGTAGATACTTTACCAAGATTACAGTTCAAGAATGAACCAGAAAAAAAAAAAAACAAGAAAATACTGAAGGTAAAATAGGTGGAAACAGGCGTTCTTTCTCAAAATAGAAACAAAGCAAGACCCTATATTAAGCAGAATAGTAGAGACAATAAAAAATAGTATATGGAGCAATTATTCAATGACAGAGCAACCCTTTAAGGAAACAAAGTACAAACTAACCATAGAAAATATCATAATATGCACTGAAGATGTAATAGTAGCTCCACAAATATAGAGAAGGGAGATATTAAAAGAAGTACATTGTGGCATAACAGCAATGCAAAAAAAAGTTACAAGCTTGCTGGCCAGGATATTCAAAAGACAGAGGAACATATTAAGAGATACCCAAAATGTGTGAAAATAAAAAAAAAGTTCAAACAAGCAAATATTCACCTATGGCTCAAGAAAGTAGAGCCATGAGTTAGGGTCCACATGGATCATGCATGTATCAGAGAAAAGGGATTATTCCTAGTATTAGTGAACTCATATTCAGGATGGCCAGAAGTTGTCAGAGTAAAAGACAGAAAATCCAAGATAATAAAGCAAATTTTAAGAACTATATTCTCAAGGAATGGAGTACCCTAGACAATAGTCACTAACAATGCACCCAAATTTTGTGATGAGAACTTCAGTTATATGCATTCTATGCAAGACACCACCATATCACCCACAATTTAATGGCATTGTTGAAAGAATGGTACAAATAGTGAAAATTGGATTGAAAGCATTCTCACCAATTAATGAAAACAGAAGCATATTTACCAAAAATGCTCCTGAGTTACAGATCCATTTCACATGCGGGAAGGAAACTGAGTCCTTCAGCATTATTGGGAAGACAAATCAGAGCCCTCATAACTATGACTTTCTCACACACAAAAAAAAAAATTAAAAAAATAAATAAATAAAAATGGTATGGCATAGAAAATACAAAGAGACAAATCCAGAGAGAGGATAACATATACTGGCACATGCAGATTGGTTCTGAAGCAGAAACGAGCTGGATAATGCAGAAATGGAAGTGCAGAAAGTTACAAAAGTGAAACAGAGCAGGAAATAGAAGATAAGAATGAAAAGGCAGATAAATATGAAGAAAATGGAGAGACCAATATCACCATTAAAGAGAAAACAAGAAAGACAAGAGGAAGGGCAATATGATACAAAAATAATCAGGAGTAGTAAAGGAATAAACAAGGGTGTATGACCTCTTCAGTTTAGGGAGGTGTAGTATCATAGGTAAATTAATAGGCAAGTATAAATAGAGAATAACTGGAGAGGTAAGAAACAGAAAAACTTGTCATCACAAAGGATACAAAGAGCTGTACTATGACTACCACTATGCAAAAAGAAATGTGAAACATAACACTATATATTATATATTTTGGGATGTTAAGTTTGGACTTATGCAACCAATGGTCCGTCTAACAGGAGTCGACTCGGCAACAGGGCACATGATAAGGATGCCTCTGCGACTTCTCTGTCAAGTGATGGAAGAGTCCGGGATATGCAACTGTTTTGATTGAGGATGCTTCCAAGTGGTTTTCTGTCGGGTAGGAAGATGGAAAATGCTATTGAATATGGAGAAGCTCATGCTCTGCACATATGCTGAGAAAATGAAGCCTGTTGACATTGCAGTTCGCATGGCTCCTGTTTCTGATCACTAGAATCCATGTTACAGCATCATTTCTCACTCAGGCATTGAAGATGCCAAGGATGATCAATTTGTCCCTTGGTTTAGGGGGGGGGTTGGATGATGTCATTCAGTAGCCGGAAGAACTTGTCTTCATGGGTTCATCAGTCAAGGGTCGGAGAGTAGACTGAGATGAGTATCAAGAAGTTGTCATGAGGTAGAGAAATGCAGAGAAACATTAAGTGCACACTGATGGCTTTGGGGAGGAGATTTTGGACATGCACCAGGAATGTTCTAATCGCAAAGCTCACTCCATGTATCCAGCATTCAGGAGCTGGTTTCCCTTTCCAGAAGATTCACACATGATCTTTCTCAATCACCTCCTAACCTTGTCAGAGGACATCTCCTTGAAAGTCAATGTGGGTTCAGAGCAAACAGAGGAAACATCAATATGATTTTCTCTGGGAGATAAATCCAGAAAAGTGCAGAGAGCAGGAGAAGTGCAGAGAGCAGCAAAAACCCCTCTGAATGATTTTCTAATCTTGAAAAAGCATTTGACAATGTTCTCAGAAAAAAAAAAAAAAAGAATCTAAATCAAATTGGCCAGATTATACATTTGAAACACATTTTATTTTTTAAATATTTTTTCTAAACTAAAAATTCTCAGCATTTCTCATTTGTGCACATGTGTAGTCACATCAACATAAACCTAGTCCAATGAAGTCCTAAGGGACAAAATATGTCACATGAAAACTTTTCCCTACTTTTTTATACATCTTTACTCCAAAACTGTTCTTCAGATTATATATATATATATATATATATCTCCAGGTGAAGAGAACCAACAGTTTCAAAATTCTGGGTTCTCCAGTGTTTACTTTTTTTAAAAAAGTGCTCAATACAACAAATATGGTAGAGTGTAATATAATTAAATTTTTACAACAATGAGCTAACATTGCCTGATGATAAGGTAAAATCTCGAAACAGAAATTTTCATGTAGCAATATTAATTTTATGAACAAATTATATATATATATATATATATATATATATATCCATTTTCTTATGTGCAACTGCATTAAACAGACAGCCATCTTAGACAGTTTGGCTAAGTTGGTAGGTTTAGGTTCAGATCTTAAAGCCAAAATTTTCCATTTCTTTCATTTTCAGCAGATGCATGAACAAACTAAACTTTATGTTAGATTATTTTCCTTTATTTAACATGAAAAAACAAAATATTAAATGAAGTTTAGAAAATACACGGTTTTTATTTAAGTCTTTATGCTCAAAATCTGTCACATTCATTTTAACTTTTTTCTTTAAACTCAATAAAGAGAAAAAAAAATCCATTATTAAGCAAAACAAATAAAGTGGCATAACGTTTTTTTTATTAAACAAAACTAATGAAATAAACACTGCAAAAATGAAAATGTAGATACATTAGTTTTTAAAATATATCCTTAAAAATATTAATTTTGTTTAATTCCTTTAAATTCTGAGCTGGATTTCAAATGCATAGGTTGTTATCATACCAAACAAAAAAAAAAAATATCAGCGAGAATTTTCAAATGCAGACATGAAAAGAAATTTCTACTATGCTATCTACAACCACATTACAGCTCCAAAGACTAAACAACTATAAACCATAACCTAAAGCTGATAAACTTTATTTCAAAGCAACTTCAGAACCCAAAATAAATAAAATGAAATAAGAAAATCAAGGTCAGGACTAAAAATTATCTAAAATTATTAGCCCTAAACAAACAAACAAACAAATAAAAAATACTAGGAAAAATGGTCTTTCCACTTTTACTATTAGCTCCCAGTGACCTATTTTTATAACATTAGTTTTTCGCAACATTATTTGGAAGGAAACTTTTGGTAACTCATTATTAGCGAGTTATAATATTTCAGTATCTTTGCGTATAGTCAACATACTAAACGAATTTCAAATAATACACAATAATGCTCTTTGGAATAATTCTCTTGAGTAATTCACTCAGAAACAATCTTTTCAATGACATACAACACAAAACATCGACTTCTGTCTGAGTGCCTAAGTATTTATGGTCATGTGATCCCAGTAGCACATTCATTCAATGGTTACGTTTATTGCCTGGTGGTCTGTGTTTGATCACACATGTCAGTATTGACATTTTCTTTTTATATAACACCTATATACAGAGAGATTTTGTAATACAGTCTGATGATCACTTGTAGTATGAAACTTCCACCCACCACACAATGTCAATTTCTATGTGCACTTTATATCTACAAACATATTGCTGATGTTGAGCACACTTCCCCCATAAGTTTAGAAAATTTAAACATATGTTTTATTAAACAGAACTGACAAAAAAGAAGCTCTTTGGTGAGTTTCTCCTGGTGTTGAAAAAGTTACTTGACATTGGATGGTAACTTGTAAAGAAACCTGCAGAAGCTAGTCAAAAATACTTGGAACGTAACACAAAATTTTAGCAAGTTCTCACCTGATATCAAACAAATTGTTTGACATCAGAAGAAACTCAATAAAAGACTTAATTGACACACCTTGTCCATTCTATTTAATAAAACATTTAAATGAAGGATTGCTGTCTAAATATATAACATCTCTCTTGTTTTGTTTTGTTTTTTTAATTTTTTTGAAGTATCTGAATTCTTTCTTCCCAGGCAAGAACTTTCTTTCTATCTATCTAGATCAAAATAAATCCTAAAATGTATTTATCTGCATTTTTAATTATCAAGGAAGCTGATAACTTACTGCTAAGTTGAAATAAATTTTTCAGTTTTGAATTAATCTCGTTTAAATAAATCAGTTTTATGTTAAAACCTGATAATTAGGTAAAATTAATTGGTAAAAGAATTGGGTGTTTACAGAATAAGATATGCAAAATAAACTATTTTTATTATTCTTATAATTATACAAACAAAAATCATAAGAAGCTAAGGATATAATCTTAAGTTACTTTTAAAATTAGAGACTTACTGAAAAACCAAAAATGCATATAAAATAACATGCAAAATAACCATCAGATTAAGTTTGAAAACAATTTCATCAAAAATGTTTTAAATAAATCTCATCTCAATGAATTATAGTATCTGTTTGCAATCATGTCATATTGTGTACCTTATGTATTTTTTAATAGAAATGTATCTAAGACTGATTAACAATTTGAAATAGTTGAGTTTTATCTTCAAATAAATTCAAATTGATATTATGATCAAGTTCAAGTAATTCCATGCACTCTACAAACAATATACCAAGTATCTGAATATACCATTCACTTAAAGATTTCTTCACAATAGAAATTATTATTATATTAACCTTCATTAGTGTTTGCCTGGGAGGTGCACATGTGTTTTACTCTACATACTATATATTTTTGTAAACACTTCCCCCATACCTGCCGTTTTCACTTAATTTCACGTGTTCCTTTTTATTATACTCATTTTCCAATCTTCTTTTTTCTTACCAATGAAACTACCAGAATAATCTGTAACTTCAATAAATATGCCACATGTATTTCGCCATTTTTTGTCTGTAACTTTTTGCTATACCAAAGTTCTCTCCTTTGCCCTGCCAATATTAGATAGTAATGTCTCTTATGAAACGACAGACTGTTCAAAGATGTTTATAATGGTCAGAGATGTAAAAACAAACCAACTCTGTAAAAAGAGCATAGTACAATTGGAAAATATATATTTAAAGATTCATATTTGAAAACCTAATAACATTAAAGACTTAATATAAATTTTATATTTGTCATCATTTTTATTTTACTATTTCTTTTACAAAACAGTTTTTTCCTCTATTCATATCCAAAAATTAGGATTACCAAATTCCTTAATAAGTTTAATAATATCCGATCATACTGTTTCCAACAATTGTTTTCTATTGTAAACTTATCAATTAGACATTGCATTTTCTTTTTAAATAAAACTAAGTAAAACTATAAAAATTATTTGGGAAGTGAGACACTTAAACTATTTATTTGAGAGGCTAACTACTAATACACATCCATTAAATATATAAAAGTATTTTGTAGTTACTCAAGTTCTTTTTACATATATCTCATCTAAGTAAATTGCAAATAAATTAAAATCTGATGGTATTTAAGCATATTTGTCTATGCACCATCAGAATTTCTCAGTATTCATAGTAATTCAGAAAATATTAAATTTACTTCATGTATTTAGTGTTGCTATGAAAAGCTCCACAATTTTTATGACTAATCACATAAAACAAACAAGAAAAGAACATCTGCACAAATTTATTAAAATGCTACCATGAAATGATTAAATGATTTCTTTTCTTTGGTAGTAGTTTCAAATTTTGCTGCAGACATCAAGCATTCCAATGTAATATTTACATTTTCCTCAACATGAATCCCATTTTGTTAATCTTTTCTTTACACAAATTAAATAGCATGGTGTTTGTCTTCTATATACAAAATTGTAGTCTCTACAAAAGATTTTATGAAAATGCTAGTAATATTAATTCTTTTAAATATCTGGCTTTTATGTAAAGGCCAAAGTAAATGTTGCATTATTTTTTTAAATTAACAATGGCCAAGCTTAGACAGTCAAATGCAAAGAATAAGGGTAACATTACAAATAAACTATGCTTGAAATCCCATTAAATCCTTAAATATCTATATCAGGCCACAAATATTCTTGTTTTCTACCAAGTATTTCTATTTACCCATTCTTAGCAAACACTCTTCTCATCAACTGACCTATTTATATAAGGTCACAATGGCAGCCATTATGCACCAAAAGCCTAATGTGACCTTTTTGGTGACAAGGACAACAAAACACAAATCAAAAAGTTAGTATCAAATATTTGAAGAATTATTTAGTAGGATTTAGATTTAATGATCAAAGTTGTTTTGTAATGTTGCAAACTTAAACAGAATTTAGTAGCTTATACCAAAGACAAATAGCCTGGAATGATTCCTAAAACAATTCATTGACTCAGTTATTAAATAAAGTCTTGTTAAAGTGAATATCAAATGTTAACAACAAAAAAAAAAAAAAAAAAAAAAAGATCTATTTGGAATATTAAAAAATATTGTAATTTAAAAAAAAATGAATATATATTATAAACTTACATCATTAATATTTTAAAACTACCTGATATTTGTCTTTTTTAACCCACTCCCCTCATGAAGTTTAAATCTTAGGTAAACAACTGCACATCCACTTGATCATCATAATAATCTAGCTGTTATTACAGTTTCATGTTGGTTTAGTAGTTCATTTATACTAGCCATTGAGCACTTGGCTTTGTTTCATTTACAGGCATTTTATGGGCTACGATTTGTTTTTGTGCTTTCCTATATCTTTTGGTTGGTTTATTCTATCATGTATTATTTCTGGTATTTTTTAGAAATGTTTCAGACACTTGCTGTTGTATACTGAACTAGTTTTCCACTGTAGGAAGCAATAATAGTTACACTGCATGTATGGGTTGAACCAGTTTTGATACCTAAATTCTATCTCAGATATGTCCTAGTGGTATCTCTCACCATGGACATTTATAGCATCCAGATCCATTAGGAAAAAATTGGTAATGAGAAAGCAAGAAATACATTTTAAAAGACTTGCAGCATTCCATTCTTTGATAAACTGTTAGCATACAGTTTATCAAAGAATGGAATTAGCATAATTTTCAGATCTATTAGATCCAAGAAACTAACACAAATTTTGTCCTCAAATCATATGTATGCAAATAAAAACTTGACACACTAGAACAATTCTGAGCACAGATTTAGAACCAGTAGGTAAAATTGTGTGTATGTATGGCAGCTGTCCTTTCAATTATGCAGATACCCATCTCTGCACCATATGTACACACATGAGAAATGACAGAAAAGTTCAAGGGATTAAAAAATATATATTGTTGGTTATTTGGTTTAATTTTGAGTAGGGTTTTGGACTGAGGATGTCACCCCATGTACCAATGTGTGTGTGTGTGTGTGTGTGTGTGTGTTAGACTATGCCTAACTTAAAATCACTTAAACTAACAGATGCAATAAATTTATTTATATAACTTAATTTTGGAACACTTTATTCTGTACTTACCATATACAAGATATTTTTGCCAAAAAACTGAAATAGTTTTTTTTTCTTAAATTCCCTCACTTCCAAATAGTAGCATGTATAGTTTATATTTTTATCAAGCTTTCTTCCTGAATCATGAAATATTCCAGAGAAGAAGCAGACTAATAGCATTCTTGTAGTGCCAAAAATTTTAGAAATTTGTTTTCTAATTGTCCAATATTTTGTATTTGCAACATACACTAACAGCTCTCTCAGTAGAAATCTAGCTTCTTTATTTTCCTTTTGAAAGAGTTTTGCTAATATGAATCTATAAGTCAAGTATGTAATATCACAAATGATAGATGATGATCATTGTTTTTAAGAATATTAAGCTCTTTATTATAATCATTTATTTGAATATGTACAAAATATCAATGAAAGGATGAAACAAGAGAAAGCAAATTGTTTCACAAATGATTTACCAGCCTACCGCATTTTTCATTTTCTTTTTTTTTTTTATGGCACACTGTCAAGAACAATGGGGGAGAAAATCATGTAGTTGGAATGTTGATCAACAAGGGAATCAAAATGGGTGTATAGAGCAATCAAATACACAACATTCCACGAGTAGAATTCTCAAATGAACACAAACAGAAAGAATAACAGCTTTTAGAATCTAAACTTGTTAAGGCCTAATCCCTGCTAAGGTCACTTCCAAGTCTACAGAGAATTCACTAAACCCATTTTATCAAAAGCAGAACAAGTAGATTGTTAGTTATAGTATCATTTCCAGAGGTAAACACACTATAAATTGTCTTATCATAAAGAAAATTCTCTACTAAAATCTTTGATGAACATTTCCCAAAGAGATGTTCAAGTATTCATTTTATTTTATGCTTTCACATCTTTTAATCTAATATTTCAATATCTCAATAAATTCATTTATAACAATAATGGATAAAAAAGTTATGGATCAATTAAGTTATAAATTATCTTCCAGGATGTCAGTACAGTCAAAATTATAAGTTTGACATTAAAGTCTAGATAAATGTCAGATTTTTTAAAATCACCAGTGCATCAAATTTTGCAGTTGTAGTCAAACAACTATTTTGGCTACTTTTAAAATAAATTTATATTATAATTAATCCAATTTTCTGAACACTTGCATTACAGATTCAGTAGCAACTTCAATTTTCAATAACAAGTTTTTCATTAAAAAAAAAATGCAAATTTTAATTGGTTTAAATTTATAATCAAATAAAATAAGATGAAATAGACAAATGAATTTGAACCAGAGCAATTTAAACCACAAAAAAGTTGAAGTCACTAGAAGAATGTTTTCTTATAAATCTTCAAAAGGTTACAGAAAATACAGCATTAATTCAGGTTAGTCAATGCATTCTGGAAATTCAATATCAGTATTTATTATTACTGTAAAAAATGGCAGTATATATGAAACTGATATTCTGTTAAGTCTGTACTGTTACCAGATTTTCACAGGAGTTTTTAAATGTAATTTTCCAGTTATTTTTTTTTTATTCTGCTCATTCACAATGTTAAATGAGGACTAATTTGACATACATTATTAGTTTATGAAAATTTGAAAACTCACCCCTTTTTTAATATTAACCATATTTTTTTAAATAGTTGAAAAATTTGCCCTTCTGGAAAAGAAACAATGGGGAAAATATGTTACCGCATTGAGTAAACATTAGTTTTTTTATGCAAAAAATAGGATCACACTATACACAGGTAACATTTTTTTTTTTTTTGAAGAGGTTAAAAATCATGAATTTTTGACAACTGGTTGCACTATATACAATATAAATTTATTCTGGAGAGATTAGAATTCATGCAAGAAATTCAAGGGGTCAAACTATACATAAATTCAGCTTATATATACAAGTATATATGGTATAACTCTACTAATGGAAACTGATGTTATTCTTGGAGAATAGTTGTTAACATGAAGGGTGTTTCTAACCCTGCCCATTTCCTGTTGGTATGTGTCTGGGTTGCCACTTAAAAGTTTTACTTTATGTGAACACTAGGCTGAACAAATAAGTGTATAATAACAATTTCCATCTCAAAAATTCAAACACAAAAGAATTTGTCTTGTTCATCAGAATTTCTGAAAGATTTAAAACCTGAGATTGATTTCTTCAGACATTTAAATTCAACCTTCATATTTAGTTTTGACAATTCCCTTTCAAGTATGAGTCTTTAATAAAAAATATTCAAAAAACAAAATAATCAGATATAAATTTAGTTAGAGTCACTCCAAAAAATATATTTAGATATGAGGAATAATCCAATACCCAACATAATCCCATATAGTTTTACCATTTAAACTTTTATTTACCATCAATATGTACACTTTATTCTATTTTCTTTAATTCATGTGTTCTTATAAACAAACATCTCTTCCATTCATGCCCTGAAAATTATTAAAATAAGCTGGTGTCATTTAGTATCAACAAGTTACAGTCATACTTAACTTCAGAACTGTCCTTTTGCTTAAACCTGCTTTGAGAAAATTTGTGTATTAGTTTAAGAAAAGCATGAAATGTTAGTTTTATCTGAAATCCTACAGAAAAATGTTTTAAATTTTGAATCTCTGCTAAATTTAACTTAACCCAACATTTCAAATGTTAAATTATATATTGTACTGGCATATTCTTTTTGTAAGACATTCTTCTATCATTGGTATTCCAATAAAAAAAGGCTGTCTTTAAGTAGTACATATTTTAATACGAGTGTCTTAAATAAATACAGGGGTAATATTTTCTGCATTTCTATCTAATTATGGTGATTGTAACAATGCTTTTTTTACATAAGCTTGAGTATTTTACTATTATTGTATGCCTCAAACATACACAGTCAATCAAAAATGATTTTCCTTTTAATATAAGATTCTATTTTATCCTTTCTTAAAGACCATGTGACAAACCATCAAGCACAAGTTGGCAAACCTGTGTTACTATAGCAACCACAGTTGGTACAGTGATGGATGTTCTACAGAACAATCAATGAATGATGTCATCAGAATGGTAGTCATAACAACAGGTTTGTAGTCTTGGGCACAACATGTGCACTAAACAGGGTATCTACTTGTAAATATAAGCAGTAATTGTTAACTCGTACCATTCTTTGTAATTGGTAGTTTGTGATTTGCAAAGAGAAAAAAAAAGGAGACAACATGAATGTTCTGCAAGCTAAAACAAGTTCCATGGAGATGACTACTGAATTACTCAGACCATTGAAATATTTGTGATTTTTTGTTCCTTGAAATTACGTCAGAAGATATTTTTCCCCCTCAACTGATATCACATACAATACAAACTAATGCAACAACAATGATTGAGATTATATATATATATATATATATATATATATATATATAAAAAATCTCAATCATTGTTGTTGCATTGGATTGTATTAGTAGAGGGATGAAGTTGTTCCTCATTACATGAGGATGCATAAAATTCTTGTGTGCCCTAAATACTAACAAGAATATAAGCAAAAGTATTTGCACAAATGCATCTTCAATTATAATTAACTATCTTTAAAATGAATAAAGAAACAAGAATATTATAAATGATTAAAGTAGAAGAAAAAAAAAGAATTATCCTTAACTATTCAGATACTTCAGAAAGATGTTTTGAAGAAATCAGCTCCATGTTCACATTTTAAGAATAAAAAGTTTTATTACATTTTGTAGACTTGTTAGATATTTTCAAAATATCTAACAAAATATCTAAACTGTCCATTACATTTGGACAGTTTAGCATGGCAGTAAGAAATGGAAAGGAAGATTGTGATGCACCACTCTTTAGAGTGATGAATATCAGGCCTTCTTACCTTGAAAAATCAACATTTAAAACTGTTCACACATTGACTACTATTTCAACTATAAGTTACATCATTACTAACAAATAAATATGCTATGTTAACTAAATTCTCAAATATTATTATTGTAACAGGATATGCATATTTTTCAGTCAAATAATTAAATATGAAAAAATTAACTACCTAATAAAGATACACAAGTACAAACATTTTTTTATTCAAGAAATTTTTTTAGAAAATACTTAAAATACAAATCAAATATTATATATTACAGTTATAACAATTGTTCATCTACAACTTAACTCATTTCATTTATTTGCTTATACATTACAAATTTTACAAGTACAACAACAAAGTAGGCATTACACAAAACCTGCTTCTAATCAAGTGATCAATAGCCACTTATCCTTTGCAGAGGAGAGAAAATACTTGTCTCTTCTGCTCGATTTAGGGAAATACATTTAGACTAGCTGGATATTTATTAAAGAATTTAGGAGTGCAAATGAATAAAGAATAAATTCACAGACTTTAAAATGATTTCTTTGATAATCTGTCTAGTAAACATTTTTATCAAATGACTCACTATACACTCGTTCAGTTCATCTACTTCAGTGATGGTCTGTTTATTGAGTCATTACTGATGGTAAACCTATTTGCAATAAAAGGCACCAGATATATAAATTTTTTGCTGAATTTTGATTGGGCTGATTTATTCTAGTGGGATTGTAAGCATTGCACATATTACATACATTTGTTCGTTGTTTTGTTTTTTTTTTTAATTACCAGTGTATAAAATTTTGAGGTTGTAGCCAAACGAACTATTTTTGCTACTTTTAAAATAAATTCATATTGTAATTAAATCAATTTTCTTAATTCTGACAGTAGAGATTCAGCAACAACTTCAATTTTCAAAATTATTTTTTTCATTTGCTGATTTCAGTTGGTTCAGATTTATAATCAAAGAAAATGAAACAAAAAATTGAATCTGAACCAGAGCATGAATTTAGATTTGACTGTGAAGACAACTTTTATTTCACAAACATATACAGAAATAAGTTTGGAGGGAGAGGTTCACCCCACAATTTACAGCTAATAGGTTTTCAGCATTACCACTCTCCTGTAATAAAGTATTGTTGTGCATTACAAATGAAAATACAAGATTGAATCATAGCATTACATTCTATTCAACACCAGACTTTGTCAATTACCATTAGTTAATGGGTGGGTGGGCCTGGCTCCAAATATGAACCTTACATTATCATGTGCAATGTTTAAGTCACTTTTCTTGTTGGGGTGGATGTTTATGTGTACCGTCACATGTGAGAACAGAAAGTGCCATCCTGTAAGGCACAGATCTGCACTTGGTGGCCAGGAGGTCATCTGTCAGTCCAACTTGTCAATATACCTGGCTTCTCTGATATCACACTGAAAATAAAGTATATTCTGCTATGATCTGGGTGAGATACACCATATTCCATCAAATTATAAACTATTAGAACAATTGGTTGACTACTTTCATGTAAACTACAGGTAACATTATACAAGAACCAATTATTATTGAATAATATATTCAATATTTTTATAATATCAAATAATAATTCTAATCAAAGCAATCACCTGAAACTATGTAAGGTGAAGGTCAAAACCAACTTGAAATCAAATGGTTACCAACAATTATACTTTAATATTATAGTTAAATTTCTGAGATATCTATGAAACGATCTTTAATAGCTCAAACATCATTTCCATGATAGAAAGTAGCCCCATGCGCATCAGTGGCATCACCACCTTGCTTGGGGTGATATGATTAGGAAAAAAAAAAGACACTGTACTTATATTTATCTATTGTTCCTGAATGTCATTTCATTAATATATTTTTGCAATCTTTATAAAAGCTGAAAAAATATGCATAACTTTTTATGCTAACAAGTTAAACAGTTACTCAGGATAATACTGATTAAAATAGCTGCTCATGTCTTTGAGAATGTTACAAATACAATTTAGATAAAGTAATATTTTTTTGTCAATGAAAAAGAGTAATGATTATTTCATAATCAAAAAGAACAATTGCTATTGAAAGGGAAACACTTAGATAATCATTTGGAATTAAATTATTAGTGCTGGCATTTTCATAAAACAGAAGAAAACATTCATGAGATACATTTTCTATCCATTATTAGTGTTTAATTCTATCATACAAAAGAATTAAAACACAAAAGTGAAATGTATTAGTATTAATTTACTTGTCAATTCTCACACATTACAAAATTTATCAAAGAGCAAAAACTATCTGCATTCTCAAATGGTCAATTAGTCATCCCTTATCCAAAACTTTAATTTCTGCAGTCAAACATGGGTTGATACAGTTTATAGGTTTAATTTCATAATAGTGCAAGGATAGTGATGCTGAAATTTTGATATGAGAAACAGAAGCTGTAAAGTAGTTCCTTTAAATAAAAACATGTAAGCTCTTCAAAAAGAAATTGTATGCTGAAGTTGCTAAAATGTGCAGTAAGAACAAATCTATCACAATTTTAATGCAATTATAGTTATTATTCTATTAAGTTATTACTATTATTTGCTTATTGTGTCTAATTTTTTTAAAATTAGGCTTTATTATATATGTATATGCATAGGAAAAATATAGTAGATAAACAGTTCAGAATTATCTGTAGTTCAAAGCTTCAATGAGAGGGCTGTCTGGACATATCACTTAAGATAAAGGGATACTACTGTATTGTAGTGATGATTGCTTTACACTAAATTATAGTTGCACCAATTAGTCAACTGATAATCAGTGATATCAACAATTTACAATTAACTGACCTGACATTCTCTAGTTTAAGAATCATCAGTTATCTTAGACATGGAATGAACTTAAATATTATCATTAAAGTTTTGCAAATCTTTGAGAGTAATTAAATTACTGATTATAAACTGTAAAACCAAATCTACATACTTAATAATGATTAAGTATTATACTATTAAATTGGAATATGTCACAATCTCAAAATATTAGTTACTAATATTTCTCCCCAAGCAAATTTAAGCAAATATATCTATCAAATATTCTAGTCATGGACTAAGTTATAACAATGTCTAGAACAATGTTTTTTAAGGTTATTTTAGTAATTTATTTAACTACATCCAGTGGTTAGTAATAGAACACAAAGAAATTGTTACTGAATTTGTTTACTTGTCATACCATAAAGTTTAATAATTTAGTTTTTATAAAAAAAAAAAAAATAATGTTTAAGTTCCAGTTTAAAGTTTAAGTTCCAGTTTTACTAATTCAGCAATCCACTAACAATTTTTGTTTAATTTTATCAATATGTTTTTGTCTCTAGAAATTTTAGTCAGTGTTATTATATCAAAGCTGAGATTCTACAGTACCATGCAAAAGTCTTTGGCTATTTTAAACTATAATAATTTTCGAATAATTGTCATCATATAAGTGGATATTTTTGTGCTGTCTACAAATGAAACTTTGGCCATACTGGAAATATTTTAACACCTGATAATCACAATTTTAGCAAGGGTTTTAAAGTAATGTGGAAAATGTGAGACAACTCCCAAAAATGGTTGTGCAAATGATTTTGACCACTATATATAAACCAAGTCAAATCCTGTGTTTTAAACAAAAATATTCTAATGCACTTTGGTTAATATATTGTGAGGCTTCCTGTGACTTGAATAACTGTTTCACTGCACCTTGGACAGGATGCATACAAATCCTTCATCCTTACAGGTACTAGATACCCTTCCCTGTGGTTGGGCTTCCACAAGATTGTGTGGATTTCTCAGATGAATTCTACACAATATTTGATCCATGATTTCAGTTAAAGCTCTAATCTGGCCTATCTTTCAATGGGGTGAAACATTCATCACTCAGTCTCTGTTGTACTGTATGTAATCTGTGCTATGGAACTCCATAATGCAAAAATATCTCATCTTTATCCAAGTCTGGTATCAAGTGTTCTTTCAGTAACAGAATATATTTGTCATTATTTAAACTATTACTAATTTTGACAAATTTTCTTGAACTATAGTTCTTATGCAGCCCTAAAAACATCAGATATCCCTAAAAGTTCACTGTTTTTATTGTGCATCATAGGATATTTCACTTTCCTGATGGCCTTCTGATAAATTCATACCTACAGAATGGAAACCCATCTTTATTTCATTGCAGAATGTGATCTTATCCCAAGCACCTGCATCCAACAGTTCATACCATTTTTACCAACTTAATATTTTCTTATAAGTGCTATTTTTGTTAAAATGAAGCTCTTCAGTCCATATTCTTGAAGTGTGCACTTATTGTTATCTACTGACACCAAATTGAACAAGTTGCACTCATCCATCACTTGTCTAACAGTCTTCTTTTACTGAGCTTTTTGCTGTTCTGCTCCATCTCCGTATTATCCTAAGTTGCAACTTTCAAAGACAACCATAGTTTGGCTGATTCAAAACACTTTCATTGCTTTGACACTTCAAGAGGATTTCTGAAATGTTGCTTATTGGCATTCCAAGTTCCTTAGTGATTGCCTGCTGGTTCATATTTTTGGACATCTTCACTATCTTCATCCTGTTTTTTCTTTAAAATTTCACCATGATTTCTAGTCATGAAAGAATGCAGGAATTTGATGTCAAAATTCATCCTATATGTAGAAAAAAAATCGAACTTCTGAAAAAAATATTTGACTTTTAGTGGTGGAACAGAAAAGAGAAAACCAAAAAGGTGTAGCACCCAAAGAATTTTGTATTTTCTCTCCTTATCTAATCCTTGCTAAAAAATAATTATTAGGTGCAAAAATGACACCAATATGGCCAAAGTTTCATCTTTAGATAGCACAATAAAAAACAAAAATCCATTTATAAGATGACACACAGAAATTTACAATAGTTTAAAATAGACTAAGACCTTCACATGGTACTGTCTACACAGAACTAAGCTGCTCACTTCATTAGGGCAATTACAGAAACAGATATTTTTAAAAAATTAAACAGATATTTTTAAAAAATTACCGCCTTCACTTTTTTTTTTAATTAAAATTTATAGCTGGATACACCTTGGGTATTTTTTACATCATAATAGTACAACAATACCAAATGTAAGTCCAATATGCATTTCAAAATAGTAACTAGAAACAGACTTAATTACATTCAATTTATTTCCTTAGAGAATCCCATGAAAAAGGTTATTTGCAGTGTGCAATATGGCAGAAAACAGATTGATTGAATATATTATATGAGGTCATATCCTCTGAAATATAATGCAATTGGAATGTATCTCTTGAAATATTTACATTTCAAAGAAATTAAATCAGTCAGAAATTTTGAAAACAAGCGACAACATATTTCAATTGATTTTGCACATATATGAAAAATATAATACACACTGGCATATACCTATGAGTAGATTTGTTACTGGTTTAACTTGAAAATTGTCCAGTACAAACATTAACTTCTGTTAAACACTAGTAAAAAATACTTGTAACTTAAATCTCACAAAATTAGTGTTAACTACATGTAGTAAATTTAATGTATATTGAAGTGTATAAGGATTTTTTAAATCAGCAAATTAATATATCCTCTATATAAAAGGAAGTAACATACAGAAACATATGCAAAAAAACAGGAACATATCGAAACAAACTGATAGAAAAAAATTGAGACAAAGTGGTATGCAGATTTCAGAAGGGGTGACAAGATTTTAATTTCTATTTTGTGAATGGACAATCAGATAATTTCTCCAGATATTTTACAAGACATTAGCAACTATTACAATATACAGCAAAAACAGAAAATAGTACAATTATCCAACAAATGTGTGTGTGTGTGTGTGTGTGTGTGTGTGTGTGTGTGTGTGTGTGTGTGTGTGTGCATATGTCCATGGTAGTATCTTGGTTGTTAGAATGTTAGGCAAGCAAATTTATGGAGGCCTGGAGTAACATCAGTATCCAAATATCTTATTAACTTGCATTTAAAGTTCCTTTAAAATTGCTGGGCAGGAAATTGCTTTTCAAAATATTGATTTCAGGTACATTTATAATAGCAGTTGCAATGAACAGTAAAGACTGATGGAAAACATTTGTTAATGTCAAATATAATGCATCAGAGAAAATATGAACATACTATCAGGTTGAAAACATTTTGTAATCAATAAATTTTCAAGGTTGCAAGGATTCACTGATACTTATAAAGTTTGGTATGAGTCCAAAATGAAATATACATATATGCAGTATCTACCAGTTTTTTTTTTAACTGACCTCAAAACTTATTGGATCTTTCAACAATAGTAAGAGAATGCAAGGGCTGCATTTTTATGGAAAATTCAAAATTAAGCTTTAAACCAAACTGTTTTTCTGGTTGATTGTTAAAAATAACACTACAAAAAACTAATCTTTTTCAAAATAAAATTCAAAAGAAATTAACATCATATATAAAATTTTAACGACACATACTAATATATAATTTAAAAGATGCTGTATAAAAAAGGTTTTCATATGCTTTCATGATAATCATAAGACAACTTGGATTAAACATTAAAGGTCTTTTTTAAAATCATTTTAAAATACTTTTAGTCCACAATATAAAGATTAATCATTTTAGTGCTAACGAAGTGTAAATTAAAACCAAGGTAAGTATAAAATTATGTAAATTGGCTACCTGAAAATTACATTTATAGTCAAAATTTGATAAATGTTTTCATAATTTACTTTAAATCCTGAAAGAAAAATTTGAAAATGAACAATGAAAACAGGAAATCTATGACATGTAGAGAAACTGGTAAACTTGATATTGACCCAATTGTTTCACTAAGCTGTACACTTTTTGATATAATTTTCATAACATACATGTATATTGGGGTTGGAAAAAGAGAGAAAAAATTATTCACTACCTGATCACATATTTGCTGATCAACAGGAATATTCAATATATATAAATGCATATTTTACAAGAACATGAATGCTTTGACATTATGAATATAATACATGGAAAACTTGAATTAGACTTTGATAAATTTGCACAAAAATAGTTAACCAACAAATATGCAAGAAAAACAAATTGATGTTTTTCTGTTTTTCAAGTTATGCCACTCATGTCCCTCTGTAAAACATAAGTGTCATAAATAAAGAAATCTAATGAAACATTAGTCTTGTTGATGTAATTTGGCTACTTTCCCAAATAATAACTTGCTATGTTTTTTTACATGCACTTTTTTTATATAAATGTCCAGATTTTTTTTCTTTTTTGCTCATTAGAATTACATTGCCAACAAGTAGTACATGATTATCAGCTGGAAGTCGTATATCATTTTAAGGCCAACTCCAAAAGAATTTTCTCTATGAAAAGAGAAAAAAAAAATTAAAAAGGAATTTATTCCCACCCAATGGGCAACTGTAACAATTTAGACTGCCTGTAACAAATTATTTCATTATATCTAGAGGTAATATGAGCACAATTTTTGCAATTTTCATGTGACGTAGTAAACTATTGCCATTATATAAAAAAATATTTCATAGCAACATTTTATCAACCAATAAACATATGACAAAACTAGATCAGATTCTCTTGTTTGTTTTTATCTAAAGATGAAGAGAGACAAAGCCCAAAAATTGGTAGTTTAGATACTGATCAAACAAATTCAAAATGGTTGAAATAACTTCCATTTCACATACTGACTACAACATGAAAATATATTTTAAAAAATTAAAATAATGTTTCTTATGTGAAAGAAACATAATTAAGCCAAGCATGTTGAATCTTTCATAGTTTCATAAAGTTTTCACTATAATAAAAGCAATCAAAGAAATTTCAGCTATTTATTGTCTCATTTCTAAATTATATTATCTCAGTAATGAAATACATCAAATCTAAAAGAATTACTTTCATCATTGTTGAGTAAAAATCAATCTTTTACACTATTTTGTATTAAACGTTTTCAACAGAAAAGGAAAATATTTTGAATTCTGAATCACTTATCATATCTAATTTCATAATCATGAGTCCTCAAACTCATTAGGGTTGTTGGGGTACATGTACTGCAGCTGTAGCAGTAGTAAGTGCATCTAGGGCAAGATAGCCAGATAGAACCAATATCACTTCAGACTGGTTTTGAATTCAGTTTTGTTTTTCACCTAGACTTACTGCCCAACCAAGGTTAAAGAACTCACTATTGTTATTTAACCCATAGCGGGGCTTACGGCCTATTACATTGAATACACTGGTTCTAGCTCGATCACTGAAGTTAAGCAACGTTGAGCCTGGTCGGTACTTAGATGGGTGACCGCTTGGGAATACCAAGTGCTGTAAGCGTTTAGTAACAGATGTGCGTCGTGGTGCAGTGGATATCGGCTTGGAAAGAGAAATCGGTGAGCCGAGTTTGAATTTGAAGTTGAATACCCTGCATTCATATAAGCACTGGTACCCTTGGGAAAGGTATTAATCCGTCCCTTCCCTCCAGTTATGGGTTAAATAACAAGGGTAAGACTTGGGGACCCTGCCCTTAAAAACAAATCCCAATTAATCTTGATACTCGAAAAGAAAAAAGTATTACTAGACACAAAACATATATAAAAACAATAAATTGTTGAAAGAAAAAGCTATTACCAGCAATAATATAATAAGAAAAGAAATAAGAAAAAATATCAACTTCTAGATTTAGATAATCACCTGAACTGATAACAAGATATGAGAAAGCATGTTAAGATGACCTTAGACATAAAATAAAAATTGCTGTCAGTAGAAATAGAAAACAAAATTATATGAAAATTTTATAGAATATAAAACCTTAACAGTAAGAAAAAATGACATTAAACTAAAAGGATCTATAGCAGTTTATTAGTTAATTTGATAGCATGAAATATTATACAATTTTGTACTGACAAAGAACACACAAGCTTGTTTGCTATTTGGTATCTCTTAATTTCATTTTGTTCAATATATAATGCTCAGATGTATCTAAAATAAAACAGAAAACACTTTAAAATAGAAGCACTGTTATTTTAATTAATTTTATGATGAATTAAATTAAGAATAATTACAAAGAACAACAGGTACTCTTCTGTTAGTCAAGAAAGGTTAAAAGCTTATTAAATTGTTTGCTGCAATCTAATTAGGATGGTTTAACTTGTTTCAAATTTGGCACTTACTTTTATTTCAACAGGCTACTTGTTGCTCACCTGAGTTATACAGATTTAAATGTTTGCTGACATGCAAAAGAGAAAAAAGCAAAAGAGAGAATTTCATTCCATTGCATTTATGTTGCACAAATTTTTAGTGAATCAATGTTTAAACTCTAAAAATCATGACATTTATTCTCAGAAGACAAACCAATAATAACTAATTATCACAAACATATAGTTTAATTTCAGGTATTCTGGGTGAATAACAGATTTTTTCCTATTGATACTCTTCCAGAAGGGTAAATTCTTCAACTATTTCTAAAAATAGTTATTAAAAATAGGTACCTCCATTTTATTGCAGAAAAAATAGCACAGCAGAATGAAAATAGGCCCCAAATTTAGTAACAGTTTTAACAACAAAATGTTTATGCTATCAAAAGGAAAGATCAAAGTATTTTTTATTATTTGACCTTTCTAGCATGTTCTAAATTTCGGTTAAGAATTTTTTTTTTCTTTTCATCAGCGGTCAATACCATATTTAGTTTTTAGTGTTTTTGCATTTTTTTTCCCCCCCCCGGTGAAAAACACATTGATTTGAAACTTCTTGCAAAAATCAAATAACTGTCAGATTTTTAATGAAACTATCTGAACTTATACACAAATGAATGAAATGAAATTATGAATGTAAATCATCAATTTGCTTTTTTTTAAAACTACTATTCTTTTCCCAAACATCTGCTCCAAATCATAAAATAAAAAAATGCAATAAATGCATGGCATTATTTAATTGCTTTTATAAATAAGATTTATTAAGCATATTATTGTCTTAAGTAAAAAGATTTTTTGGTGAATGATTTTCATAAAACTGTTTTCAATTTGTTTTTTTTTAATTTTAATTATAATTTATCTTTTAAATTCTTCATTACTTTCATCTGGTTAAGTGATATTGTTATTAAGTGAAAACTATATTTACTAATCAAAAATTGAAAAACTTAATAAAAATCTTGCACCAAGATTTTTAAAATAATTAAAATATTTTTTATGTATATAAAATATTATGTAACATGGCCATTTTTTAAAGTATGATCAACCATACACAATATTATAAGAAAATAAGAGTGATAGTGTATGCATTGTGGCGCAGTGGATATTGGCTTAGAACAAGAGTTCGAATTCCAGTTAAATCCATTGCATTCACTTACATGTAAATACTCTTGGGAAAGGTATTAATTTGTCTCTTCCCTCCAGTTATGGGTTAAATAGCAGGACTGATTGGGTTCTATAGCCTTGGCTGACAATCAGTCTACCGCAGAAAGCAATGACATCCTACTGTGGGATAATCTTCTGCCCAGTCAGTCATGTCTCTTTCGAGACATGATCGCCCAAGCGTGTTTCACGTGTGGCACTTAACTGACTGATTATATAGTAAATTTAAAGTTAACATTAAAAAAAAATAGATTATGGAGAATATTTTCCAATATTTCTATGATTAGAGTACTTAAAAATTAGATTAAAAAAACTCATATCATTTTAAATTATGTTTTACAGATAAAGTCTCCATAGAAAAGCAATCATTATGACATGACCTGCCAGCACTGTCATTTCCATAAAACATGGCGATGTCAGTTAAAAACACAGCCACCGTTGTTTTAAAAGTACATTTTTGTGTTCTTTCAAATTTAAAGTAAATAATATTTCTTAAAATCAGATTAATTGTACTTTAAATCCGGTAATATTCCTCAAATTCAAATAAAAAGATTCATTGAAGTATTTTTGGAAGACTTTTTAATCAAAACAATTAGTGCAATGAAAGACAGCTAAAAACAATCCAATCAATATATAATTTCTGTTTGAAATACAGAGTATTTTGCTTACTGGAAATAAATTTAATGAATCCTTTAGTTTTCAATTAAAGCTAAAATGAAAGTTTCAAGAAAGCCCCCCACAAAAAAATTCATAAACTTAGAAATTAGTGGAGGTACACATAAAAATGGGTGAATTTTAAAATTTTCATAATAAAAATATATTTATAAATTATTTATACTTTAAAATAATTACTATGCCCCAAAAATGTTTGTGTATTTACTTTCACAAACAACTCCATCAAAATCTTTTTAAAATCATGAAAATTAAAAAAAAAAAAAAACAATTTCAAACGTGACATTTGTTAACAAACTGTTCATTTCCAATACTTCTCTGTAAAAATCAGGGTTGAATTTTAACAGGACCCCCTCCTTTTCTAATTTGATAATAATCCATATACATTTTTTCTGCCTAAGGAAAGCCTACAGAAAGAATGCTAATATAAACAGATTTTCAAAAGAATGTTTCCCTATTTTTATTTATTTATTTATTTGAGTGGAACAGTCTAAGTTGTTCCAAAACAGGTTTTACATTTGTGTTAGAATCCACGATGACCTAAACAAATTACTTCAACCTCACGAAAACGAAAAAATGTACACAGGAGTTTTGGGGGGTTTTTTTATGGCTTGCTGATATTCTAACGTTAATGGTGACAATTCTTCTACTGTATTATATTATTTCTGCCAACTCCAGTCACTGCAGCGAGAGAAAAGGGAGAATAAGAATCCCACCCCAATATAACCCTTTCGTATTGAGATAAAGAGGAACGAAGAGAGAAAAGTATTTATTACTAAGCTTCGCTTAGTACGACACAAGGCCAAATGGAGATAGAAAAGTTGGATTTTTACGACAATCTTTCTGGTGAGCGTAGGGGGAGGGTTTGATATTTTTCTGCCTAAAAAGGTAAAGAAAAGGGAATTGGCTGCTTTTTTCCTCTCATTTTCGTTTCTAGATTGTTTGTACTATGTATTGTAGTTTTTATTGTCTACACAGCAAGTACATGCAATCCACACCCATGTAAAATGTACTCTGCCAAAAAAAAAAAAAAGAGGACACTCTCTATGGCCTTATTCAAAAACATTTTTTACGTTATGTCATGTCATAATATTACGACAAAACTACTTCTTTAAATTCTCTTAAAATCATAAATAATAGTTTGAATTACCTTCAACATCACAAAACACTATAAAATTGATGTAAAATATAGAACTAAAATTAGAAACATCCCAGATTTCATTATCATTGTTTGTATGAATGGTACATTGCATTAGACGCGAAACGATATTCTTTTACGTTTGAAAGTGTCAAATTTCGCATAGTGATAATAATTTTCGTGCTTATTTTTTTTATTTACTTGCTTACATTTTTTTTTTTTTTTGTGTGTGTGTGTGTGACTTGGGAGTAGTGGGGACAAGCACGCAATCTTATTCCTAAAAGAACAACGTAAAAGAATGCATTTCATTTAAAAATGCATTCTTTTTTACCCGTATTTAGATTCTTTTACACAGTACAATGTACATGTGATTTATTGGACATGGGCCAGCTTACTCAGAAATTCTAATTTTGAAGACATATTTCAATAAAATTTCAGTAATTCGCAGCAAAAACCAAATCGGTAATTTTCTGTTATTTCGACGTCAACAATTGTTTTTCAAAAACAATTTTTGTTACTTAGAAAGAGATAGAACTGTCAGTTTCTTTTCGCGAGAATCTCTATCTAGAATAATTTAAAAGAATTTCATAGTCAAGAATTAGTGATTAAGCAACTTAGTATACTATTTATTTATTCACTTAATTTTAAAAATGCAATGAATCATCAAACAATGAATTATGCGCTCAAATGAAATGAAAAAAAAAAAAGATTTGATTTTTCCCTGTGATTCTTAATCTTAAATTTAATCCCAAAAATTTTTCAGCTATGAAACACAAACACCAACTGATGGTCTTAAAAATAAAATTAACACTAACAGTCGCCCAAGAGTGTTAAAAGGGTCATAAAAAAATTTAAAATATGGAAAAAAATTTTTGTTTTTACACGACTAAAAAATGCATCAGAACTTCACACATTTATTTTTGCCATTTTATTTTACTTTTACTAACGGAAGAATTCTTAAAGTGTCAATGCTACGATGTTGAAGATGGGTAGTAACAGAAAATAGCAGACATTTGCAAGGAGGACATAAGCAAAAAACGAGAAGGGGTTTAAGAAAAGGCTAAACGAAAAGTAACTGTTAAAAAAAAAAAAAACTATTACTAATTAATTATCCTCCTCACTGAGAAGAAAGAGTAAAGACTAAGCCGAGTCGATTGTACAATCATTGCAACATAAGTGATATGATTATTAAAGAAAGATATTTATAGACAAATTATGCACAAAATAATAAAACTAAAAAACATGACTAGCTAAGAGAGAGTGAAGAAGCATCAAGTTGAAAGCTGCAGTCGTCAAAATGCGGGTTCGATTCATCGTAGCTAAGATTTTTATTTACCCGAAAAATGTAAATTCATGATGATAATAAACGATTTTTTACCTTAATGAAAATAAATAAAAATTAGACAATATTGGATAAATATTTTTAGAATACTAGTGAAATATAGATAAGTAGAAAAATTGCTTTGGTTGGAGACAAAAAAGTAGTTATTCAGTTACTGTCAGCAGAGTTTAAAAAAAAAAAAAAAAAAAAAAAAAGCTGCATTTTTATTTTTTACTTGCAAAAACAGTCAAGAAGAGCAAGACGTTGATCTGCTAAGCACGAATAATAATCGATATAAGAGTTTTTTTTAGTTCAGTTTACTTTAGAAATTAAATAAGAATATAAAATGATGCAATAAGTTATTAAAATAGAATGCGTATCAGTGTAAATAAAAATTAAAAAGCATAAATTATTTTAGAACAAAGTGCTTTTTGAAACATTCGTCAACGGTTAAAATTAAAATAAATTTGTCGACAGCAAATAAACAGAAAAATAAGTCTTCTCTAAATAAATACCGACATTTCACTGAAATTAGTACGTTTTTATTTTATTTAATTATTTTGCTTTTTTTTCCTAGAACGAAAGTAATAATGTTTATTGTTTAGCAGTTTCATTACCCCTCGTGATCAAGTATTTTTAGACAACTAAAAAACCGACAAATTTCTAAAGAGGGCCAAAATGTCAACAAATCGTGGCAATACAATTGAAAAAAGTGGAAAATAAAAATTAAAAACTTTGTCTCTTGATGCAATTGAGAGCATTATGAGTTCAAGTGCCAAACAACAACAACAAATATCTTGCTTTACGGACAAAAAAGAAATTATGAGCCACAGACAGCACACACAAGTCAAAAATGCCACGTCTGACATTTAATTGAAAACTTATTACAATTACACAGTGAGTGAATAGAATGCGCAAAAAAAAAAAAAAATACATAAAATTGAATGAAGCCAATATTTTTAAAACGAAAAATTTTCATTTTCTGTTAAACGAATCACTCTTATCTTTCTGGGCTGTTAAGCTACATACAAGTTCTGATTATAAATCACTCATTTCTATTATTTCTGTTAGTCAACACTAGTGAAACTAATTTTCATAATTAAGATTTAGAGAGAGAGCCAAGGAGCTTGAATCTTTAACTAGAGAGAGACCACATTTTTTTAGCCGACTCGGTTAACCTAAGTATAAGAAGACACTAGCAATCAAACAGAAGCTACTACCTTTTTAATTTTGTACAATTATTTAAGTAAAAACAAAAGGTGATGATAGTTTTTTTTAGGGAGGAAATAGACAATAAAAACTTTAAAACTAAATAGCAATCCTTGTCACTCCCACGTAAGATCCAAAAAATGGATTTTAGTTACGAAGTTAAGAGAAAGGAAGAATGCAAATTTTTGTCAATGCTTAGTAGTTTTATGCAAATTATTCTTAAATTAACAAATTGAATATTCAGTTGGGAAGTGTGGTAAGAAAGAATTTCATTTTAAACTGAAATAGATATCGAACTTATTTTTTAATCTGTCTTGCATTTGCACCGAGTATACCTCTCAGAAGCCGGCTTTCAAAATTCCAACCAAAGCTACAAAAATGTACATAAAGGTAAAGACTAAAGAGAGAAAACTATCTATATATTTTTTTAATTATGTATTCAACAGATAAATTTTGTTATGAGTGCTACTCACAGCAAGTAATAATTGTTGCTTAGTAACTTTATTTTTTATTCTACCGTTAAAAAAAATTAAAAATATAAATATGAAACATTTTCTGGCTGGGGGTGGGGTAGTCAACTATTATCATTTTCTCTCTGCCACACACACTAATAAATATATATATATATATATATATACACACCTTGAAGAACCTTACCTTGTTAACAAAAATAATGTGAACAAGCAGGTGTATATTTTTTTATAGATTTTCATATTTTGTACATGCATAAAACTTAATATTGTACATAATTTTATTTAATAAATTAAAAGTCAGACTTTGTCTGAAATTCCTTTTAAAAATTATGCAAGAGAAATAATATAATTTTAAGAAGCCGATAATAAATAAAAATCATTTCTTGTGTCCGTTCTCCGCCATCTTGAATACATCTGACAGCTTTAAATAAGAGCGGGAGGAGGCTAAAAAGGAATGCTATAATTTGTAACTTTATTTGAATGTAAAACACTCTTCTTGATCAACATTAATATTAATGGTATTATGGTATATCGTTAAACACCTGTCCGTCTGAAAACGAAAAACCCGCCTTGGCGGCTGACCCTTTGTAACTAACCCAAGGACACCTGGGGTTGGGTAAAAAAACGAGTAATCGCCGTGGGGACGCAAACTAGTTTCACGTCTAATGAGGCGTAACACTGGTTTGCATGGAAGTCAACAAAATTGTAGACTGTAAAAGGAGAATAATTAAACATGAAAGTCCGGCATCTAGAGATTTCGTTGGTAAAATTGTAATTTACTATCAAATGTTTTTATAAAGTTTTATTTATTTTAGAAGTCCCGTTATGGTGAGGGGACCAACCAAAATAACCTGGGCCGTTTACTTTTATTTTCCTTTCATTTTTATCGGATTTTTAAAAAGGAGGGAAAATAGTCGCAATGATAAACACTTAATTTTGTTTTTAAATGAAGTAGAAAAAAATACTATTGAGTTTTTAACATCCTTACCAAAATGTTCAGTTAATTCCCTCCCCCTTAATTTCTGTAGTAAAAATATAATAAAAACGATAGAAGCGATTTTTGTACCAAATAGTCACTAAAATGCGATCAAGAACATTTTAGATATTTTTTCTTTAATATTTTTGATCGGTAAAAAAAAAAATTATTCACTTTTTTTATTACTTTTACAGTAGATTAAAAAATTCTTTAGAAAGAAAAAAAATTTCATTCATTTCCCCCCCCCTACACTTTAAGTTTTTTTTATTGAATGTTTTGGTTTCTTTGATTCCCATTAAAAAATATATATATATTAAAAAATAGTCATCCCTAGTCTGCTTTTTTTTATGACTTCTCAGATATTGTTTTTTTTTAATTTTTATAAAATATTGCGGTTGTTTTTTCTACTAATAGCTGTTTCTATCTCTTTTATTGCAATCTCGTACTTAAGAGCAAAAAAAAGATTAAAGAATAATATTGAAAATTTAAAATCTTTACACAAACAATATTTGACATTCCTCCGAAGGTGGAAACCAAAAAAAAAAAAGATTTTTCTTTTGCACAGACAAACTACTCTTTCCTTTTTAAGAGAATTTTATGTTCGGCAATATTTTTAATTTAAAACTGTACACGCGATGCAAAGGTAACCTGTGCAAATTTGCACATTCAAATTTGTTTCTGAAAGAACATGCACATTTCTTCATGTTTCAGCCTAAGCCTTCCTCTCTCTACCTTATCCTCTCTAACCCAAAGAATCTGAAGAAACATGAATTATTCTTACAGTAAAACTATCAAATCATTTATTGAATAAACAAAACATTTAAATCGTGAATTAAAATAATTTTCTAGCAACTACGAAGGCGCGGCAAATAGGCGCTATTATCATTACTAAAAAAGTCACGGTTGCAAAAAAAAAAAAAAACTGCACACACGCATTGCATCACTGTAGTCATCAATTGTCTTCGTTCTGTTCTTTTTGCTTTATTTTTTGTTTTTGCCATTATTAAACTGATAGATGGACAAGTGACTCACCCATTTCGAAAATCCCAGGCTGGCACCGATCAAAGGTACCCTCCGCGAAATTAAATCCAGGAAGTGTGGACCACTTTGTTACATTTCCTTAGAGTCGGTCAGGAGGAGGACTAGTAGCAGTTTCCAACCATCGGCCCCTTCGATGGGCGATACCATTACAACACACACGCCCAACAGCAATTAATAAGAGAGAAGAGTAAGACTAATTCAATTCAGTTACAACCAAACAAAAACCTCAGTTACAGAGATTTTTTTTCTAAAAAAAAAAATATAAAAATTAAAAACTTCGATTTTAAATTATTTTCAAAATTTTTGATTTGAGAATGAAATAAGAAAATTGTTGACCACTTGAAAAAATGCCCAATTGCCAGCGACTCAGTGACTATATATTAAAGAATTATCGCGTTTAACAACAATAATAATAATTAAATTATTATTGGGCATGTGACTATTTTCAACAATCGACCGGCTCACATAACATTATTTCGTTGTAACGAAGCAAAAGTCGGAGTCGGTACCTTTCTTCTTCCTCCTCCCACTCTTTCTTTCTACGTCTCTCTATGGAATCTATATTATTATTAGACGATATCGTCTATTGCTGCAGCAGTAAATATTAGGTAGTTATTGATTTCTGGGGGTGTTCGACTCTCTAGTCAGTGTGTAGTGTACATTTCGTTAAAAAATAGTTTAGAATAGATTGACAATTCAATTTCAAATTGTTCCTAGCCTACCATGATTTTTTACTCTCCTCCTGGACCAGGGAATAGATTACTTTTTATAGTTTTTTTTTTTTTTTTTTTAATACCTTTTTATTACCTTCCACCCTGAAAATGCGTAACGGTTCTATGAAAACAAAACGACACGTTGTTCTGAATTTTTTATCTCAGTTAAAACCTCCCCTTGTCTTACCTTCCTTACTCAAAAAAAGTAAAAATATCTCTTTGACGAAAAATGACTTAGACTCAGATTCGGGTGTGAGGAAATTAAGGTATAAATGACTACGAACGCAAATTTATCTTGCGTAGAAAAAAATAATTTAAACAATTGTTTGCGGATTTTTGTTTCGTTTTTTTCTTTTCTTTTTTTCCTCTAAGGCTGGACAAGGGACTCTTCTCAAATTGGTTAAAAAAGAGAGGTTATCACTTTTTCGTTGCTTAAACTGGTTAAGCAGGTTTTGTTTGAAAAACTTTCAATTTGCTCTGAAAAAAATCCTTTATGCACATTAGTCTACAACTGTCATACAATAAATCTCATTCTCTATTTTTAATTATTTTTTAACAAAAAAGTAAAATTAATCCAGTTTAGTTAAGGGAATATCGTTAAAAATATAAATTTAATTTTGTTTCAAAGTTTTCTTATTGCTTTCTCTCTTTTTTCCTTAATTTTTTTTATTCCTACTCTTCTTGACCCAACAATTGAACTTCATATTCAAAGCTGAAAAAATGAAGTTAGCCATTTGTCGCATTTGCCCGAAATCGACTTTTAAAAAAATTAAAAAGTATCTCAAACCATTTTTGCCATTTCAAATTTGCAACAGATATCCCTATTGTCTGGACCGTGTTGAAAAAATATTTGTCTTCTTACTCTTACTTTTTAAGTTTGTTTCTTTTACTGCAGTTGTAGAGAAAGTAGAGGGAACTCTACAATCCACATTATACACTTTTAATTATTTAATTACATAGTCGATAATTAATGTATGCACTTCAATATATATCACCGTGATATCTGATCTAGATCTTATTCTTGGTAAGAAAATCTTGCTCCGTTCGTAATGACTCATTTGTTAGAGCTGTGACCTAGGTTCAATTCTTGCTGTTTGTTATCAAAAGTAGTTCATAGCCGGCTATCAGAAGAGATAAAGGAATTTATTTTTCTGAAATAACTTCATGCTTAACGGTGATTTTAGTGTCTGAGCAAATTATATTTATTTTTGGACTCTATGGTATTCTTGGGTAAGAACTTAAGAAGCGACAACAATTACCACTATCACTTAGTAACAGAAGAACGCCTTAGTTGTGGCTCAACAGTGGAGACTCGTGCTTCTTGCTGCTTTGATTATAAAATTGATGGTTTATTCAAGTTAGCATATATAAACACCTGTTCTGTAACATCCTTCTCGCGTTTCTTGGTCTGCTCCCCACACGCTTTGTCGGCTGAATTCTTACCCATTTTTTTCTTTTCTTTTTCTTTTTTTAAGATAAACAGTGTTGTAAGATTAGTGTGAATGTAGTTTTTGCATAAATGGCAATTAAAATCTAACATGAAAAATTGCTTGTTAGCAAGGGATTGCTTGTACCTATATTTTAAAACTGATTCTTTTGTTAAAGAAAATTGTTTTTATGGCATATTTTATTAATATGAATATTCAGATTAAAAAAAAAAAATTAAATACTGAATGAAAAGTTGGCATTCATATTGGTAAATTGTTAGTCTCAAAATTACATTTCGTGTGTGTGTGAGAGAGAGAAAAGAAAGGGATAAGAAATAAATGGTGAGAAGTTGGATGAAATTGAAGCAAAAAAATGAGGGAAAAATGAAAACGGAAAAAAACATTTGATTTCTTCAAATAGCACATTGGCATTAGGGCTTCAGATTTTATTGTAACCTACTTGACTATAAATTGAATATATTCACTAGGGACTGATGCACTGCACATCTCTGTTCATGAGCAAGAGTAGTGGAGAAACATCATGGCCAGGTGTTGAAAGATTTTTTTTAAGTTTGAAGAATGAAACATAACTTAGAAGTCATAGCTAGAGTCTTGGGAACACTCTAAATAGAACATCATCAGAGCAAACTGGGTTGCCTGACCGAAACTTTTCCTGAATTTCTGGATAAGGACTTATCATTATTTACATTATTTAATTTCTTATTGATGTGGTCATCTGAATTTACACTATTGTCCTCATCTTTATTACAATGTTTCTACCTTTTCAGGTGCTTATCAATCTGAGTAACCTTGAGAGAATTTCTAACTGAAGACTTAATTTATGAGAGTAGATTGTTCTAGTTCTACTGTCCATATGTAGGGATACCTTGTCTCTTTCTTTTCTCAGTGATGGCTTGTCTTCCATCCATTCATCTATCCAAGCCCATACTACCCAGCCAAGGGATTGAATGCACAATTGAAATGTTAACATATGAACACATTAAATGACTAGTCTTCTGAGATAATCCTAAGCATAGAACTCTGGAATCTTAAACCAAATCTGCTTCATCTTTATCACATTTTCACTGTCATATCTTTAATGAGACTAATGAATTAAAGCTTTGATTCATGAATTTGGTGGTATAATAATTGAGAGTTCAATCCCTAGGCCAAGTAGTATAGACTTTGACTAATTGGAAACTGAGAAAGCAATAGCTGAGCAATACTAAATAACAAGACAAAATATTCCTAGACATGGATGGTGGAATGAGAACAATCTCTGTGATAGAGTAAGGGATTTTTCAAACTTTTTTTAAGATTAGCTGAATCAGAAAAAAGCTTGAAGGTTAAAGTGCAATAGACAAAATGTTGTGATATTAGTCTGAATGTAAATGACAAATTATTTCTTTGTTACTTGACTTATATTTCAGATAAATTTTCTATTTTTGTAAAATATGTAAATATTTGACTTTTTGGTATTACAGAAGCATAAAAATTAAAATTGAACAAACTTGAAATGTTATAATTAATTGCATTATTTAGTCACACTAATGTCCTCATCTTTGTTACTACCATAATATTTCAACTGTCATGCTCTCTGACCTTCTTCAGGTGTCTTTTAGTCTAGATAACTTTTTGTAATAAGTGCAAAATAACTTCTTCAAATTCAGAGGACTGAGGAAGAAGGTAAGAAATTCATGAGCCAATGTGAGATTTTTACCTTTTACAGAAATTAACAGATGAACTAAGAAAAAAATTTGCAAGCCTATGTGAAATTGTTTTTAGATCAATGAAAACTATACCTTCACAGAAATTGACCGGTGAGCCAAGAAGGAAAGAAAGTAGCAAGCTTATGTAAAATTCCTTTTGATATAAAATGAGAAAATTTTAATTAGTGTGTGAAGTCATGTGAAATGTTTGGTTTCAGTTCCTCGTGACCAGTGTTGAAGTACTCACCAGTGTAAAATTACTTGTCAATTATCAGCTTCTAATTGGCAACCAGCACTTCAAAGAATTTCCTTTCAACAATCCAAGAAAGTTAAGTATTTCAAAATATCCCACTTTGTTTACCTTTAAAGTGTGTCACTATATAATCCCTTTTGTGAACAACAAACCATCTTACCTTTTTGTTTTAAACATTTTTTAAAATATTTTGTGTCAGATCATTTAAAAAATTTCCTCTTCATAATTCATTAAATCTATGGACTTTAAAAACTTCTCATTTTTTTTTTTCTGAAACAAGCTACTGACAACTTATTCCTTATCCTGTCTTGTTAAAATTACCTGTGTTTCTTCGCCATTAGTTATGACAATACACACATACTATCCATAATGTGTGTGTGTGTGTGTTTTATATGGCTTCAAACAACTAAATCCAATAACTCTTGAGACAATCCTTCATTAGACTTTATTAAAAAAGATTTATTAGAAAAAGAGAATGTTGAATCTCTTATCCTGAGTATTTTGAATGATGCAAACAAAATAAAACTCTTACTCTAGTATGAAATTTACAGAGAAACAAACATTAATTACAATAACAAATATATTCTTCACAATATACAAATCTTACAAATTACAATATAGGCTTTGCACAAAATTTCTGTTGAGTGTGTCAAATTATCAAGGCAGGTAATCGGTTTTCTCTTAGAAAAATGTAAAACAAATGATTTTTTTTTTTTTTTAACAGAGGGATTTTAACAACTTAAGTTTTATATAAATCAATTTCTTAGCAGCAAAAGAAATTTACTTTCTTCAAAAATCTAACAATTCAGAATTTGCTAGTTCAAAGCTTAAAATTCGAAGGAGTGGGAAAAGGTTGGCTTACTCTGGCAAAGCTGCTTTTCAGTGTCCTTTTGACACCTGTTCACTTTTGGTACAGGTATCCTTAAATTTGGCACACTCTCAGTTCCATGAAAGTCATTTGTATTATGAGAATTTAGATGGTTCTTTTATTTTCATCAATAGCAACAATGAAAGTAGTCTTTATCATCTCCAATCACCATGTGGTCTATTTCTTTTCTTGACAGCAGACTTTACATGGCTGAGAGATCTATGCCCTTTCTGGTCTATTCTTTTCTGCTTTGCCATCAAAATATTCTCTCTTATGTAGCAAACACCTAGATCAAAACTGACTTGTAAACAAATTCCTTATGGGTATATACATTTTATACTCATTGTTTTATTTTTTTATTTTTAAATTATTTCAGGGAGTTTCTTTGAAAGAGAAACTCCCTAATTTGTGGTGTTGGGCTATATTATAATCATTTTTTAATAAAAACAATATTGAAATTTTATATGGAGAAATAAAATAAAAAATTCTAACTATAAATTTTTACATTTCCAGTGACTTATTTTTTTTCCACATACAATTTTAATATTGTTTTTATTAAAAAATTTTATACTATACTGACATCACAAATCACAGAACTTCACCAAATAAACACCATATCACTTGAACACTTACAATAGATGAACAACAAAATGGATAGTATATATGACTAGATGAGAAGATTTGGGGAAACTCATCAATATTAGAAAGAGCTATAACTGTTAGTGGAGAAAGAAATTATTGGATGGTACATCAGATGTTACTGGAACTTCAATTTATTAATGTTCCATATTTGATCCAGTCTAAAAGTAATTTTTCATTTATTAATTTTAAGTATTTGGTTGGTGGTTTGTATTATATTTATACATAAAACTCAACAACTACTTTTAACATGAATAATAAAGCAACATTATTGGTATTCCTAATTATCAAGTAGTGACTTTAAATCATGCTGTATAAATTCATAAGTTATTGGAGTAGATAGATCTATCTATCGCCTGGTTCACACTCCACCCACATCTATTGAACAGGTTAAGAGGCTCATCCCTTGTTCCCTGTTTAGGATGTGGTTTCCGGCTTTCTCTTTTCCAATCTTCTCACTATTACATAGCCCCCTGCACATCAGTGGTGTTACCGCCTTGCTCGGGGTGATACGATTAAAAAAAAAAAAAAAAATAAGGGGTCTACTTATATTTGAGTAAAGGTTTTGTGAGAAAATGAAATCAATAATAAAAAAAAAATCCTGGCACTAAAAGTAAAGGAACCAAAAATGACTACCCAATTTGGCTTCATCAAATACCATCAGGCAGTGCAGATGAAGTCTATAAAAATGCAAACAGTTCCTGTCCTATTCTCTTCTTTTGCTTCAAGATGTAGAACTACATAGTTTGTTTCTATAGTAACTGCATTTCCATTTAGGAATGTTAGTTATTTTGGTCGACTGAGAGCTGAACTCTTTTCAATTTTTGTATTCACATGTGTCTTCCAAAAACTACCATGCATGAAGAAAGTAAAGATTTATTTGGTTGTTCCAACTCTGCACAAGGCTTATGCTTGACCATTAATACAATGCTTATACTTACTTTACTCTTGGTCTAAAAAGAAAATTGACATAACCAAGAGACATTGAGAACATTAACTACAGTTACTTTATATATATATATATATATATATATATATATATATATATATAAGAAACATTTCATGGTTGACTCAAGATTTTGTATGCTTCTTAATTGTTTATCATATGTGAATATGCACCACACCTAAAATATACACTAATTTTTAACCTCAGTTTCATTAAATATAGCTGAAAATATGCTTTGTTTCTTTAAGACATTTATTTTTACAAAGGGAATGTTTTTGTAGTACAATTTATACAAACATAAATAGTATATGTATTGACTGAGTTATCAGGTTCCATATAAGCTAACTTAATATTATGTGAAGAGCATATGTCTGTTTCAAGATGTCCCTACTATATAATACACAATGAACACTTGAACATGGTAAAAAAAATTGAAACCAGTTATTTACCTACTAGTAGTAGTTTAGTTTGCTAGTAAAGGATATTGAAGTGTGTCCAGCCAATATAATTGTATACAAAGAAAGGACCCAACATAGATCTATTCCTTGAAAAATAGATAATGTCCCTATCATTTTAGGAGTGCTACAGAAACTAGTTCTTGAAAGGAATATGAGAAGAAATAACTGATGTGGGACAAAAGAACTATCATTTTCATTGCCAAAGAGCTGCCACCTAAGGGTAAGGAAATAACTCTTCCTTCTCCCAAGGGCAGATGATTCACATTTACAGTTCATTATCCTCAATATCTGAGGTGAATCTTTACAAAAAAAATGCCATAAACTTGACCTTTATTTTGGTCAAGAAGCTAGTTTGTATAAAAAATATATGCATCCTTGTGCAAATTAATTGAAACAACTGCTTTAGTTTCCTTTCTTTTGCCATACGGTCAGTTTTAGACCCACTGAAGTGACCGGGTATAATTGATTTCTATTTTTTCCCCACATAAGGTCATTTGCAGTGGTGTGCAGTAATATGAATCTATTTTCAGGGTGTATGATGAAATTTGTTTGGCCTTAAAAAATATTTCACCATCCATAATTGCATCAGATTTTTTTCATGGCCAGACATGATTATCTTGACTGTTGATTAGTTGTCATGTGGCCATTGTCTGCGATGCATGTTACACCAAGAAAGCGTACAAAAATTTGAATGCTGCATGAACACACTGGCAAGCCTTACAGAGAGATTGCAGAGATTGTTAGTGTCAGCCTTTCAATTGTCAGTCGTGTCATCAAGGAGAAGAAACTGGATCCATCAGTCCAAACTTTTTTTTTTTAAATCGTGTCACCCCAAGCAAGGCATTTCAATGCCACTATAGCACAGGGGGTTACATAGAGCGAATGGGTATGGGAAATGTCAGAAGGAGAGTGGTAGACGACTTAGGATGTACATAGAGAGTTGGAGAGAGTGGTTGTGAGTGTGTTAGGTGTCTATTGACCTTACATTTAAACTCCTGGAGGCTGTAGCCATCGGGGAAGCAAGCATGCGGTAGGGAATTCCACAGGTGGGAAGTGCGAGGAAAGAAGCTGTTAGAGTAGAAATTGCGGTTACATTTCATTGGTTTCACTGTAAAAGGGTGGGACCTAGTTGCCAATCTAGTATCTCGTACAAATTCACATCTAGGGGGCACCAGTGATTTAAATTCGTCAGAGTAGAAGCCATGAAAGTATTTATAGAAGAAGCACAGGGAAGCCACGTCATGCCGGTGAGAGAGATACTGCAGGCGGTTAGCCAAGTCAGTATCAATCACATTACAGATTCTTTGCTGTGTTTTGTCAAGAACCCCGAGGAGAATAGAAGGGGCACCCAACCAGATGTGGCAGCAGTACTCGATACACGGGCGGATGGTGGATAAAGAAAAATGCAGTTGGAAGAGAAAAACACCAAAAGATGACATATACATGATTAAGGAAAATGTGACACATCCTAGAGGGACCTTAATTTTGTTTCAATTAATTTGTCAGGAGTGTATATTTGATCTTAATTATCAGGTTGTATACACTAAGCTTTTAGCAAACATTTCAGATGATTGTTGGATTATTATGCAGGATTTTTATTGATAAATCAAGTTTGAGAGAAAATATTAGTTGGTAATAAAATTATTCTTTAAAGTGTTTTGTAAAAATATTGTTAGGTCTGCTATTGAATTGAATTAAATTATGCATGTACACCCACAGTCTACATACACAATTTAAAGGAAATTGAAATAGGCACATGTTGAAGACTCGTATCCTTTTCTGCATGGCGAAAAAAAAAAAAAATTATACATCTGTATCATGTTGCAACACCAAGACTGTTCAGTATAAAGATAGGTGATGGTTTGGAAATACCAGTTACTGTAAACAAGGATATGTAGGTGGTGTAATCAATAACAGCTCGGAATTGAAAACTGGAGAACGGAGTTCAAATTCCATTCAGGCTTGTTAGATTCACTTAAATGCAAATGACCTTAAAGATATGAATTCACCTCTTCTCCCTTTTAACTATGGATTTTCTTGAAAATTATCTTATTTTTCATTTTTTCCCAAATAAGGCAATAATGCTACTAGGACACAAGGGGTTACAGGGAGTGAAAGAGAATGAGAAGACTTTAGTGAAAAGAATGATAAAGGAACAGAATTCAGGAAGATAAAAGATGGTGATTGGCATTGCATGTAAATGTTTGAAGATTCTATGTGACGGGGAAGCAAGAAATTGGAAGGGAGTTCCACAGGTGAAAATCGAGAAAAACTGAGAACAAAACAGTTCAACAGTAAAACAATGTGACTTAGTTGCCAACCTAGTCAGTCAGTCAGTCAAGTGCCATACATGATACATGCTTGGACGGTCATGTCTCTCTTGAGACATGACTGACTGAGCAGAACATTTTTCAGCAGTAGGTTGCCATTACTTTCTATAGTAGACTGGTTGCCAATCAAGGTCACAGAACCCAATCTGTCCTGTTATTTGACCCATAGCTGGAGAGAAGAGATGAATTAATATCTTTCCAAGGGTATTTGCGTATAAGTGAATGCAAAGAATTCATCTGGAATTCAAACTCAGTTCTCCAATTTCTCGTTCCAAGTCGATATCCACTGCACTACAACACACACATTAGTAACACATTTAAATTCATGTAGCAAGAAGAAAAGTCCACCAGAATAATTGTCATAAGAATATTTGTACAAAAGACAAAGGGAAGCAATGTCATGTTGGTGAGACAATAACTGAAACTGAGATGCCAGGTTAAGATTAATTACATTACAGACCCTTCTTTGAATTTTGTCAAGAATCTAGAGATATATAGTAGAAGCACCAAACCAGATATTGCAACAGCATCCAATGCATGAGCAAATAGTAAATTTATAAATGTACAAGATGGATTTTGACAAGAAAAATTGTCTGGCATGACACAGTGAACTGACTTTCCTATCAATAGACCTAGCAATTGATTCAATATAATCATTTCAACAGTTACCTTAAAACTGACAAGCTTTGAGTGAAATCCTTAGGTTTTAGATATCATCTCTTGTACTAAAAATATCTTTTTGGGCAAAATATTTATGAACAAAATATCGTGAAGAAACATTTTTTTATAATACAATTACATCCAAACAAAAAGTAGATCTTTGTTTTGGACTAAGCTTTGCTTAATAGTCATGATAGTAATAATCATGAACGTATCTAATAAGGATGAAATATTCTAAGTGTGTAATGATCTGAAAACTTGCTGGTCATTATTCTACTGTGGATACTCTACAAATAATGAACTAAGTGAACATGAATGAGCAGGATTCAGTTGGCCTGAAGGATATTGCTTAAGTATTATAGTATTACGCTAGATTCTAGTACATTTCTTTACAGCATCCAAATAAATGTTAGTATACTATGTATCTCTGCTTTACTTGTAAATATTTTTGTGCCACTCTTAATAAACTCATATGATAAGTGGTGGGCATTCATTCAAATGAAAAAATAAAATGTAAATCCTTTCCCAGGATTAAAAACATTGCTTTACACAGTTGATTAATTTATGCTCTTCTTTATCCAGTCTTTAGCAATGGGATAATTGTCTTTGTTTACATTAGGATAGATATTAGGACAGATATATATATATATATATTTTGAGAATCAGGAGAAATGTATGTTCAAAAGTACTATTTAGGCTTTGTTTGATCAAGATGTCCTACATGGCCTAGCAGTGAAAGCACAGCAGATCTAATGAGTTTCCTCTGGGACACAGATTTGAATCCTGCAAAAAATCATTTTTAACAAGATTTCTTGAATATTCAGGCTGATAGTTGTAAATAAATATACTGTTTAATAATAAAAAGCAGAGCATCTACTCAAGTATGAGTATTCATTCAAAATGTTTAAACAAATAAATGAAAAAATTTAAAATGCTTATGTTCAAGTTTGAGATATGACTTGAAGTTTGTTTTTCTTTATTTTATTAAGGGAATGCAGAAAATGTTCTCATCCAACAAAGCTTGTACAAAAATCTTTGGTTATTTGAGAAGTGGGTTGAGTAATTTTTAATATTCTCACTCATAAATACGTTAACTTGAAATTGCTCCTGCTGTATCACTTCCATATTAGCTGTAGTTTTGAAGTATACCTAAGGAGTATAACTATCAAACCAAGTTTTAGAAAAAAAAATGCATGCAGATGTATGGATTAATTTTAGTTTAAAAATGTCTGCATATTTGTATGTGTAAATTGTCTCATTAGGAAGACACATGAATTGCACATATTCATGTAACAGTCTCTTTTAGTGACATACAAAAATAAACATGACATAAATTTTAAGTTTTAAATTATATATATATAAGTGAGAGAACAGGTAGATTAAAACCCACTGTTCAGGTATTTACTTTTATAAAGAGTGCTCGATACAAAGTAGAGCTAAATATTGTAATTTTATTACAATGTTTTATAAAAGCATTATATCACTACACAAACATTTTCATGTTCTTCTTCAGGTGATATTTTAAAATATAAATGGTGAAAATAATCTATTTAAAAAATATATGAATTCATGGTTATTTAGAAAATGAAGGGGTAATAGTTGAAGAATATGCTTGTAGGTATGTCAATATTGTTCAATCAAAAATTAGAATTAGGTTGAACTATGAAGTTGAAGATTTGGGTTGCATAAGGAAGGAGAACGACCTGATGTCAAGGCATGTCACTTTAATTTTGTCTGTAGGTTTTGTGTTGAGGTACCCCCCAATAAATATCGATAATAAAAAAAATCGGGTTATTGAAGGAGTGGTCCGATTTTAATCAAATTTGATACACTCATAGACAAAGACATAAGAAACGATATTCATAAGTTTCAAGGTTGCAGTTCTTACAATAGTGCAGAAAATCGATTTTATATATATATATATATATATATATATATATATATATAAAGGCAAGATGTTTGTGTGTGTGCCTGTTTATCTGCCTGTATCCCCCCCCCTTTATTTTAGTTTCTGCTTTGGGTTTGGCTCTAAGTAGGTATAATTGTAGTAAAAAACTTATTTGATATCAATACCAGGAAATCAAAATTTGACTTACATCCATTCATTTTTCCTTCAGTCTACGGTTTTGCTTTAACTGGAAACAACTATTGCTTTTTAGTCTTTCGTGCCAACATCCAAAGTGTCTGAGCTCCAGGACCATGGATTAATTTTAAAGCTTTTATTACACCCGAGAAACGCCGGGCTATACTGCTAGTAAGTTATAAATGAACAATTGCAACTAATTAAATTTTAGAGAAAAAGTGTCAGTTCATCTCTGATTCAGTCCTACTTTATTTTTAGGGAAGCTTAAAATCTGCAGCTTTTCATTCAGGCACAGAGAGCAGATGTCTTAGAACGGCTTAGATTTTTTTTTTTTTTTCCAGAATTTTCCATTTTTCTTAACTATATATTTTTGTCATATATTACAATGTTTTTTTGTTTTTTTTGTTTATACAATTCTATTTAGTTATTGAGTCACTGATTTTTGGGAATGGGTTGATCAAGAACTTTTTTTGACTCTTTCTTGTGCCATTTTCAGTCAGAGCAACATATTCACTGCAATATATTTGAAATTGTAAGATGCAAATTTGTTTGTGCACAGCTGAGTTTTAGTCCAGCAGCATTTAATAACCTGCTTAAATATTGTCATGTAAAACCTCTGTATGAGATTTCTTATTCTTGCATGAAATAATTGCATATTTAAGTTACGTGATTCTATTAATGAACTAGGAATAAGGATTCTTTCAATGTTAAATGTAATGTTTTATATCACCAAAGCTCATGTCTTGTAAGTCATACTTTTTCTTTTTATCTAAAAATGTCTTTGTGGAACACTTCAAAATTGGGGCATCTCAAAATCCTGAAACCACATGTATGGCTTTTTTGTATACTGTGGAATTTTTTTTTTTTTAATAATTAATATCCACAGTATGAATTTGCCTGAAATTAATACTGATAATGGATTTTGATATGAAATTTGATGACAAATACAGTTGAAAATAGAGCTGTATAAGAAAACAAAAGTAACTCTATTTTTCTTCACTGTAGTTGTTCTTGGTTTTATTTGTGATGATTAGTCTCATTAGTAAGAATGTTAACTTATGTTTATTTTGCAACTTTTGTTTATTTTGTGATACTTCCAAAACAAATGTGAATTGGAGGATTGTTTTTTTTTTTTGTCATTATCAAGAGACAAACATTGACATGTTACTTATGGGATATTACCCAGAAGTTTAAGAAATTTGAACAGTGCATATTAGTCAACTGTAGCCCAGATTTTTGCTCCAACTTTCTAGGTCAGTATGCAAATTACACAAAGGACTACTTTGAAGGAAATGATGAAAATTAGGTGTCAGAATCAGTACACTTTTTCCATCTTAGTTTTAATGAAATATTTTATATAAAGCTCTGTGTGTGTGTATGTAATCAATTTTTCCATCTTTTTTTTGGCATATGTTTTCCAACATTTCAGTTCAGAAGTGAACTGCCACATTACCCACACAGATGATTTATGAAGTCATCTGTAGAACTGATAACAGAAATGGTGCATGGAATTTCCAAACACTCTTGTTTTATTGCCACAGAACTGAAATTCTCCCAAATCTGATGACTACATGTATGTAAGCAAGAGTCTCCCCAAAAAGACCTGGTTTTAAATTCAATTTTTCTCCTAGACCATAGATTGGACAACTGCCAGACCATTTTTGGTATTAAAAACTTTTCCTAAACATAAATGAGTCACTCAGACTTTTTTTTTTTTTAATGATAAACTTGTTGCTACATAATGTTTTAATTTGAGGTTTACCCTTTGTCATTTTCAGCTTAACACATACCGCACTCATATCCATACCAAGGTGGTTCCTGTGGGTGGATTTCATATAGTTCATGGTGAGTCATATTTCATATCATTTCACCGACTCTTTGTGGATCAGTTTGACATGTGGTTCACCTATGTTCTAAACTAACTGCCACTCAAAGAAAGAGCCCAGTCTGTTCTGCTATTTAACCTATGTCTGAAAGAAAATGGGTTCATGCCTTTTCCAAGAGTATTAACTCGGTGACTAGAATTTACTGGAATTTGATTCCACTTTCTCTGTCAATGACTAATTCTACATGTATATTCTAAGCAGAAATGCACAATACATATCTTTATGGCAAATTATAATCATAGTACCACTCCTTGACAAGCTAAAAGTGAATTCTTGGGCAACAATTACCACATTCCATCTGAAATTGATTCTAGTTAAGTATTTCATATACCTTCTTACTAATTTGTATTGTTGTTTAACTTGTAGATTAAAAGGAAATTCTTTACAAACAACCCAAGAAATGTCTTTGGAAAGATCTTCACACTCTTATCTGATGCAAGAGAAAATCTTTAGTTTAACTTCAAAACTGAGTTTCATAAGACTATCAATTAACATCTAATTTATAATTATGAACTTGTATGATCTACTAAATTCTCATTGTTTGATTTTAATCTAGTAATTATATGCAGAAATTTACTTACATTTTTTTTTTCATGTTCTCATTTTATGTAAAAATATTGAAAAAGTGAATGAGCAGCTAAACTTTCTTATTTTTTTTATTTTTTATTTTTTTAAAGCAATTCATTTTGTCTGACCTCACTAAAAAGTGGCAAAACCTTACTGGAACCTTCTGACTTTCCTGTTTATGTATTTACTATATACTTGTGACACTGAAATACAAAACACACAAGAGACTTGAGGTAACAGAAGTTTTGTTCTACTGAAAGATGCTAAAAATATCATGAATGGAACATGGGAGCAATGGCAACAAGGATGTTTATACTGAGAATCAGAAGACAGTTGAAAATTCTAGGTGTATAATGAGGAAAAAGGGCTTGAAAAATTTGATACTTATAGAGCATTGAAGACAAGAAATAGTGTAACCTACCAATCTTGTGTAAATGGTAGAACAGGGACTGGGAGTGATGGCAAAAAGACAAGTGCTACAAAATATAGAAAGTTGTGGAGAGCCATGATCACTCAGATACTGAAGGAACACAGAAGTTATTTGCTGTGTCAAGTTGGTCAACAAATATTATTTTTATGAAAGCTTTCTATAGACAAATCATATAACCTGATTACATGCTTTGTTGTTCTTCAATCATGTACACAAAACAATAAGCACTAATGGTCAAGTTCCTGGGTATGACGATAAATTGCATCCAGCAGTAAGGCCTCTGATTGGGAAGTTGTGGGGAGCATGAAACCACCTCTTAATTGCTGTTGTTTCCAGGTTTACTCTGACCAAGAGTAGTAGCACCAGCTATGGGCAAAGTTACCCCCTTCAAAACTGGGGTCAAAACAAAAGTTTAAAAATAGAATTGTATAGAAATATATACATAAAAATAGACTTTTATAGAAAAATATATTCTTACCGGCAATGCATTTTTGAATATAAAACTAGATGACATCTTCAGTTTAAAAAAAAAAAAAAAAATCTGACTAAATTGACCTTATATAACCAAACATTAAAAAAATACCTTAAAACCCCACCATTTTGGCATGAAATAACCCACAGAGATTGCTATGCCATTAAACAAAACTCAAACTAAAAAAAAAAAAAATTAAGGGTCAAGCCATCCTGTGTTGAATATACAAGGGTGAGTCAAATGTTTTTTTTTTTCTTGTATTTCAAGATTGAAGAGTTCAAATTTCAAAAGCATTTATTCATTAAAATATATCCTATCATATTCTATTGTTATACCAGGAGCTAAATTCTATGCTTATACCAACTGGTAAGTTCAGATTAAAAAACTACAAACCTGTTTTCAGCCTTATCCACATTCCTCTGTCCTTGCAGGAAATGAGCCCTAACTTGGAAAAGGTGGAATTCTGATGGTGCAAAATTTGGATTGTAGGCAGGTTGAAGTAGCATTTTTAGCTCCTAATGTTTTTCAAGTTTGTGTTTGGTCACATTGGCAGTGTGTATAGTGACATTGTAAAGCTGTATAAGTGTGCGTCTTCAACCGACCAATGCTAGGTAGTAAAAAAGTCTTTGAGCATAAAAGTCAGTGTTCAAAGCATGACTATCTAGGAAATCTCAAATTGCAACATCCTCTTAAAATTCAACCAAATGCAAAACATGACTGTCTGTTCAAACTACTACTGTTTGAAACAGGATATGAAGCCTGACCAAAATGAACTTACTGATTTTTCTTATTAGGATTATAAAAATAGATTTTTCATCCCCAGTTAAAATTCAATGCAAAAGAAACAGCTGTCTATAAACATTCACATGTTGTTGAGCCTGGTCACTTCAAGGAATTTGAGTCTGTTCACAAAGCTGAACTTATGGAGGTATTGATTGAGAGTGCTTGTACTTGGCTTTAGTTCAACTGTTTCAAGTAAAGACTTAGTTTCTGCAACAGAAGGTCTCCTTGACCTTGGTTTGTCTTCAAGGCTGGTATCTTGAACTTTACCTACTTCACTGAAACCCTACACCTTTTGAACCCAAATCAATCAATTAATAAGCACACCCTCATTCAATCAACAACATTATAGCAGACTGTGAGACCTATGAAGAAGCAGTAGAAAGGTTACACACAATCTACATATAACCAAAAATTGAATCATTTGCTTGACATGTACTTGCTACTTAGTGAAAGGAATCTGGTGAGACTTTGGACCATTTTCTAAAGACCTTCAAACATTAAGACAGGATTGCAATTTCCATCCCATCACTGCATTGGAGGCACAAGAGGAACATATTTTGGATGCCTTCATAAATGGTCTACGCAATGTTCAGGTAAGAAAATAAGACCCTTACTTTAAAAAATTATGAATGGACCAAAAATATTAAAAAAACAAAGTGGAATTGGCAATGGCCAAATTGAAGAGAAACAAAGCGGCAGAACCAGAGGAGATTGTAATAGAGATGTTAATCTACCTAGAAGGTTTTGGCGTTGGTAGACTAACAATAAATGAAATCTATAGCAGCAGCAATATACCAGAAGATCTAAGCAGATCAATCTTCATAACACTACCTAAGAAGCCAGGTGCAAAGGAATGTGAGTTCCATCGAACAATCAGTTTAATGAGCTACATAACAAGACTCATCATCTGGATTCTGATGAACAGAGCACACAGCAGAATCGGCTCAGAGATAGAACAGGAACAATTTGGATTTATTAAAGATACCAGAATGAGGAATGCTATATTAATGCTCAAAATGATATCTACATGAGCAATACAAATGCAGAAGGACCTTCATATATACTTTATAGACGACACAAAAGCATTTGACAAAGTACAACACAAGGATTTGATAAAGATGCTCGACAACCTCAACATTTTCGGAAAAGATGTTGAGATAATCAAGAATCTATATTAGCAGCAAACAGCTTGTGTATGGATAGGAAATGAACTCAGCAGGTATGCAAAACTAGAAAGGGGCATAAGACAAGGATGTGTTTTCTCACTGGATTTTTTCAACCTGTACAGTGAAGCAATTATGAGAGAAATAAAAGCCTTGCCAGGATTTGACATTGGCAGCCACAATCTCAACAATATCAGATATATGGATGACACGATGTTGATAGCAGATACTTAAATTACAGGAACTTAACAAAAAAAGTGAAAAGAAAGGACTGAGAATAAACCTCAAGAAAACAATGTATGGTCCTCAGCAAAAAGAGGCGCCTAATATGCCAACTGCAAGTTGGAGAATCTAAAATAAAACAAGTAAAAAAATTTAAATACCTGGAAAGTGTTTTGACAAAGGATGGAAAGTGCAACATGGAGATTCAAAGACACATTGGCATGGCCAAATACACATTTCAGAAGCTAACCAGAGTATTGAAAAACAAGAAAATCTCATTAGAAACAAAGAAGAGTGCTGGATTGCTATGTGATATCTGTCCTTCCATAAGGAAGTGAATGCTGGATGATCTCATCAAAGATGGAAAGGCTTGAGGCAGCAGAAATGTGGTTTTACAGAAGGATGCTGAGGATACCATGGACAGAGCATATGTACAATGATGAGGTGTTGGAAAGGATGCAAACGAGAAGAAAACTGATACTAAATATGAGGTTGCTGGAACATGTAATTAGGAAGGAGGGCCTGGAGAATTTAATACTTACAGGTCAAATAAATAGAAGGCTAGACAGAGGAAAGCAGTGTGAGATGTACTTGTTAGGTCTGAGCAAATGGTTGGCAGAGCGGCGCTTAGAGATACCAAGAGGAAAAATATTGAGAGCGACAAGAGACAGAGCCAAGTGAAAGTTCATGATCAGCTACAGCCTGAAAGAACACAGCACAGGTAGGACTTTAAAAACAGCTTATGAACAAGCATATCCATGTGAACTCACTATACAGCAGTCCAGCTCTTATTTTTAACCCAACACTGTGGGTTCCACTCTGAAACAGCCTGTTCCTACTGCCCTACCCCTCAATAATAGTCTACTTTACTTTTCTACCCAGGATGTGCCACATTCAAACACCCTAAAACAATCCGTTACTGCTGCATCAATCACAGAGACATGTTACTACTGTGGTTTAAGTCTACACTCGTGGCTTTCCTGTCCTTCCAGGGAAACTCATTGCTACAAGTGTGAAAAAATAGGATATTTTTCCAAAGTATGCTGTTTGTGTAAAAGTACCTTTCACAAAACAACCCATCCTGTCAGCTCATTACTGTTTTCTGCAACATTGGCCGTGTTCCCCGACTGTCTTTCAAAAACTATGATAAAAATTAGAGTTAAGAGTCATCACCAATGCATTACTAGACACTGGCAGTTTGGAAAATTATATTAGAGACAGTCAAGTGAAAATTCACAAATGGCATTATTTCCCCTCTCCAAAGACAGTAACAATAGTGAACGCAGCTTTGTCATTGTACATAAATAGTTATCGTTAGGTTAACCAATAATATCATGACATCTCATACAAAGTTGTTAAATTATCTCTAATGAAAGACCTTTGTTGTGAGGTGATACTAGGCCATGATTTTTTTTTTTTCCAGCAACATTCTTGTCTTGAAATCCTGTTTGGCAGAAATAAACCAGCATTAAAAAAGTTTGTGGACTGACTGCTGTTAACATTCTGTACTCGCTCACTTTTCGAAAACTTGATAAAAGACTAAGCCAATAGCAATAAAAAGTTAATGTTATTTGCATTATAAACAATTTATAGGGTCTGAAATAAAAGAATGCTTCAAGAAGGAATAATTGAACCAAGTACATTACCATGGAAGGCCCAAGTATTAATAACAACCACAGAAAACTGTAAAAAGAGGATGGTTATTGACTATTCTCAGACAATTAACCAGTTCACCCTTCTGGAAACTTTTCCATTGCCACAAAGAGATGAAATGCTATTTGAAATAGCTAAATATAGTATATTCAGTGCATTAGATCTAAAAAGGGCTTATCAGGTGGCCATTAGGCCAAAAGACAGACCTTACACTGTATTTGTAGTGGTTGGCCAGTTGTACCAGTTTCAAAGGATACCATTTGGGGTAACTAATGAAGTGGCCAGTTTTCAAGGAATACTTGACAAAATTATAATAGACAAAAAACTGGAAAGCACTTTAGCCTATATATGTGGCTACGACCAAAAGGACCACGACAAAAACCTCCAATGGTTCATGGATGCTCTCAATAAATACAACCTTAGATTAAATAGCGACAAATGCTCGTTTGGACAAGATAAAATTAATCTAATGGGTTGTACAATAAGCAATGGTTCAATGGTGCCAGACTCAGAGAAACTGAAAGCTCTGCTTGAAATGTCAGTCACAAAAAATATACGTGTGCTACAATGAACTATGGGCGTGTTCGCCCACTACTCACAATGGATCGCCTCTTTCTCATAAGACATGCCTTTTGACATGAGTAAATACTTTTCCCTTGTCTGACTTAGCAGTGGAAGGCTTTTGAAAAATTCAAGCAGGACATTGCAGAATCTTTAATTGCAACAATAGATTCATCTGTCCCACCCGTAGATGAAACTGATGCATCAGACTGCACGATTACTGCTTCATTAAGGTAAGGACTCTTGTTCAGAACAATGGCACACAGCAACTGAAAAAGAAGCCTATGCCATAGTTGAGGCATTGAGGCTAGAGACACTATTTAATTGGACGTCGCTTCAGACTAGTCATAGACCAAAAATCTGTTGCGATTATGTTCAACTCAAAGGCTACCAGTAAAATGAAAAATTAGCAAGGTGTATAGTTGAACTCTCGTTTCTCTTTTGACCTCACCTACTGGTGCAGCAAGGAGAATCTGACAGCTGACACTCTGTTGAGAGTATACAGCATGATTTCAAGCACAAAAGAACTCCAAACACTACACCCAGGCATAACACAGTTCATATGGTAAGGAGTAGGAACTTACCCTATTCAGTAGAGGACACTAAGATAAACCCACATCTGGGGTCCTAATAAAAGCAACACAGCCATTTGAAAGGCTCAACCTGGACTTTAAAAACCTGCTACCATCCCAAAACCAATATATGCTGACTATTGTGGACAAATATTCATGGTTTCGTTTTGCTTTTTCCTGTCTGGATATGGCTGCAACATCAATCATGCAATGCCTCTGTTCCTATTTGCCATCTTTGGAGTACCTGCATATATTCATTCAGATCGAGGGGCTTTCTTCAGGTCTGAGTGGCTTCAACAATTCTTACAGGAACGCAAACGGGCTGTAAGTCGAACAACCACATACAACCTCCAGGATAATAGTCAATGTGAGTGGTACAACAGCTTAATTTGGAAAACTGTTCAATTGACTGTTTCGACTAAGAATTGCTCAATAAATAATTGGGAAAACCTTCTAGTAGCCCTGTATGCCATCCAATTATTGTGTATGGCAACTAATGCCACCCACACAAAAGATTTTTACCTTTCCAGCAATGGAATTTGGGCTGGGCTCGCTCAAACAGGTACAGTTTTCCTGAGACACTACATTTGCTATACAAAACATGACCCCTTGGTAAATGAGATGGAACTAATACAAGCAAACTCTCAATACACAATCATGCAACACCTGGATGGGAGGCAAACTACCATCTCCTTCAGAGATCTGGATCTTGTCAGATGTACCAGATCCAAAAACCACCCTTAAGAGACCTGATCCCCTGATACTGAAATCCAACCCAGAGGTCACTGAACTGGAATTGCTCTTGATACATTGGATGATGACACAGCTCTCCGTCAACCCTTTCAGAGGAAATATCTGAAACCCTGACAGTGCCAGACAATCTTGATGGGTGATCAATACCCAGAAGCATATCCATCCAGAAATAGGTCCTGATGATTCATTCAAACTTGGAGTGGCCTCATCCACAAAGGACAAAATATTTCAGTTCAAGGACTAATGAGCAAGCTTGAAATGAGATGTTTCCCAGTCTAAATAATCCAATGTAAAACTCTGAACTACCCAGGCATTCACAAAGGTTTTATAAAGAGCCAGGATATTTAAAGAATTTTCTCCCTTATGAGTAAAGAAATACCTAGGAGAGAATGTACTAATAATTCACTCTAATTATCTCCCTTTGAAACCAGAGGAGGTATAAAAGTACTCTGTAACATCTGTTGGCAAACAAGTTTAGTCAAAATAAAGTGCAATAAAGCTTAACTAAGTTTATTCACTGGTTCTGTTTTTGCTACAACAATCATGGGTTAAAAGCAGTTCCCTTGATTCCAGTATTACTGTATTTACTTCTGATTCCCTCACCAATGCTTGTTTTTAAAAATGGTTAGAATTTTAACAAGGATATTAAACACTAAATTTGTTTTCATATTTGTAAAATGGCAAATAATATTGCCAAGGGAGCCAAAAATGTAAACAGTAATAGCGCTGATAGAATAACTGTCTTTTTGAAACACTTTTTTCATTTTTATATATATATATATATATATATATATATATATATATATATATATAAAAACTTATTTATAAATGGAACTTTGTGTGTGTGTCCATTACCTATAGACTCCAAAATGGCTGAACCAGTCTTCTTGAAAATTTACACAGTTGTACTATAAGCGTCTGCGAGTATTCTTAGCTAGGTTTTGTGTCGAGGTACCTCTGATAAATATTGAAAATCGATAATCAAAAAAATCGGGTTATAGAAGGAGTGGTCCGATTTTAATCAAATTTGATACGCTCATAGACAAAAACATAAGAAACAATATTCAGAAGTTTCAATGTTCCAGTTCTTACAATAGTGCAGAAAATTTGATATCGATAACAGGAAATCAAAATTTGACTTACATCCATTCATTTTTCTTTCAGTCTATGGTTTCACTTTAACTAGAAATAACTATTGCTTTTTAGTCTTTCATGCCAACGTCCAAAGAGTCTGAGCTCCAGGACCATGGATTAGTTTTAAAGCTTTCATTACACCCGAGCAACGCCAGGCTATACTGTTAGTATATATATAACTTATTTTTCCTGGGACCTTTTACATGTTTCCAGAGAAATTTATTAAAGAAAATTCTGTAATGACCAAAATAAATAATCTTAAGACTGAATACAATCAATGATTGAAAACATGCCAGCTGAGGTATAATAATTTTTGCTTGGTTAGGAAAGAAACATGCATTCTGGGATTATTCAGTCGAATATTACGTCTTTCCTCTTAATTAAATCCAGAGGGGATATTTTTCATCAATTGCTGCTTTTAATTAGTCTAATTTCAGAACAGAACTAGTTCAAATTAATTCTTTTTTTTTATGACATGTATTCTTAGTAGAGGACCTGCTACCAATCCCCCCACATACACACAAATGTTTCTCCAAGTTTCATGCTGAGTTGTCATCAGATGACAAGAACTGAGGAGGAAGCAATACAACTAAACACCTTTTCTTTTTTCTTCTCTAGTGTTTAGATGTATTGTTTCTGCCTTGGTTCTTCTTCTCTGACAATTGCACTGTGTTAAAGTTGGACTAATGATTTGGAACTAGTCTTTTTGTGCTGTTTCACTGTTTAGTGATACTATTCAGTCTTGGCCTATTTGGTTGAGGCATTGAGCACTTTGGGTTCTTGTCTAGATAGGTATGTCTTTCCTTTCCCTTGTTTTTGGCAGACTTTATATTGGTAGTTGTATTTGGAATCTTTACGAATAGGTTTTTGTTTTGGTTATATAAGCTCTGTTATTATACATCAAGCACCAGTACTTAACTCAATATAATCACCTTTGGATGGAGACCATTTTTTTTTTTTTTTTCTTAACCAATATATATGGTTGTATGATCCTAATAGGCATTTTTTGGTAATACCTATTAGGATCATACAACCAAGGATGAAAACATAACTTCTAATTTTGAAAATTTTGTTTGTAAAAGATCCCCGTTATGTGAGCATTCTTAAAAAACGGTAAAATCAGTTATTGTAAATCACCTGAAGACACGAGCAGATGGTAGAAACCTGGGTTGCATAATGTCTACAAATTACATATAATTTATTTATTCAATTTCAGTTTAAATGATATCATTTTGGAACATGAAACTTGTTCCAGCCAATGAGGGAACACAGGAATTATCCACAAATAGTTCCATAAACATACAAAAACTTTTTATTTGTCCCCTTTAAATGCTGCTTGCCTTTTTCTGTGTAGGATTGTTCGTGATTTATACAGGGAGGTAATGGATAAATTGTCTTTTAAATTACGCAAAAATGAAAATAACACTGACTTCTTATTTTAGCAAAATTGCACAAAAATATTTATCTTGAAATATTAAAGAGTAATTTTATTGAATAAAACATCATTGGCTTCAACCCTGGCCTCCATACAACTTTAGAATCTCCTGCAACTCTTCTGGATAGTCTTCTTTAAGTTGGTGAATACTGTCATAATTCTTGCTGTAACTTTATTTTTGGTGTTACAATGAGTTTTGTTGGTTTCTTACTCAACTGTGCTTCACACATAATAATCAAGGGGGTTTCAGTTTGAGAATTTAGATGGGCAGATATAAATGGTGATTTAGTTGCACAAATTGTCTGACAGCCATGACTGGGTTTTCCTGATTGTGTGGCATGGTGCATAGTCTTATTACCAGACATAGGGCTTTCTAGCAGACACCCTCTTGACTTAGGGTAGCACTACCTCCTCTTTTCTTATCAAAGCAATCAGCGAATTTTCTGAGCTGGCATACCTTTGTAGTCATTATTAGACTTGTCCAAACCTTTTCAAATCCTTTGCACTGTCCTCAGATTGAAACTCGGACACTCTGAAATTCTGATATTGAAGCTTCTAGTAAAAATGTCAAGCAATGCAGCATGCTGTTTCCAAGGTTCTAGTGGAGTGAATTGCGTCAGGGTGCTTTTTTATCTCACAGTTGGTGCCCACCTGACCCTACTACATGGTACAGTTGACAAAAACCAAAACAATGTGCAAAATTAATATATATAATGGTGGCAATTTACTCATCACACCATGTGTGCACAGATGTATTTGTCGTCCACATACAAGACTGTTTTGCTGTATCACAGCTCATCAGTGTGGCTAGACATCTACTTGCTTCTATATATATTTAATTAATTATTAACCAGTTATTGGCAAGTCAAATTAGACCAGTAAGCAGTTGTATTAAAATTAATTTTGAAATTCTTGCAAAAATCAAATAACTGTCAGATTTTAATGAAATTTTAGGGCTTATTCAGAAATAAATTTGTTTTCATCTGTTACCTTCCCCATCCACATAAATTCATGTAATTTCATGACATTAAATTTTGTATCAAAAATGTTTTATCAAACGCAGGACTCCTTGGGGAATGTAAATCATTTTTTTCTTTTCTGTTTATTCAAAAATCTGCTCTAAATAGTAAAATAAAAAAAAAATGCAATAAAATTAGTTAATTACTTAGACAGGCTTTTAATTGCTTATATATATATATATATATATATATATATATATATATATATACAGTCAATTGAGTGTCATACGTGATACACACTTTGGGCGATGATGTCTCAAAAGAGATATGACTGACTGGGCAGATGATTACCCTACGGTAGATTGCCATTACTTTTTGTAGTAGACTGGTTGCCAGCCAAGGCTAGAGAACCCAATCTGTTCTATTATTTAACCCATAACTGGAGGGAAGAAATGGATTAATACCTTTCCCAAGGGTATTTATGTGTAAGTGAATACAAGGTGTTCGAATTCCAGCTGAATTCATTGCCTTCACTTATGTGCAAATACCCTTGGGAAAGGTATTAATGTCTCTTCCTTCCAGTTATGGATTAAATAACAGGACAGATTGGGTTCTATAGCCTTGGTCAGCAACCAGTCTACTGCAGAAAGCAATGGCGACCTACTGTGGGATAATCTTCTGCCCAGTCAGTCATGTCTTTTTCGAGACATGATCGCCCAAGCGTATATCACGTATGGCACTTAACTGACTGAATACAAGGAATTAAACTGGAATTTTAACTTGGATCCCCAATTTGTCATTTCAAGTCAATATCTACTGCATCACAAGGCACATCCTAAATATATATATTAAAGACATCGTCTGAAAAAAATGTTTTTTCTGATGTATAAGAAATTTTTGCAAGAATTCTTTTCATTCTTTTTAATTATAATAATTTATGTTTCGAAAATATCTTTAAAATTCTTCAAAAGCTTGTTATGGTTAGGTTGGAAAGTGAAGATTGTATTTACTAATCAAAGATTAAAAATGTTAATTCAAATCTTCAAGCTAAGAGATTTTTAAAATTAATATTAAAATTTTTTTTGTTCTTTGAGTATTTTAAGTTTGGTATTTTCTGTATTATATTAAAGTGTCATGTGTTTCATGGTTTCTTTTCTTTGCAAGAAAAAAAAAATTGGTCAATTATGTCAATTCTGATTAATCATACTTAGCTTATCACTACATCTGGCTGCCTTCAATCACTTCACACCTTCTTGATTAAGAAATACTTTTATTCTAAATTTCATACTATAAACAATTAATACATGTAAATCCAGGTTAATTTAACTTTAAATTTGCTAATTTTTAAAAATTGTCACAGATGTATATTTTATTTTTGGAAGATTTTTCAAACCGAGAATTAACTTCTGTTTACAAACTTGTCAGCTGTCAAAATACAACTACCTGGAACAGAATTTGAACTCTGATTCCACTTTTGCACTGATAATACACTAAGTATAAATTCTCTTAGTCATATTAGTCTACCCAAACTGAACTGTGAACAACTGAAATGTCTTTTGTTTTCATTGCTTATTTCTCAGTGAAACACCCAAACTGATTTTTAATTTTAAATGAGACTGGACCATTTAAAAGAAAAAGAAAGCATGGTATAAGAAATTCTATTGCCCAGTTTTTTATATTGAAAACATGAATATGTCTGTAAATGAAACAACTTGTATTTACAAACATAATTACATGAATTCAAGAGCCAAAAAAAAGAGTAAAAATATTTTTTGATTGAGTTAGTCTTTGGATAATTGGTGCACAATAAAAATCTGGTTTAGAAAAGACTTTAGTAGTTGGTACACAAAATAGCTGTGGTTGAGAAAACACTGATTGTCAGTAAAGACTGACCATCTCTGCTGCTGTTGTTGGAAGTGATTTGTTTGAAGTTATTGATACATATTTCTTTCAACACTTGCTGGGGTGAAGGAAGAAGCTAGGTAGCCATGTCTTGTTTGAACGGCTTGGTGATAGTTGCATCTCTGTCTTGAAAATTGAAATCTGAGATTTTTCATAAGAAATATTTCTTAAAAGTAGATTTGAGAAACATTTTTTTTTGTTCTGATTGGTCAAATATTTTACATGGTGAGGTTAATATCTTTTTAATGAATTGATTGAAATCCCTAATGGGAAGGATGTATTAGTGTCTGAAAGGCCATTGATATTTGGTTGTAGTTTGGTGAGTTTTAGTTGTAAGTCATCACACTCTTTCAGGTTCAGTCTGTTTCTCTGCTTGGTTATCACTGCATCTGCATTGCTAAAAAAAAAGCTTCAGCCATGTGTGAACTTGGGAATGCAAGTAAAAATGACTGCACTAAGCCTGGGGTATTTAGTGGTATCTACATTGCTTCAGTAATCCCTGAGGCTTTTACTTCTGAACAATGATTTTCACACACATATCAACAAGTTCTTCTAAGTGAGATTCAATGTCTGCATGTTTTATTTTCAAATCAAATTGGTGTAACAATTCAGTCATGTAGATGCATTTTGTCCAGGTCCTCAAAATGTACTTTAAATTCTTCCCTTAATTTTTCAGGGTGCTTTATGTATATCTCTAAATCACTCTGAAATATCTTCATCTTACAATAACCATAAGTTTGAAAAAAGATTTGAAATCTCCACTTGCCAATGAAGATTTAAATAACCCTATTTTGACTTGGAAGCCTATTAAGATTGTTCAGGCTTAAACAAACATCTCTACTTTGCAGACATTTCTGTACTTCATTAAATTTTGAATATAGGTCTACCAGATAGAACAAATGGTTCTCAAACACTTTTAACTTGTTACATGGTGGTGGGCCTATATCTGTAAGTGTTGGATACCTACCTATATACAGGAATGGAATGTTCCTATCCTCTTAAATATGTGGATACTATTGGAGTAGTGATTATACTTGATTCAAACTCTCTTGGTCAACTCTCTGCTTTTGTATGTATTTACCACCTTTCCACTAAGGCAGATGTGACACAATTCAAACACTTTCTTGGTCAACTCTCTGCTTTTGGGTGGAGAAGAACCTAGACAAGGCTCGCCAAAGGTTATTCATCTGGGGTAAATAGACAAGAACCCAAACCTTCCTTAAGATAGGTCTATGGGAAATTTTTAGTTGATTTTAAGGGCTCAGAATCCCCACATTGACTTTTTGTCACATCTGCCTTAGTGGAAAGGTGGTAAATACAGAGCTATTATACTGACTAGCAGATTCCTAGCTGTGTATCTACTTCACAGTGCATGCAAGTCTTTTACTTGTTGCTATACTATTATTCTCAATCTCCATTTTGGTGATTACTCATGCAGTAACCTTTTAGGGTTACAACAATAAGAAACTTCACAGGTGACTCATATAATTCAGCAAGTCTTTGCAAGCTATCACCTCCTGTCCTGACAATCACTTTACCTCGGTGTGCAAAAGTAATTGGTTCAAAGGTTCATCATTTTCTTCTCATAATATAAATGCAGGGAATAAAGAGAATGAGCTTTAATTATATTGATTGACTTGATAGACATTTTTAAGGCATCATGCACTTCAGAATTTCTTGGCTACAATATGGTATCTGTATAAAACACATTCAACAGTACTTTTCAGTAATTTATAGTCAGTCAGGTAAGTGCCATACGTGATACATGCTTGGGCGATCATGTCTCAAAAGGTACATGACTGATTGGGCAGATGATTATCCCACAGTAGGTTACCATTATTTTCTGTAGTAGACTGGTTGCCAGCCAAAGCTAGATAACCCAATCTGTCCTGTCATTTAACCCATAACTGAAAGGAAGACAGATTAATACCTTCCCCAAGGGTATTTGCTCAAAAGTGAATGCAAAGAATTCAACTGGAATTCAAGCTCAGCTCCCTGATTTCTCATTCTGTGCCAATATTCACTGCATCATAATGTCCAGTTCTACAAATAATCCTCCAAACATGAAAAAATTGTCTCGCCTTTCACATCCCCTTTAAGGTACTTAATAAACAAAAACTCATCAACAATGCACTTTAGGCTTGGATGATAATGCTTTACACAGGTCATGATAATGCTTGAGTAGAAAACTTGGTGTTGAAGATCAAAGGTCAAGATTATCTCCACATCATCAGCCAACTCATCAATGCATCATTGCACTGTATTTGCATTTAATTGTATGCATTTTAGAACAGGTTAAGTGTCTTTTCACTCACATTTTTAATTACTGGTATTGTTTTCAGTACTTCATCAACACTGGCAGATGCTTTAAAAAATTTCTTTAAATTTAGTTGATTTCAAAATTTTCCTTTTCAGTAACTTGAAGATCTTTGTTTTTTGTATCCTTTCATTTTTGTATTTTCTGGCATCATTGCTGAAAGTCTTTTTGCATAACCAGCACATAGGCATTGTTTTATTAGTAAATGAAGGCACAAATCTAAATTTCAAATAGTCTTGTGAATATTGTCTACATTTCTGCTTAGTATTAGTGGCCACCATTGTGCTTAATAGAAATGGTCAAATTTAAACAGTAAATGCATGGCTATTAGTTCAGACACCACTCTGATAGCTACATTTTGAGTATACACTGGCTGTTTCTGGACTAGTTTGCAACAATGGCCTTCTGATTGAGTCTCTGACCAGCAAGTATGTGCTATGTATTGAGCACTAAGTTGATCTATCATTGTTTGATGTTGCTGTAAGTGCAAGAACTTTGAATTTTGATTCTCTACTGAAAAATGACCTGGTTTCATTGATCAACAGATCCACTTTGATGGCCTCTAGACCAGTTTAATTGCTTCAGTTTAACTTAAGTTAGTGGAGGATTTGAAATTGGTATCCTCTATCATAAGTTTTTATTTTTAAAAAAATGAGTTAGAATTCTTTATTAAACATTGATATTCTACTTTTATGAATTAATAGTGGCTTTGAAATGGATATTCACTGTCATATCAAAGTTGGAGTCTCTGGAATGTTGTGCATAGTGAGACAACTACACTAGTATCATTCAAGGCTTTGCAAATGTCACCACAATTAGTAAATCAATTGTCAATAAGGATCCTATTTGGCTGACATTCATTGCTAGTTGCTTTTTTTTAATTTGGGACTGAAGTTGGAATGTTATTAGTGTAAATAACACAGTTGAACTGTTTTGAACAAATCACTTATCTTAAAGACAGCAAACTTGAGAGCCTGTTGGCTGGGGCTTCAAAATACACCAATTGCACCTCTGCAGAGGAGTAATACCCCCACCCAAACAAAAAAAAATGTCAAGTACTAGTATCATTCCACTCATCAAAAACACAACTTCACAACCTATAAAAAAAATATACACACCAACCAAATTTAATCAAATTGGTACAAGAATGTGGTGATAAGGGTCAAATCTGGTTATAACTAAAATGTATCTTCAAAAATTAAAACTTATAATCAACTTCATAGAGGGAAATGAAAGAAGTTATTGATGACTACATAAAAATCCTTAGTCTGAGTATACTATTTTTGTATTCCTCATATCTCCCATGATGGCGATCTGATGAGGGTGGGGAGAAAGGATGACGAAAGAAAAAATATGTAGCATAGCAACAAAGAAAATGTAAAAACCCAATCTGAATCATGTTCTGATAACAAATCACTTGTATAGTTACTTTCCCCAATATATAGTAATGGATTCACTTGATAAAAACAATCAACATTTATAATTGAAAAAATATTATACTCTCAAATTACTCCTATATCTGTTAAAAAAAAACATTAAATAACACAACAATAATTCAAGTAGGAGAAACATGTATGCAGGAAAAATATCTTCAAATTGTCAACATTTAATAACATAAAAATTAAAACCTAAAGTCTAAACATATCTAAAGATGTAATCAAAAGTCCAGACCTGGCAGCTTGCTCCCCAGAAGAAATCGGTTAACCTAAAAAAAAACAAAAAACAATGTAATAGATAAAACCAGAATAACAAAAGAAATGGCCAAACTTATAAACACTAATACATACATATTACAATTCAACACACCCAAGCCACCAAATGAAATAAAAATAGGTTATATTGTTACAAAAGTGGGAACTTACATTCACAAACCTTTATGATATAACTGCCAAAAATTTGGCTGTCATAAAGACATCTGTACTAGAATTCTGGTATGTCCAAAATGCATCAGTACAGATAAAAAAAATGGGTGCCATAAAATGGATAAATTGTAATGAGAACCACCTTGCATAATCACATCTATATAAAGATTAGCTAAAAGAAATAATTGAGATGAAATATACGAGAAATATAACTTTTTCTGAAGCCAAGAAAATTGCTGAAAACACTATACAAAATATATTATGCAAATGCAGCCAAAACCCAACAACACAGTAGTGAGAAATGATTTCTGTAAATTAACATTAATCTATTAGCTAAAAAAATGAATTGGAAGAATTAAAACTAATATCAACAGGGAAAAGCGACAACTCACACCACATCTCATAAAAAAAAAACTGATATACCCAATCAAATTATAGAAAATTTGAACTAGTTAAACTTAGAAAGTAAAAGACCAAAAGAATCATCTTATCACACATCTTGATCTAGAGATTCTTTACAAATAATCAAGAGGAAGATCTCCAAAAAAATAAAAAATTAAAGAGTGTTTGATAGAATGGGAGCAGGTTAGTGTATTAGGAGGTGTCTATTGACCTTACATTTAAACTCCTGGAGATTGTAGTCATCGGGGAAGCAATCATGTGGAAGGGAATTCCACAGTCGGGAACTGCGAGGAAAGAAACTGTTGGAGTAGAAGTTGCGGTTGCATTTTATCGGTTTCACTGTAAAAGGGTGGGATCTAGTTGCTAATCTAGTATCTCGTGCAAATTCGTATCTAGGGGGCACCAGTGATCTAAGTTCATCGGAGCAGAAGCCGTGAAAGTATTTATAGAAGAGACACAGGGAAGCCACGTCGCGCCTGTGGGAGAGAGACTGCAGGCGGTCTGCCAAGTCGGTATCTATCACATTACAGACTCTCCTCTGAACCTTATCGAGAAGCCCGAGGAGAATAGCAGGGGCACCCAACCAGATATGGCAGCAGTATTCAATACATGGGCGGATGGTAGATTTATATATGTGCAGGATAGATTTAGACAGAAAAAACTTCCGGGCCCTACACAGAGAACCAACTTTCATAGCAGTGGATTTAGCAATGGATTCGATATAGTCATTCCATTTGAGGTCTGCTAAAAGCGTGAGACCAATGATCTTATAGATTGAGTTGAATTAGATAAATTACTGAAGCAGCTCTCAAAATTATTTATTTTAATGGCTATAACATCATATGGTGTTGCAAAAAAACTGACCAGAAGGGAAGATTAATGGAAGATTTTAATAGAAACATATGTCTATGCAGTAATTAATAACAAGTCATGTACTTATCTCCACCTTTCAAGTGGTACATATACAGCAGTAGATCTAACCATAAGGGATCCTGAAACATATTTAGATGACAGCTAGAAAGAACAATTTTTTAATTGTTTCACCTCAAGCAAGGCTGTATTGCCACTGATGTTCAGGGGGCTACATAAGAGTAAAAGTTTAGGTAGGAGAGTGAAGAGAAAGATGAACCAGTTACAGGGGGGGGGTCTCAGAAAGGGCAAGAGAAGGATGGGTACACAGGTGTGAAGACAGTTGTAAGGGCAAGAGAAGGATGGGTACACAGGTGTGAAGACAGTTGTAAGGGCAAGAGAAGGATGGGAACACAGGTGTGAAGACAGTTGTGAAGGTAGAGAGAAAGGAAAAGATATACAGGGTGATGTTGAAAGAACTGGAGTCAAGTGGATAAGAGATTGGAATTGACATTGCATTTAAATTCCTGGAGGTTGTAGCTGTCAGGAAAGCAAGTATATGGAAGGGAGTTCCAAAGGTGGGAAGCACAAGAAAAGAAGCTGCTGGAGTAGAATTGTCAGCTGCATTTGGTTGATCTAACTGTAAATGGGTGGGAACTTGTTGCCAGTCTGGTTGCATGTGTAAATTCTTGTGGTGGGGGCACCAGTGACTTAAGTTCATCGGAGCAGAAGCCATGAAAATATTTGTAGAAGAGACAGGGAAGCCACATTCTGAGAAAGTGGCTGGAGTCAAGCTGCCAAGTCATGACCTATCACATTACAGATTCTCCTTTTGGAGCCTGTCGAGAACACTGAGAGAAACAGCAGGGGCACCTGACTAAATATGACAGCAGTATTCTATGCACGGACAGATGATTAATTTGTATATGTACAAGATGGATTTAGGCAAAAAAAAACTTTCTGGTTCAACACAGTGACCCAACCTTCCTAGCAGTGGATTTAGCTATTGACTCGATCTAATGTATTGCTTTCAGGGAGAATTACTTGGTTCATTCTTATGGGGTTAAGGAGAGGTTGCCTGTGATGGTTAACAGCAGTTTCATTATAGAAGCATTGAGATTTACAAGCCACTTCTTACCCCAGTTCACTACTGAGTGTAGGTTCTTCTCGAGATCAGTGGCGAGGTTATGTTTGTTTGCCTCACCAGATCTCTTACTGATATGGGAGTAAATTGTGGTGTCATCTGCGTAGATGCCTACTTAGAATTTGATCACATCTGGGTGATCATTTATGAAGATCAGAAAAAGCGTTGGGCCTATGATAGAGCCCTGGGGTACACCAGTGTTTGTTCAGTGGGATGTGGAGGCATGCCCATTCAAGACGACCTTCATTATGTGGTTAGATAGGAAAGATTGAATCAGATCAAGCAAGTGTCCAGTGATACCATAACTCTGTAGCTTGCATAGAAGGCCAGTGTGCCAAACCCTATCAAAAGCCTTGACAATATCCGGGCAACAGCATGAACCTCACTGAACTTATCAAGGGCCTGGTATATGTACTCCGTGAGGGTTGTTAGCATATCAGCCGTGGACCTGGCAAAGTGGAAGACATACTACCTGTCTGAGAATAGTTTATAGGCAGTAAAATGTTGAACTATTTTGGCATTGATAATAGCCTCAAACACTTTTCTGAAAATTGGTAGGAGGCTGATAGGGCGATAGTTGGATGGGTCTGAGGGTTCACCTTTGTTCTTAAATACAAGAACCGCAGAGGATGACTTCCAGCATGCAGGAAAATGGGAAGCAGGAAGGCTGTAATTATAGAGTTTAGAGAGGACAGAGGAGAGTTCAAGGGCACATACCTTCAGGGCAATGACCGAGATTCCATCACATCTGCTTGCTTTATGGGGGTCAAGTTTTGATATTATCTTAGATACCAGAGATGGGGTTTATGTAAACAACTTTCATTTGAGCCTCGGTTCTAAGAAGGAAGTTGGGTGCGGGTACTCCAGATGAGTCAGATGTGGAGTTGGATGAGAATCTGTGAGTAAAACATTTTATGATGGACTGTGCTGAATTTGCTTCTATCCATAAACACCCTTTTATAGGGTGAATAGCCTTAAAAAACCCAAGAGAGTTGATGTGCTGGTTAAAAAAAATCCTGAGTTTTGCCAGTTTCCTTACAGTGTGAATGATGGCTTTTTCTGCCTCTGATATATCTTTAACTCTTGTCACATGATACTATTTGTATGAAAGTGAATGCAACTGCCTAAGATATTCTTAAAATCTGATTAGTATATCCAATGGGTTACATGGTAACAATGGTTGAAATTATTTTCAAACTAAGTATCTCCCCTAATTTACTGAAAAAGCAGCATAGCATGATGTTAAAGGGCCCCAAACTAAATAAAAATAGTTTTTTCAAAGTATTGAAAATTTAAGAGAAAAGATCAAAGTATTTAATTATTTTGTACATGTTCAAAATTTTAGCTAAAAATCTTTTTTTGTTTTTCTGTCAGTAGGTGACTAGATTTTTACCCGAGTTTACGATGATAAATGTAATATGAAACACTTTTTTTTCTTTTTCCTTTTTTGTTTTTATTCCTGGTGAAAAAACACATTAATTTCAAAATTCTTGCAAAATTCAAATAATGGTCGAATTTTAATGAAGCTTTCAGCATTTATTTACAAATGAATGGAATTATTTTGTAAATTATTTTTATAAAGTCTTTTTTACTTTATATTTGTTATTTCCTCCACCGTCACTCCAATTAATTTCCTAAAATTTCTAGCAGTCGACTATTGCCTGCAAATTTTGTTTTAATTATTAAATGCAGGACTCCTTGGGGAATGCCAATCATCTTTTTTTTTTTTTCCCCAAACAGTAGACACTTTTCTGATAATCTGTTCCATATAGTGAAATAAATATTGTAATAAAACAATGCAATTTATATTTAGATAAGCTTTTAATTGCTTTTATGAATAATATGAAGGATATCATAGTTTGAAGAAAAAACTTTTTACAATGAATAATGAATTTTCACAAGAATTGTTTTTATTTTTTAAGTATAATTTACAAAATTTCAAAAATCTTATAAAAATTCTTCCAATCACTGTCTGTATTAAGTTATTAAGTGAAAACTCAATTTACTAATCGCAAAGCTTAATACAAATCTTTATGCACCAAGATTTTTTTGAATAATTAAAAAAAATTTTGTGTGTAGAAATCTTTTAAGTATGGCATTTCACATATGGCCTTTTGATTAAAAGGTTAACATCTCAAGTTTAAAAAAGATGAATTTTAAAAAAATTGAAAAATACTTTTATTTTAGGTTTAATTAAACTTGATCTGTTGCTTCTTCTAGTTATAGGTTAAATATCAGGATAAATTGGATTCTATAACCTTGGTTGGCAACCAGTCTAGAAAGTAATGGCAACCTACCGTGGAAAAATCTTCTATCCAGTCAGTTATGTCTCTTTCAATACATGATCACCCAAGTGTGCATCATGTATGGCACTTACATATAATATTGAGAGGAAAACTCAACACATATTTAGGTTATACATCAGATTATATTTTGACAGTGTAAATTTAAATTCATTGTCTCATTCAGACCATTGAAAAATAAATTCACTCAGAATTTTTAATGCAGTATAGGGTTGTTATATATCATGACCCTATTCTGCATTCGCTGTGCTTGTAATAATTCCTGACTATTAAATATTCCTTAATGATTTTTCTGTGGATTTCTGCAGTAAAATCATTAATACATGTACATATAATAACTATTCTCTAAGTAATGTTTATCTAAATTCTTTACTATTAGCAATGTTTTTTCATTAGACAAAGGTTCGTGTTATGGAATTGTATATGTATTTATATTTCCTGTTCTTTGTAACCGTTAAAGAAGTTTGTCTTTTTACTATCTCTGGTAAACCTTGCTCCACCATCCAATTTACTCAAGTACACCAAGTAGGTTATAAATTGTCTTCTGTGAGGAGATTTTCCAGAATTTTAGGGAGATTGATATTAAGGAACCGTTCAGTTCTTTTTCATGAGAATTTCAGGGAGGGGAGGGAAAATGCTTGTTTTCACAAGTTTCTCATTGACTAATCTTCATCAGAGTAGAATCAATTTAAATACCCAAACCCTTTATTAAATTACAATACCTTGGCATTCTGTCAAACTCTGTTGAAGAATCTTTCAGCTTATTTACCATATACATTTGCATATCATGTAACTTTTGAAGACCTTATTTTGAAGAATATTTTAAGGGGGTCACATCATACATGAGATATAAAATTAGCGTATGTCGTGCTTAGTACATGCACTAATTTTTTTTACATTATTCATACTTTTTTACAATCTGGTCATGGCAATATATGATGATCCATGAAGGGCATGAAAAAGAAAGCTTTTGTAAGGTTTATATTTATTTGAGATAAAATATATTTTTGAAACAGGAGGTTTCTATTAAAGAAAGATTTATTCCTCCTTTTGTATTTTACCAGTTATGAGCATTATATCTGTGATGTAATAAAACTATACTTCATGGATGGAATGGTATGGCTGAAAAGTAAAAGGATGACATGTTTTGTTTTCAGACTTTTATACTACTAAAACATACACAACTATATATATATATATATATATATATACACACACACACACACACACACACACACATGAAAAATGATATATCTACACATCAAAGTGAAGTGTAAAGAGAAACAAAAAGGGTCTTAAATATAATATGGAGATACTCCTGTATCTGGAGAAGCCATGTTTTGAACTCTAGATTCAAACAGGTTGGATTCATCTATGTTCTAGGTGAGGACATATTCCATGATCAGGGAAACAGCAAGTCATCAATTTTCCCAAATTGAGGACTATGAGCTGCAGTTAATTTCTTTTTGTATCTGAGAAAGCTGTATTTTCAAAGGAAATGGCATCAAGGAGTTGTAAGCTGCTGGGCAGGCCATGGGAGGCTCAGGTTAAAGAAAGTAACTTCTAGATATAGTTACTGTAAGCAAACTGCAATTGGAAGTCACTTGTCCCTGCATGGAATGACATCACTAAGCAGTCCATCACATGACCCATATGACTTATCTCTAATAAAGGGAAACAATCACCTTCTGTATCCTTAGATTTTGATCAAGAAAAAAAAATTGTATGTTTACATATTCCTTTGTTTTAATAAACTACATTTTAGACCAATACTACCTACTTATTTTCCAACAAACCCACCCATTCCAATGCTCTCTATTATTCAAGATCCAAGAATACCTTGTATTACCTTTACATTTATCTTGCTATGATAAGGCACTTGGTAATCTGAATAAAAATAAAATTTAATCCCCTTTTGATCTTATATTGCCATTTATTGTTGCAATACTTTCTACAAATTTATGAAAGTTATTGTCATTTATCTGTTGATATTTTTTGTCTATGACATTAGAGAGTGAATGGAAATAAGTTGCATATCATGTACATAAATTGCCAACATGCTAAAATTTATTTGTTAAAGATATTTTAAGAATACGTACATGTTTTCCTTTTATGCTCATAGATTAAATTTATTTAAATTTTGACTGATGTGACCTTTCTTTATCATTTTTAGTGTATTTGTTTTAAGTTATAACAATATATATTATGCAAAGCATAAACAGCCTTCTGTAGATTAGAGCCCTGGAATTTAATTTCAAAATTGCTGATGACTTGGTTTAGGTTTGTTGTTGAGGTGTCATGTATTGACAAAAACTACAAGTGTTTAATTGGTTGAGAAAATAGACAAATGAGATAAAATAAGATAGAATTTTTTATTCTACTATACATTTTGTGTAAAAATAAAAATTTCAAGGATAGTGCCTGAAAAAAGTTTAAATTCACAGAATGTTCTTATGAGTGTCTGTTTAAAAAAAAAAATGGTTGAACTTCCTGTGGGTGAGTTTAGTGAAGCATCTTGTCTAAGCCATATGTGTCTGTTCTTGTGTGCTAAGTTTAGCTTCACTTCCTTGACCTCAGCATGGTGTGAAAGAGAACTAGCCTATTGAGATTTGCACTACACCAACTGCCAGTTTATTTTATGCACCCCAAAAAGTGAAATAGGATCTTCTGTTGCATCTCTGGTGAAAACAGGTGTAGCATATGCAAGACTTCAAAGAAATCTGCTTTATTAGTTAGGTACCAATTGTTAAGATGGTGATATTATGATATGCACTGAACTTAAGATTCTGATAAGAGAATAGAAATTAATAGGAACAAATATCTGGCCATTGAAGCTGGTGGAACAAAAGCAATCGTATATTTTAAAAACTGGTTATTTTAAGCACACCCTTATGGGTGTGCTAAAAAATTTCTGGACTAACCCACTTCTCAAAACCTGAACAAACATTAAATTTATCTTTTCTTCACTATTTACATTGTACAGACTATTGTTCTCATCTTTGTCATTTTTACATTTTTGTCATATGCTCTGGCCTTCTTCAGGAATTTTGAACCGACCTCTTTATTACGATCACTGGGGTATATCATTCTCATTCCTTGTGCAAAGCCACTTCTGGTAGTCATGAGTTATCTCCCTTTAACATAACTCTAAACTATTTGTTCACCACTGCTGTAGCCTGATATTGAACTTTCCTGAGCAAGACCCCTAACAGAGGAGGACATGATTAACATTTGTGTGCACACCATTCCATGTAGCTGTGGAAAGAAATATAAAGAGAAACAGGCCACCCCCTCAAGGTAAGGCAACAAGAATATTTGCAAGGCCGTAACACAAGGAGAGATAAAAAAAAAAATCAGGTATAGCTGACCACATGTGGTGGGAGAAAGGGGATCACATCCTACTATGGGATGAATTTGAAATAATAGAGAACGCCACTTGAAACTACGTAAACTTAAGGAATCAGTGAATATAATGGGCTACAAAAATCTAGCCTACCAAGCATGGAAATAAATACAATATAGGAACCAGTAATACGGAGTGCTAGAAGAAATCACTAGTGTCAAAAAGATTGCAATATGAACTCTGGTAAATAACGGTTACTAAAACATTAAGTTTATAAGTCACAGAAATTCACTTGCTCAAGTACACATGGCCCAGTAGATATAGACGTTGGTTAGTTCCCGTGACTTGAGCTAAAGAGTTGTGAGTTCAATACCAGCAATGGTTAACACCTAACTTAGAAAGTTAGATTAAAGAGAGATAATTCATGACTACCAGAAGTGACTTTGAACAAGGAATGAGAATGATATATCCCCAGTGATCATCATAAAGGGTTCAAAATTTCTAGCACCTGACGAAGGCTGGAGCGTACAATGACCGAGACATCGTAAAAATGACAACAAAGATGAGGACAATAGTCTGAATAATAGCATTATATCTTTTTTATAGTATATTTCTAAAGTCATTAATGGGATCATCCTATGATATCCTGCCATATTATATAATTTCTAATATATTGATATTATTTTATCATGGTATATTTACTGATTTCTTTATTCGTGAAACGATCATAAACACTGCATTGCAACATCTCTAGATTCTTGAGGCCCCAGTGCCACATCAGACTGAACTGATTGTAATATATTACTTTGAATGATAATGAACCTGGTGAATTTGATTGACAGCTACATCTGGCCGAGGATAAAGGCAACAAAGTAACAATTGGAAAAGCAAAAATGTGTGTGTGCAAGCCATAACCAATGAAAATTGCATTGTGTGGTTGAATAGGCATGGCCATGTAGGTTAACTGAGTTTTAAGATATATAAGGTCTAGAATTTTGGTTTCCGACTCCTGACAGCTCCTTTGTGTGCACAAACTCTCTCAAACTGCTCTCCTGCTCTAAACCAGCATTACTATGAAGAATAAAAAATATAAGGTTATATATATATGTGTGTGTGTGTGTGTGTATTCCTCATTGTTTGTCAAGATCCAGCAGTAGTATACTACATGGTGACAGACAATTTTCATAGTTTTTTTTTCTTTTCTTTTTTTTTCCTTGCTGATATAATGAATAGGTAATTAATATGTATACACCTTGGTTCCCCCTGGAATGTGATTGGCTGGTGTCAGTCATAAATATAGACTAAGGTGAGGACATCCAAAGATCTACCACTAGAGGTCTACAGGTCTTTGACTAGAGAGTTAGAGATCTATTAGTCTTCTACTAGAGGTTTACTGATATTGATTATGCCGATGTCTCAGGATACTGCATATGATGAGTACCATCTATTATGTCTATTTACTAGATTGTTCTACATGATTACATTTGCCTTCACCACTTAACTACCTCAAATGATATATATATATATATATATATATATATATATATATCCCTTTTCAGGACATATCACTTGCTTTATGGGTGTAGCATTGTTTCAAAGTGAGGAGATAAAGAAAATGGGTGTCAACCTATTGACCAAATACTTATCACCATATAGTGTCTTGTATCACTCAGGTATCCGGGTGATTTTTATCTTTTATCAAATCTTAAAGGCAATCTATTACCGTCAGAATTCCATGCCCATGAAGTTCAAATTACCCATACCCAGTTTCTGTTGTTAGTTCTGACCATTAGTTTACCAGCTTGTGCATTCTGTAACAAATTTTCCAGCAAAATAACTTTATAAACAAATGTTTAGTTTTAGGATTACAAATCTATTTTGCAAATATATCAATAAGTCCTTTGTTTTTTCCCAGTAATAACAGTATTAAAGTATGTAAAATAATTCAAACTTAAATGCATATCTATAATTAAACATTAGAATCTATTTCAGAATGTTAACTCTCACAAAAGACCTCAAGTGGAATGACTGTATAGAATCCATAACTAAATCCGCTGCTAAGAAAGTCAGTTCTCTGTGTAGGGCCAGGAAGTATTTCCTGTCTGAAACGATCCTGCACATATAGAAATGTACCATCCGCTCTTGCATTGAATACTGCTGCCATATCTGGTCGGGTGCTCCTGCTATCCACCTAGGTGTTCTTGACAAAATCCAATGGAGAATCTGTAATGTGATCAATCTTGACTTGGCATCTCAGATACAGTCACTTTCTCACTGGTCCAATGTGACTTCCCTGTGTCTCTTCTACAAATACTTTCACGGCTTCTGCTCTGATGAACTTAGCTCACTGGTGACCCCTATATATGAATTTACTCGAGCCACAAGATTAGCAACTAGGTCCCACCCTTTTACTGTGAAACCAGTAAAATGTAAATGTAAATTCTATTCCAGCAGCTTCTTTTCTCGCACTTCCCGCCTGTGGAATTCCCTTTCATTTACTTGCTTCCCTGACAGTTATAATCTCCAAGAATTTAAATGTAAAGTCAATAGTCATCTCCTATCTCACTAACTTGCATCCTCTCTCATATGCTCCTTTCTTCATCCACTTCACTCTCATCAGTATTCTCATCCTTCTCTTACCCACTTCATGACACCCCTTATAACCTGTCATTCTTTCTCATGACTTTCCTCCTATGTAACCCCCTGCAAAACAGTGGCAGTAAAATCCCTTGCTTGGGGTGATATGATTATAATATATATATATATATATATATATATATATATATATATATATATAAAGTTGATGTATCCAAATGATGTGCAGGTAGCATAGTGGTTATTGCAGCAAGTAGTGAACTAAGTGAGTCAAGTTCAATTTCCAACTTAGTTCACACTTATACCCTTGGGAAAGACATGAATTCATCTCTTCTTCCATCAGCTATGGGTTTAATAGCAGAGTAGACTGGGCTCTCAAGTCTTGGTATTTTTAGCAAAATGTCATAGCAATTCACAAATCAGTCATGATCACTTCCATCCTGAAGGAGCATAGCATTAAAAAAAAAAATTTATCTTAAATCAAGATTCATAATTATCTTAAATACTTATAAATTTCAAAATATGCCTCCAACATAGAAAGTTGGAAAAGCTGCATGATTTTTTGTGTACTTAGATATGTCTTGAAGTTTACTCAAGATTAAATAGCTTTGCTTTTTAAAGTTCTTGTTTAATATTGTAGATTAATGAAACTTAAATATTACTCATGATTTCTGTTTTGGGGTAACAATTGTAATGATAAATATGTTATCTTAACTACAAACCATATATGGCAGTTAAGAATAAACTTGGAGTACACCAACCTACCTTAATGGAGAAAAAGAATGTTATTTTTTCTGACAGCAAAAGGCTACCTAGAGCAAAAATAACATGAAAACACTTGGAATTCAGTTGGCCTGCTCTACCCCACCAATCAATTATAACCATTTTTTTTCTGCAAAATGCTTTAATAACTTTCTCTCTCTAATGTAACCCAGATTCAAGGGTTTGACAGAAGCTTATCAAAACCTACAGAATTTTACTCAAAAGATATTGAAGAGCAGCCTGATAAGTGGCAACAAGTCATTTCAAATCACAATGGTAAATATAAAGTTGAATGTCATTGGATTCGCCTTAATCTTTGTTGTCAGAAAACTTCTCTTAATGCTTGGTAGGTGGTGTTGTATAAAAGGAAAGAACATAAATCCTCTACACTACTTAGTGTTTAACAAAAAAACAAAACAAAAAACTTGTGACCACAATATCTCCATAAAAATCATCATATAAATTTATATAATACATTCAATACAAGAAAATACGTTAGTTCAACAAACAATACAATGTTATTACAAATTGATGACACCCATAATGAACTGGAAATATATCATAAAATCTGATTTTATTAGCTTGTTCTCATTTTGCCTGTATTATTTTAAGTGGATGTACTAACACGATAAACCTGTCGTTTGTTTTATATATATATATATATATATATATATATATGCATGAAACTTCATCATGCCTAAAACATAGGATAATGTGTGTGTATGTGTGTGTGTATATATATATATACACACACAAACACGAGACTTGAATAGGATTTGAATACACAGCTTAAACTTCTAAACATTTTATGTTTGTTTACAGGTTACAAGCCACTTGTATTGTTTACAGAGGAATTATGCTATCCATAGCTAAATGCTTTGCTTGTACAATTAATCTTTTTAGTTGTTAGCAATGGATTTCATTAAAACTGACACTTGTTTTTCTGGTTCTTCTCCTTTAAAAACGTGTCTTCCTGGCATAATTTTAAAAGCCCAGCATTAAAACTGTTTTACATTTAACTTTATATTCAGTTTAAAAACCTTCTCATTAAAAGAAAAAAGACTGCCTTCTTGAAACTAAATGTGAACTGATGAGTCAAGTTGTCAATTTTTTTGACTTTTTATCTTGTCATATCCTGTTGGCAATCCCAAATCTAAAAAAAAGACAACCAGAAAAAACTTCACCTTTTGGGACCCCAAAATTTGTCCCTCGCCCGGGAAAGAGCGACATGAGCAACAGGTGTCTCTGGACCGTTATCCTGCGACTGTGCGCATCAGACAAAATTACTATCAGAACATGGAACGTCAGGACACTCAATGGTGGACAACTAGAGAATGTCAAGCAGATGGACAGACTGTGCATAAACATCCTAGGCATATGCGAAACCAGATGGCCTAATAGTGGAGATTTAAGTAGCGACACCCACAGGATAATATATGCAGGAGGTAAAAAAATGAAAAAGGGGTCGGCGTAATACTAAACAAACAAGTGAAGGAATGTGTTCTCGGATACTGTCAGCTTTCAGAGTCCTCTTGGTCAAACTGCGGGGAAGGCCATTCAATATAGCTATTATAGTAGTTTATGCGCCGACAACCCAGAGTTCAGAGGACGAGATAGAAACTTTCTATTCAACACTGGACAATGCCAAGGCCCAATGCAAAAGCCAAGAAAATAGGATTATAATAGGTGACTTGAATGCCAAGGTAGGTAAAGATAGAGAAGGAGACATGAGCGGCAACTTTGGACTAGGGGAGTGCAACAAACGAGGAGAAAAATGGGTCCAATGGTGCTCAGCCAATGACCAGGTAATTACTAACACCTGGTTCCAAGAACACCCACGGCATTTATGAACATGGAGAAGCCCAGGGGGGGACACGAAGAACCAAATAGACTATATAACTATAAACAAGAGATTCAGGAACGTGGTGGTCCAATGCAAAACATACCCAGGTGCCGACTGCGGAAGTGACCACGTCCCAATCATCTGCAAACTAAGGGTGAAACGCCGAAGACTGAAGAAGCCCAGCACAAAACGCCGAAGACTGAAGAAGCCCAGCACAAAACGCCGAAGACTGAAGAAGCCCAGCACAAAACGCCGAAGACTGAAGAAGCCCAGCACAAAACGCCGAAGACTGAAGAAGCCCAGCACAAAACGCCGAAGACTGAAGAAGCCCAGCACAAAACGCCGAAGACTGAAGAAGCCCAGCACAAAACGCCGAAGACTGAAGAAGCCCAGCACAAAACGCCGAAGACTGAAGAAGCCCAGCACAAAACGCCGAAGACTGAAGAAGCCCAGCACAAAACGCCGAAGACTGAAGAAGCCCAGCACAAAACGCCGAAGACTGAAGAAGCCCAGCACAAAACGCCGAAGACTGAAGAAGCCCAGCACAAAACGCCGAAGACTGAAGAAGCCCAGCACAAAACGCCGAAGACTGAAGAAGCCCAGCACAAAACGCCGAAGCCCAGCACATCACCAAGGCTACAATACGACATGCTAGAGAATGACCTTACCCTGCAGAAAGAATACAATAACAGTGTGAGAAAGAAATATGAAGAACATATTGGAAAAGGGCACTCAAAATGGGAGTCGCTAAAAGAAGTGATGGTGACCTCAGCGAATAGCATAGCCCCAAAGGAAATTAGATGCAGAAGGAAAAAATGAGTGGATGACAAGAAATCTTCCACATGATGCAAAGGAGACAAAAAATAACGCCAAGACATGGAGCAGATTACAAGAAACTCCACAGGGAGATAAGGAACAAATGCAGATAAGCCAAAGAGGAATGGCTCAACAACAAATTCGAAGAAGTAGAGATTGAGCAGGACCAACAAAGCATAAAGAGATAAGAGAACAAACAGGACAAAAAACCTGCTCCTCAACAGGATGCATAAAATCCAAGGATGGAACAATCATATTAGAGAAAGAGGAAATACTCCAGCGATGGGAAGAATATATAAAGGATCTTTTTTGCGACAAGCGAGAACAACTGAGAATACACAAGGAGATGGATGGACCAGAAATACTAAAATCTGAAGTGGAAGCTGCAATGGCCAAAATGAACAGAAACAAAGCAGCTGGTCCAGACAGCATAGTGATAGAGCTGCTGATAGCCTTAGAAGAATATGGCATAGAAAAAAATTACCGACATAATAAACGAAATTTATAGCAGCGGAATAATACCAGACGACCTATACAAGTCGATGTTTATAGCACTGCCGAAGAAACCAGGAGCAAACAAGTGTGAATTAGACAGAACTATCAGCTTAATGAGCCACATTACCAAACTGATGGTCAGAATCCTGATGAATAGAGCAAGAAGCAACATTAGGCCAGAGATAGGGCAGGAACAGTGCAGGTTCGTCAAAGACACAGAAACAAGGAATGCCGTATTCATGATTAGGATGCTCTCCGAAAGGGCAATACAAAGATCTGTACCTATGTTTCATTGATTATGTGAAGGCATTCGACAAGATACGACACAAAGAACTGATGGAGATGCTCAGCAGCCTTGACATTTTCGGCAAAGACATAAGAGTAATCAAGAATCTCTACTGGCAGCAAATGGCCTGCATAGGAACAGGCAACGATCTCAGTAGATTTACAAAGATAGAAAGAGGCGTAAGACAAGGATGTCTTTGCACCGGATTTGTTCAACCTGTACAGCAAGAATATCTTGAGGACCCTAGATGACACGCCAGGATTTGTTGTTGGAGGACACAACTTGAACAACATAAGGTACGCACATGATACAGTGCTGATAGTGGACACAGAAAGTAAACTACAAGACCTCATACAGAAGGTAGTGGTGGAGAGCGACAAAAAAGGACTACAAATAAATTTTAAGAAAACTGAGTGCATGGTCATCAGCAAAAGGTACAACCCAAAATGCCAAATAAATGTGGGAGATTCCAGAATCAAGCAAGTACAAAAATTTAAATACCTAGGAAGTGTCCTAACTGAAGATGGAAAGTGCGACACAGATCCGAAGGTGAATTGGCATGGCAAAGGATGCATTCCAGAAGCTGAGCAAAATACTAACACACAGGAAAATCTCACTGGAAACAAAGGAAAGTGCTGGACTGCTACGTGATGTCAGTTCTTCAATATGGCAGCGAATGCTGGACAATATCATTGAAAATGAGGAAAAAACTGGAAGCAGTGGTAATGTGGTTCTACAGAAGGATGCTGCGGATATCATGGACTGAGCATGCAAGCAACGATGAGGTGTTGGAAAGAATGGCAACAAAGAGGAAATTGATACTGAGCATCAGGAAGAGACAACTGAAGTTCCTGGGACACAATGAGGAAGGAGAGCCTGGAGAGCCTGATACTGACTGGTCAGATAGAAGGAAAGAGAGACAGAGGAAGACAGCGGATAACATATTTGCAGGGCCTGATCAGGTGGTTGACGGAACGGGGGTTGACACGAGTAACGGGAAAAAACATACTAGGAGCCACAAGGGATAGTGAGACGTGGAGAACCATGATCGCCTACATCCTGAAAGGACAGGGCACATAGAAGAAGAATTATTGTAAAACTGATTCAGCATATCAGCTCACCATCAACCAACCAATCAGCTGTCCTCATTGGCAGCAACAATGTGATAAACAGACCTTTGCATGATAACTCTTTTCAATAACTACAAAACTGTTCTTTACAAGATCTTTTTTTATCCTCCACATGTACACGCAGAAATATATTTTGCCTAGTGTACCATAGCCTTATTCAATATATTTTCTTTAATGAAAATAAACTTGGCTATAAATATATTATTTATTTTTTACTCAAGTTTTCCTTTTGTTTGTTGTTTTGTTATTTAATATCTGTTTGCAGGCCAATATACCACCCAAAATAAGGGGTGACATGATGCAGTAAGTGATTACTTGATGTAAAAAAAACCCAAAAAACACTGTTTATTCATGATGGCATCAAAGACCCTCACCAAGATGTATGTCAACCTCCATGCCTCACCTAACCTGATATAATTAAGTCAACACTAGAAATTAGTTTCTGTAGCTGGAAGCAATATTCAGTAATAATCAATTTGATATCTGTTTGTGGGCCAGTATACAACCTGCAAAAATCCAACTTTAGTACTATGCTCTTTTATATATAATTCATTGAGATTTGATATTACAACTCTAACCTGACACCAACAAAAGCCAATAAATGAAATCAAGAAAAGGCAGTTATCAAGTGTTTTGTTGAGCACCTATTGAGGATCAAAAACATTGCTCAGTAGTAAGTCAGTCAGATTAACTTGATATACATTATTCAATGCTATTTTCTCAAGTTAAGGTAAATAGTAGAGAATGACCATTTATTCATTTTAATAGCAAAGTTAATAAAGTTTGCATTTGCAGTTTTATAAATGTAAGCTTATAATATTACACATTCTTTTTGAGTATTTGAGTTGCTTCATTATTTTTTTTTTTGTGCAAAAATTACCTTAAATTTTGTCTCTTTCTAATAGAAAATACACTTCAATATAAAAAAAAAGATACAGTATGTTTACTCATAACTAAAAGGCTCCCTCCCCACAAACATCTCCCCTCCAGATCTGGCAATAATCATCATTGCTTTGATCATCACATTTTCATTTGACGCTCTCATATCCTCAGGTTCTGGTTTGATTTCTTTTAAAGTGTCAATTTCAATGGTATTGTATTTCCTGCATTATCTAGAACAATATAATTAGATATGCTTTCTAAATTATTAAAATATTCATTCATATTAATGGTTATGAGGCATCTTATTTTTTTTCAAAACTTCCTTCAGAGAACCATTTTTTTGCCCTCTGTCAGCATGGCTAATACTAACTTTCAAGAGAGTAACTCATTCAACTAACATGAAGTGGAAAGATTATATTGAATCCATTTCTAAATCTCTTGCTACAAAGGTTTGTTCACTGTGTTGTACAAGAAAATTTTTTTTGCCAGAATCCACCTTGCATATTTATAAATCTTTCATCCACGCATAGAATATTGCTGCCATATCTAGTCTGGTGCTTCTATGTATTTAGAAATTCTTGATAGTCCAAAGAATCTGCAATTTTAGTGGTCCTGACCTGAGATCTTGGCTTCAGTCACTTTCCTACTGCCATAATGTAGCTTCCCTGTACCATTTATACAAATATTTTCATGGCAATTGCTCTAATGAACTTTCTTCCTTGGTATCTCAATTGCATTTTATTTAATTATTATTACAATTACTTGTCATTGCTTATTTAAATTTTCTTGTTGAGACATTTTTATAAATTTATGAATAAAATCTTTTAATATTTCTTTATAAAATGGTAAATAATATTTCATTATAATATATTGGGACCTGACTGTACTTGGTAATTACGACAAGACACATGTGACCTTAACTACATGCTTGTATGAACTGTATACCTGTTTAAAATGTCTGCTGTTCATTATGAAAAAGAGGCTTCAGCCTCATTTCTATTTCATTTGTTAAGAGTTCCAATAAGGGGCGATATCTTATAATTATTACAATAGTTCACATATTTTTATAATGCTGTTAATATAAAATTAATCTTGTAAATAATCAATTTAATAGTGTTTAATATGTATGTTTTGGCTTTATTAAAATTCTAATCACTTTTTAAAATTGACAAAGATTTTGTGGACTTGAATGTTAATCATTGCCCCCAGTATTACCTTCCAGTGACATTATCAGGCTATATTGAAAAAAACAAACTTTCTAGCCTTTTTTTTTTATATTGCATTCAAATGTTATAACTGTCAGTACTTTATGGCATTTTACTAATCAATCAGGTTATTTAGAAGTACAAATGTTTTCTCTGAGTAACAGGTTGTTTTGAGTTGAACAACACTGGCAACAATAATTCATACTCTTTGCTAAGGGAATTCCTGCGAAGTGAAAACTAACTACTTCAGTTACACTTTGAACAGTTCACTCACTTCATTTTCTGTGCCATCAAGAAAACTCGACACAGAACTTTCTAAACTATTGAGGTATATAAAGACATGCATTTACCTCCATAGCCCCTTTTTTTCTCTTTCTAGAGGTTTCTCAACTCTGGCTATGAGATGTAGGTACATGGTGTGAAAAAGTGTCTTCCACTGGGGTACTTCATTTTCATGGTTTTGTCTTACACACACATTCTTATTACAGCTAGTTTCATGTTATTTCTTTAGTCACCTGTAATTTTTTTTTTTTTTGTAAAAACATGCATTGTCATTTGTTTTATGTTGTTCTGTATTGCTCACTCTCATTGAGTTTACCAATATTGTTCGTGGGATAAATTTTCCAGTAGCCAGTAAATATTTATTATCCAAAATGTTGATTACTACAACATAATGGTGATTAAATACTTACCCAATCATATCAGTGATCCCGCAACACTATTACCTATATAACTGTTTGCAAGTGTTAAGAACTAAAAATAATGTTCTAATTTAGTGACAAATGCTTCACCAAAAGAAACTGATGTGAACAATAACAAAGACTTTCATTCCACCATTTAGGATTACAAAAAACTTATATTCATATCTTGTTTATATTTTGAGTATAAAGGTGTCAAAATCAAGGATGAAAAATGCCTCACAGCAATCCAAATGCACATTGGAATAGGAAAGATACCTTCCAAAAGTTAAGCAAATTATTAAGAAACAGGAAAATTTAGCTAGAAATAAAGGAAAGAGTACTGGACTGTTATGTAACATCAGTCCTCTATGGAAGTGAATACTTGACAATTTCCTCAAAGATGAAATAAACTTGAGGCAACAGAAATGTGGTTCTTTAGAAGAATGCTGAGAATATTATGAACTGAACATGCGAATAATGAAGTTTTTGGGGAAAATGTTAACAAAAGAACACTTATACTTCAAATCATAAAGCAACAATTGAAATTTCCAGGGTACATAATGAGGAAAGAGGGCTTGTAAAATTTAATACCCCTAAGACATGTTGAGGGCAAGATAGACAGAAAAACAGCAAATAACCTACTTAGCAAGTTTGTGTAAATTTTTAGCAGAAAGATTAGGAGAGATAGAAGACAAATGTTGTTAAATAGTACAAGGGACAAGAAGTTGTGAAGAACCATGATTACATATGTCCTGAAAAGGCACAGCCCATAGAAGTAACACTGTATTATGGTAAAAATACTTTTTTTCTTTTTCTGCCAAAAAAAATAAATTGTCTTTGAGTAGCATTAAAACCAAAATTCTTGAAGGTAGAAAAAGAAATGCTGAAATTATAGAATTAAATTTGCCAAAGATTCAAATTTATGCAATATCATAAAAGAATGAAATTTAAGAATTCAAAGCTCTACTGGTATTAAGTAGTTTATTAAACAATAATTTACTCTTTTAACCTTTAAACAGTAGTGAAATGTTGCATGAACATGCATGCCAAATAAACAGAAAAAATTTTATTTTTATTTTTTAAAGGGTTGTTTGTGTTTATTTTCTCCCCCTGTGCAAAATTTGTAAAAATACATATTTTAGTTCTTGTAGATTATAAAGGTGGGGGGTAATGAAGTTCTTTAAATGTAACATTTTTTAAACAGTATTATATTCATGTCTTCAAGAAACTTGGGACAGTGGTTAAAAGCATTAGTTGAATTAATCCAGTGACTTGACCCAAAGAGTTGTGTGTTCAATAGCTGGTTACAGGAGATCAAACTCTTGGAGAGTTGAATTAAAAGGAAATAACTGATACCAAGATATCTGGAAGAGACATGACATGCAGAACTAGAAAAATCTACCCTAGAGAACAAAATGAAGTGTTCAGTTTGAAATTCTAATCCCCTGAAAAAGACCAGTGTATACAAGAATCAAAACGCTATGAATATGGCAGCAAAGATGAGACAAACAGTTCAAACAATCTCAGAAATACAGACAAGCATTATATTCCTTGAAGCATCCCCATTCACAGTTGAGCCTCGAGAAAATGTTGAGGGGTGTGATGATAAACTATATCCAGCAGCAAGGCCTCTAATGAAAAAACTGGAGGCTTTGAGGAGAATGGAACCACCTTTTAATTTTTGTTCCCAGGTCCACTGTGGTGGTAGCACCTGTTAGGGTCCCAGTTATGGATAAATGGTGAACCTTCAAATAAAAATCAAAATGCTAGGAAAGTAGAAAAATATTTTTGTAGGAACATTAGCAAAACACTTTTCAGGGTGAAATTATCAAAAATAATTAAAGCAAAATCTTCAACAATATATTTTATAGTCGAATTACCAACAATACATTTCATAATAAAATGACAAATAATACATTTAATAGCAAAATGACAACACAATGCTAAAAGGGTACAAAAATATATCTTTATTTTACTCGTAAAATTACCAGCAATATGTCTTATCTATAAACTATATATAAAAAAAAGTTTAATCTGAAAGTAGAAAATTCTGTACAAAATATGTGGTGTAAGGCATAAAATTTCGTCCAAAAAAATTTAGATTTTTGCATTAAATCACCCATCGAGGTTGATACATCACTAAACAAAAACAAAATGTTGCACATGGATAGGTGTCTTTGCAAGAGCCTCTGGTGGGCAACCCTGAGGCCACATTATGCTGCAGTCTGTGCCAGTTTCCTTCTTACATATGCTGCATACAGCAACCAACTGATACTGCTCTAGGCCTCTCTCAATAAAATTTTCTAACCATGACTACATTCAATTGAAATAGCAAAACTATACCAGCTAAACAAAAAACACCTAAACCCGTCAATATCTCCTTCGAACATATCTAAACTTATTTATAAATGGAATTTCGTCTGTGTGTGTCTGTGTGTCCGTTACCTATAGACTCAAACGGCTGAACCGATTTTCTTGAAAATTTACACAGTTGTACTATAAGCATCTGTGAGTGTTCTTAGCTAGGTTTTGTGTCAAGGTACCCCCAATAAATATTGACAATTGAAAAAATCGGGTTATAGAAAGAGTGGTCTGATTTTAATCAAATTTGGTACACTCATAGACAAAGACATAAGAAACAATATTCAGAGGTTTCAAGGTTGCAGTTCTTACAATAGTGGAAAAAATCGATTTTATATATATATATATATATATATATAAAAAACAAGATACCAGGTCTGATCAAAATCAGTTTTTCAGCCCTTTTATTTTAGTTCTTGCTTCAGGTTTGGCTCTAAGTAGGTATAATTGTAGTTCTTAGTCTCAGCCATGATACTATTTACTCAGAGGACTTATTTAGCCTTCAAAATTCAGTTTATGACGAAAAGAACTTATTTGATATCGATACCAGGAAATCAAAATTTGACTTACATCCATTCATTTTTCTTTCAGTGTAACAGTTTCACTTTAACTGGAAACAACTATTGCTTTTTAGTCTTTCGTGCCAACATCCAAAGAGTCAGAGTTCCAGGACCATGGATTAGTTTTAAAGCTTTCATTACACCCGAGCAATGTCGGGCTATACTGCTAGTGAGGTATATTTACCAACTTTTGCAATGTTGAATTCTTCCCCCAAGTAAACATACCGGACATCTTAGATCTCTGTGAAACTATCCATGACCCTTTTATTCCCTCTTCTGAGTTCTATGTTCAAGATTACCTTTCCATCTTCAGGAAGGACTTTAATGTCCATATGCATGGGCTTGGGGTTTGTCAGTGAACATCTCTCTCTAGCTAGGTTGATTTCTCTTGAATCTCTAGATCATTCTTACATGTGTTTCCGTCTCTCGCTACTAAGCTCTGTTAGCTATCTTTTCTTTCTTTACCACTCCCCGCCTGATTTTCTGTACTCAACAGCATCTCAGATAATATTGACAAAACCATTTCTTTTTATCTGTTCACCCGTATATTTGTGTTTGGAGACTTAAATGCCCACCATGCCAAGTAGCTGGAAAACTCTGTAAAAGATCTTGCTGGTGCCCATACCATGAATTTTTCAATCACTCAGTCCCTTATGCAAGTGGTGGATTTCCCCACACATTTATCTAATAACCCTAATGGACCTGACTCACTGCTAGATCTGTTTCACTTCCATCCCTGACTCTTGCAATGTCAAGCAGCTCTGCCCTCTTGGAAACTCTGACCATGCGGTGGTTTCCATTAACATCTCCTTAAAACTCCACTTAGAAACCTCAAACCAGCAGAATAACTTACTGCTACCAAAGAGCAGACTGGGACTTGTTCCATGATTTCCTGTGTGACATCTCTTGGAAAAAAGTTTTTTGTCTTCCCATTGAAGACTGTGCATCCAAGGTCTCCTCTTGGGTTAAGGCTGGCATCAATGCTTTCATCCCAGCCAGAAAGTTGTGACTTAAACCCCATTCGTTCCCCTGGTTCTCTCCTGTTTGCTTGTTGCTATCACCCACCAGAATCACTTCATCCGGATTTATTGGAGCCATGCATCGGGCTATAACAGGCACCTTTTTGCCTCTGCTCATAATGTGCAAGAAAATACTTAATGAAGCTAAGTTGCTGTTTGCTGCCAGAATAAAGCAGCACATAGCATCCTGTAAGTTCAGCTCCAAAGATTGCTGACAGCTCTCTAAAAGTGCACTAAATAACATTAAGCCCTCAATCCCCCCTCTAATCAATGAATTTGAGGTCCTCACCTTATCAGCAGACAAGGCCGAGTGCTTTGCTCACAGATTCTTCACCAACTTAAAATTTGATTTATCTGTATCCGACTTTCCACTTAGCACTGAGGACCAACTGAATGACATCCACATTACCTCCTTGGTGGTCTCTAACATAATTTCAAAGCTTGACCCCTATAAAGCAAGTGGAGGTGATGGAATCCCAATCATTGTCCTGTAGAAATGTGCTCCTGAACTCTCCTCTGCCCTCTCTAAACTCTATAACTATTGCTTCTCTGCTTCTTGCTTTTCTGCCTGCTAGAAGTCTTCCTCTGTGGTTCCTATATTTAAGAATACTGGAGAATCCTCAGACCCCTCTAATTATCCTCCTATCAGCCTCCTACTGATTTTTGAAAGAAACCATTATCAAAGCTGAGGTGGTTCAACATCTCACAGCCCACAGTCTCTTCTCTGACAAACAGTATTGTTTTTGGTTCACCAGGTCTACTGCTGATATGCTAATGACCATCACTGAGTTTATATACCAAGCTCTTGATAAGAATGGCAAAGCTCAAGCTGTTGCCCTGGACATCTCCAAATCATTTGACAGTCTGGCATGCTGGGCTTCTATGCAAGCTATGGGGTTATGTTATAACTGGACAATTGCTTGATCTAATCTAGTCATTTCTTTCAAATCATGTAATGAATTTAATATTGAATGGACATGCCTCCCAGTACTATCATATGAATGTGTCTGTCCGTCAAGTCTCTATTCGAGGTCCTACGCTTTTTCTGATTATCATCAATGATCCCCCTGATGTAATCAAATCCCAAGTAGGTATCTGCACTGACAACACCACCATTTAATCTCGCCTCAATCAAATATCCACTGAGGTTGACAAAGCAAACCCCACTGCTGGGCTTGAAAAGGACCTCCAGTCTGTGGTGGATCGGGTAAGAAATGACTCGTGAATTTTAATGCTTCCAAAACAAAGCTGCTATCAGTTAACCATTACAATCGCTCCTACTCCCCATTAGCATGGATCAGGCTAGTCTCTCTGGAAGCAAAGCACTGCACCTCCTCGGCCTAACTCTCTCAGCAGACCTCAAGTGAAATGACTACATTGAATTCATAGCTAAAAAGGTTGGTTCACTGTGTAGAGTCAGGAAGTTTTTCCTGAATTAATCCATCCTGCACATATATAAATTTACCACCAACCTGTGTATTGAATACTGCTGCCATATATGGTTGGGTGCCCCTGCTACTCACCTTGGGGTTCTTGACAAAATCTAACAGAATCTGTAATGTGATTGATCCCAACTTGGTCACTTGGCTGCAGTCCCTTTCTCACAGCGAAATGTGGCTTCCTTATGTCTCTTCTACAAATACTTTCATGGCTTCTGCTCTGATGAGCTTAGCTCACTGGTGCCCCCTCTGCATGAATTTACTTGAGTTACTAGACAAGCAGCTAGGTCCCACCTTTTTACAGCGAAACCAATAAAATGTAACCACAAATTCTACTCTCATCTTCTTTTCTCGCACTTCCCACCTGTGGAATTCCTTTCCATATACTTGCTTCACTGACAACTACAATCTCCAAGAATTTAAATGTAAGGTCAATTGTCATCTTCTATCTCTCACACTTGTATCATTTCCCTCATATCATTTCTCTGCCCAATCCACTCTCATATTCTTATCCTTCTCTTACTCATTTCCTAACACCTCCTACAACTTGTTCCTCTTTCTCATCATTTTCTTCCTGTGTAAACCCTTGCACACTAGTGGCAGTAAAACTGCCTTGCTTGGGGTGAAAGGATTTAAAAAAAAAACATGTACCATGGAGTTGTTTCTTTGCATCAACTTTTCACCATATTTATTTTTTTTTATTTCAGGAAGTATATCTGCAGGCAAAGCACTGTCTTTGGCCTGTTCTTTCAGCTTTATTTGCTGGTAAATACTTCAATATTCCAGGAATTTTTGTGACTTCTTGAATCCTAGTATTAAACATTTAGACTTGAATCCTGAAAAATGATGCCTAGAAAGTTTGAATCCTTAATTTATGATAGCCACTAATCTCCAAGTCTGCAGATCCTGACTCAGTATTTATGCTGATGACACAACTATTCACTCCTGTCTTATTAGTAAATCTGATAGATTTAAAAAAATCAAATTGGCAGCTGATCTTGAAAATCACCTACAAACTGTTAACTGGATTTGTTCATTTTAACATCTCTAAAAGCAAACTGTTCTCTATTAATCATCTTGAGGAACCATTTTTCTCTTCTATCAGCATGGCTGATGCTAATCTCCAGAAAAGTAACTGGCTGCACCATCTTGTTCTCATGTTTTCCCCTGACATGAAGTGGAATGATTATATTGTATCAATTGTTTGGTCTGCTTTTAGAAAGGTTTGGTGACTGTCATACTGGACAATTTTATCAACAATCTATTTTGCACATTTATAAGTTTACTACTTGTCTTTGTGGATGCGTGTTGTGGTGCAATGGATACAGACTTGGAACAACAAATCGGGGAGCTGAGTTTGAATTCCAGTTGAATTCCTTGCATTCACTTATGCACAAATACCCTTGATAAAGGTATTAATCCATCTCTTCCCTCCAGTTATGGGTTAAATAATAGAACAGATTGGGTTCTATAACCTTGGCTGGCAACCAGTCTATTGCAGAAAGCAATGGAAACCTACTGTAGGATAATCTTCTGCCCAGTCAGCCATGTCTCTTCCAAGACATGATTGCCCAAAGCATGTATCATGTATGGCACTTAACTGACTTGTCTTTTGCATCATATATTGTTGCCGCATGATGCTTCTCTTATGTGCCTAGAGATTCTTGATAAAATCCTAAGGAAAATCTGCAATGTTATCAGTTTTGATCTGGTATCACAGCTTCAGTCAAGTTCCCACTGTTGTAACATAGTTTCTCTTCCTCGTCTATAAATATTTTCATGGTAATTGTTTTAATGAGCTTTCCTCATTGGTACCTTAAGTTAATGAATGTAAGCACAGTACTACATTGGCAGCTAGGTCTCATAATTTTACTGTTGAAATTGCTAGTTGCAACCATAAGCTCTTTTGCTAAATTTTCTTTTACTGCACTTCTCACTTGTGGAACTCTTACGGATTTCTACTTCCTTGTCAATTACGATTTTCAAAAATTTAAATACAATTTCAGTCATCTGTCTACTCCTGTTTTATTATCCTCCCCCCACCTTTTTCTTTCATTCTCAGTCAACCTCCTTGCATCCTAGTGACTTTATCTTTCTTGGGGTGAAATGATAAAAAGAATAATCTATGTCCACTGTTTAAGAGTTAGTGCATGTGTGTTTATGTGTGAAGATGTACAGTAAAGATATTAGCCTGACCTGCTTAGCAAAATCTAACTTGATGACAAAAACTTATTTTACTTTTGATAAACTCTTGGTCAGGCTGAGAACTTTCTAGTGACGTGTGTGTGTGTATATATATATATATATATATATATATATACACACACACACACACACACACTTCTGGCCATAGTTATTAGACCTCCCCAGTTTTTTTAAAAGAAATTATGTATTTCACTCTATTTTTAGTATTTATTGCCAAATGGATCATTCTAAATGAAAATAGAACGTTTCTTTTATGATTACTTTGCCAAATTTTACAAGGCAAGGAAGCAAAGATGAACTCGTCCGAATCACCCTAAATTTTCTTCATTCTTTCATTGATTAAACTGTAATATAGGTAATTATTAAATATTTATAAATTCATTTGATGCACATGTTATTGTGCAGTATTAACAAAAGAACAATTCTATTTTCATTAACAATTATTCACTTGGCAATAAATACTAAAAAATGAAATACATTTTTTTTAAAACACTAGGGTGGCCTATTAATTATGGCTGGTATTGTATGTTTATACATACATACATACACATGTCACTAGAAAGTAACGTGTGTGAAAAATATATGTTGGAGGATTGAAGCCATAACTGCTGACTTTCAGTAGTTTACTGGTAAAAAGACATTAAGGAAAGCAGTCTTTGTAATAAATTGCTAGATATCAGATAGAGACAAGGCATTGGTAGAATTTATTTAGAAAAAAATAGTGTATTTTTGTATTGTAACGAGTGTATGTTGACTTTTATATTGTGGTATATATTGTATATAAACCTAAAACACTCTGGTTCAACCCACACTACATTAAAAGTGAAAATAGAAAAAAAAACGTTTCCAAAATAATTGAAACATATTTTCCCAAATACAGCAAATTCTCCAAAATCACCAAAAACAGTCAAAATCAGTTACAGCTGAATTGATGACATGGAGAAAATAATAGCCAAACACAATAAAAAAAAATACTTAAAAAAAAGAAACAATAGCAACTACAACAAAACACCAATAAATACAATTGTTGAGACAAAAACAACTGTCCACTTAGCAAGAAACCTCTAACCAACAATATAATGTATAATGCTACAATAACAACACAGAAGAAAATGTCACAAAACATTATTCAAAACAGATACACACACACACACACACACACACACACACACATATATATATATATATATATATATATATATATATATATTTATTGTGTGTGTGTGACTCTCCCTACCACCAAAAAAATATCACCAAAATTAAATGAGAAACCAAAGAGTGGCACCAGACAATAGCAGAAATTGAAAACTGGAGGAAAAGTTAGCAATTACCACTTTTTCGTTTTGAAAAACTAAAGAAAACTACTAAACAAGAAAAATTAAAATATGAGATGCAGACACTCAAATACTTACTTTGTCACTTAAATACAAACAAAACAAATTAAATACAACATAAAGCATAATTCTGTTAGAAACAATTCACCACATCTACCATGTTGCCTAAACCAATATCAAACAAAAATCAATTAGAAAAGAATAGCCACAATATAAACATATCTGATTCCTATCACCAAACCTGCTAACAAAAAACACACATAAAACTAACATATACTTACCACAATATAAAACCCAACATGCAGTTACACTCCTTACAACATAAAAATGCATACACATGTATACATGTAATGTATGTAACACCAATAAAAAAAAGAATAAGAAAAAAATGAAAAGCAACTAACGAAGTACAAAAATACAATCACCGAAACACCTATTTACATTAAAATGCATATTCAACTCTCACAACTATGCAAGTATGTGCATGAATATGTGAGCATATGTATGTAAACACACACTGAGACAAACCCAGTCAAATATATGCATGTGGACACACACACACAACCATTGCCCTTAAAGCCAAGCAGTCAACACACCAAAAATAAATAAATCATTGAAAATTCAGCTCTCCTTAAAAACCATCAGAAAATCATGGAAGAAAGTAGAAAAAAAGATAACCAGATAACATGTCATTCATCAAGCAAAAAATCCTACACTCAAACACAAGTTACAAATGACACCAATTCTACAACAGTATATAAACACACAAATATTGAAAAATATTAGCAAAACTGGACAAGTTCTGATGATTGAGTGATATGTTCAGAAAACTTTGAAGTTGACATGAAGGAAGTGAAGCTGATCAGCTGTCTTTTTTTATATATTATTGAGACAAAATTAAATGTATATTACTAACCACTTACACACACCCAGTAAGTAATCTTTTTGAATACATGTATATCTTTAGACATATATAAACAAACACACAAGCATATATCAAATGTGATTGTCAGTCTGATTTATAAGACACACAATTTGTGAATGTTTGCATACAAAATACCAGGGTGTGGATGTATACATAAAATTACAAAAACATTTTAGTCAATCCATAAAAAAGAAGCCATTAAATCATTTATGAAATTTTATAAGTAATTTAAGCTATTTATTTTAAGAATGCATGATGACGGATGTTATTTAAATAAAACATCTTTCCCTTAAAATATAATCAGGCCAATACCCGCCCAAATGTTGTCCTATTAACTAAAAATATCCTTCTTGTTGGCATTTTCAGTTTAGTTTTTCAGTGACAATAACTTTACTTTCATTATAGAATCACTTGTAAAAGTAAGATAAATATATTTTAATTTTATGTAGAAATCTAAAGAAAAGTAATGTTTAGATGAAAGTAAGTATATCTTATTGTTTATTATTCTTATCAAATTGTTGGCTTTGTTTTTTTAATTTACCCTTGTATTTTTAACAATATTTTGAAGATGCTTTTGTATACTATTGAAACAATTTTAATACTTAAATACTTGATTTTTATTTTTCTCTCAATATTTTCAACCAAGTTTTTCATTTGTTGTAGTGAATTTGGTATTTCTTTTGTTGGTTTATTTTTGTGTTTTCTAATTATGGTTTTATTCTTAAATTATACAGTCCTGATAGTTATTAAACACTGATAATTATTGCTTCCATAGTCCTCCCTTAGAGATTCATTATTTATCAAAATGAAAATTTATAACAATTTGTGATTGAATAAAAAAAAATTGAATAAAACAAAACTTGGCACTACATTATTTAATTTATGATCAGGCATTTCCTGTATTTGATAAATCTTTATTACATCCACATGGGTTCCTATCACCAAACCTGCTAACAAAAAACACAGATTCCTATTACATCCACATGGATTGTGGATTGACGACACCTAAGATGGATGGAGAAAATTCACTTTCGTTGCTATTGTTTCTCTACAGAAAAATGTTCATTTGCTTGCAGCCTGTCAGCATTTAAACAGTATCAGGAATTAATTGGTATATAGTGCTATGAAGTAAACATTAAATCAATAATGTCTTGGTCCAATGACTATAAAATGTACTAAACTGCAATAATTACTAATTATAAATCTAAGAAAGTGTTTTCTAGAATGTGTTGATTTTTTTTTTTTTTTAATGCTTCCTTCTTGATTGAGTCAAAATGTTCAGCGTTACCACCTTTTGTGTGAATTCAGATAAATTTCCTTTTTGTTATTAGATTTTAATCAGATTTTATATCTTTGTTCTGGAATATCTTGTTTTTGATCGTCTCGAATAAATTTCTTTTTGAAAAATGATAAAAATATATAGTTTTAAGGTACAATGGGTAGACAAAATGGAAACACCTTGAAATTTCAAGCCACTTTATTTCAGTATGCCCACCTTTGGTAGTAATTACAGCTTGAACTCTGCATCTGCATGTAATCGACTTGTACAAACTTTGAATTGGTCTCAGGAATTTTTATCCATCCTTTAGCTAAAACAGTTTCCAGTACTTTTAATAATAATGGTGGTGGAGGATATTGACTCCTCACTTGTTTTTTTTTTTTTTTTTTTTTTTTTTTTTTAAGATGAACCGTAAATGTTTAATGATGTTGAGATCTAGGGACTGTGGTGGCCAGATAAGATGTTTTACTTCGCTAGAATGTTCCTCATGCTATTCAGCTACATCTTTAGCAGTATGAATGGGTCCTAAAAAATGGCATTTTTCTCTAGAAGCAGTTTCTGAACCATAGGATGAATTTAAAATTATTAAATAGTCCAAACTGTCAATTTTAACAAACTTATCTAAATATCTGTAAAAAAAAAAAATTATAGCCAAAAAAAGAAAAAAAAAATGAAGTACTATTAATATTACAATAACAAAAAAAAAAAGACAAGCTTTTGACAAATTAATCAAATTTTCTAAATTATGGTACTAGGTGTTTCCATTATTTTGTCCAATCATATATTTATAGGTAAGAGCATATATAAATATAAGTGTTCTTGATAGGCTCCAAAAGAGAATCTGTAATGTGATAAGTCTCTACCTGGCAGCTCAACTCCAGTTTCTTTCTTACCAGTGGGATGTGGCTTCCTTGTCTTTTGTACAAATATTTTCATGGCTTCTGCTCTGACGAACTTAAGTCACTGGTGCGCCCACCACAAGAATTTACTCGTGCAACCAGACTGGCAACAAGGTCCCACCCATTTACAGTTAGATCAACAAAATGCAGCCAACAATTCTACTCCAGCAGCTTCTTTTCCCGCACTTCCTGCCTGTGAAACTCCCTTCCATATACTTGCTTTCCTGACAGCTACAACCTCCAGGAATTTAAATGCAATGCCAATTCTCATCTCTTATCCACTCCAGTCCCTTCTACATCAAAAAATATATCTTGTTCTTTTCCTTTCTCTCTACCTTCGCAACTGTCTTCACACCCTGTGTTCCCATCCTTTTCCTTTTCTTTCTCTGACACCTGACACCCCCTGTAACTGATTCAACTTTCTTTTCACTCTCCTTCTGCCTAAACTTTTTCTCTTTTGTCGCCCCCTGCCCACCAGTGGTGGTTACACCTTGCTTGGGGTGAAACAATTAAAAACAAAAGCAAAATTATTTTCTGTTTTCTTTTTTTTTTTTTTTATTCTCTCTTTATCTTAGTTTTTTTTCATATTCTCTAGCACTCAGTAAACCTTTGTCTTAATGACTTTCTTGACTTACTTGGGGTGAAATGATTAAAATCAACAAATAAAAAGGTGATAGATGAAAGCAGCATTACTTCTGAAGTATCAGTTTCTAGAGTAAGGACGCTATATAAAAGTAATTTAAATGATGCACATTACAGCAAAAATGTGACCATTAACCAATCAGTCAGTTAAAGTGCCATATTTGAAACATGCGCGGGCGATCATGTCTCAAGAGACATGACTAACTGGGCAGAAGATTATCCCGCAGTAGGTTGCCATTGCTTTCTGTGGTAGACTGGTTGCCATCTAAGGCTATAGAACCTAATCTGTCCTGTTATTTGACTCATAGCAAGAGGGCAAAGAGACGTATTATATTATTAAGTAGTATTTAGTGAGGGATCAGTTTATTACTTCATGACAATAGATAACTGATCCCCCACTTTATGACCAGTGGGAGCCATAATCATGATTTTAACTATTATATTCAGTCAGTTTAGTACCATACGTGATACACACTTGGGCGATCATGTCTCAAGAAACATGACTGACTGGGCAGAAGATTATCCCGCAGTAGGTTGCCATTGTTTTCTGTGGTAGACTGGTTGCCAGCCAAGGCTAAAGAACCCAGTCTGTCCTGTTATTTAACCCATAACTGGAAGGAAGAAATGGATCAATACCTTTCCCAAGGGTATTTGCGTGTAAGTGAATGCAATGAATTCAACTGGAATTCGAACTCGGCTCCCTGATTTCTCGTTCTGAGCCGATATCCACTGTACCACAACCATTAACCAATAAGTGAGTAAAATGAAAAACACTTGGCAAAAGTGATATTAAAGCTAATGTTCTTTATAAGCCAAAACATTGTTATAACAAGGATGAGGACAATAATCCACCTGTAAATAAGAACTCCTCATCTCAGAAATTCATAGGAATATTATTGAATAAGAATATAATCTGCCAGTTTATATTCATCAGAGCTGGTGCAATAATTTGCATAAGCTGATGAACATGTCAGGTTCAGCAATAGCTGAAAATTTAACAAACAAACCAGGTTGGGCAATGGCATTTACCAGGGATTCATTTGACACTTTATCATTTAAAAATATTAGAAACAATATACATTGGGACCAGGAAGCCTTCCCTCTGCAAGCAGAAAGAATAGTTGCTTGACCTTGGTATTGTAAGAGCGTGATGTATTTTTCCTGCTGATTCCCTGGTTGTTATAAATTTTGAAAGTTCAAAAGCGTTGAATGATCATTTCAACATGAAATTCCTTAGAGATTTCACATCTCATCAGCAACTATCAATACTCAAAATGTAAAAAAAAAAAAATATATATATATATATATATCTGAGGAAATGTACGACAAAGTAGAAAAAGACTACTTGTGATGTCTTTTATCCTTCAGGACTTCACTGTATCACGTGAACTTTTTTCACTTTGACATAAATGTTTCCCAATATTGTTATTGAGTATATAAAAATACTAGCATTATAGTCCAGTGTTGCTCGGGTGTAATGAAAGCTTTAAAACTAATCCATAGTCCTCGAGCTCAAACTCTTTGGAGATTGGCACGAAAGACTAAAAAGCAATAGTTGTTTCCAGTTAAAGCGAAACCGTAGACTGAAAGAAAAATGAATGGATGTAATTCAAATTTTGATTTCCTGGTATTGATATCAAATAAGTTTTTTCGTCATAAACTGAATTCTGAAGGCTAAATAAGTCCTCTGAGTAAATGGTATCATGACTGAAACTAAGAACTACAATTATACCTACTTAGAACAAAACCCGAAGCAAAAACTAAAAAGGGCTGAAAAAAATATACAGGCAGATAGACACACACACAATCATCTTGCCTTTATATATATATATATATATATATATATACACACATCAATTTTCTGCACTATTGTAAGAACTGCAACCTTGAAACTTCTGAATATCATTTATTATGGCTTTGTCTATGAGTGTATCAAATTTGATTATCTGCTATAACCCGATTTTTTTTGATTAGCGATTTTCGATAATTATCAGGGGTACCTTGACACAAAACCTAGCTAAGAACACTCACAGATGCTTATAGTACAACTGTGTAAATTTTCAAGAAAACTGATTCAGCCGTTTTGGAGTCTATAGGTAACGGACAGAAACACACACACACACACACACACACACACACAAAGTTCCATTTATAAATAAGTTTAGATTTAGATATCTAATCTCATAATCTGTCTATATTTCTGAGAGGAGGTATTGTAACTATTTACATCATTCAGATTATTGCACTCCTCTTTATTGCCATATTCACAATGTTGTACGTTCTGACCTTCTTTAGGTGATATAGTTTGTAATTTCAATCTGAACACTTTTAGTCCATGAGAGTAGATGTTCTAATTCCATGTGCCATTTCCTATTTTGGATATCTCAGTTTCAGTTAATTACCTTTAGTAATTAAAGTTTAAAGATTTTGTTCCTTCTGTTATGGCCAGGTATTGAACACAACTCTTTAGATCAAGTGGCAACAAAGTCCTACCCTTTTACCATCAAACTAGTTAAATGTAAGTGTCTCTATTATAAGGGCTTCTTTTCTTGCACTTCCTATCTGTAGAACTCCCTTCCATATACTTGCTTCCCAGATAGCTTCAAAAGTTTAAATGCAATGTCAATTTCTATCTCTTATCTTCTTGGCTCCCATCCTTCTCTTATCCTTTTCCTGACACCCTCTGTATCTTGTTCTTCTCCTTTTTTACTCTATTCTCACATAACCCTCTTCACACCAGTATACTCATCCTTCTCTTACCCATTCTCTGACACCCCTTATAACAGGTTCCTCTTTCTATTTGCTCTGTACTTATGTAAAATTTCCCTCACTGTTTATGTAGCCCCTTGTGTACCAGTGGCATTACTGCCTTGCTTGGGGTGAAACAATTAAACAAAACAAAAAAAAAAAAGTCACTTTTTGGATTGCTCAACTAACACTTGTATCCATTAGTATGTAATATATATATATATATATATATATATATATATATATATATATATAGTTTAAATGGTGCACATTTATACATGCTTGTCCTTGAGAGGCTCTCAAAAGCAAGGTTCAAATCCAGTTAGCCCCTTCTTTGTGAAGTTTTTTTTTTAATTTTTTTGTTGCATATTGTTGGAAACCTTTTTTTTTTTTAACCTAACCTTTTTACAGTGACATTATTTTTATTATCTTTGTTCTTCCCTTTTGTTTCTTGGTTGTTTTTATATATATATATATATATATATATATATTTATTGTCTATTGTTTTAACATGTTTGTATTTACAGCAATAATGAATACTGTTGATTGAATACATTTTTGGTCTTCAATGGTACTTATATCCTAACTTTTATTTTGCATTTGAGGTTTTGGATATACATACATCTACATATTCAAATGCATAAGAAACTTAAGTTCATGAACCAGGGACTAAGAAAAGATAACAAATACTCCACCTTGGCCAAGAGGACTGGAAAATATATTAGGCAATATTTATCGCTTGGGATAATTTACTCCAAAACTTTCAATATTAATCTTTGTTTTTTGCTTTTATGTTCTATAAAAATGCTATTGTAATCATTCTTATTTTTAATTTTATACACACCCAAATGCACAAACACTGCATGTTTATATATGCATAATAATTAACTCCATTTTTGTAGCCACACCATTTTCTCTTTTACACATTTTTTGTAATTGTAGCCCTCTGAATTTTTCCCTCCCTCTGACTTCAAATCGATAAAAAGTGAAAGAAAATTGTTTGTTTATCAGTTTTGTGAAATGTTGAGTGTTGTGTTCTGTTTATCAGAAGGAATGTGTTGGCAGACTTTTGCAATTAATTCCTCTCTTAATGTCCCCAGAGAAATAGCGTCATTCAGAACAGCCAACTTGAAATTCTTGCAACTGCCTATATTGTATGCATGAACCAACAAAACTGGCTTTTCTTTCTAAGGTTGACTGAAATTTCAGCCAAATTCTTCAGACTTACATTTACAGAATAAGTAATATGCCTAATTTTTCTAAACTCTTTCTCTTAATACAAATATTTTAAGGGAATAGCCTATTGAATCATTTAGAAAATCATCAGTCTCTTGGAAATCTGAACAATTTTCAAATAATCATCAGACATTGACAATTTGTGCATTTATAATTCTTAGTATCTCATAGTTTCAGAACTTTAAAATAATCACAACTTTTCAATTTTATATTTTCAAATACTCTGTAAATAGACAAGAACATTGTTAAAGAGTTTGATTTAGTAGTTCAATTAAGTTCTTGATTGTAAATGAATATTTTGAGTTTCGATTGCTTGTGATATTAAACATTTTTAGGCTTTATTTCACTGACATTGTATCTAAATCTATTTTTCAAATTTGACCAGGGACTGTTTTCCTTTGGTGTTTATGAAAAGTAGGATTGTGGTGATACCGACCGAGCAAAAGCGAGGGACCGGATGTTCGCACACTCACAACCAAAAAGCAAATGACCAAAACTTGTCAGTATGCATCCGGGTTCGCGCAGATGTTCCGGTTGAAAACTAAAAATTAATTATTAAATTTCCAGTTCACAAGCCTATGCAAATTTTATTTATCGGCCAATGGGAAGCCCAGAATCAAATACGGATATGAATTCCCAAATGATCTGCTGCGATCCAAAAAGATATAAAAAGCTGATACGGAAAGCATCGCCAGACAGACCCAGACTCGAGAGAGAGAGACGACTGTAATTAGTAGCTCCCTTGACCCATTTCAAGCGGCTTACTATGTTTGCTTCCCTTACCTCTCTCATATCTTTCTCTGTCTCAAAACTATTTACTGACCTAAGGAGCGAATACATCAAAGACATTCCTTACTTACAGCGCTCCCACATTCCTAAGCATTAATTCTCTTTCAGCATTTTATTACCATGAACATTTTAATGTCCACTGGACCTATACTTCAAGTATTACCTTAATTGTAAAAACCTTGATATATATATATATATATATATATAAAAAATGTTATTTTTCAATTCAATTTGCTTTTCTTGACTTGTAATCATTTTATGACTTATAGTGGGCTATCTACAATGAGGCCAAATTCCATTAATCTGCAACAATATACAACTACTCTCCGAAAGAACTCTCCCCACTATAAACTGGAAAAGAATGGATAACCCATTATAAGATCTTGAAGTTAGAATTCTCATAAATTGTTTGATGTTTTTGGTTATGTTCTATGGCAAATGAAAAGATATTTAACTGAAATCAACAATATGATTACTGCAGCTGAGAACCTTGAAAAAAACCAAAGTACTAACCAGGAATAATTCAGAATACTAAAGTAGAAACAATCACATTTCAATAAAGTATATCTGAATCTTCTGATGGGTTGATCTGACTTGATAATAATCTGGCACTGACAAAACAATGCATAACTGTATTGATAAAAAAACAGTTCAAGTTTTGTAATTTTTGTCTTGTAAGACTTGCCAGCTTTCATAAACAAAAGATCTCTCAACTATTCATTTACTTATTGATGACAATTTGATATCATCACTTTTTTATCTTAAAGCTTAGAAGATAAACTTGTCTGCTACAATAATTGCATTAGGCATTGATAGACTTCAGTTGCATCCATATCTATGGATCAGCTGTTCTCATTTCCTTAAAACAAAGACAGACCCAATTTTTGATCAGTTATGACTTCTGATTGCATAAACCCAGATAAACGCTCAATATTTTTAAGTGATTTCACATCTGTTGGAACCCAGTCACTAAAGTAACAAGGACAGCCTTTTAAATTTTTAAAATTATCAGTCCTCTTTTGATGTTTACACAGGGATCTAATGAAAACCATAAGTTTGACTCCATTCACACTGTATAAATGTCAAAATGATTAGCAATGTAGCTATAAATAGAAGATTGGGTGTATGTTTTTTCCCAGGGCTGATTATGTCCCCCAGGCCCTCCAAATGATAACTAAACCTAGAGTTATTACTTTTAATTTAGTAACACAATCTATTCATGTAATTGAAATATTTACCTCTTTTAAACAAGTTTTTTTTTTTTAATCATATCAGCCCAAGCAAGGCGAAAACGTCACTGATGCACAGGGGGCTACGTAAGAGTGAAAAGATTGGAAAAGAGAAAAACCAGGAACCACATCCTAAACAGGAAACAAGGGATGAGCCTCTTCATCTGTTCAATAGAAAGTAATTTGATTGAGAAATTCAAGAACTTGTTACAGCCCACATCATTCTTCTTCTATGTGCCGTGTTCCTTCAGAACATAGACAATTATGGCTCTCCACAACTTCCTGTCCTTTGTAGCTCATAATAAATTTTGTCACTTTATCTCTTTTTCTCTATTTCTCCTAATCCCTGTTATACATTTAATCAAGCTTAGTAGATAAGCTTTCCTCTCTCCCTCTTGGTTTCAATTTGTCTTGTGAGTATCAAATTTTCTGAGTCTAGGAAATTTCAATTGTCACTTTCTAATGTTAAGAATGAGTGTCCTTTTTATTTCCATTTTCTCTAAGACTTCATTGTTGACTACCTGTTTGGTCTCTGGTATTCTTTGCATTTCTGTAGGGACAATTTTCTGGGGCGTTTCTGTAGGGACAATTTTCTGGGGCGTTTCTGTAGGGACAATTTTCTGGGGCGTTTCTGTAGGGACAATTTTCTGGGGCGTTTCTGTAGGGACAATTTTCTGGGGCGTTTCTGTAGGGACAATTTTCTGGGGCGTTTCTGTAGGGACAATTTTCTGGGGCGTTTCTGTAGGGACAATTTTCTGGGGCGTTTCTGTAGGGACAATTTTCTGGGGCGTTTCTGCAAAAAAATATTTTGTAGATAAAGCAAAAGCTTCAATGAGAACTGAGAGGCTATTGAACAATCTTAAACAATTTTAGATATCCACAAATATGTAAAATGGGACAAATAGACAAAGAAATTGTTAAAAAATTTGATTTAGCAGTTCAATTAAGTCTTGGTTTGTAAATAAATATTTTGAGTCTCAATTGTTTGTGATATAAAACTTTTTTAGGCTTTATTTCACTGACATTGTATTTAAATCTATTTTTCAAATTTTATCAAGGGTTGTTTTCCTTTGGTGTTCATGAAAAGTAAACTTCTATAAACAACAGTCAATGAGTTTGTAGGAGTAATAAATTATATAATAAGTAAAATAATTATACCACCCCCTAATATTTATATATACAAAAATACTAATAAAAATGTGAAACTGCAAAACAAGTATTATTTATCATCTGATTATGTGGTGTTGGAAATAAGAGGAATACTGAGTAATTTCCAGTTGAATTCGTTGCATTCACTTATGAGCAAATACCCTTGGGAAAGGTATTAATCTGGCTCTTCTCCCTCGAGCTAGGAATTAAATAGCAGGGCAAACTGAGTTATATAGTCTTGGTTGGCAACCAGTCTACCACAGAAAGTAATGGCAAACTACTACAGGAAAATCTTCTGCCCAGTCAGTCATGTCTCTTTTGAGATATCACTCAAGTGTGTATTACGTCATTTAACTGACTGATTGATATTTTTTATAACAGATATAATGTCTTCAAGAAACTCTTTTTCGGGGTCTGAAGCATGTGCTTATTTTTGTTGATCTAGGTTGAAATTTTAATAATCAATTTTAGTAATTTTAGTGACCAAATTTGCCACAAAGGTGATAAATAAACTAAGTAAGCAACCAAAATTTTAAATAAATTTAATTTTTTCCTTGACTATTCTAAATCTTGCCTATTTGTGCCTTTTCAAACAGTTATCATTTGATATCAAATTAAAAAAAAAAATTTGAACTTTTAAAAGCAAGGACATTTTAGTTATATCTAATCTAAACTTATTTATAAATGGAACTTTGTCTGTTACCTATAGACTCCGAAACGGCTGAATCGATTTTCTTGAAAATTTGCACAGTTGTACTATAAGCATCTGCAAGTGTTCTTAGCTAGCTTTTGTGTCAAGGTACCCCCAATAAATATCAAATCAATAATTGAAAAAATCCGGTTATAGGAGTGGTCCAATTTTAATCAAATTTGATACACACATAGACATAAGAAATGATATTCAGAAGTTTCAAGGTTGCAGTTCTTACAACAGTGCAGAAAATTTGATATTGATACCAGGAAATCAAAATTTGAATTACATCCATTCATTTTTCTTTCAGTCTATGGTTTCGCTTTAACTGGAAACAACTATTGCTTTTTAGTCTTTCGTGCCAACGTCCAAAGAGTCTGAGCTTGAGGACCATGGATTAGTTTTAAAGCTTTCATTACACCTGACCAACGTCGACCTATACTGCTAGTTGTGTATAAATCCATTTCCTGACACTCTTTTGTTAGAATATTTTAATCATTCAAGCAAGGTGATAATGCTAATAAGATGTAAAGGGTTACTGGGAGTGAAAGTGACAAGACTTTAATGAATAAAAAGGACAAAGAATTCAGTAAGACCATTTTTGCAGATTGTAGGTGGCAGGAAAATAATAAATTGGAAGAAACAGGTAAGAAAAGAAAATATTACAATAGAACTTATGGTTACATTTAACTGAATTTTATTCAAATATTTAGAGAAATATAAGAGCCAGATTTGGGGTGACAAAAAATTTGTCAAGCGTGCTTGAATCTATAGCACCATCCTTCCTGGTTATCTATGGGAGATGGTACTTCACTTCATCTTTATTGCATTTGGCAACTTGTCAAAGTTACTGTATATCTTCAAAGAGTATCCAATGTTATGTCCAGAGAAATGCATTGCTAATAAGTCATAGTAAATCTTTCAATAGTATGATTAGTATATTAGACTGTTTATCAATACAATAAACATAGCAGTAATTCACTTTGGGAATGAAGTGATTTAGAAAACTTGGCATTTCCAGCATCATGTCATTCACTGTTGGTTGTAAATTGATTGACTCTTCTGTTGAATGTACACAACTGCCATGCAGCATTGCACAGCTACTTCCAACTTTCTTTTCATCTGTCCCCTGTAGGGATACAGAAGGTGCTTATTTCCCTTTGGTGGAGATACATCATGTAATGTCACTACATACAGTGATGAAAGTAGCTATCAATTTCAGTTCTGTTATATGTCCTCATTGGGGGACATAGATGAATCTGGTACATTTTAAATTTGGAGTCCTAAACATAATGTCTTTAGATACAGGAGTATCTTGATATCATATATAAGACTATTCTTTTTACACTCTACTTTGCAGTGTAGAAAGATGCAATATATTGTTCTCCACATGGGACGTATGTATATATGTGTGTGTGTGTATATATATATATATATATATATATATATATATATAGTTTTGTGTATGAGAATCAAGCATATTTGTCATACATTTTCCTTTCAGCTATTCCATTCCATTTGTGAACTATGGTATTATGTCACGGATATAATAATGCCCATAACAAGTGTACAAGTGGGGGGGTTGCAAATACAAATAAGAGAATAAATCCTATCACAGCTCTCTCCCATTACACCCCTATCCTCCAAGCTGCTTAGTTTGGCTGAACCTGCCATGAGTAATACTTCTGCAATTATAACTTTTTGGGTCATTAAGATATATACTTCACTCCACAACTAAGAACCTCCAGTGGTAATAAACATAATCTGGGTGAAGTAATCTTTACTCAAGATCAACATATATTTAGCATTCAAAATGCCTTGAAATAGATTTGAAAAATATTGATTCGTTATCTTTTGTGGCAGGGGTGAATGAAATGATGATAATCTTAGTAATACTAATAAAGGTGGATATACCGTAAAACAAAACAACAAATGAAAGAGAAACTCCTTCGAACCAATAGATTTGATAGGCCGTAAAAACTTTAAAATCTTAATGTTACAGAAAGAGAAATTAGGACATGAGATATAATCTTTTTATTTTTTTATTTTTATTTTTTTTAAGTTTACAAAAAGTAGCAGATTACTAATTAAAATGTTAATTTTATCTATAAACAGAAAACACTATCTTTTGGAAGTTGACAAACTGTCAGAACTATTATTAGGAAAGAATCTAGAACAATGGTATATGAAACCTAAGACAGTCGATGGATAAAGAGTAAAGTGTCTTTGAGATTTTTAATTTCAAATTGGGTTGGTGAAGATTTGTTTATAAACAATGATGAATAATCTGTCATGAGTCTTGAGTGTCAGGAGATGGGTCACAGCTGGATCACATGTGATGCCGGTTTTTTCTTTATAAAAAGGCAGACCTTAAGTTGTTAGGAATTATTAGTGAACTGCCAAGGAGGTATGTGAGGTTGAGTTGGTAGTGGTCTGCCAGAAGAAAAGTTGGGGTTTTGACTATCTTTGAATGCAGTCGAACTGAGTTAAGTGACATCAGAGATTGAAAGAAAACGTCTGCTGTGTGTCTTTCTGATGTGAAGACCGAGAAAGCAAATTACTTCTGCTAACATCATATATACCACCACTACTACTACTATTACTACCACTGAGAATGGGATCATCAATGGTTGTAGTTGTGCTAAGAACAAACCAAAAAGGGTTAAATGAAAGCCACATTTCTCCTTTACAGAAATTATTGGAAGTGTTTTGTTCTGTTATAGTCCATATACAAAATACATTCAAGTTTTTGCAATAAGGATTTTTTTTCTGTATTTATATAAAAACTTTTGTCTTCCCAAAATTGAATTGACTTGGTTATATTTATTTTTCTGTTAACCTGATTCTCACCCAATGAACTTGCAGGTAGACTCACAGAGAGCTTTGGATTTTTATGATCTGATAACTGTTCTCCAGGATCAAAAATCACAATGTGGCTGGAGGGTGGCATCAAATCAACATTTGGAACCACAGACTCAGACCTAACATGTAATACTGGACCAACGGCCAGTCTTGTGGGATCAGGATACAATGTTACACTTGACAGAAGGAATGACTGACTACCATTGAGATATATATATATATATATATATATATATATATGAAACCTAAGATATATATATATATATATATTTTTTTTTTTTTTTTTTTTTAGCAAAATTTCAAATGGTTACATTTAAACACTTAAATTTGAAAATCACAAACTAACCTTTCCAAACCACTTGTCTTTATAATGAAAATTTATTTCTTTAAATTGATCATGAAATTGAAAATTTTCAGGTATTATGCATTTGTTTTTTATTTTTTTTTGTTTTTTTAAGAAAGAACAGAAATTTTTGACTGATATTTGTAGTGCAGCAGATATTGGTTTGGAACAAGAAATTGGAGATCTAACTTCAAATTCCAATTTGTTACATTCACTTATGTGCAAATACTCTTGGAAAAATTATAAATCTCTTATATCTCCAGCTATGGGTTAAATAGCAGGACAGATTGAGTTCTATAGCCTTGGTTGGTAACCAGCATACCATAGAAAAAATGGCAACCTACTGTAAAAAATATTTTCTGCCTAGTTGGTCATTGATTGAAAGAGACATGATTGCCCAAGCATGTATCACACATGACACTTAACTGATTGAGATATATATATTAAAAAAAAGGCCTGGAGTAAATGTTTTATTGTTAATTCTAAATGTTTCTGTTATAATTTAATGTTTAAATAAAACAAAAACTACAATAACTCTTAAAAATGTAATCTAACACTATTTTTGGTGCTGAAAGAAAGTTATTTGGATAGACTGATCAATATACTGGAAAAAAAAAAGAAATAACAATATTTTTTCTTTTTCATTCACTAGAGGCTAGGTGAAAGCATATTCTAAAGAGACCACCCAAGAAAAATAGATAAATGAATTTATGGTCATCAAAATCAAATAACCACTTGAGATAAATGAGGAAGAGGCTCCAGTGAAACTTCAGAAAAGTTGGAGAAACGTTCCATGCCCCTTGAGTAGTAGTAGTAACAGGCATTCACACGAGAGAGGAGATAAGGTTGATGGAGATGACCAAAAGGAGGATCCCTGGTTAGTCATTTGGGAATGCTAACATACTCAGAGTGCATCACACCCTTGCCCTTTGATGGATGCAAGGCCCAAGAGTTAGGTTTTCAGATAGTTGATTTTAGAGTTTGAAGTTAGATTTAGTTTGGTACAGGTCGAATTAACATGTGAGACATGTTGTCATGTGACTGCCTGCCTTAGAAGAAGCTGTGGGGTAGAATTCCAAGTACTGTACCAAACAGAACATGTGTGTGTGTGTGTGTGTGTGTGTAATATATATATATATATAACGTTGGACAGGGCTAAGTTTGGAATGAAGGGATCAACAATTGACCAGCTGCAGAAAATTGGGGCATCAACACAATGTGAACCTCCTCCTGTGTCCTTTAACTGAATTTACAATCAATACAAAGAATAAGTTAACAATGACATAAACTATAAGTGTGTTTATGAAACCTAATTAAAAAATTAGACAAGTAACCATTGCTATTGTTAATTCATATTTTTAATTTTAATTCCAAGATTAATCACAGAAAATTGATTTGAAAAAAATACAAAAACAAGTGTATATTATGAATAAATATATGTGAGAAATGTTTACTTATGTATTAAGTAAAAGTATTATTTTATATATGCCATCTCAGATTATCATTTTGTGAAATCTAGGTTTTTTTTTTTTCTTTCTTCTCTAAAATAAATGTGTGTGTTTTTCTCTAACATCTCTTAAGATGAGATTTTGGTGCTACCATTTGTACTTTATAGTTTATATCTGGGAGTAACCCTTCCAGTAGAATTGGATACCATCAAATAAGAAAGTAGCAGATGTTGAGTACTGTTCTGTAAAATCCTTATTTCATCTCTTCTGCATGGAAGATTATAGATGGCATCTTCTACTTAAAACATCAACTTTTGCAGGTTTGAGAACTTTTAATAGTAATTAAATCATTGCAGTTGTTATAAACAAGCGTATGGTTGCAAGAAGAATTATGACACAGGCAGATGTAAATTTATCTCATTTATTAAATACGGATGAGTGGTTTACGAATTTGGTTGTCCTTAATTCTCAACCAGTTGGCATCTAGATGTGTATACATTTGTTTTAAGCTGGCTGTCTGTAATTGTATGTAATGTTCATAAGGATATGTGTGGTTTTTCCAAGGCAGTTGTCCTTAGTGAGAAGGGGACAGAAGAGGAAAGTGAAGAAATATGTACCGCTCAAAGAATGGAGTAGGTAATCGGTAACACTGTAATGTTCTCTCTTTCCTTCCGTAGTAGCAATCATTATGTTGAAGGGTTGTTTTTTTTTCTTCCTTGCAGACAATGTGTGAGGAAGAGGGGTAAGGACTTGATGTGACAGTGGGTGAGAAGATAAGGCAGGAGAGTTGCCAACCAGCCAGCAGGTGGGTTCAGCCCATAGTGAGTCATAGCAGCCTGTAAGCCCTTCTATTGAATTTAATTTCCTCAGTGATTTTTATAGCAAAATTAAATTTCCCATAGGCTGATTAGATTTCTCAGGTTTTCTCTTTGGGTATGTTTTCCAAGGTTCTCATTTGCTGATAAATATTTTTAGATTTGTAAGGAAAGAAGAAATTTGTTGTTAGCTTCCAATTCAACTGTGCAGGTGTAAACAAGAACATAATTCCATTTACAGATCAATCAAACAACAGTATTTAGCAAGTGAAACTCGGAGCCTGTTTTAATGGGTTTCTGAGACAATGTAGAAATCCAATTCAGAGCCAAAATTGTATGTGCACTTAGCAGATTTTGAGTATTTTCAGTAAGTGACTATCAATCAGAGGAGATATGACATTGTTTTATAACACAGTTCTTGTCATGGTTTATCTCCCTTTATTATATATATTGTTGTGGGAATGGAAAGTGTTATCATTTTATGCCTCCTGGTACATTTGTCAAGCAAACAATATTTGGTGAACTCATGTGAGTCTAATAAAAAAATAAAAATAAAAAGGTGGAGGGCACAAAACATGGAATTCAAACAAACAACAATTAATAAATGTATTTAGTATTTCAAGACATTATGGAAGGATAAAGAAACAAAGAAAGTTTGTTATAAACAGTTCAATACAATCTTCAGTCTGTGTCCATGGAGTACTTAGATGCCTTGTCTTTATTGGAGTGAAACAAAATTGTGTTGCTGCAAAAATCAAAGTGCGGGAGAGAATAGCTTTGCAAATATCATGCCGTGATTATCATCAGTGGATAATTAGCCAACACACACATTTTATTTAAAAAACACTAGCGGTATAGCCCGGCATTGCTCGGGTGTAATGAAAGCTTTAAAACTAATCCATGGTCTTAAAGCTCAGACTCTTTGGACGTTGGCACAAAAGACTAAAAAGCAATAGTTGTTTCCAGTTAAAGCGAAACCATAGACTAAAAGAAAAATGAATGGACATAAGTCAAATTTTGATTTCCTCGTATCGATATTAAATAAGTTTTTTTTCGTCGTAAACTGAATTTTGAGGGCTAAATAAGTCCTCTGAGTAAATGGTATCATGGCTGAGACTAAGAACTACAATTATACCTACTTAGAGCGAATATCATGCCGTGATTATCATCAGTGGATAATTAGCCAACACACACATTTTATTTAAAAAACACTAGCGGTATAGCCCGGCATTGCTCGGGTGTAATGAAAGCTTTAAAACTAATCCATGGTCTTAAAGCTCAGACTCTTTGGACGTTGGCACAAAAGACTAAAAAGCAATAGTTGTTTCCAGTTAAAGCGAAACCATAGACTAAAAGAAAAATGAATGGACATAAGTCAAATTTTGATTTCCTCGTATCGATATTAAATAAGTTTTTTTTCGTCGTAAACTGAATTTTGAGGGCTAAATAAGTCCTCTGAGTAAATGGTATCATGGCTGAGACTAAGAACTACAATTATACCTACTTAGAGCGAAACCCGAAGCAAAAACTAAAATAAAAGGGCTGAAAAAAATACATACAGGCAGATAAACACACACAAACATCTTGCCTTTTACATATATAATATATATATATATATATATATATATAATATCGATATTCTGCACTATTGTAAAAACTGCAACCTTGAAACTTCTGAATATCGTTTCTTATGTCTTTGTCTATGAGTGTATCAAATTTGATTCAAATCGGACCACTCCTTCTATAACCCGATATTTTCGATTATAAATTTTTTATATTTATCGGGGGTACCTCACCACAAAACCTAGCTAAGAACACTCACAGACACTTATAGTACAACTGTGTAAATTTTCAAGAAAATCGGTTTAGCCATTTCGGAGTCTATAGGTAACACACACACACACAGACAAAGTTCCATTTATAAATAAATTTAGATAATAACCTTACAAATCTACTGCTGTTTCAACCCTTGGTTGGTTCATCAGGCTGATTTGGCTTTGGTTTTATTCTTATATTTCTTTGCTGTTCTATATTTAAATATGCCTCTCCTGTTCTGCTTTATCTCTAATTAACAAAATTGATATATCTTGTTCTTGTTTCATTTTTCACCACTAGTGAAGTTAATTTCGCTTTTCTTATCTTTAAATCTTCCATTCCCAGCTCCCATTGCATGACTAGAAACTTTCTTTCATGTTTACATTTTGTGATAACCTCAGATCTCTTCTTTACCAAGTTCCTGAAGTCTTTATACAAAATGACTGTAATTTCTCTTCCAAGCACAACTTTTAAAACTTCAATTTTTTCATAATTCACTGTTTTTTTTGTTTTTTTTTTCTATTTGACTGATACCTCTACATTTTTTCTTTTAAATCTCAGATGTATCATGAAAGCCCTGTGCTAGTTATGTATTTGGTTATCTCCATTGACTATATACTTAAAGATACTAATAATTGAATAGAAATATCAAGATATTTTTATTAAAATATTTATTTATCCTAATTTTTATTTCATCATATTTTTTGTCATTTTATGACCTTGAATTTAAAACTGCAAATAGTAAAGATGCTGATATTAACTAACATTGTTAATGCTATAATGAGCATTTGGTTGTAAGGAAAAAGAACAAGGATTAAGATTTCAACAGCATGAATTTATCAAATTTTGGAATAGATACATACTTTGAAAAGTGAAAAAATTCATTTGTGGTTCTTCAGTTCCTGCTAGTAAGGAAAGCGATTAGGTGTAAGATATTGTTGGCAGGACCAGGAATTAGCTGATTTCTTGGGTTGGTTGGTTGGTTGGTATTAGGATAGATCTGGAATGGATTAGTTGTTTGATGTATGCCTTTCTTCATGGTTCAAATTGGCACCTGTGAGGTGTTTGATAGGTTGGTGATTGTGTGAGGCTTTGATGTTGAAGCTAAACTGCCTGGTAAGGTGGGTTGGCAGGTGGATCAATCAAGGTCACAGTGGTGGGTTGATTCATAATAAGACACATTGGCAGGCTGTTTGCTGAGGTTAATATGGTGGCTGTGAGGAAAGTCTGGAGTGGGTAGGTGTTATGAGGATGCATTTATATATAAAAAATATTAATAATTTCTAAAAGAATGTTAAAATTTATAGTAATGGATTCTACTGAGTCCTACTTGTTGTTACAAAAAGTTTTAATTCATGATGTAGTTGCAAAAATAGGGAAATTACAAATAGAACATTTGGAAGATCCTAGAATGTTAAAGAAAAATCTAGAGAATTCGAGATGATTTGAAAAATATGCAAATTAGGAGTTACCCCCTAAAATAGGTTTTGGGAAGAGAGTAGTTAGTTGTTAAAAGGATTTGCTGACAGTATCAACTCTGGCCCAGTTCATGATTTGTATATCCAGACAAAAGAATCTCTACTAAAAGTTGCCACCCAACTAAAACCTGAAAGAACTTCATGGAATGAAATGGGTAAATAGAATATTTTGACTCTTTCATTGACCAAACAAAAAAATATTCTTTATATACAGATTTGAGGATTTCCAAAAACAGTACTTAGAATACTCGCTAGCCTAACGTGTAAAAATTACTTCACCCACTCCGTACCTCTCCCTTCGTAACACTTCACCTGCCAGTAGTAAACTGTTTTCTATTTGAATGCAAAAATTGAATATTTGTAAATATTTTTATTTTGTTTTTTGTAAATTAAATATTTGTCTGTAATTAGCTCTGTGTTTTGGTCAATCATTTTTTGTCTATTGTTACAATTTATAACGTGTAACAGTAGGGAAGGTTGATTGAGCAGAATGTCTGTTGGATTCTGGTTAAATTTACTATCAATGAAACAAGGTCAGGGCAGTAACAACAAGGGAGGCCTGGAGTAGATAGGGAAGGTTGATCAAGTGGAATGTTTTTGTTACATTCTGAGTGAATGGTGACAATGAGAGCAGTCTGGAACTGAATAGTAAAGATGTTGAAGTGTTAAAAATCATGGTGATGGTTTTAGGATCCTGGCAGTGTCAAAGCTGACCTGTCAGCCACATTCTGCATGTGATGAATTAGGCAAGATTAGTGAAATTTGGGTTAGATCACAGTGGTGATAATAGAGGCAGTGATGTTGACAGTGTGCCTGTGGTGTCAATGGGTGGCCTTTTTGGACTGTTACTGTGTCAGTCATTACAAGTGGCCTTTTTTAAGCAAATCTGGTAATCTTTAGGGATTTTTTTTTCTTGCAGGAACATTCATGATTGACTATTTTATATTAATGCAGGGATTTGTTTTTGTGAACTCAAAGCCTCTGTGCAGAAATCTTTTATTTTGTTTTGCTTTCTTATTGTTCATATTTGGCTAACATCTAGTGTGAATCAGAAAGAGATCTAATTGCAGTGAAGTATAACATTATGTATCCATTTTTAAACTGGGGTAATAATCTGTAATCTCTTAGATATTTTTTAACATATGAAGTGGAATATCAGTTATATGATAGTATTTTGTTTGGATCAGTTATCTAATCAATTATTCAATTATAAAATGGGAAGCCATATTGATCATGCTAAAAAAACTGTTTGCTTTCATTCAATTGTTAAAATGAATAAAACAGAATTTATTTAAAATTTTATTTTTCAATAAAATCATAACATTTATCATTTAAATAAAAACATGGAGCTGCAAATTCAAAGAATAATGCCATGATTATAAAAAAAGAAATACTTTGGCAAAGATGTTAAATTTATGGAAATAAAAATAAATTTAATTGTGAAGGAACTGAATCATTTTGTGAGTAAACTACCCAGTCCTTGTCCTTGTTGCTTAAAGTTTTTTGCTTTTCTTTTTTCCTTTTCCCTTTTTTTTTTTTTCTTTTTTTGCCAGTAATGAAATTTAAGTATACCACTGTTGACTCTCTCTCTTCTGTTTTGTACCGATTTATGAAATGACAGTCGATCGATAGCTTTGTTAATTGGGATTAAAGAACTTTAACTTTCTTTTTAAGAACTTTTAACTTTAACTTAAAGAACTGACTTTCCTTATCTCTGTTAAAATGGTCATGTGTCATCAAACTGACTGCTTTTTCTTCAGACATAAGAATATCAATAAATCCCTTCATGTGTAACAGACTTATACTTAAGAGGTTTTAAAGATGTTTGGATTATCTGTAATTCAGATAATTGGTTTGATTGACCTACATTCTGCTGTTCTACAGAATCGTTTTAGTCATATTTTTAAATTTAATGAGTTAACCTGAACTCATTAATGTAGATACGTCCACTGCTTTGCTAAAAATGGGCAGACCACGATATAAAAATGCTCTACATTTAATAAAAATAAAGTTTTATAACCAAAATCTTTATTATTAAGAGAAAAGATCAAAGGACTTTTTTATTAAATTTTTTTTTTATCCTTAAGAATTTAATACTCGTTGGAAATGTATGAATCTGATGAAAAAAGATAAAGATTTTGTCACATATGTTGGAATTGTTAACAAGGAATGTAAGATTAAGATTAAAAGAACTGACTCCAGACATGTTTAAAAAGGTTAATTTTTTTTCAAGGGCCAATGGAGAAAAAAAATGCAGAAATACAAGTGAGAATTCTTACAAAACTTGAACAGAATAATAAACTTACACTACAGAAAATATTGGACAAATGTCAGAGAATCCTAAATCTGGTACATGATGCTGAAGGAATTCAGGAAAAAGAATGTGCATACATACAAGTAAAAGTGTGCAAAAAGGCAAATGAATCCATGTATCAGATATAGAAAGTTATCTCAGAAATGACTCTTCCTTTAAGAATTTGAAAATGCTACAAGTGTGGTAAAGAAGGGAGGACATATAGTCACATTGTAAAACTAAACCAAGAAAAAGAAATTTGTACACAGCATTGTAATGGAAAAAATAATCACAGAAAACAAAAAATTTGTACATGTGAAAATGCAACTAGACTCTGGTAGTGATATCCAAATCAGCGTAGCCACATGGAAAAAAATCAGAAAGCCTGTTAAAAAGGACTTCAAAAGTCACAAGTAGTCTCAGATGAGAAATTATTTTTTATTGGCAAAATCACTTGTAATGTCTCATTCTGTAATAAGTGTGTAAAAGCTAAGAATTATTTGTTAAAAATACTGCAAAATTACTTGGTACTGACTGGATGGAATTATTTGAGCTTTGGAATTTACCTACAAACGTTTATTGCAAAAACCTAAGTGGACAAATGACCAATGTAAAAAAAAAAAAAAAAATTTTATAACCCCATAACTATCCATTACCAAATCCAAAGAAAATTTGTGCAAAGTTAAATGATAGAAAAATTTTTTTGAAGCTGGATCTTTCTGAAGCATATAAAATACAGGTTGAAGAATAATATTCAGTTAAAAACTATAAACACACACCAGGTAAGTTTAATTGACTTTCTTTTTGGTATAAAAGTGACTCCAGCTAATTTCAACAAGTTATGGATACCATGCTTGCAAATTGTGTTTTTTGTAGTGGCTTACTTGAATGATATATTAAGTGTATCTAAGTAACAACATATTCAGTATGTGAAGTTTTTGAGAAAATAAGAGAGTACAGTTTCAAACTCAGAGAGGAACAGGATTTGCCTAAAACTAAGTACCTAGGATAAATCAATGACAAAGATGGTTGTCAACCAGATCCATTGAGGGTAAGTGCAATTAGGAATATGCCTCCTCAAACAAATGTTACTAGGTTACAAACTTTTCTAGGACTAGCAAACTATCAAATTTATGTATCTAACATGCAGAATTTGAGATCCACTGAAAAATTTGCTTAGAAAAAGTGTAAAATGGAAACTGGTCTGATGAGTATCAGAAGGCATTTGAAGAAATAAAAAATTAATGTCAAACTTATTGGCACAATATAAACAAAAAGTAGAAATCATAGTGGCTTCAAATGTTAGTAATTTTGGTATAAGAGCAGTAATTTTAAATAAGTACGATGACAGTAATCTGAAAGCCATTGCACATGCTTTGCATTCACTATTAAGTCAGTTAAGTGCCATACGTGGTACACACTTGGGTGATCATGTCTCGAAAGAGACATGAGTGACGGGGCAGAAGGTTATCCCACAGTAGGTTGCCGTTACTTTCTGTGATAGACTGGTTGCCAGCCAAGGCTATAGAACACCATTTGTCTTGTTATTTAACCCATAACTGGAGGGAAGAAATGAATTACCATCTTTCCCAAGGGTATTTGCACAAGTGAACGCGGGGAATTCAATTGGAATTCGAACTTGGCTCTCTGATTTCTCATTCTGAGCTGATATCCACTGTACCACAATGCACATCTACATTCACTATTACCAGCAAGAAAAAAAAAAAAATTGTCCATAAAAATTAAGACATGCAGATGGGTTAACAAGATTGATGCAAAAAAAATTCTGAACTGCTTGAGGTCACTGTTATTGCAGCATTAAAATGAGAAATAGAAATAAGAAAATACATTGTGCAATGTAATACATGAATTACCAGTTACCTTGGAAAAAATAAAAGCAGCAGAGCAAGGTGTGTTTATTGTGTAAATAAAAAAATAAAAAATAAAAAAAATAAAAGAATGCATGCAATCCAGACTTGAATGCGTACTCACTATGTGACAGAGTACCAATATTTGCACAAGGTGTTGTAATACCTAGCATATTACAAAAGCAGATGTTAAATGATTTTTATAGTGGACATCTAGGAATTTCAAGGATTAAATCTCATGAAAAGCTATTTATACTGAACAAAAATGCACGAAGACATTGAAAAAGTAGTAAAAACCTGCAGAAGTTGTGCTCTGGCAGCAAAATGACCTCCTGCAAACATTCAAACTTGGCCAAAGACAGACACACCATGATCAAGGCTGCATATAGATTTTAAAGATTAAATAAATAGATCACATTATTTTGTAATAGTGGATAGCTTCTCTAAGTGACCTGGAATTTGTAAGTGCAAAAAAAGCAACTTCAGAGACAGTAAATTATTTTTTCCATGAACTATTTGCAATCCAGATACCATAGTTTTAGATAATGGTACATAATACACTCCTCACGAATTCAGATTTTGATGAAATGGTCTCCATTGAATGTGTTACTACCCTGCCATATCACCTAAGGTCAAACAGACAAGCTTGCATGGTTTGTGAGAATGTTTAAGAGAGCTTCAAATAAAAAAAATAAAAATAAAATAAAAGCAAGTCATGAAAAAGCAAATGAAGCATTTCCCAAATTTTTTAGAGTGTACCGGAAAACACCAGATCCCAATACACCACTGGCAGAATTAATGTTCGTAAGATAAATTAAATCAGTGTTTGACAAGTTATCAGGTCAAAAAAGAATAAGGATGGATAACAAAAAGAACACTGAATTTTTCAAAGTTTTTCAGGGTGTATGAAGATGAAAAAAAATGTGGGAAGAAGGCATAATGATGTCACAAATTGGAAAGATGATATATATGGTAAAAAGAAAAAAAATGGTAGTATAAAAGACATTATAATCAGCTAAAAAAAAGTTTCCCAAAGAAAGAATAGAAGAACCTATGTTTTTGATGTACCAACACCCCAAAAATTCTTTAATGAAAGTTATAACAATATTTAACATGGTATGGATGGAAGAATTATATTATATTTATTATTATTAATTACAATAATGACTAAATTGGAATTTCCCTGAGAAAAAGTTGACGTCATGTGGTAGTTCCGCTCAGATGGGCAATAAAGGAAGTCCCTGATTGGATTAAAGAAATAGAAGACGATAAAGAGAAACTGACATCATGTAATAACTCCACCCAAAGATAGTAGGAAGAAGTCCATGATTAGATGTGTGAGACAGAGACTGGTTGGAGGATAGGATATTTGCATATTAATCCTTGTGTGTCATCCCCAACCCAGTAAAAAAAGGACAAGCATAAATACGAGAGTCCTGAGAGAACAGTCAGTTTCAGTCCCAGCACAGAGATGTAACGAGATAGATAAATGCCACGCTGTTTGGCGGCAACCAGCCTGCCACCAATTGAACAAAGTTAAAGACAGTTCCAGCACTGCATGGAGATGAAGTCAATTCAAATTACTGCCACTACCAGCCATCCACATACCCAAAGACAGCTCTTTGGCAGTTTCTGTGAAGTCTCGGTGAGGAGTGAAACAAAGTTAGTTTGAGTCGCCACAAACTTAGAACTCTGACCAGAGGTGAAGTAATTTTGCAGACAAAGTTTTAAATTGCCAACCAAAGTTTGAAATAATAAGATTTATTTAGAGAAATTGGTCGAAACTTTCATTCTCTCGTCAAATTACTAGGAACTGATTTTGGGAAGAAGATGATTTGTGATTGTTTTTCCTTATTTCCTTTTGAATAGAAAGACTATCTACAGTTCATGCAGGCATCATTCATTTTATTTTTGGTGCCATTTTTATTTCCACAATTGTGTGCATGTATCCAGCTTGGTTTAGCTTGGCGGCAATACAACCAGTGAAATTTCAGTGTAACTCTTTTGAGATCAAATTCACAATGTGGGCAAGAGAGATTACCATTGAAGAGGTCAACCCAAGGATCAGCTGCTGTGTCAACACCATCAATGACCAACAAGTGTGAGTTGACGGCTTATTCTCAGACCAGGATTGATCCTGACACAAGAGACAGCAGGCCACGAAGGCTCCAACAGTACACAGCATCACAAGTATGATTTCAATAAAAAATAAATGTACAGAAAAACTGGGGGTTGATCTTAAATGTAAAAGATGTTAATGAACTCATAGAAAAGAGGTAGTGATAACTAATAAATAAAAGTAAGTATATATTAGTAATAAACCGCAGAAGTGGGGATGTCATGCAGTAAATAACACACTGCCAGAAGACTGATTAAACTATTCTAGAAGCTTAACTAAAAAACTCTAAGTGGGTCTAAAAAGTCTGTTGGAATCAGTTTTCAGAGTATTTCTTATCAAAGTCATGAGTGCTTAAGCATGACTTGATACTACAACCAATAGAAAACAAGTTGTAACAATGCATAAAGTTTTAAATTTAAAAATTTTTTTTTTTGTTTTGTTTATCTAGTATCATAAATGGAAAAGCTTATTAGAATTTAGTGACCCTCACAGTATTTGAAAAAAAAAAAAAATTTTGAATATTTTTGTGTATAAATGAGCTGATTTTTGTAAATAGAGATATCTATAAAAGACATAAACAGAAAAAGCAATAACTGTAGTAAATTTAAAGCCAAAGTACTTAAAATTCATGGGCATATTTTAAGAAAAATTTAAGTCCTTTGAATTTGGTGGAACTAGAATCTATTGCCAAGGAAGAATGGAGCAAAATACCTATCAGTGTGTGTAGTGATCTTGTAAGGAACAATCAAAATTTTTTTTTAATCATATCACTCCGAGCGAGCATGGCGGTAACGTCACTGATACGCAGGGGGCTACATAAGAGTGAAAAAATTGGAAAAGAGCCAGAAACCACAACCTAAACAGGGAACAAGGGATAATCAAGAGTAAAGTTTACACAAGTGATTGAGGCAAGAGGGCCCATAATTTTGTCTTATGTTAAATTCTTTTTTTTTCTTTGTGTGTGTGTGTCTTTTGTATTATTGCTTGACATTAAAATAAAAATTTTGTTGTGGGCATCACTACATATATTTTCAAATCCATTATTCTATTATTTGTGAACAAATGTAGATGAATTTTCTATGAAAATTTGAGGTATTACACCCTTATTTGCAATCATGAAGGGGCTGAATAATTATGTCCACAACTGTAAGTCAAGATTGGGTGTAGATTTGAGCTGGTACTTTTAAGTCAACAGATTATTGAAATTATTGCCCACATCAAGTTGAAACTATGGTTCCTGTACAATCACTGAAGTTAAGCAATGTTGAGTCTGATCAGTTCCTAAATGGGTGACTATTTAGAAATACCAGGTGCTGTAAGCTTGGATATGTGGGTGGTGTAATGGACAATGGCTCTGATTTTAATTGAGAAGTGGAGTTAAAATTCCAATTGAATTTATATTCACTTACATGCAGATAATCTTATGAAAGGTATAAAACTACCTTTTCTCACTTAGCTATATGTTAATTAGTAAGATTTGTATCCTGAAGCTATCATCACAAAAAAAAAAAAAAATTCTTACAATGTAAAAATAATTTGTGGCTTTAAATAACCTGCAAAGGGTTGATGAACCATAGAAAATGAAAATGATCAATTTGTAACCCTCCAGTCAGTTAAGTGCTATATGTGATACATGCTTAGGCAATCATGTCCTGAAAAAAACATGACTGACTGGGCAGAAGATTTTCATGCAGTAGGTTGCCATTTTTTGTAGACTGATTGCCAACCAAGGCTATAGAACCCAATCTGTCCTGCTATTTGACTCATAGATGGAGGGAGAAGCAACAAATCAGTGCCTTTCCAAGGGGTACTTGTGTATAAGTGAATGCAATGAATTCAACTGGAATTTGAACTCGGCTCTCTTTCTTATTCCAAGCCTATACCTACTGCATCACAATGCACATCCCTTATAACCCTTAAGTGACTTGATTATATTTTTTTTTCAGTTTACTCCAAGTCAACTGTGATGGGTTAAAAAAAAATATCTGATATGATCTCTTCTCTACTTTGTCCTTTTGTGTCAATTTCTGTTTTTCATGACTTCCTCTTGAAGCTGCCTAATTGATATAAATTGCCTGATCCTATTTCAAATCAACCTCTATGACCACATTGAAGACTGGGCATACATGTATAGACATCTGTTTATGTATGCATTTAGAAATGTTTGCAAAAGTCATAAAACTAGCTTACTGAGTTAATTTGATTAAATATGGCAGTCAAGAAGTCTTAGTGAATTTTCATTGATTTACAATGGTATTTGATTTGCTTTGTATATTTATTTTAGATACATTTTTTTTTTCTTTTCAAGGCCTTGTCTGAAATATTCGTGTTTTAATGTATACAACATGGAAATGAATACTGAATAAGATGTTGACTATAAAATCAGTACTGGAATATTAAAAAAATGAAACTTCTGATTCTCCAAAAACATTATGAACATGACAAATGCAACAATGAGTAATCACAAAAGGCAAGCAGGTAAGTAAATAGTGCGATGGGTAAATTGTCGCCATTTTATATTCTCAATTTTATGCATGCATGTTGTTTGGCTTTCATAGTAGTCAGTTGGGCACTGTCTGTTAAAAAAAAGAGCACCATGAGACAATTCACTCCAACAGAAATTTGGAAATGGCATGATGGATTGCTTGGCATTCACACCAGAATCTCCAATAGGAGCATTCAGGTACACTGAGGACAGTACAGACAGAGGATTTGGAAAGTGTCAGATGAGTCTAATGGTAATTACAAATGTGTTTTGAGTGACTGATAATGATGTTATGCTTACATCCAATGCCTTGAGGAGGTAGGTCTTCCCTAAAAGACCCTGTCTGGCAATGGGACTCTACACCATGCCATACAAGCAGGAGAACCTAGTCATGGCTCTCAGACTATTTCTGCAACCACATCATCCCTTAAATTTGGCCACCTAACTCCGCAAACTGTAATCTCATTGATTATGTGTGTGGTGCAGTTGAGCAAGAGACCGACAAAACTTATAAAACCAAAGATAAACTGAAGGCAAGGATCATGGCAGCATTCATCAACTTAAACAAGGAGACTGTCTAGAAGATTTACAGGAGATTTCATAGTCATCTGAAGGCCATGATTGTAGCCAATGGTGATTTTTTTATTGAATAAGCTTACTCGTTAGTATTTAAAGATATTTTTGTGTAATTTTAGTAAATATCTGTTTAAATAAGATGTCAGTGTTACTTTCGTTTTTGCATAATTTAGATGACAATTTATCCATTGCGTGCAGTATATTTTATATTTCGCTTGTTTTAATTGCCTAATTTTTTTTTTATTATTAAATGCATTCATCTGTTATAAGTCAGACTAAGCATTCATGTTTGGTAATTAACTAAGAATATAAAAAGCTAATTTGTGCAGTTGTAAAGTACCTTGTAGAGGCAACAATAATTTTTTAATCAATTCATCCCAATCCAGGCAATGATGCCTCTAAGATGCAAAAGTCTACTTGGAATGGCAAACTTTAGGGGTGATAGGTGAACTCATCTAAACCTATTGAGGGGGAAAAAATAAACAGTAAGTAAAATTTCAGAGTTTAGGCAGAGTTGTTAAAAGTATTGACTATTGTTCAAAAAACCAGGGAGGAATATGAACCAGATGATGGGCGACCCCAAAAATGCCATTTTGGTCCTGTTAGTCTTCCATAATGGATGCAGTTGTTACTGCTATGTATTTTTGCTTGTGTGTTAAAAAAAAAAAAAGTTAAAAAAAACATGTCAATCTTTGATAAAAATAAACATCCATAATATTAAAATATTTTTTTTCATTTGGTTTAGGAGAATGTTGCTTAGGTTTTATATCAGAGGAAGCATCTGACTCTGTTAAATTCCTAAACAAAATTGTACAGTTAAAAACAAAATGTCTAATATTCACAATCCATATAAGTGATATGAGTAAATAATTACTACTGTTCATCATGCAGCAACAGCAGCTTCTATATTCTCACTTAACCTAAAGTGTGTTAAAGAAAACTTTGCTGTCTTTGTTTCAACTTTCCCTTTCATATAGAAGCAAGAAACATAGTAAGCAAGATCTTGTGAAGCTGCTTTAAAGAGAGGAAATAGTTGTCAAGGATTCATTTATGAGAACAAGTAAATTTATAAACAAAATTTACATTGAAGTTGAAACAGGAATTTATCTGCACAATAAGTTTGTTGTATATATCTTTACAGTAAGCATTGTATTAAGCTTGTCAGTATGTTTGTATGAGAAAAGTTATTTCAAAATGTATAATAAAGATTTTTAACTTTCCAGTTTATCCAGAAATTGTGCTGATGATGTATTGTTACAAAATATATAATTATAGCTGAATAAAGGTAGATAATTATTCACAGGTAAGAAAGGCATTGTGCAGCAGTCTAGTTAGAAATGCAAAACATAATTGGAAAAGTCTCAGAAAAATGTCTATTCTAGACCTCAGTTTTGTTCATCATTTATAGCCTAGCTAATTACTAACACATTGTATGACTATAGAGGGAAAAAGAGACAAATGAAAGCAGCAGATAACATATTTAAAAGGCCTTAGCAAGTGGATGACAGAACGGGGGCTGAGAGACATTACAGGAAAAAGCGTGCTAAGAGCCACCAGGGATAAGGAGACATGGAAGGCCATGATCGCCTACATCCTAAAGGAACAAGGTACATAAAAGAAGTATGACTAAGTCATCTCCCCAGTAAGACCTTGCTTCACTTCTCTTTTCCATATCTTCTAATATGTATTCAGCTCATTGCATGAACCAACTACTCTCTAATTCTAGCTTTGTGTTACTCTATCATGGGTGTAGTAATGTTATATTGGGATGATAACCATCTGTTTCACACTCTCTCAGGATCTTTTGAACAGGAGTAAAGGTTTATTCCTGGTTTCTTGTTTAGGATTTGGTTTCTGACTCCTTCTAAAGACTATACTTCTCTATACTGTTAATGTCTTTGCCTAAAATTTTGAACTTTTATTTACTATTTATTTACATTTGTTTTATCCTCAATAGGGGTAGATAGGTTTGCTTATCATCCAGTTCACACTTGTACCTAATCTATTGAACAAGAGTGGGGGTTTATCCTTTGTTTCCTGTTTAAAACTGGGTTTCTAGTTCTCTCTAAAGTCTTTTTCTTCTCCTCCACTTTTGATGGCTGCTTGCATCTTGGTGACTCTATCACCTTGCTTGAAGTGGTGCTTTTTACTCTGGAACCCTCTACCTTGAGTGGCTTTGCACTGGGTGAACATCATTGTTCAAAAGCTGCATATCTTCATCAGCCATTCTAATGTACACAACCTTTCAAGGAGTGAAATAAATGACTAAAGAAACCATCAAAGTAAATCTTTGTGTATAAAAGTTTCAGTATGATGAAACTGTACAACAATATATAAAGCAAAATATTTGAGCAGCATAATATACCAAGACAGATTGATACATACTGTCTGAATAAACCTTTTGAGATTATGTAGGTTTAAAAAGGCTCTATAGTGTTGATGTAATTATTTAGTTTCTGTTGGTCAGAAATTATTTGACTTCTGATTGGTTATTCTATTTTCAATTTGATTTTTGAAATTCTCTAAATATTTTTCATCCATTTAATTTAAATTTAAGTGTGTTTTATTTATATTTTTGAAGAGATGTTTGCTTACTGTGCTAAAGGGTTAAAAATGTTTTGCAATTGAATGCATTTATAGGATTAAAAATGATAAAGATAAATGTACTAGTTTTAATCTTACACCTAAATGTTTTGTCACACTGTTTTTTTGGAGGAAATTCAGTCATCTAGGTTATTTAATATTAAAAATCCAAATTCCAAACAATAAAATAAAGAAAACCTGGTTCTACCTGTTAAATAAATAATTTGTGTTTACAAACAAATGTACATGAATTCAAAAGAATCAAAAAGGAGTAAAAATAGACTTTAGTTGAATTAGTCTCTGGGTGATGATAGGTCTGCAGAAGAGTTTGAGAAAACTTTTATCATTAGTAAAGATCTACTGAACAACATTGTTGTTGTAGAAGATACATTTGATATATACTTATTTTCAGTATAAAACATTTTTATGTGAACATGTTTGTCATTCTATTTCTTTCAGCCATTATATTGCATCAAGTCATTAAGGTGTTATTATATAATGGATATAATAATACCCATAATGGGTGAAAAGTAAACGGAATATGCTTTTTTTACATAGTATGCCCATTACTTGGTGTATGTGATATAATATTAACCCACAATTCTTCACATTTTAGATGAACCTTAATTCATTGCCTCTGGCTACACTGACATTTTATCTACTGAACCATAATATAAAGACAAAATTGGGCTTTTCATATTATATAAAATTTATAGCTTGTCATTGCTATTTTGCTGTTGGGAAATTGTATGTAAAGGCATAATAAATTAACATATTTTGGAGGCAGTGATATAATTTTACTAATATAATTTATGAGACAATGTTAATAAAATTAGTAAAAAATTCAGAAGTTATTGTCTGATATCATGAAATAAGATGTTTTGTTTGTTCCCTGAATTCATTACAGTTGGATCTTACCAACTACTATTGCATTTCTCTAGATCAACTTCTACTTGTTTTTGCACTTTTTGAAAGTAATTCTTTTGCTTGTGATTTTCTACCATAATGGATGAATTCCAGTTTAATTACTCTTTAGAAAATAAGAGAGCTGAAATTGTGACAAGATGTTTACACTCAAAAATATTTAATATCTAAAATGGAACTCTGATAATCACATTCAGATAAAAAAAAGGGTTATTTTCCATATTAAGGCCTGTATCATGAACTAAGACAGTTTGAACCTAGCCTGATAATCCTCCAACTTGAGTAAAACGCAACTAGCTTTGGTTTTATTAATTTTTATTTTTACAAAAGACCTATCTGGTAATTTTACAATTCTTTGTCATGAAGAAAGTTATCAAGTTATTGTTTATAAAATTGCTACATGACTTAAACCTAAAGATGGTTGGGGAACATCAGTTGAAGCTTTGTAATAACAAGAGGTAAGGATATATATCTAAATAATTCATGGGATAATAAGTTGCTAAATTCTTTATAGATACTTGATTGGTATATCAAAATTCTGTTTTATTGATGTCATTACCAACCAATGGCTTTTAGGCATTAATCAACTGATTACAATTTAATTCTGATGAAGTTGTCAGTTTGATTGTGTGTGTGTTTTTTTTTTTTTTTTGTAGAATTTAGTAGTGAGGAAAACTGGTTTCTGTTCTGAGGTAGTTAACACCCCTATATCCATGGACAACATGGATTCGTCTGGTTTATATAATGCCAGACATTTCTACTTTCAAGCGGAGGAGTACACTTGTAGTTTAACTGCTCACAGTGAACACAGGAGTCTTTCACCTTATAATTGTGACCCCTTAAACAGGACCACAACAGTTTCTCTAGCTGCTATTGCTCTTTCCAGTATTGATGGGGGATACCTTCCTAACATTTTGATTGAAATAGTGTGGAATTTCAGCATCTTCATTGTCATTATTTTCTCTTTGAATTACATGTGCTATTAATTTTAGTTATTTTTGCTGCTGATAGTCCTCAAGTGATGTAATCCCTGGTATTTGGTACACTTTTGCTTGTGTACTGGCACTACAAATTCGTAACATTCAAAGTGGGGGGGTTATCAAAGCCAAAGCCCTCAAGTTTCACTTGCCTTTGTTCAATGCCAATCTTAGGAATCAGTTGTATATAGTTTACATATTTCTGAATGGGTTTTACACCAAGTATGTGTTATGGGGAAACACACCTATTCCTCAGATAATGGATTCTCCCTCCTATATTAATAAGAGTTAACAGGAAGTTAATGGGAGGAAGTTCCTGGGAGTTCAGTAGAACTACTAGGCTGTTGATATTAGTCAGCAGTTAGCCAAATACCTAAGCAGTCAGCTTTCAGTGGAAGATTACCAAGTTTCTAACATTTTTGGGTAAGTTAAGTCAATTAGCAACTGACATTAGCATGATTATAACCTTCAGTGTGAAAACTACTCCACAACAGTATGACATCCATTTTTTAAAATTTCCTTTCTAATCATTTCACCCCAATCAAGGCAGGATTGCAACTGGTTTGCAAGAGTTTACAGTGAGAGAAAAAGCAAGGTACAGGGAATGTCGAAGAAAGGATAAGAGAAGGATGGGAATCAAGAAGATAGAAGATAGTAATTGACATTGCATTTAAATTTTTGCAGATTGTAGTTATTAGCAAAGCAAGCAAATGGGAGTTCCACAAACAGGAAGTGTAAGAAAAGAAGCTGTTAGAGTAGAAGAGATATATCTTGATGGTAAGAGTGAGACCTTGATGCTAATCTAGTAGCACACACAAATAGGTATGGTCTGGGCACCAAGGAAAAAAGCTTGTCAGAACAGTAATCATGAAAATACTTGTAGGAAAGACAAAGGGAAGCCACCTCAAGTCAGTAAGAAAGTGACTGAAGGCAGGCTGTAGATCCTTCTTTGGATTTTGTTGAGAACCTCAAGATAAATAGCAAGAGAACCCAACCAGATATGATAACAGTATTTAATGCATGATTGAATTGCAGACTTATAAATGTGCAAAATGGATTCTGACAAGAAAAACTTGTTGACTCAACACAGTGACCTAACCTTCCTAACAGTAGATACAGCTATAGACTTGATGTAGTCATTCCATTTGATGTCAGTTGAATGAGGCCAAGGAGGTGCCGTGTGTTGCTTTCTAGAAGACTGGCATCTTCCATTCTGATGGTAGATAAGAAAGTTTCTCTATGTTGGGTAAAAGAGTAGCTGTGTTTTGGAGGCATTAAAATTTATGATCCATTTCCTACTCCATTCAATCACAGATTGGAGGTTTTTTGAAGTGCAGCATCCAGGTTTACTTTGTCAACCTTATCAAATATACTATTGAGATGGGAGTAAATGGTGGCATCATCTGTATAGATGCCTACTTGGGAACTGATTACATCAGGCAGGTCACTGAAGATTAGAAAAAGCATAGGACATAGGATAAAGCCCTTGTATAAAAGAATCTGGAAGTTTGCCCATTGAAAATGAAACTTCATTTCATGATTTGATAGGAATAATTGAATTAAATCATATAATTGGCCAGAAATACTGTAGCTCTGGATCTTGCATGGAAGGTCAGTATGTCAAACCCTGTCAAATGCTTTTAAGGTGGGTCTACCAATAGCTCCAACTTCACTGTTTTTATCAAGAGCCTGGACTGTGCATATATATATATATATATATATATATATATAGAGAAAATTTTCAAAATTCAAAGGTGTCGGATGTATATTTCGACATAGGATCTCTAATAGAGATTCTACATCATGTCAGCGACATTGTTTTTCAAAATGGCAAAGGCCCTGAGTTAGAGGGGTTTTTGGTTAACAACGGTCACAAAGTGGAAAAGGACAGAGCTGGTAGTCGCAGGGTTACAGGGTGTTGAAATGGTATATTTAGGAAGGGTAGGAATAGGAGTTCATTTTTTATAAAGATAGACAACTAAATGAGTTAAATTACTTTTTAAAGTTAAGATTTTGGGCTGTTTGAAGAGATGTATTTAGGTGAGAAGGAATGGTTTTCAATATAAGATTTAAAAAATTTTTTAAAGTTTATTTGATTAAACCTTTTAGGTAGAAGCGAGTTAAATACCAATTACAGGAAGTTATCAGTTTAAAAATTATTAGAGAAAAAAAAAAAAATATATATATGTGTTAACCAAGGAAAAAGGGGTTTAGCAAAAGAATCCATATTTTCTAAAGATAGGCAATTAAAGGAGCTTGGGATAGGAAGGTGGGGAGGGGTTAAAATACTTTTTAAGGTTAACGTTAGGGTAAAATTAAGATTAAAGCTTAAATTGAATCTTTTTAATTTATATTCTAACATCTAGTTAATGGGGATTTAAATTCTAAATTTAAGTATTCAAATAATTTGCCTTGTGGCGGCACTTACTGATGAATTCCTGCCTAAGATTCAGTAGTTGGTGTTGGTGGGGGTATTTTAATATTGAAATTTTTTCCAGTAAACATAGACAGCACCTATCATGAAAATTCCTTGGAATACAGGCTGAACCTATCAGTTTCCAGCTAATTTCAGGATCCAGCCCTACTTTCATTTTCCAGAATGCCCATGAAAGGGCTGTCTGGTACCTCTGACTGGGGTTCGAGAAGGAGTACCTGTGGTTATACAGTCTTTGTTTGAAAAGACCGACAGACATACCGATATAGGTCCGGAAGTCGTTTTTTTTTGTTAGATGTAGAAATGCGGGCTTCATAAATCACCTGGGTGGATTTGCATTTTCCCTCCACCGGGCAGGCGTCCACAGAATTACAGTTGCATTCGTTTAGAATTCTGGACCTAGATTCAGCATTGTGCAAGTTCACCAGAATTCTCTTATTATGGAAACTAATAAGGTTGTCTATATTCGGGGTGCAAGAATAACTAATTTTAAGGGTGTACCTATTAAAAATTTTCCATAGAGGGTTACTGTTATTAAAATGTTTGTCTATTAACTTGAGAAAATATTTACCAATATTGATGTTAGTTAGTTTACAATAAGGGGGGTTAAACCAAATCTTTCTTTTTCTACAAGATCACCCAAGATCACCAGATATGCCAACACCACATTTTCCAACCCACACACCTACCACCCAGAAATTTCAAAACCCAGAGACATACCTTACTAACTAGAAAACATTTTTAGAACATCCAATCTGAAGGAAAAGACCAATTTAAAAATACAAAACATGTTATTATTAATCTTTCCTCATATCCTTTAAAAGAGGAAATAAACCTTCTAAAGTTAAATGTAAAATTTTGTCCCGCCCCAAAAAGTAACATTACAGACCTAAAAAAAAGACCTTAAAGAATTTGAATAAAAATTTATTTAGACTCATAGAAACATTACACAACAACAATACTACCAATAGCTTAATAGTACAAAACAAATCTATTTATTTTCCAAATAAGAACAATTCAAATGAAATGAACATATTCTTTGAAAAAATCTGGGACACAAACTTACAAAACAATCACAACCCTCATAACAATCTCACACACAAACAAAAACTAGCATTAGAAAACATCCATGATAATAATGACATAATAATAAAGGAAGCAGACAAAGGCAGTGCTGTAGTCATTATAGATAAAACTTACTACAAAACAAATATTCAAGATCTTTTAGGAGACAAAAATAACTACAGAATAATCAACCATAATATAGATGAAAACATTGCATCAAAATTTTTTTTTAAATTCTGCCTTACACACAGTATAATACTAATGAAAAAAGAAAAAGATTTTCTAACAGACTTTGTTTCAAAAACCAGCAATTTTTATGGACTCCCAAAAATAAACAAATCCAGCACAATTAAAGCAGCTATCCAGGAACAAAAATCAGAATATATTCACACCCAAACCCCAGTGATCTTTAATTCAGACCAATTGTAGCAAGCCCAGCCTGCCCAATAAGATGACTGAGCAACTTAATAGATAAAATATTACAACCATACACCACAAAAATAAAAAGCTACATCAGAGACCGCACACATTTCCTAAACTTCATACCACAAAAAGTAAACCCAGGTACACTCATAGTAACATTTGATGTGAACTGCCTGTACAGTAACATATCCCACAAACTAGGTAAACAAGCCATTACATTTTGGATTGAGAAACACTCAGGAATAATTCCCACATGCTTCACAAAAGAATTCATTATACAAAGTATAGAACTAATTTTAGACAGCAATTCATTCCAGTTTAACAACCAAAATTATATTCAAATGACAGGTACCGTGATGGGGACAAAAATGGCACTGACATATGAAACACTAGCATATCTAGAAGAAAGCTTATACAACCAAATAGGACATAAATATGGGGAAGACATAAAAACAGAATTCACTAAATCATGTAAGAGATATCTAGATGATTGTTTTATCTTTTGGAGATCAACATAGGGAGACATAACTAAGCTACACAATCTACTTCAAAACTTGTACCCCAAAATAAAGTTCACACTAGAATATAGCTATAATGAATTGTCATTCTTAGACATACTCATAAAAAAAACAATTACATCATCACAGACACTTACCATAAACCCACAGACAATACCTCCATTTCAAGAATCACCTTCCTAAAAGTTGTCTAAAATCCATCCCCTATTCCCTAGCACAACAAATTTGCATAATAGTAGCTGATGAATGCAGTGGAGGTAAATGCAGAGTCATGTCTATCTACAAAAATGCAGTTTATGATACACATGATGCAGGAAGAAATATTTATAAAAAAAATATAAGCCTTCCCTCAACAAAACAGCATGAAAAACAGACACATGAAATTCAAATGCAAAAAAACGAAAAAAATAACACACACATTAAGTTCAAATAGTCTTCCAAAAAACAATAAAAAGAACTAGATGACCCATAGAGTAGAATTGAATCAAAATTGCTGAAAACAATTTTGAAGTATAGACAAAAAAATCAAACAAAATCAAATTTTGCAAATCAGTGAAAAAACTTTTATAGCCAACAAAGGTGACAGGAGAGATATAATGTGCGAGTGAAAAAACCCAACACTCATGCATATGAACTTTCTGACCTGCTCACCAGTTGACTTAGCTATTTATACACAATACCTTGGCCATCAGAAAAACAAATGGATCTCGATATGCGAAGTCACAAGTTTATTTGCCTGAAGAGCCAACTTTGAACTTGAAACCTGTGTAGTGACACAAATACCATTATGGTGATTTTCTAAGTGTAGCTTAGATGTGCCACAAGGTCAAAAGTAAGGGATCCAGTGAGGATCAAACTCAATATTCAATTGTAATGATTCTAGCGAGACAAGTTTGCTAACCATTACACCACCTCAAAGTGCCCAACACAAATACCATTATGGACACTTGATATATCATACAAAAAGCAAGTAATATTAATAACAATAAATTTACACTTTAAATAAAATGTTCATGGATTCTCACACTTTTTTCTTGTGTGTGTGTCTATATATATATATATAGAGAGAGAGAGAGAGAGATGTAGTAGTAGGCCTCCATTGGTCAGGGTTGACCATGGGTAGCATCCTAGTTGTCTGCTTGGCTGGAGCATCAGCATCTGTGTCTGTAGAAGCCAATGTGGGAGTGACAGTCTTTGTTGCAGAGGTTGCATTTATGCTTTGTTTCTGGTCTGTTGGAGCTGTAATTTTGCTTTCTGCAAACCTGCCTCTCCATGGCGATTTGTGTCAGTTGCTCCCCCTTGATTTGAGTTGGGCCAGGGTTCCTCTCCATTTGGACCTGTTGACTGCTATGCTTTCCCATGACTCCGTGTTGATTCCCATAGCCTTCATGTCACATTTTATGAAGTCACGATACTGCAGCTGTGGCCACCCAGTGGGTGTTCTTCCAGATGCTAGCCCTCCATATAGGAGGATTTTTGGAATGCGACTGTCTGGCATGTGGTGGACATGGCCTAGCCATCGGAGTCTGCGCTGTTTAATTCTCTTGTTGAGCTCTATGACCAGGGAGAGGTTGCTAGTGATGGTAGTCAAGGAAGATAAACTGATGGACTACACCCAGCTCATAGTCATTGATGGTGATGACTGGTAGTGCTGCGGTACCTTAACCCAGAGAATTTTTTTTTTTCTTAAGCTAATAGTCAACCCAAAGTCTCTGCATGCCTGAGAGAAATGATCCATCAGTGTTTGCAGTTCATGCTGGGTATGGGATGCTAATGCCATATCATCAGCAAACAACATGTCTCTGATAAGGACTTTTCATATATTAGCCTTGGCTCTGAGACAGGAGAGATTGAAACGCCTGCCATCTGATCTTGTATGCAAGTAAATCCCTTCCCATGATGTGCCGAATGTGTGCTTCAGAAGTAGTGCAAAGAAGATTCTGAAGAGAGTGGGAGTGAGGACACAACCTTGTTTGACTCCACTACAGATGTAGAAGGGCTTCGAGGTGTTGTCGTTGAACTGTGCAGTACCCCACATATCATTATGGAAGGACTCAATCAAGCTCTGCAGCTTGGGTGAGCAGCCAATCTTGGACAGCATTCTGAAGAAGCCCTTCACTACTAACAAGGTTGAACGCTTTGGTCAGATTGGTGAAAGTGATGTACAGGGGCATCTACTGTTCTCTGCACTTCTGGAGTTGACAGAGCAAGAAGATCGCTCTGATCGAAAGCCGCACTGCGACTCTGGGTAAACATGTTCAGCAAGTTTCTGCAGACAGAACAAGATCACCTGAGCAAAGACTTTGCCCACGACGCTGAGTAGAGAGATGCCTCTATAATTGTTGCAGTCACTTTGCTCGCCTTTGTTCTTGTAGAGAGTGATGATTGTAGTGTCCCTCATGTCCTGTGGTACAGCCCTTTCTTTCCAGCACTGGCAGAGGACTTTGTGCACAGGAAGCAGTAGGATAGTCTTACAGTGCTTGATAAAATCAGGGGGAATTCCATCACTGCCTGGAGCTTTCTATATATATATATATATATATATATATATATAGTGATTGTCGTTAGCACATCAGTGGTAGACCTGGTAAAATTAAAGTCATATTGTTTGTCAAAGAAAAGGTCATGAGATGTCTATTTCAGCATTGATAATCGCCTCAAATCTGTTGCCAAAAATAGGTAAGAGGCTAATAGGGTGATAATTAGAGGGGTCAGAGGGCTCCTCAGTCCTTAAAGACAGAAATTACTGAGAACTTCTAACAAACAAGAAGCAGTGAGGTTATAGTTTGGAGAGGACTGGAGCCAGCTCAGGGGCACATTTCTTTAGGACGATGAAATTCCTTCACCTTCACTTGCCTTATGGAAGTCAAGCTTATAAATTATATTAGAGAACAGATAAGATTACAAATATATTATTCAACTGAGCCTCAGTTCCAGGTGGGAAACTGTGTGTGGATACTCTAGGCAAGTCAAGTGTGCAGATGGAAAAGAATTTGCAAGCAAAGCACTTATCCATGTCTGCTGTGAATATGAGGACTTAGAATTGATTGAATAGAGGAGGGGTTGAGGGTTTGCTGTTTTTTTTTTCTTACAAACAAGTAGTTGCTAGTAGCCTTTGGAATCAAACTTGTGAGATGCTGTATGATGCTTCATTCTATTCGCAAACAACAGCTTAACATCAATTAGGACATGCTTACATTCATTATGAGCAGAGACAGTGATAACTATTGTGATCCGACATGTTGCTCAGGTAAAGCAGGAAGAGTGATTCCTGTGGGCAATGGCATATGAGCAAGCAAGTAGGTGAATAAAGCTTGGATGAAAGAATTGATGCCAGCTTTCACCCAGGAAGAGACTTCAGAGACACAGTTGGTGAGGGTATTTAAACAAAAAAATTACTTGAATTTTTAAGTTAATGTTTTGGTTTTGTAGCAACATGTGGTGTTATGCAAAACCACCTCTGTCTGTTCAATTTTTGTATCTCCTATATTTAACTGATTCATACACTGAGGTATGTAAATTGTTTATTATTCACTAATTCCATATCCTGAATTTTTATGGATTCAGGGTGCCATCACTGCTTTTATTACCATTCTAGATAATGAATTACTTCATAAAAAACTCTTGCATATACTTTTATACATACAAATATAAGTTTAAAACATGTTGAATGTTATTGACCTGAAAAATGGATTCTGATGGCTGAGTTCAAATTCTATTCACTTTTTTATTTGGGAATACCAGGTGTTGCAAGCGTGGATGTGCAGGTGATGTAATAGATAGTAGCTCCAAATTGCTGAGCAGAGAGCCAAGTTTTAGTTCCTGTTATGTTCTCTTACACATAAATACCTTTCAGAAAGATATGATCCACTTCTCCTCCTCCCCAGCTAATAGATTAATTAGTAAGACTTGTATTACTAAATAATTATCTCCCCAAAAATGTTCTTACAATTTAAAAATATATTTTCTGGTTTTAAATAACTTGCAAAGAGTCGATAAGTTGTAGAAAATGAATAATTTTTGTTGGATTCTAAACTTATTGGTATACCAAAATATATAGCAGGAAAGGATTTCTCACCCAACTCTGTTACTGTAATTAATAGAAATGACAGGAACTATAGCAAAGAAACAAGTAGTGCTTCAAGAAGCATTTGTTATGTTGGTGGATGAGAAAATGCAGGCAGGTATGGCATAACTGATTAACAAACCATTTGACTTTATAAAAATGCTAACATTGAGCAAGCCATGGTTGGGATTTCAACCTGGTACCATTGTGGTGCAGTGGATATCGGCTTCGAACTAGAAATCTGAGAGCCAAATTCAAACTTCAATTAAATTCATTGCAAACACCCTTGGGAAAGGTATGAATCCGTCACTTCTCCCTCTATCTATGGGCTAAATAGCAGGACAGATTGGGTTCTATAGCCTTGGTTGGCAACCAGTCTACCACAGAAATTAATGGCCATCTACTGCGAGAGAATCTTCTACCTAGTCAGTCATGTCTCTTTCGAGACATGATCGCCCAAGTGTGTATCATGTATGGCACTTAACTGACTGACCATTAGGTTGCATCATTTGGTAACATGAAAGACTGAAAGATACTGAACACCATTACAAGCCACAGTAACCATATGGAAAAATAAGGAAACTAAAAAGTCATACTTTTATTAAAAAATAATTCTATTAGTAAGCATAGTATAGAGATTAGAAGTCCATACTAAAAACAAAATTCAAATGTCAAGGGGACATTATTCTAAAGCACATTAATTCATCTGATATTCCATAGTTTAATGCATTTCGGGGGGCGGGGGCAAACCAGAGGCGTAATAAGAATAAAAAGAAAATAAAATCTTTTAGTCCATAAAGATTTTATAATGGCAGACATGAATTTACAAAGAAAACAGAAACCAAAGTCAACAAAGGTGGTACCACTATCATAACAGTGTACTTAGTGGAACCGAATGAGTCTGCTAAAAGTACAATGACAATATAGCATCATAGTTGCAATATGTAAGTAAAACAAAACTACAAAGAGTGAATAATCATCTGAAGCTGAGAGAATGGACCAGCTGAAAAACCTTGTCAGGGTGACATAAAAGATCGTCTGAGAGGAGTTTGAAAGCAAAGAAATAATTATTTACACTATTTACATTCAAGTTTCTTATCACGTTTCGGCCATTGTGCCCTCCGGCCATCATCAGGTGTATAACAATCTGAATAACATACAAAAAAATTCAAATAGAACTCTTTATTTAATCTATTGGGCTAAAGTGCTATAGTTCCAATGCCAATGTCTAGAGATATCTCGTTTATTTTTTATTTTGACTACTGCTCTGTTATTGCTTGATCTTTTTCCACTGAATCCATGTAAAAACTGCCCAACCCAGAAATTGAACTCACAATTATTCTGTCATTAATTTCATGAACAATAGTCTGAATGTAAATAGTGTAAATACTGATAACACGTCATCACAGAAATTCAGATAAAAAATTCGCAAAAAGTAACACTGAAATATTATTATTCCTGTGTTAGTCTCAGAAATATTTTTGTTGAAAGGCTGGATCTCTAGAATTTGCACAGAATGACAAGGTGTGTAAAAGTAGAAAGCAACAAGAAATAAAATTTCAGTTTTTAATAAATTTAGATAATAAAAACATATCTTTAAAATGACATCTATTTGCATTTTTATTTTTAAATAAAAATAGTCCTTCTCTTAAAAGTGTACATAACCCAGATGTGGTTTAGTTTGCTTTGCCTCTTTTTAAATATGATCTACTTCTGTAAATACTTAAAACTGGTGACATTTATTCCTACTTATATAAATTATCAAGTTAGAGCAGACACTTTTTTATAAAATCCATTCACAGAAATGTGTCTTGGGTTTCACTCTTCTCTTTTAGATTTTATAAGTAAGAAAAAAAAATTCTAAAAATTAGTTTTTGATATCAAACTACACGAACATCTGGTATACATTTTTCTTGGATTTTGTCTTTCCTACTGTTTATCTTGTCTTCTCTCTCTGTATGTGTTACATTACCTGTATTTTTCTGATCTTTAAATGGCCAATTTTGTTACTGATGAAATATCTAGAGACAAGTTTTTGACTGTTGGAGTCTGTGCAAATTTGAGATGATGATAACATTTTTCATTAACCAGTATATTTTATCTTAAGTGCTAAGATAAGATTTTGTAATTAAAATGTTGAATATTAAGAAATAAAGTATTAACACCAATAAATATTTTGAAAATTTATATAGTGAACAAAGGTCAAAATCAAGTGACAATAGTCTTTCATGCATGAACACAATCTTCAGGCCATGTGTGTCATTTTGGATTAACTAATTTTATATATATATATATATATATATATATATATAATGTGTGTGTGCGTGCATGCTGATCAGTGGCACATTATGGGTAGTAATATTGTATTATCTTAATGGCTAATGAGTAGGCAGTAACAGTTATGCTTCATATTATTCTAGAGGCTATTAAGTAGTGAATCCAAATGCAGTCATTTGTAACTATTTTACAGTGTTTAACTTTTTATCCATTATTTTTTTTTTAATCATTTCACGCTGAGCAAGGCGGAAATGCCACTGATGTGCAGGGGGCTACATAACTGTAAAAAGATTAATTAGAAAAGAGTGAGGAGTACAAACTGGTTAGAAAGGAGCAATAGAAAGCTGAGAAAGCAGGTGCAATGACAGATGCATATGTGGAGAGAAAGGGAAGGTTATACGGGGGTGGGGAGAGAGCTAGAGTCCAATGGTTAGTAGATGACTATTGACTTTGCATTTAAATTTCTGGAGGTTTTAGCCGTCAGGAAAGCAAGAATATGGGAGCGAGTTCCACAGGCGGGAAGTGCGAGAGAAGAAGCTGCGGGAGTAGAATTGTTGTCTGCATTTGGCTAACTTGACTGTGAATGGGTGGGACCTAATTGCCAGTCTGGTTGCACGAGTAAACACCTGTTGAGGAGGCACCAGTGACTTAAGTTCGTCCGAGCAGAAGCCATGAAAGTATTTATAGAACAGACAAAGGGAGGCCACATTTCAATGATGGGGAAGTGGCTGATTGATTAATTAATCATTTGTTGTTGATTATTGTATTCAGTAATGTCTTTTTTTTTTTTGTCTGTCAGTGGTTAAGATATCTCAACACTTGCTGGATGGATTTGGATGTAACTTTTAGGGATGATTGGCCTCATGACCAGCACAAACTGATTAGATTTTGGGTTTGATCTGGTACAGGATAGTTTCTGGGTTATTTTTCCTTTGTCATCCATTTCACATGCCAAATACTGAATTATATCCCTAGATTACATTTTCTGAACACACTATTTTTTTTTTCACAAAAATATTATTGACAATATAAATTTAATATTCATGATTCAAAAGACAAAAAGAAAATATATGCAAAAAATGAGTCAAAATAAAAAGTAAAAATGAACTCTTCCACAATTGTTGCAGCTTTATTTCAAATTTCACTTGAATTTCTATTTTCTTTTTTTCTTGAGAGCAGTCAAGCAGTTATTTTGATTTCAATAATTACCTCTTGCTAATCGGTGAGATGATGTTGGTATTGCCTTGGCAGAGGTTTGCGGCTTTTGACTTCTGTTGTTAGTATTACATTTACTTATGTTTCTCTGTCCATTTGTATTTTTTTAATTTTTATTTTATTTATAATATATATTCATCTGCAGAGAGTCTTGTTTCACTGTATCACAGCTTATCAGTATGGTTAGACATCTGATTGCTTCTAGCCAGGATTGAAATTCGACTGAACTGACATCAGTCAGTGATTCAACCACTGAGCTATTGTCGCTCGATGGAGGAAGGTAGATTTTAGCATGTCATATACACAATGTAAGCACACGCCAGTAGCCAAGAGTGTTCAAATTCATTACTGAACAAGCGATGCATAAATAGCGGTGAGTAGCTACTGTTGTTAAAGCCTACCATTTCTCCATAGTGCTCAATTGACAAGCGAGTGCATAAATAGTCATTTGCATATATATTTATTTATTTTTTTTATGGAGGTTGTTTATCTTTGTTTAATTGAAGGTATTGACCTTGGCTAAAATGTTACTTTATCTCCATTACATAATATTTTCATTTTCCTTGGTGATATTTTATGAAGTACACATTTTAGTTTTCATTTTTCAAGTAATGTAGTGAAAAATTTCTTCATTTATTTATTAATTTGTGTTGGTCTTGGAAAATGATTATCACTATTTTTCCAGACAGTTTAGTTTTGAAATATGTTACAGGCTTATGCTGTTTTCCTTATTTTCCGTGATATTTTTGGTATAATTTGTCTTTTTCTTTTTTTTTTCTGATTTCCAATATGTTTAGAAAACTGTTTGCATATTTAAGAGAACTATGTTGGAGGGGTGCTATTATTTATCCCCTTAAAAGAATCTTAAAACAATCTTCAAATAGAAAATACTGCCAATATGTTGAATTTCAAGAATGATGCATTTTATGTGTTCTTTGAATTATTTTTTTAGCTTATCTTTAACTGTGTTAAATTACGTAGAAATATAAAAGACTAGCAGTATAGCCCTGTGTTGCTTGGGTGTAATGAAAGCTTTAAAACTAAATCTATGGTCCTGGAGCTCAAACTCTTTGGATGTTGGCATGAAAGACTAAAAAGCAATAGTTGTTTCCAGTTAAAGCGAAACCGTAGACTGAAAGAAAAATGAATGGATGTAAGTTAAATTTTGATTTCCTGGTATCAATATCAAATAAGTTTTTTTTCGTCATAAACTGAATTTTTAAGGCCAAATAAGTCCTCTGAGTAAATGGTATCATGGCTGTGACTAACAACTACAATTATACCTACTTAGAGCCAAACCTGAAGCAAAAACTAAAATAAAAGGACTGAAAAAATACAGGCAGATAAACACACACACACACACACACACACACACACACACACACACACACAAATGTCTTGCCTTTTATATATATATATATATATATATATATCGATTTTCTGCACTATTGTAAGAACTGCAATCTTGAAACTTCTGAATATCATTTCTTATGTCTTTGTCTATGAGTGTATCAAATTTGATTAAAGTTGGACCACTCCTTCTATAACCCGATTTTTTTCGATTTTCGATATTTATTGGGGGTAGGTCAACACAAAACCTAGCTAAGAACACCTGCGAACGCTTATTGTACAACAGTGTAAATTTTCAAGAAAATCGGTTAAGCCGTTTCGAAGTCTATAGGTAATGGATACACACAAAGTTCCATTTATAAATAAGTTTAGATTTTTTTTTTAATAAAGCAGATAATCATTTAAACAGCAAAAAATATATTTTAAGAAAATGAATGCACTGTAATAGAACTCATGAAAAATACAATGTCTTTTTTAATAGCTTCATAGAAAAGGTAGGAGTAAATGTGTACTTCTATACAAGACTTTATGATGCTTCCAAAAAAAAAAATCTTAACACATCAGCTTTACCAAAGTTTTAGATGAAAAAAAAAAAATTGAGAAAACTATACAAAATATTCCATTTTAAAACATACAGATAAGCAGCGTCTACAAAGTTGAAATAATAGCAAAAATGAGTTAAGAGAAATCTCTGTAAGACTTTAGGGGCCCCCTCATATATAGGATGGTGTCACTTGGCTGAAAGTGAGCCCTTACACAGCATGGCTTTTTCAACACAGCCTCTTCTTTACTTTGTGTTGTCGGTGTATATAGCAACATATATATTGAGAGGCCTCACTTTCAGTTTAATTACTAGAATTCTTTCAGATATCTCTCAGTCTCCTATAATGCATTTCCTTTTGTCTTTATCTAATATAATGCTGACTCCTTTTTCATTAATTTCACCTCCTAAAAGTAAAATGAGTAATAAGTAAAATAAAGTCAATAAAATAAAGTGAGTAATAAGTATGTCTGTCTCTCTGTTCCTTTATAAACAGAATACATAGACATAGTTTTAAGCTTTTATTGCTTTCACAGATTGTTGTCAAAAATGTTCATAACTCATTCTCTTAATTTCAGTTTGTAACAATTGTTTATTTATTAGTCATTTACCTGTAACTTGCAACAAACAAAAATAACTCTTGGGATGTGGAATGTCAGAACCTTGACCAACTGTGGACAGCTGAAAAATGTGAAGCAGATGATGGGCAGATTAAACATTTTAGGCATATGTAAAACAAGATGGTCAAACAATGGAGACTTCATTAGTGAAAACCACAAAATTATATATGAAGGAGGTGAAAATAATGAAAAAAGAGTCAGCATTATATTAGACTAGCAGCATAGCTTGGCGTTGCTCGGGTGTAATGAAAGCTTTAAAACTAATCCATGGTCCTGAAGCTCAGACTCAGCCTAAAGAATATTTGTGTGAAGTTTGGTGAGAATCAAATAAAAATTGTGGATTTGTATAAAGGACATAGACAGATAAACAGACACACACACACAAACATCTTGCCTTTTATATATATATATATATATATATATATATTTTATCAATTTTCTGCACTATTGTAAGAACTGCAACCTTGAAACTTTTGAATATCGTTTCTTATGTCTTTGACTATGAGTGTATCAAATTTGATTAAAATCCGACCACTCCTTCTATAACCCAATTTTTTCGATTTTTGATATTTATCGGGGGTACCTCGACACAAAACCTAGCTAAGAACACTCGCAGACGCTTATAGTACAACTGTGTAAATTTTCAAGAAAATTGGTTCAGTCGTTTCAGAGTCTATAGGTAATGAATACACACACACAGTCAAAGTTCCATTTATAAATAAGTTTAGATAAAGACAAGGAAATGCGTTATAGGAGAATGAAAGATATCTGAAAGAATTCTAGTAGTTAAACTAATTGAAAGTGAGGCCTCTCAATATATCGGTAATAATGCTGTATGCACTGACAACACAAAGTAAAGAAGAGGAAATTGAGACCTACTCCATGCTTGATTATGTTAAGGCACAATGCAAATCACAAGACATCAGCCTCATCATGGGAGATCTCAATGCCAAAGTCAGCCAAGAAAGAGATGATGAAACGGTCCACAATTTTGGACTAGGACATTGCAATGGCCATGGGGAAAGATGGGTCTAATGGTGCACAGTGAAATAATCACTAACACCTGGTTCTAAGAAAACCCAAAAAGACTTTGAACATGGAGAAGTTCAAGAGGAGGAATTAAGAATCAAATTGATTGTTACTATCAACAAGAGATTCAGAAACAGTCCTTCACTGCAAAAGTGACCACCTACCAGTTTTATACAAATTAAGGATATTAAAGAAACCTAACACAGACCTAAGAGTGCAGTACAATAGACTTGTGAATGACCCAAACATGCAGGAAATGTATATGGACAGTGTTAAAATGTAATTTGAATGACATATTGGTAATGGAAGCTCAAAATGGGATGCATTAAAAGTGGCTCTAGTGACATCAGCAAATGATATCATCTGAAAGAAAAAATCACATCGGAAGAAAAATGAAGAAATTCTTGACCTGATGCAAAATAGATAAAAAATGATGTCAAGATATGAAACGAAATACAAGGAAATACACAAAGATGGCTCATTGACAAATGTGCCCAAGTAGAGAGACTAACACAACAAACAATGGTGATATGCATAACAAATAAAGGAATTAACAAGGTAAAAGACCTGCTCAGCAACAGGATGTATAAAAGCAAAAGATGTTACACTCATACTAGAAAAAATACTTCAGTGATGGGATGAGTATATTGGTGATCACTTCTGCGTCAAGAGAGAGCAACCAACAATACACAAAAATATGGATGGACCAGAAATATTAAAAGTCAAAGTGAAATCAGCAATAGTCAAATTGAACAGAAATAAAGCAGCAGGACCTGATGGGATTGTAATAGAGATGTTGATGCCCTTAGAAGAATTTGGCAGAGACAGGCTCACAGAAATAATAAACAAAATCTACAACAGCGGCAATATACCGGAATAGATCAATTTTCATAGCACTACCTAAAAAGCCAGGTGCAAAGGAACATGAATTCCACCAAACAATCAGCTTAATGAACCACATAACAAAACTCATCATCCAGATTCTGATGAACAGAGCATGCAGCAGAATTGGCCCAGACATAGGACAAGAATAATGTGGCTTTATTAAAGATACCATAACAAGGAATTTGATATTCATGCTCAGAATGTTATATGAAAGAGCAATAGAAATGCAGAAGGACCTCTGTCTGTGCGTTATAGACTATGCAAAGACATTTGACAAAGTACGTCATAAAGACTTGACGTTTTTGGAAAAGACATTAGGATAATCAAGAATATATATTGGCAGCAAACCACTCGCCTACAGATAGGAAGTGAATTCAGCAGGTATACAAAAATAGAAAGGGGTGTAAGACAAGGATGTGGATTCTCACTGGATCTATTCAACTTATACAATGAAACAATTCTGAGAGAAATAAAACCCTTGCCAGGATTCATCAGTGGTGGTCACAATCTCAACAATGTGAGATAAGCAGATGACAGTGTTGATAGCAGAAACTGAAAAGAAAGTAGCAAGAAGAGCTAAGCATAAACTTCAAGAAAACTGAATGCATGGTCATCAGCAAAAAGAAGACCCCAAAATGCCAACTACAGATCAGAGAAACTAAAATAAAGCAAGTAAAGAAATTTAAATACCTGGGAAGCATACTTACTGGCAGAGGATGGAAAGTGTAATGTCAAGATGCATTGGCATGGCTAAGGATGCATTTCAAAAGCTAACCAGAGTACTGAGAGACAGGAAAATCTCATTGGGAACAAAGAGTGCTGGATTGCTATGTGATATCTGTCATTCTGTATGGCAGTGAATGTTGGATGATCTCAAGGATGAAGGAGAGGCTTGAGGCAGCAGAAATGTAGTTTTACAGAAGGATGCTGAGAATACCATGGATTGAGTACAGGACTAACAACGAGGTGTTGGAGAGAATGGAAACAAGAAAACTCATAATTAACATAAGAGACAGGTGAGGTTTCTGGGACATGTAGTAAGGAAGAAGGCCTGGAAAACTTAATACTCACAGGATGGATAGAGGAAAAGAGAAACATGGGAAAGCCTACTTGATAGGCCTGAGCAAATGGATGGCAGAGCAAGGTTTGGGAAAGATACTAAGAGGAAGAACTTTGAGAGCAACAAGAGACGGAACCAAGTGGAAATCCATGATCATCTATATCCTGAAGGAATACAGCATATGAAGAAGGACTGTAATTTAGAGAAAATCATGCTGTATTCTCTGTACATTTGCTACAAAACTGTCAGTGTGCCTGTTTCTATAGTCAAGGTGTGTTCTTAGTACTGAACAGTTCATTCAAATTTCCATTTAAAAAACTTACTTTCATAAGTCTCTAATGCCTTTCAGTCCTCCCTCTGTAAACAAGAGGAATGTTTTTTGTCTGAATGTTATTTGTCATTGATAATCTCACACACGTGTGTGTGTGTGTGTGTGTGTATATATATATATATATAATATATACGCATCGTTCATTCAGCAATGAATTAGAACACTCTCAGCTATTTAAAAAGTCTGCCTCCTTCTACCGAGCACCCATAGCTCAGAGGTAGAATTGTCTACTGACACCAATTCAGTTGGGTTTCAATCCTGGGTAAAAAGTAATTGGATGTCTAACTGTACTGATGAGCTGTGATACAGCAAAACTGTAAAATGATTGACATTCAAAATAAAAGCAAATCTGAACTGCAAGTATAAAAACGTAATTCAGGCTCTAAAATGCACAAAAATATATGTGGGAGCAACACAAGGCCTGAATAAGAGTAACCCAGCACAGAAATAAAATTAAACTAGCCAATAACAGGAAATTGTATGTCTCCCAACGTTTACATGAATGCAGTGGAGGTAAATTCAGAGTAATGTCTATCTACCAAAATGCAGTTTATAATACACATGATGCAGGAAGAAATATTTATAAAAAAATACAAACCTTCTCTTAACAAAACATGAAAAACCTTAGACACACACACAAAATTCAAATGTGATAATAAAAAATACAAAACAAAAAAAAACACATGCACACTAAATTCAAATAGTATCCCCAAAACAATAAAAAGAACTAGATGATCTGTAGAATTGAATCAAAATCAATGAAAATAATTTTGAAGTATAAAGACGAAATCAAATTTCGCAAGTTGGTGAAAAAGGTGACAGGAGAAATTTAATGTGTGAGTGGGGGGGGGGGGAATCCTCAACATGCACACATACATATGAACTTTCTGATCTGCTCACCATTTGACTTATGTATTTAACACACGATGCCTTGGCCATTAGAAAAGCAAACAGATTTTAATATGTGAAGTCACAAATTTATTCACCTGAAGAGTCAACTTTAGACTCAAAACACATGTAACAACACAAATACCATTATGGACACTTAATACATCATACAAAAAGCAAGTAATATTAATAATAATAGCAACAATAAGTCTAGACTTTAAACGGAACGTTCACTGCTTCTCACACTTTTTCTTCAATACCAATTTCTGTTATTAGAACAACCCCTATTTCTGTTTTTAATATATATATATATGAGAGAGAGAGAGACGGGGGTATCTTTCTATTTTATTCATTGCCCATATATTTCAGTTCTCAGTTCCTTTATCAGAGATAGGCTTTTTTTTCTTTAAGTGTAGCTTAGAGGTGGCACAAGGCCAAAAGTTTCAGGCACCCAGTGAAAATCAAATTTGCTATTCAGTCATGTTCAAGTGCCCAAATCCATGAGTAAAGATAAAGTAAAAACCGGTTAACCATTTTTTTTTTGGTGTGTTTTAACTTTGTTTTTGTTTTTCTTCTTTAGAGTAATAATATTTTTTTACTTACTTGATTTTAATATCGCTATTTTTTATTATTATTGCAATCATTACATTTTATACTACCTTGTAAAATATTCAAAATCTGTACACTGAATTTTATTACCTGAGGTACAATAGTCACTATTATAAAATAGGTAATTCTTTGTCCATTACCCTCTATTTGCATGTGAGTTTTGCATGCACATGGATATATGTATATCTGTATTGGGTAAGGGACTTACATATGCTCACAGTACAAAATTTGACACTGTTTGAAATAAGATATTGGAATAAAACAAACCCCTACACTGATATGAGCAATAATCATAATCTTGGAGATGAGAAAAAAAGTTAACTTTTCAATCCTAAAAAAAAAAAAGAGAGATAATTATGAGTATTTATTCAACTTTTCAGAAAATTTTTGGTAATGAAATTATCTTTGAACTGTTTTGTAATTTTGTAGAAATATCGTAGTAGTGTGTCAATGAATTAAAATAATCTTAGTCCCCTTGGAGCATCTCATACTTATCACTTTTCAAAATCACCTACAAAATCCTCTTTCAGGATTGCAAACTGCTGCTTCATGTTCTCTTTAATCTTGTCTAAAATCTTTAAGAAAAGTCAAGTTGTAGAAAATCAAATCAGAACTGTAAAGAAGCAAGCAGATGAGCATGATGTGTTTTACCAAAAAACACTGCACAGTACATAAAGAATTTAATGGTATACCTTGGGTTACATAATTTCAAGTTGTTCTTGATTGTTGTTTGTCAAAACAAATTATAAAATCAAGTCCTTTTATTCAACCTTACATCTGTCTACCATAAATATTGAAGTTGTAATATCACTAAAAATTGTTAAATGCACATAAAATCATATTACTGTACAATAAATAAGAATAAAATTATATAAAGTCCTATTAAAATAGGTATGTAAAATTGAATGTAAATATTTGTAAATTAAACAAATTAGTTCTACTCTTGCAAAATAGTTTTAATAACTGTATTTGTTAAAACCTTACAAAATCATTTTTTATGTCTTCCCTTATAATTTTCCTTTTGACACTGTTAACTATTGTTGACTCTTGCGGTCCTACCAAGGATTAAACTCATCATCCTTAGCTAACAAAATTCTGAATATATAAAATATAACATTGCCATTAAAAGTGCCAGTCTGGGGGAAGACAATGGAAAACTACTAATGGCTACCATCAGAGACATAACACTCAATGAAATGACAGTTCAAATAATAAAAAAAAAGGGGATGAGTGTTAGACCAGAGACTTTGAGTATTACCTCTCTGGCAAGCTGTCAAATAGTCTCAACCAACAGATGTGTACTTTGGATGAAAATAGTGATGCACAGAAAAAGGACATAATGTATAGCTCTGTCCACAAAAATCAACAGAAGTATGGTAGTGGATGGAGAGACAAAAGATTCAGTAAAAGAAACCAAAGCCATACCAATTTTCAAAAAAAATACAACCAAAACACAAAATCCTCTTGGACCTGATGGTAAACCCTCTAGATGTGCTATTCATGAATCTACCATGCACTGGGCTAAAAATTTTTATCATGCTTTTGACAAAGGAAATGAAGATGATGTATTCAAGCCAATATTGTACTCATGAATCACAATAACTCTAAGGATAGTAACATTTAGGCCTGGGGTCTCCAAACATTTTAGACCATTAACACCTTCATGGAATCCTTGACCTCTTCCTCATCAACTCTCTAGGCATGTACAAGAAAATAAACAAACAATAAAATAGATGTCAGTCAGTTAAGTGCCATATATGATATATGCTTTGGGCGATCATGACTGACTGGGCAGAAGATTATCCCGCAGTAGTTTGCCATTGCTTTCTACAGTATACTGGTTTCCATCCAAGGCTATAGAACCCAATCTGTCCTATTATTTAACCCATAACTGGAGGGAAGAGATGAATTAATACCTTTCTCAAGGGTATTTGTATGTAAGTGAATGCAAGGAAAGGAGATGTAACATTTCCATATTCATTAGTGAGAGAAACTGTATACCTAGCCCTGTGAAAGTGGTGTTCTGTATCTTGTCCCACTGTGAATATCTCATGAAATATAGGGAAGCAAAAAGGAAAAACTATTTCATGTCATTGTGGAAATCATGAGAAATGTGCAAAATGTGGAATATGATGTTAGAATTCAACAAATGTTCAAACTTATTGAAATACGTGGAAATACAGTCCGATAAATGAATGTCACTTGAAATATTGGATTGGACATTAAAAAGAGAGGGGAATCTATTTGCTGTCATTTGGTGCCTAATATTCAGTATATAAAATATGAAATACAGGTTGATTAATGACTGTTTCATGAAATGGTGCCTAATATTAAATACATAAAAAATAAAGATATCTTTTATTGAATTGGTTTACATTAATGGGAAGGATGTAGTAGAGCATCTCAAAGGCCATTGATATTTGGTTGTAGTTTGGTGAGTTTTAGTTGTAAGTCACCACACTCTTTCAGGTTCAGTTTGTTTCTATGCTTGGTTAGAACTGCATTACTAAAAACAGCTTCAACCATGTGTGAACTTGGGAATGCAAGTAAAAACGACTGCACTAAGCCTGGGGTATTTAGTAGTGGTATCTACATTGCTTCAGCTCACTGAAGCTTTTACTTCTGAACAATGATTTTCACACACATATCAACAAGTTCATCTTCTAAGTGAGATTCAATGTCTGCATGTTTTATTTTCAAATCAAATTGGTGTAACAATTCAGTCATGTAGATGCATTTTGTCCAGGTCCTCAAAATGTACTTTAAAGTCTTCCCTTAATTTTTCAGGGTGTTTTATGTATATCTCTAAATCACTCTGAAATGTCTTCATCATCTTACAATAGCCATAAGTTTGAAAAAATATTTAAAATCTCCACATGCTAATGAAAATTTAAATAACCCTATTTTGACTTTGAATCCTATTAAGATGGTTCAAGCTTAAATAATTGTAATGTCTCTAACCTGGCAGACATTTCTGTACTTCATTAAATTTTGAATATTGTTCTGACAAATGAAACAAATGCTTTTCACACATTTTCAACTAATCACATAGTAATGGGCCCACATCCATGAGAAACCTTACAGGTGACACATACAATTTAACAAGTCTTTGCAAGCTATCAATTCTTGACAATCACCTGTGCAAAAGTAATTGGTTCAAAGGTTTATCATTTTCTTCACCTATCATTGCAAACAGTTGAGAATTGAGATGATGAGCTTTAATTATATTGATTGACTTGATAGACATTTTGAAGGTATCATGCAATTCACCATTGAGTTTCTTGGTACAAGATGACGTTTGTATAAAACATTGAACAGTACATACTTTGGGAACCTTTTCCTTGAGCCATGCAATAAATGCTCTGTAACAACCAACTATTGCTGGGGCACCTTTGGTCACCACTGCAGTAATATTCCCAAGGGGAACATTGAATTTCTTCAAATAATCCTCCAAATATGAAAAAATTGTCTCACCTTTCACATCACCTTTTAAGGTACTTAGCAAACAAAAACTCATCAACAATGGACTTTAGGCTTGGACTATAATGCTTACACAGGCCATGAGAATATTTAAACTGCCATAAGTTGGTTTCGAGTTGAATAGAAAATTTGCAGTGTTGAAGATCAAATGTAAAAGTTTTTTCCCCCACATCATCAGCCATCTCATCAATGCATCATTGCAATTTATGAGATGCATTTTAGAACATGTTAAGTGTCTTTTTTTCATTTTCAATCACACCTTTAATTGCTGGTATTATCTCTTCACCAATGGTATACAATTTTCGTTTCTTTGCTATATTAAGGGATATACTATATGATGTCTTCAGTTTTCATTCATTATCAGCACGGGCAGATACTTTAAAAAATTTCTTTAAATTTGGTTGATTTCTAAATGTTTCTTTCATCATCTTTAAAAAAAAAAATCAAGATCTTTGTTTTTTTTCCTAATCAGAATGAATCCTTTCAAGGTGTTCTTTCATCTTTGTGGGTTTCATGGTATCATTACTGAAAGTCTTTTTGCATAAGAGGCATATAGTCATTGTTTCATTAGTAAATGAAGGCATGAATCTAAATTTCTAATAGTCTTATATATATTGTCTGCACTTTTAGTGGCCACCATTGTTCTTACTAGAAATGGGCAAATTTAATCAATAAATGCACAGCTATCAGTTCAGACACCACTTAGAGAGCTACAGGTGTTAAGTATACACTGGCTGTCTCTGAACTAGTTTGTGTCAACGGTCATCTGATGAAGGCTCTGGCCAGCAAGCATAGGCTACGTATTGAGTGCTAAGTTAATCTATTGCTGTGTTTGATATTGCCATAAGAAAAAGAATCATTACTGCTGCCTCTGTGTGACTGTAGGTTTGTATGTGCACTATGTTGGATGGTCAGCAATATATGTGCAAGTTGGATTTTATGCATTTTTAATTCTTATATGAATGTTCGCTTTCAACCCTAAAAGTTTTATTGACCCTCTGAATAGTTCTATTGACCCCCTCAAGAAGAGACTAGTGTAACAGCAAATTAGAAGAGAAAATTGTGGACCAATCTGAAATTTTTTTGTTTCCTTTTGCACAAATACCCTAGGGAAAGGCATCAATATATATCTTCTTCCACAAGCTATAGATTAAAAACAATGCTGACTTGGTTCTCTTACTTTGAAAGTAAAAACTAAAAAAACTTGTTTAAAAGATGGAAAACTTTGACTTCAAAACCAGCCTGAAGAGGAAGGAGTCATATCAAGTGATCTTTCCCTAGAAAAACCATTGCTGTTATAGTGACAGTACCTATTCTGCCCTTATGTAAAAAAAAAAAAAAAATTGTTGAATCTTTTACAAACTGAAGAAACAAAATAAGTTCTACTGAAAAGGATATAAAAAATTGTATAGTTAAAGCCTGGGCTGCCTTGAATAAAATGAATGAAATTTGGAAATCTGATTTACCAGACAACCTCAAATGGAGGTTCTTTTGAGCCACTGTAGAGGTGGTATTAATGTATGGTGCCACTGCTTAAACATTAACTAAAGCCCTTGAGTCTAAGTTTGATGGAATCAACATTTGAATGCTGAGAGCTATACTGAACATCTCCTAGAGACAACATTTAACTGAATCACAGCTCTATAGACCAATTCCTGATATTTCTACACTCTTAGATGAACACAGAATACACTTTGCTGGACAACTGCTGGAAAGCAAAACAAGAACTTGCTCTAGAAACGTAGTCATGGCACAAGACAAGCTGGTTGCCCAGCACTCACCGACATTGACCATCTATGTTATGACACAGAATGCCACCCTAATGACCTTCCAACCTCATTGAAAAACCGTGATGGTTGGTTCATCAATGTCCAAGATACAAGGTAACCGAAAAAGTTCTGTCCGTTTTTATAGGAAAAAAAGAAAACACTTCACAGTATGTGTAACTTATATTTAGTCTTCGAAGTAATTGCCATTGACATCCAGCACCTTCTGCCAACATGTCTCCAGCTGTTCAATGCCCTTGTGGTAGAACTTGAGGGGTTTTGATGCAAAGTAGTTCGTGAGGGCTTTGTGCAAGTCTACTTCATTGGTGAAGGATTTCCCACGAAGATGATTATCCAGGGAGTGGAAGAGGTGGTAATTGGATGGTGCAAGGTCAGGTGAATAAGGTGGATGGCACAAAGTCTCCCACCCAAGTTACTGTATGGTATCCCTGACCACTCAGGTGACATGCAGTCTGGCATTGTCATGGAGGAAAAGCACACCTTTGCGATTCACCAGTGCTGGCTCCTTCTGGTGCAATGCCTGTTGCACATGTTTCAATTGCTGCGAGTATATGTCTCCAGTGACTGTTTGGCCCATTGGTAGCAGTTCATAATGGACCACTTGATGACCTGTCCGCCAGACACAAAGCATAATCTTGCACGGGTGCATAGGCAGTCTTCGTACAGAACCCACTTTTCATCATTGGTAAGTGCTCGATTGAATAAGGATGCAGTACGGTGGCGATAAAGCAGTGATACGCAGGCTGCCACTTGTTGTCCCTTGTGGATTTCTAACAGCATTTGTGGAACCCACTTGCTCAGTTTGTACATCTTGCCTAGGCGGTGCAGGTGAAGTCTGTTTCATCAGAAACGTTGAACTGTCTTGCAAGTTCACCACACATTTGACTACTGTTCTCTTCAATGGCTGCCTTCAGGACTCTGTCATTCAAGACCTGTGGTCGTCCACTGCGAGGCTCATCATGGAGAGACAAATCTCCTAACTTGAATTTTTGAAACCAACACCTTGCAGTATGTTCATCCATAGCACTATCCCCAAATGCTTGACATATGCAGCAACTTGATGCAGCTGCTGATAAGTCCACTTTGAAGTTGGAAAGCAAACAGCCCTGAACAAGATCTCTAGACACTTCCATCCTTCTCATAGCTGTCCGGCTTATAACTGATGGCCAGGCACAGTATGCATGTTTTTTATAATGTCTGATGTTTCTACTTCCAGCTGTCCGAATTTGAAAACAATTGCTACATGCATTTAGTATATATTTCAACTTCATTCAATGACTAATCAAAAAAACGGACAGAACTTTTTTGGTTACCTTGTAGTTTGGTTAAAACAAAAAAATAAAAATTAAACATCTATACACTGAAATTTATTGCTTCAGGCACAATAGTTGCTATAAAAAAAAACAAAGTTGGAGACCAATCTCACTTATCCTGTTATCTTTTTCTGCTCATGTTGACTTATAATTTACTAATTACTTTAAATTGTTTAGCTGTAGAACAGATAACTACAAACTAATTCTACTGCCAATGACCTTATGTAACTTTTGAGGTTATATTTGACCATTTCTTCCCTACTGTTCGTGAAGTCAAAATATAATTGCACTTTATAGAAAACTCAATATTTTGTTTACTAGAATTCCCTTATCTAAAAATGGTATGCTGTACTCTTTGATGACTTCTGGTGACCTTGAATGGCTTATCATTCTACTTGATTGTTGAGTTATCCATGTAAAAAAAAAAAAAAGATATATATAACCCGGATATAAGAGACCTTGATATAAGAGAAACCCTGATATAAGATAGATCTTCTCTGGTCCCAAATTAGAGCCTGTGGTAATGTATATAAAATAGACCAAACCCGGATATAAGATAACTTTAATCCGGTCCTGACAACTCTCTTATATCAGGGTTACACTGTATATTGGGCTGTTTATTGTATTTTTGAGTGATTCTCAAAGACAGTATTCAGATAATTTTATAGAGATTTATTCAATAACATATGTGCCATTTTGTTTCACTATCTTTCATTATCTTTGAGGCAGCTTCATAATTTCATCCTCCTAGAACTTGTCCTCTTTCTAGGTGATGAATTTGTCTAATTGGTTTTCACAGACATCTAGAAAATTAAAGTTCTTTGGATTTGTAGTTAAATTATTGGTAATTCAAAGGTGCAATTTAAAGTGTATGGCAAATGTAATAGGACCTTTTAAACAAGCTGTACCAAATTCTACTGGGTCTGTAAACAGTTATGTGATCTGGCATTGTATTGATGTATGAAGAAATCCTTCCAATTGACTAATTCTGGACATTTTTCAATAATTTCTACCTTTTAATTGAACCAACTGGGAACAGTACTTGTCTGATTTTAAAGAAGGATCTTATAGGACACACTCTGCTTCTAATCCCACCAGATATATAGACTCATTCAAAATGAGTCTGAATTTTAGAATAGTTAACAGTAGTTCATTCTGTCTTTTCATTATCTTTTCTTACTCTACATTGTTGTAAACAATACATTTTTCATTACCTGGTACCATTCAGATGGAAATGGTTTACTAGATATTTTGTCAAAATCTTGTTATATAAAAGTTAACATTGTGATTCATGTATACAAGTGTTTCAAATGTGTTAAAGTGCTCTTACGTGGAGAATCTCTGCAATGTCTCATGTCATATAATCTAGATTATTTTTATTCAGTATTTCAATTTGGTCATCAATGAATGCAGACATGCAAGAAGCATTCTTAATTTACTAGATCAAAATTTATATTTCTGAACCAAGTGAACTGCTTACAGCTATGGCACCATCTTTTTTCTGTTCTTTTTTTTCTTCTGTTTTTTTTTCTTCTTCTGGGGTTTTTTTTTTCTTCTTCTGGGTTTTTTTTTTTCTTCTTCTGGGTTTTTTTTTCTTCTGGGGTTTTTTATAACATTTTTTTTTCTTCTGTTTTTTTTTTTTTTTTCCGGGAAATAAAATATCAATAATACCTTCAATTTTCTCTGGAAATTAATTGAACAGTGAGTAGAGTAGATTTTCTGTACATACAACCCTGAAATTCTTCTAAATATCCATCATGTTGCCAATCTGTGAATTGTCCTGCAAAAAGATATTTGTAACTTCCCTTATTTTTCTTTTAATTCTGTTAACAATTACTAACTACTAATATAAAAACATTTAAAATTTGTGATCCACATACAAATCATGTAAAAAGATGCATTGAAACGTCTCCTTTCAGAATAAATATAACAAGAATGTGTTACATCTCTGATTTTATATATATATATATATATATATATATATATATATATATGGTCAGAGATGTAACATGAGTCTTGTTAAACTTATATCCAATGTAATTATTTATGAATTTGGATTGATCAGGAACACAGTCCCTTAAAAGACATGTAAATTCATAAATAATATTGATTCTCTGTAGTTTAAATCTTGCAGGTGAATTATAATTTTGATCATTGAGGTTAGCAGTTTTTATATATATATATATATATATAGAGAGAGAGAGAGAGAGAGAAATCTGGCATTTAGGAAAAGTCTTTAATCTAACAAGTTTCACTTTAAATTTCTTCAGAAATTTGTTTACAAGATACAAACTAAAAAAAAAATTTTAAGTTCATGTCTTGTAAAATCTCTGAAGTAATTTAATAAAGTAAAACATGTTAGATTAAAGACACTTTTCCTACTTGTTCCTTACTTACTTTATATATATATATATATATATATAAATGTGTGTGTGAGATAAATTTCAATCATGTATGAAAGAAATGACATGTTCAAACAGTCCCTATTGAAAAAAAAAACTACAAACTTTTGTTCCAATCTAATAATACAAATTAAAATTGGGACAGAATATTTTTAAATATTATACATTTAAAACATTAGTCTTAAATGCAATGACTTAGCACATTTTTTATGTACTGAAAATAATAGATGATACAAGCTATATTTTATGGAAAAAAATAAACACGCACACAGAGGAAATAACAGTAATTGCATTCATTAGAATAAAGATAATTCATTGCTCATGAATTTAAAGATATTCTTGTATCCATAATAAAGATAAAAGAATATTATTTGACATTAATGCATGTTAATTATCTATTTTTCTTTACAAATTTAATGTGCAAATTTATAATTTATAATTTATATAGAAAATACTTATGGCATCAGGATGTAAAAAAATTGAGGGTAGGGAAACCTGGTTTTGTAAAAATATTCAACTCACTCACAAAGGAAAAAGAAAATAAGTAGAAAGTGCAAACATAAGTTTATAATCAAGAATTTTTTATGGTGGGCTGAAATTTATTTATTTATTTATTTTTTTTTTAAATCCAGTTTTTTTCTTATGAATGGCCCTGGCAACTTGGGAAATCATCTGGGGCACCATCATACTGCCATGTCATTTTTTTTTTCCCAAAACTAAAGTTTATAAAACATACTTCTGGTCATTCATGGTTCAAGAGATTAAATTCTTTGGCTATTTTGTAAATAGAAAATGATCTTGTAAAGTACTATGAAAAGATTTTGCAGATCTAAAGGATAGAAAATAAATGTTTCTGGTAAGATAATGAATGTTTTCTTTAGCATGTTTGAAGTTGTATATTGAAATAAACTCCTTCTACATTTTCAGTTTTTCCCCTTGTGAAGATTTTTAAAAATTATACTTGTAAGCATGCTGAAGTTCAAGTTACCCAGGGTGCCAGCAATCCTAGGGTTGTCACTGCTTATGAAGATAGTTTTCTTGCAATTAGAAATATCTAAACATAAAGATTTCTTAATGATTCCTGTTACTACTCTATCATGTGAATTCCTTACTTGATACATTGTTTTTTATTTATACCTAGTGCATGGATGTAGCAGTAAACTGAAACCTTGCAGATTATAAATTTTAATCTTTCTCTGTAAATTAGAACTTAAATTTTAAGTTATCCACTCAATAGCAATGTTGTATTTTGCTAATAATTTTCGATAAGACCTTTTTATTTTATCTGAAGATTAACACAATATGTGTCTGTTATATTTTGAATTTGTCTAGTTTGTTCATTTTACCAAATCTTTATACAAATTTTAAAATTTTTCTTCACAAATACAATGAGTAAGAATTAGGCTTAGTCATTTTGTACAAATGTAAAAATTGCTGTGAGTCAGTAATTTAACAAAGACAAATAGATAAAAACATCAGTATTTCTAACATATATCTTTGTGCTAAATTTCATTAAAATTTAGCCCCAATTGTATTGAAGTATAAAAATCCATAAATATAAAAGTAGGTAGACAGAATTAGTCAGTGAATATTAAAAAAAGTGTAACCTTTTTGTCTACCACACAACAGCAATAGCAAAATGCTAAAATATAAGATATTGAAAATACTAAAGCTAAGTTATTTTTTTCGTCTATCTTATCTGCACAGTTGGGACTCTAACGTTTTTTGTTTTTTTTTAATAGATAAAATGTGCATTTATATAAGAAACAGAAATGGATTATGAATGCCTTTTAAATTTAAACAAAAATTATTCTGCTCTTCATAAAAGGCAAATAACTGACTTAACACTCTGTATCAAATATTTTGTGAGCAGTACTTTGTAAGTTTTGTTTTCTCTTATTAAGAGGTTAACAAATAATAAATCCAAAAGGAAAGAATTGTTTCTAAATTTTCTTTTGTGATTTGATAAAATGATTTTTAGCAGCAGCTCACCTTGACCTGTCAGGTAACAAGTTTCATTTATATGATGGCCCAGATGAGTCAGGTGTGAGCTTTTCACTTGTGACTCATACAGGACATACTATGATAGTAACAATCTACATTAAATGTTAGGCAGGTAGGGTGGGGGACAATTGTACTTATGTAAATAAAAAAACCCTTGCTTCTAGGAATTGTCATAGTGCAAACACAAAAAAAAAAAATAAAAAGTAAACTTTTATTTTAATTTATCAAAAAATATCTCTTCACCTTTTTTTTAAGAAAATAGAGGAAAACAATACTATATGCCTATATATGTAGATAAGTCGCATTGCTTATCTTTCTATTTCTGCCCATTGCTACCTCTTCCTCACTCTTTTTCTCTCTAGGCCCGTTGCTATCTCTATCTGTTTGCCCGTTGCTATCTCTATCTGTTTGCCCGTTGCTATCTCTATCTGTTTGCCCGTTGCTATCTCTATCTCTCTTTCTCTGTCTCTTTGCTCGTTGCTATCTCTTTCTCTGTCTCTTTGCTCGTTGCTATCTCTTTCTCTGTCTCTTTGCTCGTTGCTATCTCTTTCTCTGTCTCTTTGCTCGTTGCTATCTCTTTCTCTGTCTCTTTGCTCGTTGATATCTCTCTTTCTCTCTCTCTTTGCTCGTTGCTATCTCTTTCTCTGTCTCTTTGCTCGTTGCTATCTCTCTTTCTCTGTCTCTTTGCTCGTTGCTATCTCTCTTTCTCTGTCTCTTTGCTCGTTGCTATCTCTCTTTCTCTGTCTCTTTGCTCGTTGCTATCTCTCTTTCTCTGTCTCTTTGCTCGTTGCTATCTCTCTTTCTCTGTCTCTTTGCTCGTTGCTATCTCTCTTTCTCTGTCTCTTTGCTCGTTGCTATCTCTCTTTCTCTGTCTCTTTGCTCGTTGCTATCTCTCTTTCTCTGTCTCTTTGCTCGTTGCTATCTCTCTTTTTCTGTCTCTTTGCTCGTTGCTATCTCTCTTTTTCTCTTTGCTCGTTGCTATCTCTCTTTCTCTTTGCTCGTTGCTATCTCTCTTTCTCTGTCTCTTTGCTATCTCTCTTTCTCTCTGTCTCTTTGCTATCTCTCTTTCTCTCTGTCTCTTTGCTATCTCTCTTTCTCTCTGTCTCTTTGCTATCTCTCTTTCTCTCTGTCTCTTTGCTATCTCTCTTTCTCTCTGTCTCTTTGCTCTCTCTCTTTCTCTCTGTCTCTTTGCTCGTTGCTATCTCTCTGTCTCTTTGCTCGTTGCTATCTCTTTCTCTCTGCTCTCTTTGCTCGTTGCTCTCTCTCTGTCTCTCTGTCTCTCTCTCTCTGTCTCTCTCTGTCTCTCTCTCTCTGTCTCTCTCTCTTTGCTCGTTGCTATCTCTCTCTTTGCTCGTTGCTATCTCTCTGTCTCTCTCTCTTTTTGCTCGTTGCTATCTCTCTGTCTCTCTCTCGTTGCTATCTCTCTCTCTCTTTGCTCGTTGCTATCTCTCTGTCTCTCTCTCTCTCTCTCTCTTTGCTCATTGCTATCTCTTTCTCTCTCTTTCTCTCTCTCTCTGCTCATTGCTATCTCTTTCTCTCTTTGCTCATTGCTATCTCTCTCTCTCTCTCTGCCTATTGCTCTCTCTCTCTCTCTCTCTCTGCCCATTGCTATCTTTTTCTCTCTCTGTTTTTCTTTCTCTGCCTATTGCTATCTGTCTTTTTCTCTCTCTCTCTCTCTATTGTTATGTCTTTTACTCTCTCTTTCTCTGCCCATTGCTATCTGTCTTCTTTAAAACATCTAATATATATATATATATATATATATATATATATATATATATATTGTCTATTATTTTTAACAAACAATTGCTGCCTAGATATACCAAATTTAAATATATATGACTGACTGGTTGCAAAATCTTTGTATGTAAGTTCTTTAAAGGCTATTCCCTCACCAGTCAAAACACTCATAATAAATGAAAGAAAGAAATAATAAAACTTTGTTATACTGGAAATTTTCAGTAAATGCTGTTCATTTCTTCATTTGGAAGAGTGAAAGAAAATAATGCCAAATTATAATTAATGAAATAGACAATGAATAAAATTGAAAAAAAAAAGTTTATTTTGGTCATTCAGAGTTGTAAAGAAAGAAAACAGACAGAATAAGAGAAATTGTTGCACTGTCAGCCAACCAGAACAAATTTGTACATTTTTATCAGTAAACCTTATAATTATTATAAATTCTGGTGACAGGTGGGTGGGCTAAGTTAATTTAAAAAGATACCAATAATGTAAATAGTTCAATGATCAGTGTAGTATTTGTACACTTTAAAAAGTATTAAATGTATTTGTAATGGTCTCGTCCATCAATTTCAATGTATGAGTGTTCAACAACTAAATCGGTTCAAGTGTTTATGCTTGACCTGACATTTGGGTCTTGCCAGTGAATTGCAGACAAGGTAAAAAAAATGGTACAAGAGTGAGGGTTTCAAGACAAGGTTGGATGATAATGATGCTTTTGTTTATAAATCCTATTTTATGTTTGGACTGTATTAGAATTTTAAAAATAGCTTCTAAAATGATAACAATTACTAAGGGAGTCATTTTTCAAGAAGAAAAAGATTTTTTGACAAGTCTTTTTATAGGTATGTATCTTGAAAATTTTCATTAAAAATGTATAATATACTTGTAAAATATGCAATGCTTGTCAAATCAAATGTGCAAATTCTTCAAGTTGATTTGGGAGTGAGCGGTGAGGATCATATAGAAATAGATAAAAAAACTTAGCACAAAAGACTTTCATTCACAGTGAAAGTGATAAGTTTCTCATTCAGCATAAAGATATGTAAACTTTTTCTATATGTTGTGCTTCTTCAGGATGTTGATGATTATGGCTCTCCACAATTTTCTGTTCTTTCTTCTTAACCTTGTTCTGTTATCCATTTACTCAAGCTAGTTAATTAGGTCATTGTTTTCCTGTTGCCTTCAATCTATCCTGTGAGTATCCAATTTTCCAAGCCTTCTTTCTCCAAAGCTTCATTTTTAATGTTTCATCGATGATATTCTCAGTATACTTCTGTAAAACCACATTTCTGTTGCATCACATCTCAACAAATTGTCAAGCATACACTGTCATATAGGAGGATTGATATTACATAACAGTTCAGTACTCTTTTCTTTGTTTCTAACAAAATATTCCTGTTTCTTGATACTTTGCATAGCTTTTGCTAATAACCATGCATTCTTTCTTCTTGCAATTGATGTTTAGTTCTTTCTTATTGCTTCCTTCATTACCTTGCTGCTGGGCATGACAGTAAACTGTATCTGTCAGCAAGGCCTCTGATTAGGAGGTTGTGAGGAGCATGGAACCACCTCTTAATTGTTGTTATTCTCAGGTCCACCCTGACCTGGAGTGGTAGCACCTGTTAGGGTCTCAGCTATGAACAAATAGTTAACCCCCAAACTAGTGTCAAAACACTATGAAAGTATAAAAATACACTTTTTTAGAAATATATACATTTTTGAAGAAAAAATTACCATAACACATTTTTTGAAGGAAAAAAATTCTCAATAAAACATTTTTTAATACAAAACTAGAAGACATTTTCAGTTTTCTAAAATAAAAAAGAATAAAAACAAAAAATTTTCATTAAAATTTGACTAAATCAACCTTCTCACTATAACCAAACATTAAAAAGAATAAAACCAAAAGATTTTCCTTAAAATTTGACTAAATCAACCTTCTCACTATAATCAATCATTATAAAAAAAAGTACCTTAAAACCCCACCTTTTTGGCATTAAATAACTCACAGTGGTTGATATACCATTAAACAAAACTCAAATACAAATCCTTCATGGAGTTCTTGGAGTTTCTGTGTCTGCTATCAACACTGCGTCATCTGCATATCTTATATTAAGTTTGTGGCCATCAATAATGAATCCTGGTAGGATTTACAATTCTTTCAGAATCACCTCAAAGTTATGTAAGATGTGATAGGAGCTTATATAACTGTACCGATTAGAAAAGTTAAATTGAACTTCAAAGTGATTGTTTGAAATTTACTTACAAATTTTAACCTGTATAACTTTTAATGTTTTACTGTAAATTAAAAACCTATCTTATTTTTATTTTTTTAAACTGATGTTCACACATTACAAGGCTCAATATAACCATTCAAGGTAGAGGGTTACTGAATGAAGTGTATATGAATGTAACAGGATTATGTGGTTATAGAGAATGTGTAGCAATTGACCTTTGACTTGGAAAGGTTAAGTTGTAGCATTCAGGGAAGTATACTTGTGGGAGTTGATTCCACAAAACAGCAGATCTTTAAAGCTGTCTGAGCAGAACTTCTTTCTTACAAGTGGTATATGGAAGGAATGAGGACTGTTCAACTCCATAAATATAGCATGGTAGGCCTTAGCCGTAAAGGCCTGAGCTGATGGAGCTAAAGAATGGACATTTAGAAATAGCAACAGAATAGTAACATTCTTCTGAGGTGCCTGTGTGAAAGTTGCTGTTCAACATACAACAGATAGCATTGATCATTTATATGAACTAAGCAAATACATTTAGTTTTTTGCAACATTTGTAAATGTAGTATTTTTCTAGTTATATGAAATTTTAGGGGACATAACCAGTTGGAACTTATGATAATCATGCCAATAATATTATGGCAATAGAATAGAAAGTAACAAAGAAATCTTTCAACTTTTTCCATTTATTGCCGTTGACATAGTCTATATAAGTTATTTATGGATTGAATATCGGGTGCCCCTGCTGCTCTCCTTGGGCTTCTTGACAAAATACAAAGGAGGATCTGTAATGTGGTTGATACTGACTTGGCAGACCGGCTGCAGCTGCTCTCACACCGGCGTGATGTGGCTTCCCTGTGCCTCTTCTACAAGTACTTTCATGGCTTCTGCTCCGATGAGCTTAGATCACTGGTGCCGCCTAAGCACAAATTTACACGAGATACTAGATTAACAACTAGGTCCCACCCTTTTACAGTTAAACAAATAAGATGTAACCATAAATTCTACTCCAACAGTTTCTTTTCTTGCGCTTCCCACCTGTGGAACTCCCTTCCACAAGTCTGCTTTCCCGACAGTTACAATCTCCAGGTGTTTAAATGTAGGGTCAATAGACACCACCTATCACACTAACTCCCAACTATTCTCACAACACTCTCATCTACCCAACCCTCATTCTCGGTATCCTTACCCACCTATCACCCACCCCCTGTCATTTCCTATATTTAATCAGCCTTTCTCCACTCTTCGTAGCCCCCTGCACAGTAGTGGCAGTGACATGCCTTGCTCGGGGTGAAACGCTTATAAAAAAAAAAGAGTTTAGGCCAGAATTCCAAAAATGTTACTAAACGCAGATACCTGAAGATGATTAAATGGTACAACAGAAAAGATGTGACTATAATGATCAAAATGAGGATATTGATTTGTAATAATCCTAGAAATTAAGAGATGACAGATAAAAGCTAATCTGTAGGAAATAGGAAAACTTGGAATAGATTGCATGACTAGAATTGAATTGGTATATAATTGAGAATTGCTGAGTAGTCTACTTCTGATGATTTCAAAAAAGGAAACCCTTATGATAAAATGATTACTAAAATATTCCCTTTTTACATCTTTCTTTAGTACTTTCATTCTTACGCAGAATGATTTCACACACACTTTCACCCTCTTATCCTCTCACATATTCAGGAGTTATTATAATTTATACTGTTTCTGCACTTTCTACTGGACAATGACCCAAAGTTAGTTTCATTTTATTGAGCATATACTTTTAATGTATAAGAATAACACCATACCCAGCCAGTAGCCAACATCAATATTATAAACTTTATTTCACTTTAAAATGTATATAAATCTTGAATGCCCTGATTTTTATCTCATAAAAATGAAACATTGGCTTACACATTCCTGTGATGAATATGTAGAATTTTCAACACTATAATGAAAAAAGAACATTTCAGTTTAAAAACTTGAGATAGGCATTTATAATAAGGTGGAATATGATGCAAAAAGTAGTCAACTTAAAATTATAGTTTATTTTAGGATACTTTTCTTTCTGACTCTAAGAAGTTAGTGATTCATCTTATGTCTCATTATTATAAAATCCTTATTTTTAATATTCTGATTCTTGGACACATTCCAATATTTTTTCTCTTTTTTCTTTTCACTGTTCTTCTTTCTGTGAAGTTACTGTTTTGATTATAGAACCTAAATTCCCATTTCTTTCCTTTTTTCATCATAGTCAACCAATGGGCATTGACTTTTTAATTAACTCTCTCTCACTCACTCACTCACTCACACACACATTATTTTCTTGACACTTGATTTTGTTCCCTTTCCAAATTAGTTGTCAATTGTTTGCAGTCATTGTACAATTGACTTTCACTTTCACATGCATTGGCCATTTTTCCAATCTGACTGGTTTTCATCTGTATTGATTGTTTGCCTATCATTGTCAGCTATATTAAATGGTTGCTATGGTAACAGCCATTCTATTAATAAATGCACCTTTAGTCAATGGGGTGGGGTCAAAACCAAAAACATGAACTGAAAAGATTTTATATAAATTTATTATTATTCACTAATTCTCTTGTCATTCTTAACTACAAAGACAATTGGAGATTGAAAATGTAGACATAGAATGTGGAATATCATCAAGAGTTTAATGACAATACTGATTGTAAAAAATTTTCAACAAAAGCTAACTTACGTGATTATAATGGTGGAGGAATATATGTGATTATAATGGTGGAGGAATATATGTGATTATAATGGTGGAGGAATATATGTGATTATAATGGTGGAGGAATATATGTGATTATAATGGTGGAGGAATATATGTGATTATAATGGTGGAGGAATATATGTGATTATAATGGTGGAGGAATATATGTGATTATAATGGTGGAGGAATATATGTGATTATAATGGTGGAGGAATATATGTGATTATAATGGAATATATGTGATTGTTATAATGGAGGAATGACAGCAGATAAATTAGTGCAAAGTGGCCGACCTTGTACAAAATCATTCAAAATATGAACTTTAGTGTATGTTTATCCCACTGAAAAATGAATAGAAAAAATCCTAAATGATGAAAATTTTCTTATTATAAACTGAAGTGCTAAAAAATTAGTATTATGCCAGATGGCACCCACAGGTGATGCAAGAATGGCACTACCAGTAACTAACATCGAGAGAACATTGGATCATATCAGATCCTAATTCAATGCTGTTGCTACTGAACCCATCAATCATAGTTTTGTAGCCATCAACCAATATGAATATCATTATTGACTTTCACTACATTGATTACTGTGCCTTGCATAGGCTAGAGACCATTCCCATTAGATTAGGGAAGACTGGCATTGTGTTGCCTGGTCATGCGTATATTTCCATCTCTTTTGAACTGATGGTCAGGTTTGTGTGTCAAAGAAACTGCACAGGACTCTGAACCTAGCCTTTCAGTTGAATGTTATGCAAGCTGGTAGTGTTTCTGCTGTAATAGTGTGTTTTGTTGGTACTTACAAATGCCACTAGTCAAATTACTCTTTCTTGACATGGATAATGTATAAAGATTCTGTGGCAACCATTTATACTCTTTATGCTTGCAATACTCTCCTGATAGGAGTGGTTGCTTTCAAAAAAATATAAACTCTTCTTCATTGTACACAAGACATAAAACTGATTTCAAAAACATTTGGCTAACTTCTAGGTACTTCATTAACCTCTGCATTTACTAGATTTAAACATCAAAGAGCATGTATAAGACATGTTGAAAATCAGGTGAAATTCCTTGCAGAAAACACATACAAAATTGATTTTGTTTTGATGGCTTATGTCAACCAATGCAGGTTATTTAAAGCCGGAGCATACTTTTAGATTATAAGAATTTTTTAGGAGATAATGGCTTGCTGATATAAATACTAATTAGTCCATAGCTGGGGGAGAACAGGTGGATTAGCATGTAAATGAATATAATGAATTGAACAGGAATTTCAACTTGGCTCTCTAATTTCCAATTCCAGTTACCCATTATACTACACACACATCCAAGTTTACTACACATCATATTCCTAACTCTCACCCATCTGAACAAGTGTTTTAATGTGATTTTTATATAAGGTTTTTTTCTTTTTACTATATATCCTAATTACTGTTCTGCCAACAAATTACGCAAATCTTTTCAAATTACAAATTACGCAATCTTTTCACTTTCTTTATCATCATTTGTGTAGGGATTTTTCTAAGTGTAGCTTAGATGTGGTACAAGGCCAAAAGTATGGGGCACCCAATGTGGATTGGGTATGCTATTCACTTGTAACTGATCTAGTGAGATGATCTTGATAACTATTACACCACATCAAGACCCCTGATTTTCTAAGCTTAGCTTAGATGTAACACAAGGCTAAAAGTTTGGGACACCCAGTGAGGATTAAACTCCTTACTCAGTCATAATTGATCTAGTAAGACAAGCTTGCTAACTACAGTATAACCCGGATATAAGATACCCTGATATAAGAGAAATCTGGATATAAGAGAGATTTTATCTGGTTCCAAATTAGAACCTGTAGTAATGTATATAAAATAGACCAGACCCGGATATAAGAGAACTTTTATCCAATCCAACAACTCTCTTATATCTGGGTTACACTGTATTAAACCATGTCAAAGTGCTCTTAACACCTTTTGTTTTTGTAGTTTTCTTTTCTGTGTCTGCTATTAACATCTCATCTGCATATTTGATGTTAAGATTGTGGCTGTCAGTGATGAACCCTTGTAGGACTTCTAATTTTCTGGCATTTACACTGAATAGAAGATCAAGAATAAGATAATGATTTAATTTTCCGTTATTTAATAAATAGAATTGGTGATGAGAAAATAGTGTAATGACTATTGTAGAAAGAGGAATTGGTGACCAGATTTCAAATTCTTTCCAAGTCTATTGCATTCACTCTTGCACTTTTGGGAAAGGCATGAATCTATCTCTTTCCTCTAAGCTACAAGTTAAATAAGAGAGTAAACTGGGCTCTCTAGCCTTGGGTGACATCTAATCAAGGAAAAAGAACAACTCTAAATTGAAACTGCAGAGAAAGCTACAGAAAACCATTTCATATCTCTCCCAAGAAGTAGAAACTTCGAAGTGTAATGAACACCTGCGCCATGAAGACACATGATCTTGTTTAATAACATCAGAAAATATAATCAAGTTAAAAGATGTGCAATGATATTTTATAATAGAAATGAATTGTAAGAATTATGACAGACTGAAGACACAAGTATTTTTTTTTTTAATAATCATTTCACACCAAGCAAGGCAGGCTTGTCATTGGTGAACAGGGGTTACAGTGAGAGAACAACCAGGGTACAGGGAATGGCAAAGAAAGGATAAGAAATGGTTGGGATTTAAAGAGGTAGATGGCAATTGATGCTGCATTTAAACTTTTGGAGATTGTAGCTATCAGAGAAGCAAGTATATGGAAGGGAGTTCCACAGACAGGAGTTGCAAGAAAAGAAATTGTTAGTCAAATGTAACCACCACTTCTACTATCTTGACTGTAAAAGGGTGGGACCTTGATGCCAATCTAGTAGCACAAGTAAATTTATGTGGTTTGGGCATCAGGGAAAGAAGCTTGTCATATATAATGACAGTATTTAATGAATGGTAAATTTATAAATGTGCAAGATGGATTCTGACATAAAAAAACTTTCTGGCCCAACATAGTGACCCAACCTTCTTATCAATAGATACACCTATAAATTTGATGTAGTCATTTCACTTAACACAAATGACACAAATGTAGAAATAAAGCAACTGACAAAATAGTGAATGTAACCAAAGATGAATGAGTAGAAGTAATGAACACTTTTAAATACATGAACACAAATGAAATAATGTAATCATCATAAGTCACATGACCAGGTTGGTTGCTATGCAACTGAGCACCTGACCAATTCCTTCAAGATATCTGGAGAGATATTCATTCATACATATCATGTCTTTGGGCAAGTAGATCTGGCAGAATCTATCGCTCTCTAGGGCAAATAACAGCTGATGTCTTATAATTTGAAGGCTTGCCTTAGTCAGAGACATGTAGTTGTTGATCCCATTAGGGAACTGCCCACCCTTGGCCACTGACTTCAGTCTAGAAAGCTCTCAACCCAGTGATGCCATGTCATTTCCATATCAGCTGAATACACAGCTATGGAGCACAGTCTATAGCATTGTGCTAGATAGCTGTTGACCCTACAAGAATGTTCATCCATCTTTTGATGGGTCTTGATTTTAATCCTGCTAATTATTTAGCAGGATGTGTGTTGTGGTGCATTGGATATCAGCTCGGAACGAGAAATCGGAGGGGGCCGAGTTCAAATTCCAGCCCAAATCATTGCATTCACTTATGCGCAAATACCCTTGGGAAAGGTATTAATCCATCTATTCCTTCCAATTATGGGTTAAATAACAGGACAGATTGGGTTCTATAGCCTTGGTCGGCAACCAATCTACCACAGAAAGCAATGGCAACCTACTGCGGGATAATCTTCTGCCCAGTCAGTCATGTCTCTTTTGAGACGTGATCGTCCAAGCGTATATCATGTATGGCACTTAGGTACACTCCTCACCAGAAAAGCCTTGTGGACAAATTGGTTTAGTCACCAATGGCTCAAACATGCAGCAGGTAATTGAGTTACATGGTACCTTGTAGAGTGATTTGAGCTGACATATAAAGTGATAGGAAAATATATTGAAGTAAAATATTGACTACAAATCTGATAACCAGGTCTTGTCTAGAGATGAATGTCACCTGCAGTCATAGTTTAGAGACTTAGACAAAACTAAATAAAACTATTTTCTCTTTTATTCAAATGCAAATAAAGTAAGAATGGCTACCAAATCTAAAATTATGCATGCACATTTTCACAAACATATGACCTGAAGTAAATGAGTTTCATGTTATCAAAGCATTTTTTTCTGTTGAATGTCTGTTATTTGATCATAAGGATGAACAGTAAAGATAATAATTGACTAAAAGCTTCTCTTTCCCCATTAGTTGATTTGCTCATCACATGTTCCAATTGGTAAGCTGACTCACTTTTTTTTTCAATCCAGTCTTTCTAGTTTGGCTTCTGTCTTGACTGCAATTTCATTGCAGTCATTCCCATAGCAACCAGATTTATTTTGCAGATGCAGCATTCAGAGATATTAATGATGCAGCTGCCAGCAAATGTTACAGTAGAGAAAGGATTAGAAGAAAATGTTTGTTTTTTTGTTGGCACAAACCTTTTTATTTGTTCTGAAGAATTGGTACACTGTAAATGAATCAATAAGTTTGTAGCCTGATGTTATTTACTGAATTTTGATCTAAAATTTTTCCTTCGTGATGTTTGAGCCATGGGATTAATATTCACCATTGAATCAAATACAATGACAAAAAAGATTGTTAAAAAAAACATTTGACTAAAAGTACAATTTAGCAGGCACACTTAGAAAAGCAGTAGCAATTATCGCCCTCTTAAGAAAAAGTGATAGCAATTTGTCACTCACTTACTAAGTCGGCAATAACCAGTGCTTTATTTTTTTTGTATCTTACCAAAACAGTAACCAGCTTAGTAATTATTTTTTAACTTTAACAATTGAATTAAATTTCTTAAATAACAATGACAAGATTAACATGATCAAATAATAAATAAACTTTAAAAACACTTCTCTTGTCAAAGAAAATTTTATTTTATTTTTTATTTTTTTTTATTTATTTATTTTTTTTTACTAAGTGGGTGGTAAATTACTGGTGCTTTTTCTAAGCATGCTTAGGGAACAGTCAGTCAGTCAGTTAAGTGCCATACGTGATACATACTTGGGCGATCATGTTTGAAAGAGACATGACTGACTGGGCAGAAGATTATCCCGCAGTGGGTTGCCATTGCTTTCTGCAGTAGACTGGTTGCCAACCAAGGCTATAGAACCCAATCTGTCCTGCTATTTAACCCATAATTGGAAGGAATAGATGGATTAATACCTTTCCCAAGGGTATTTGCACGTAAGTGAATACAATGGATTCAAGTGGAATTCGAACTTGGCTCCCCAGTTTCTCGTTCTGAGCCGATATCCACTGTACCAAAAAGCACATCCTAGGGAACAGTAGTTGGGCGAAATCTTTTGCTTTTCACATTTAAGCTACAGACTTATTGATTTACATAGTTTTAAAAACCTGGGAATATATGGAATGTTATTACTACTGAGTTGGTTCTTTCGCCTAAACATCTAAAACTTGTTGAGTAGCTTTCGCCGCTGAAATAAATGGGCAAAGAGAAAAGGAAAGATACAGAGATGCTAGAGGGACAGTTTGGACACTGATTTTATTTTTTGGAGGTGGGGTTTCCAACGAACTCTTGTTGGGGAAATTCCTTCTTGAACAGTTTGGCATGTCTTTACCATCCAAAGTCCAACAGAGAAAGAGATAGTTTATTTTTGGCACCAGGCGGCCTCTCTTTTTGTGCATACGTCAATTGTCTTTCCTGTCAGAGGTCTCCTGGGAGATTTTTATGTTTGTTTTATTTCGTACTTTTATTTTATTTCGTACTTTTATTTAATCCCTACAAATATATTAATTGGCAGAGAATGAGAAATATCCTTTGTATATCTTGCTCTCGATATGTACTGTGGTTATCAAATTCTCAAAGCCCTCTTTGCTCATTGTGTGCCCTAGAGATTTAAATTCTGACTCTTACTATAAACATTATTTTTTGTTTCCATTTTCCTTAAGATTTGATTGCTTGCAGGCTTTGCCCATGCTATTCTTTTGGAGAACCATATTGCTGTTGTCTCCAATCACTTTATCTTTGATTGTCCAGCATTCAATACCATATAGGAAGATGTGATATAGCAGTTAAGAATTATTTTCTTTGTTCTTAATTAATTTTTCTGTTTTTTAATACTTTGCTTAGTTTTGGAGAGACATCTTTCACTATTCGAATATGCCTTCAAATAAAACCTCTCAGTATTTCAGGATAATGTTATTTACTTTAAAGTGTTTTTTTGTGGTTGTTTTTTGAAGTTTAAAAAAATTAATTATCAGATTTACAGTTAAATGCTAAAGAATAACCAGAATTTTAACAACATTCTGTGTTCAGATGTATAAATATCATTGTATCTCAAAACAATGTATTGAGATGTTAGAATTTCATTTGTTGTTCTGAACAAATGAAATTTATATTTGGTTTGGCCAGGAGGGAGAAACAAGAATTGGTGACACTTGAGTCTACCAGAAATATTAGTCATAGAAATTGGATGACAGTGAAACATTTCAATAGAGAAGCAAAGTGGAAACGTTGTGGTCATTCTTAATTTCAGTTAGCTCTTTTACTCTCATAAACATGAGGCGTGGCTTAGATTTCTGGTGTAGAAGTGGGCTGTTGGTGAAATTTTATCACATAAGTTTATAATTCTTTTTCTGTAAGTCATTGGTAGAAACAAATAATTTGATCACTAAATTGATATAGCCATAGTCAACTAACAATGCCTGTGAAAATTTTATTTTTTACTATTTTAATTTTCTGATGTATCTTAATTCTTAAGCCAATGATTAAAACTCCTTGCTAGTTCCATGACTATAAAATGTATAGAAATTCCCCTATTGTATTGATAAATATTTGAGCCTAACTACATTAATTTTTCCTGGTTGTGTGTGTGCTCAGCAGTGAGAGCAGAAAGAACAAACTCCAAGCTCAAAATAACTCTTTAACCCTTTGTTGCATATTGGTTACAATTGTATCCAATATACAAAAAAGGGTTAACAGCTTTTAATTGTGGTTGAAAGTGCAAAATAATATTTTATAGAAAGAGTTGAGTTTCCCAGTTAACAAAGTTCTTCTCTTGAGTAGATGTTTCATGAGGAACAGGAAATCTTTAGGTCTAGGTGCCAGGATGGGCCATGTGTCTTCTGCAAAAACAGTTGTTAGTAGTTCTTTGAGCTGGGCCTTTAAGGTAGTGGCCACTGAAAAAAGAATGTGGAAAAGAGGCCAAACAGAGCTCTGTCAGCATTTTTATGAGTTCTGGGACTTTTTGGTTGTTCCCTGATGATCACTTCCATTGTTGCTACTGCCCATATGCCATAATAGCCTATAAGTGAGATAGTCATTATATCACAAAATATTACAATGATAATCAAAATTGTGAATGCAGGTCATTATTTAAGAAAGTAAGAGGTTACAAATGTCAGTCAGTTAAGTGCCATACGTGATACACGCTTGGGGTGATCATGTCTCGAAAGAGATATGACTGACTGGGCAGATGATTATCCCACATTAGGTTGCCATTACTTTCTGCAGTATACTGGTTGCCAGCCAAGGCTATAGAACCCATTCTGTTCTGTTATTTAACCCATAACTGGAAGGAATAGACAGATTAATACCTTTCCCAAGGGTATTTGCGCGTAAGTGAATGCAATGAATTCAACTGGAATTTGAACTCGGCTCCTTGATTTCTCGTTCCGAGCCGATATCCACTGCACCACAATGCACATCCGATGCTTAATGTAGAGTTACAAATTGACAAGGTTTTTCATTTCCCTGAAGCAGATGCTGGTTTCTTTTTTTCCTTTTCTCTTCATTTCCCTGAAAAATAAACAGCACCTTTGATAAATCTTCTGTCTATTCACACAGGAATGGTCCATGATTTATCTTAGGTAGTTGCAAGGTATAAAGTATGTGCTAACAAACAAGCAGAATTATAATATTATGATGGTAACTTTTGTCTGGATTTTTCTTGTAGCTTTCTCAGCTTCTTGATGAACTACCAATTAACAGATTAATTATCTTGCTACTATTAGCAGATTAATTGATGATGTCTCTGTTGTTAGATATTTAGTATTCTTCCTGTTAAAATAGGTGTTGTACTGATAACAATATTCTTCATTCAACAAATTGGCTTCTCCCTTTTTTTTTTTTTAAATGGCTGCCATTGAAACCAGATATGTGCTGCTTATATCATGGCTCTCTAACAAAATAGTTGTTTCTGTCTTCTCTGAAAGACACAAATTCTTATGCAAGTCCCGCCACAATTTCCTGTCCTTTGGTTAAAATTTGTCTTCTTGTTATCTCTCTTAAACTCTGTTTTACCATTCATTTACTCAACCTCACCAAGTAGGTTATTCCTTATTTTCCTCTGTACTGTGAGTATTAGATTTTCTAAGCACTCTTTCCTCATTATGCACCCTAGAAATTTTAACTGTCTCTTCCTGATGTTAAGTGTAAGTTTGTTTTTTATTTCCATTTTCTCTAAAACTTTGTAACTTATGTTCAGTCTATAGTATCCTCAGCATCCTTCTTTAGTACCATATTTTTGTTGCTTTAAGTCTCTTCATCTGGGAAATTGCCCAGTATTCATTGCCATATAGGACTGATATTTCTATCCTTTGTAAAAGAAATTCTTCCAAATGTCTATTGTTCCCTGTTTAAGATGTGGTTTCCGGGTTTTCTCTTTTCCAATCTTACTCTTACGTAGCCCCCTGCGCAACAGTGGCATTACTGCTTTGCTTGGGGTGATTTGATTAAAAAAAAAAAATATTCAAATTGTTGTACTTGTTTGATTTTGGTATCTTTAATATGTAACTTGTGTGTTGGGCTGTTCCTATTTGCTAACAACCATGCATTCTACTTTCTTGCAATTAACGTTTTGTCCTTTTTTCTTACTCTCATTCACTAACTACTGTAGAAGTTTTTGTGGTTTCCTTTCTATGTCTGCTATCCAGACTCTCATCTTCATATCTTATGTTAAGATGGTAGTTGCCAGTAATAAATCTTAGTAGGACTTTTAATTTTCTTGGAATAGCGTCACTGTATAGGCTGAATAAGTCTGGTGAGAAGATATCTCCTTGTCTTAAACTTCTTTTTATTTTTGTATATCTCCTGAAATCCTTTTCTATCCATATGCAGGTGATTTACTGCCAGTATAGGTTCTAGTTTATTCTTCCCAAATATGTTTACTAAGCAGTTCTAACGCGTCTTTGTGACATACTTAATCAAATGCTTTTGCATAATCTATAAAACACATCCTTCTGCATAGAGAAACTTTCCTCCTGTCAGCCATCAGCATGGCTGATGCAAATCCTCTTGAGTGCAACACACTGCCTTCTCTTTGGCATCACTTTTCAGCTGACTTGAAGTGGAACAAATATATTGGATCTAAAGCTGGATCTAATGCTAGGAAAGCTGAGTTTCTGTGTTGAACCAGAAACTATTTTTCTTTTCATTTGTTACAAGTTCTTATCCTAAATTTACCAATATTTCACCTTCCTTGTCTACTTTGACATTTAGGTCTTCCAGGACAATCGTAATTTCTTGTGATTTATATTGAATCTTGGTGTTGTCTAGCATAGATTAGAACTTTTCAGTTTCCTCTGTGCTATATGCATAAACAACTATGATGGATATGTTGGAAGGCTTTTCTTTCAGTTTAACTATGAGAATTCTTGCAGAGATTTTACAGTGTCCCAGAACATGTTTCTTCATGCCTTCATTTAGTATCAATCATACTCCTTTCATTTTTACTCTCCACCTGCTTAGATGATCCTGTGTTTATAACTGATGGAATCTTCATTGTTTGCTCACCTTGTTTCACATAAAAAATGCAAGTATTGATTTATATATGGTTTTTAACATAGGATTTTTACACACTCAAAGCTATTTTTAACCATTGATCTGAGAAAGTGGTTGTATACTACTGACAGTTTAAATATTTCTGAATGGGTTTGGTGGCATGTATAACATCTATATGAAAGTCTTAATCTGATATGGCTATTTAAGAACATGACTAGATTTTTAGGCTAATATTTTCATTTTGTAATCTTTTTGTGGTGTTAGATGAAACTATCCCTAGCACAACCTATTTTATGTTCAGTTTCCTTCAGTTAAATTTTAATGAAAGCTTGAATTTCTGTTTTGTATGTTTGAATTTTTTTTTCTTAGAATAATGTAATTTACTGTGATTCAAATAACATTTTTAGCAATATTTTTATCCTTAGAGATTTGCGGCTGTTGAACAGTACCTGCTGAAATTATTTTTGTAACAAGTTCACATATTTTGGTCTAGACAAGCAAAATTAATTTCTTTTGGCAAATGTTTTAAACCTTCAGTATGCTGTTATGGTTAAAGTGTTCTAGAAGTAACAAAAATAAAAAATCTCCAAGTGAAAAGCTGAAAATCAGCCCTTCACTGTAGTGAGAAGACCACCTGTTCTGTTTTTCAGGGTGCTTGGTTTATATGTAAGTCAGAAAGTCAGTGGCTTGTTAAAGAAGAACAGAAATTTGCATGATATTCTTTATGTAAAGTAAGAAGTCACATGAGCCTATCTTTTTACTGGCAGATAACACACGCAATGTATTGTCACTTGTTTAGACAAGGTAAGTCCCCATTTTCTTCACCACGGCCATGTGAGATTCTATTATGCAACTCAATGCTTTCACAATAAAATTGCATTAACCAACCAATGTTATCAAAATTCTCCCTGATTTATATGACCATTCCATTCAATACATCTGTTTCATTATTTAGCACACATCAGTGATAGGCTCATGTGACTTCTTGCTTTATATAGAGAGAGCATCATGAAAATTTCTATTCTACTTATCATTGACTTTCTGACTTGCATATTAGCCAGGTACCCTGAAAAAACAGGACAGGTGGTTTGTCACTACAATGTAGGGCAGATTTACGGATTTTCACTTGCAGAATTTTTATTTTTATCACTTCTAGAACACTTTAACTACAACAGCTGAACATACTGAAGGTTTAAAAAATTTACGAAAAAGTGAGTTTAATTAAAGGTTTCATGTCTTTCAACATTATACATGGAGAAGGGCTTTATGGTGACCCAGTTAATACTGATCGGGTATCAACTTGTATGGCGTCTATCAGCTACAATTTTTCTCATCTTAATTAACACACTGCAACTCTTTCGACAATTTATATCCCAATAACAGATAACTCCCAGTTCACCAGCAATCTATGCTCTTCTATAAAAAAGCAAGCAAATGCACCAACTGTTTTACTCTTGTAAGAAATATGGTCACACACACACACACACAGTTTTAGGCAACAATCATTTGTTTCTCTCATTGTGATATAATTACATCATGTTTTTTTATCTGATTTTTATATATATATATATATATATATATAATCTCAGTTGAGTGTCATACATGATACATACTTGAATGATTGTCTCAAAAGAGATAATACTGACTGAGCATAAGATTTTCCCACAGTAGATTGCCATTACTTTGTGGTAGACTGGTTGCCAACCAAGGCTTTAGAATTTCCTGTTATTTAACCTATAGCTGGAGAGAGAAGATATGAGATTAATACCTTCCCCAAGGGTATTTGCATGTAAATGAAGGCAACGAGTCCAACTGGAATTCAAATTTGACTCTTCAATTTTTCATTCTGAGCCAATATCCACAGCACTGCAATACACATCCCACCCAGAAAAACTCAGATTCTATCCACTTTCATCCTATTTCCAATCAACAAAAAAAGTGAACACTCTTCCTCAGGTGCTAGATCTTAGCCACAGATCATTAGTAAGTAACAATAGTTCAGGGTATCCTAATTCTGTTTCCTAGTCCAGATTTCATACTGGGATGTAGTTTTAGGTCATACCTAAGACCCACTTTCCACTACCCTCAAAAGAAAATCAATATATCAACCACAAATTCCCTATCACTTCCTTGCTGACTGCCAATCCTTTTATCTTCTAAGCCTGAACTTCTAGAAGCTTTTTCTTTGATATTGTGTGGCTTTAGTCTTTTCTAAGCCTGTTACTTCTAATTTTGACAGAATCTTAAAATATGACCACCTGGCAAAGCATCTGCATCCAATTTCAACCCTGCCTTTTGCATTCCTCTGGATCTGGAATATGCAAATATTCCCTAAGTTTCCTTTCATTGGCTTCATCTGTATTTTCTTCCTAAAGGGCTATTAATTCTAACATCATGACTTTTATATGGTCTTATCCAAATAAATAATCATTTTTAGATATAGCTGTGTCTATATTATTTGCTCTAGAAATTTTAGCTGCATGCCTATATCTGTTTTTTTTTTTTTTTTTTTTTTTCCTTTACCATTCTAAGGCTGAACTGTAGACTGACACTTTTCTTTCTCTGTTGTATCTTTGCTTTTTTTTTTTCTGCTCTGACAAAATTCATCAGCTTTTTATTAGGCTCATATCAGTTTCTTTGGTAAATCAAGACTATTGCTGCAATTGATCTCAAAGCTTTATTATGGCATTAACAGTAATACCCTTCACTCAATGTATTGGGGCATCCGTTCAGTACATGTTGGAGAAATCCTCTCTTCAGACACAACAAAGTAGAGACTCTTTCAACTTGTGTGAAGGTTTGCTGGATGAGTTAATGTATAGCATACTGGATGCACAAAGAAACTTATTACAGGGATAAGCAAATGAAAATCTGAACAGAAAAATCTTCCTTCCCAACCTCTATTTTGTCCAGGCCCTCTGCCGAATGAAGGCCGCTCTTTTCGGTCTGCCGAGTGAAGGCCGCTCTTTTCGGTCTGCCGAGTGAAGGCCGCTCTTTTCGGTCTGCCGAGTGAAGGCCGCTCTTTTACTAGCTCTAATTTCTTTCACTCCTGTTCTGTCTTCAAATTGAATATTGTGTTTATGATTTTTCATTTTTTTTTCTCTCCTTCAGATATAAGATGTAACCGTAATTTCTACTCCAACAGCTTCTTCTCTCGTGCTTCCCGCTTGTGGAATTCCCTTCCACATGTCTGCTTTCCTGACAGCTACAATCTCCAGGAGTTTAAATGTAAGGTCAATAGACACCTCCTATCACACTAACTTGCACCTATTCTTCCAACACTTTCACCATCTACCCAACCCTCATTCTCGGTATCCTTACCCGCCTATCACCCTCCTTCTGACATTTCCTATATCTAACCATTCTTTCTCACCACTTTCCCCTCTATGTAACCCCCTGCGCAATAGTGGCAGTGAAATGCCTGGCTCGGGGTGAAACGATTATAAAAAAAAAAAAAAATTGGGATAGTAACCTAGGCCTGATTGACTTAGTCACTGTTCATTGAAAGCTTTCATGCCTTTCATTTTCTCCCTATTTGAACCTCAATTCCTGCTTCAGCAACTTTATGATCTTTTGAATTTCTATATGGGATCACCTCCCTTGTCCTCACCAATTTAAATTCTTCAACTTGCCGTTTTAAGAGTTGCAATGTGTTAGATATTTCATACAAAGCTGCACTGTTCAAGCTCCTCAGTAGACTGAGCCATCTTTTCAAATAGCCACAAATTTTCTTCTCTATAGTCACAACTGTTAATGCCACTTCATATAATGTCAAAGGCCACAAAATCTTTGGCAAAATGGTATATTGATATAGCCATGTTTTAAAATAGCCCGGTAGACCTAACTTGTCCACTTTACTAAACATTGCTTAGAGACCTAAAATACATTTCTGAATAGCATTTGTAACTTTTAAATCAGCACTGAAACCACTTAAATGTTTTTCCTTTTAACAAGATTATGCTTCCTGAAATCTTAAAATGGAACTTCCCTATCACAATTGCTCTCTTCAATACTAATGACTCAATACTAATGACCTTGATGTTGTTGATGTAAACTTTCTTTTTGCCCAAGTCATTATCTTGTTTAAATCCTGTAATATTAATTGACATCCTGGGACAGACAATGTAACTCTCAAGTCATTCATATATGCATGGATTAGGTTGTATTCTATTTCTCATCAGTGGAACTCTAGCCTCAACTTCTGCTCATCTCTTGTATGATTTTTAGTTTATATTATCAATCCTTATTAAAAATATTGATAAGTTGTTTGGCAAAGGTCAAATTTTGTTATGCAAACAAATTATTGATAATTTGTTTGATGATCAGTTTGAAGTATGAATTTTTTTCCTAATATCATCCTGTAAAATTTCTTTACAGCAAAAATTATAGCAAGCACTTCCTTTTCAATTTGACTATAGCATATTTGTGTATTTGCCAAACTTCTTGAAGTGTGGGTGACTGGTTTTACGGTACTGTCTTTGATTTTATGAACTATGACTGCTCTCATGTATTTGCTTACATTTGATGCTACTCTTATCTATCGCTGACCTAAATATTCAATATTATCCATCAAGAACTGATATTTCTGTTAACTGATTTTGAATCATACAGTCTCTGAAATACTTATTGAACCAGTTTAACATGCTGTATTTTTGTAGCACTCTTAATAAGTATATCATCTATGTAAGCAATGGCACTGTCTAGTCCAGCCAACATAGTATCCATCCATTATTTGTTGGAAAATACCTGAGGCTACTTTTATACCAAAAGGTAATCTCCTAAACTTTTGGAGTCCTTTATGTGTATTAATAGACAAATACTTCTGGCATTTCTCATTCACTTTAATTTGAAGATATTCCTCAGATAGGTCAATTTTCAAAAAATATTACCACCATTTATATTGGCAAATATATTCTCTGGAGTTGGTAAGAAACATACATGTGGGAAGGGGCAGTCATTCAACCCAGTTGAAAAATCTGCACATAAACAAATCTTATTTTTCTTAATATAAACCACAGATATAGCTCATTCTGAATAATCTGTTTTTTTTTTCTTCTCAATAACTCTGGTTTTCTAACCTATCAACTTAGGTGTTAATTAACTCCAATGCAGCAAAAGGTATATTTCTTTTAAGCTTTAAAACTGGGTCACATTTTCTTTGAATTTCAAAAATCCCTTTGACTTTGTACATTTTTCCAATTCCTTCAAGAAAATATTTGTGAATTTATTTTTTAGTTTACTCAGTGTTTCTTTAACTTTAATCTTTTTCTCTATTGAACAATTAATTTTTTCACAGAATGAATTAATCGAACTGATTCTATAGTTTAAATAATTCTAGCTTATAAATTCAAGTTGGAATTTTCTTAACACATAAACATCTGCTTTTTTAGTTTTACCTACAGGAGTGATGTTACATGTAAGTTTCTATAGAAAAATTGATTTCTTGTCCAATATTTCTCTTGCAACTTTGTCAGTTATTTTTCACGTCAGGCTTGGCACTTCTGTTCCAAGTTTGTTCCTCAATAATTGTAATATTTCTACAGGTGTCCAATTGAAATTTCACTGTAGTGTTATTCCTTTTTTACTGTCAGGATTTTTCTATTTGAATTTTCCAGTTTTTTATTGGGTAGCACTACTTTCAGCAAGTTAATTTGTGTATTTCTTTTGCTTTTTGATTGCAGGAGCTTTGTTTGTGACATGTTTTTCCACACAACATTTTTTGGTTTTAAATGGACAGTCCTTTCTGAAATTAAACATACCACAGCCATAGTATAGCACAGCCACAGCATAGCATAGCATTTTGGCAGTATTTTTCTTTGAGTTTTTTTTTCTTTTGGTAGTACTATCATTTGTTAAGCAACTTGTATGTTTGACTTGCTATTTTATTTGATTTTTCACTCTATCATACCCTAAATTGACAATTTTTTGCACTCTTCCACAATAGCCTATATTGTTAACTTTGAATTCTGTTCAGGTTTTGTAAGGATTCAAGAGCATATTTCCAACTCATAGCTTGATGTTAGACCTTTAATGAAGATTAGATTTTTAAATTTGTCTGGGATAATTTGACCAGTTTAAATTTCTCTCACTCGCAGTTGACTTGAAGGATGAAGATTTTGTCACATGCCAGTAAAGTTCATGCACTGCCAATGTGTTTAAAAATGTAAATTCTTTTCACCCCAAATTTTTCAAAATATTGACCCAGTTTTGTTAAATGACACTTTTTATGTTCAGCAAGGCACAATTTTCATAATTGCTGGACTTTCTTTTCATCCAACTATCCTTGATATTCTTTTCTGAAAAATGGCCTTGTATCTTCTAAACTATAACAGAAATGTAATGTTTTCTTCTTGGACATAATTAAATTCACTAATTGAGTTAGTGACCGAGTCTGGCAAAAATGAAATTCACACATTGCTTGTTCCAGGATAGCCTTCAACTGTTATCAATATTCAATTCATTCCTGCAGCATTTGTTGTAACAGTTGATGAATAATTATTTTCAATACTTCCATAGTGTATTAATTTTGTAAAAGTACTCCTTAACTAGGAAGAAGTTATTTTTTTCCTCATAGCTGTATGTCATACATCTTTAGAATTTATCAACTTCTGTGTCACTCTATACATGAACTCCACAAAATTCTTTTCTATGAATTTTAAGTTTTCTTCACCAGATATTTATGCTAAGTGAGAGAATTTTTTTTTCCTTTTCGTGTGTGAATTTGAATCCTCATCACCAATATTGTCTTTGTTCAATTCAATGAAAATAACACAATGAATTATAATGTCGCTTGGAGTTGAGTCTTACTGAATTCTGTAGTAAGGCTCACTCCTGATTGTCTATTCTCAACCTCAGTATATCTGCTATTTGGAAGAGTCCAGGTCACATTCATTAGTGATAAATGCAAAATAGTTACATTTGAATGCAAGAAAATATGTAAGAAGACTAGTGGGAGAAAGGAAAAATGCAAGATGTGCCAAAAAGATAAAATTTGGTCATGGACACATAACGCTGTAGAAGAGAATTGGCAAAAGTTGATGGAAACCTAAACAACAAAAACTATTAGTTTACGACTGTTTAATCTTCTGCCAGACTCTAAAAGTATAGAGATTTTTCAGCATGACTGTGATGATCCTTGCCGCACTTCATATACAACAAAATGGTTACTTGTGGATGATGTTCACCTTTTCAAAGTCCTGATCTGAGTATAATTGGACTATTGGGGTAGGAACTTGAAGAAAGAAGTACTTCAACATAAACTGTGCTATCTCTAAGAGCTTTGGAATTACTACGAAAAATAGGGAAAAAAATTCCTAATGAGAAGATCTAAAACTTGTTCCATTCAAACCAAAGGCATCAACACTAATTAATAACTCTATACTTTGATGTTTTGTACTTTTTGTAATGATAAATAATAAAGACTACTTTTTAATCTTGAGAAAAGAGCTGAAAGGTAAAATTTTCACTGGTGGCCAGTATTTTTGCATGGCCTTCTCTCAGTATCCCCTATTTAGCATTAACAAAAATGCAGTAACTTGTTTCTCTGGCCCTCAAAGATCATAAAATGTACTGAAAAAAGCACACTGTTAATCACTTTTGATTTTGGAGTAAAAATTAAAAAAGTAACTAACTTAATAAAGTTTCTCATAATTTTTGCACATCAGCATAATTCTATGAAGGGCCAATACTTTACTCCATCCAATGTAGTTCTACATTCATCATTTGAAAATTATTGCTGAGAAATTAGTTTTCATGCACTATACCAAACTCACATATTTCTCTTAGTGATGCTAACTTAAAGGTTGTAGTGTGGTATCATATCATTTATGTTTTCAATATTCTCTATTTTTTTTCTCTGTTCACATTAGCAACGTCATCTTCAAATATTTTCTTGCTGGTCAAGCCACTTTTCTTGCTTAATTTCAAGTTTCTTTTTATAACTTCTTTAAAAGCATTTTCCCTTGTTCTTTCCAAGGTTTTCATTTTCTGTTTCAATTGTTCTGTGATTTCTATTCAACATTTTATTGTTCCCAAATAACTTTACAATATCTTGTTTCTCTTTTGAGATCATGTTTCTCATGACCCATGACAATCTTTATATATCTGAAATTAAGCAATAAATATCAATAATTATACTATTATGTATTTATTTAGAACAAGAACGACTCTTGAGTTTTATAATAACATCTCCTGCCACCAAATAAGTTATTGCAAATATTTCTAATAAAAATTGTTATTAAAAGCTGAAATTCATATGGCATATTTATCATGAGTATATTTGGAAGATTTTATCAACATTAGCCATTTTATGAAAAATGAACTAGCTTAATAAAATCTGATATCATGTAATAAATTAAAATGAGGAAAAATTGCTGTTTTTTGTTTTTTTAATGTGCCCATGTAGTATTGAGCTGATGAAGGGATTTGCAATTTGGTTGAATCTTGAATGCAATGAAAATATTTAATCTCTAATCCTCCTTGAAATGAATCCCCATGGCAACAAAACGCCTCCCAACCCTTTATTTCATTCTTGACCTCCTTTGTAAAGGAAGGAAAAAAAATGCTTCTTTGGTACAATTCAGTTTTATAGCAAAGATTTTTTTTTTTTTTTTCAGAAAATAAAGAAGTGCAGGGCATTACTGACAACTAATGGAATGTTTTGGAAATTTGGTAAGGCATTAAAATTCTTTCAAGATCATAAATTCTTAAAGTAATTAGATTGATTGCAAAGAGTGAATTTCAGCTTGTAAATTGTTCTTTCTACCAGATGGGTGCAACATTGGAATAGTCAGAATTTGTGAATGACTGTACTAGAATTTTGTTAAAAGAATAAGATAATTGGAGTAAGTGATTTATTTATTTGATGTGTTTTTGGTAATCAATTTTTTTAATGTGGCAGGAAACGCTGAAGTTATATAACTGAAAAACGATTGCATTCAATTTGAATTTAGGAAAGTCAATTTGAGGTCATATATAAAATTGATATGAAACTTGGGAAATGACTTTATAATCAAACAACAGCAAATTGAAAATATCTTGTTTTGAATTTGAGCATTTATTCTTTGGTTCTCTTAGCTAGAGATTTATGTTGAGATTGAAATTGATTTTCTTTCATTTTTTCTGTAATTTTAAAATAAATAATTTTCATAATTCATCAGAATTTAACCTCCAAAAATGAAATCCTTGGAGATTAGATGAATGCCATTTGCCATTTTATTGTATTCCTTCTGTGTACCTTTTTACTGTTTAATTTCTTGATTATCACAATTTTGGTAGTAACTTTTTTCTTGTTTCTGAAATAATAAAAAATTATTTTTGAAATTAGACATTTTTTCAAATGGAAATAATTAAGTTCTCTACTCCTGTTGAAAGTTAATTCATGGTATTTTTTCATTGTTTAATTTTTATTAAAAATTGAATAACTGATGGAAAGTTGAGATGAAGATCTGACCTTGTAAAAATATTTGACTCGTCCACAAAAAAAATCGAAATTAAATGAAGAAAACAGATGAAGTGCAAATTCAAAGTTTTCATATTCCATAAATATTTTCATATTCCATAAATATTTTCATATTCCATAAATATTTTCATATTCCATAAATATTTTCATATTCCATAAATTGCTGAGATAATATATATATTATTGATTTTCTGCACTATTGTAAGAACTGCAACCTTGAAACTTCTGAATATCATTTGTTATGTCTTTGTCTATGAGTATATCAAATTTGATTAAAATCTGATCACTCCTTCTATAACTCGATTTTTTTTTATTATTGATTTTCAATATTTATCAGAGGTACCTCGACACAAAACCTAGCTAAGAACACTCGCAGATGCTTATAGTACAACTGTGTAAATTTTCAAGAAAATTGGTTCAGCCGTTTCGGAGTCTATAGGTAATGGACACACACACACAGAGACAAAGTGCCATATATAAATAATTTTAGATTAGATTTATATAGGGTTTGATGGGTAAATTGACACCATTTTATATTTTTAATTCTGCACACACATGTTGTTTTGGTTAACTAGTGTCAGCTGGACGCTGTGTGCGTGAGAAAAAGAGCACTATGACACAATTCACTTCACCAGAAATTTGGAAATGGCCTACTGTACTGCTTGGCATTCTCACAGGAAGCTCAAATACAAACATTTCAGATTGTTTAAGAGAAAATTTGAGGATGGTGCAGAGGATTTGGAAAGTGTAGGCTAAGACTAATGGTGAATACAAAGGTGTTTGGAGTGATCACTAGTTATGGTGACATTATGTCTCTATTCATCTTCCCATTAGACTCATCCAACTCTTTGATCCTGGGCATGACAGTAAACTGCATTTGGCAGCAAGGCCTTTGATTGGGAGGTTGTGAGGAGCATGGAACCACCTCTTAATTGCTGTTCTCAGGTCCACTCTGACCCAGAGTGGTAGCACTTGTTAGGGTCCCAGCTATGGGCAAATAGTGTTTTGACTCCAGTTTAGGCATTAACTATGAAAGTATGAAAATAGACTTTTATAGAAAAATATATCAATAAAAATAGACTTTTATAGAAAAATATATCAATAAAAATAGACTTTTATAGAAAAATATATCAAATATCTGAAATATTGAAATACTAGTTTAATTCTAGTTTTACTTATTTTACTTATCCATTGCATACTGTATATAAATCTATTTATACAATATTACAATGTCTGAATATTGCTGCCTTATCATATATAATAACTAGTGTACATGTACTGTCAAAAAATGATTGCAATATTAAAGTAATTTTGCACTTACATTGGCTATATTTTCTAAGATTTTTATCTATGCTTCTAATAAAAGTTTGATTTTTAAATCAGTGAAATAACTGTTTAAAGAAAGCTAACAGAAAAAAAAAATTAGCAGTCTGGCCTCTCCTACTTAATAGCAAGATATTTCATTGTTATAACACCAAGAATGTTCACTAAAAGGTGTCTAGTAATTCTTCATGTTACAACAACAAAGGGAAACTCAAGCTGCAGATAGGATAATTATAAGGAGTGCTAAAAAAACCCAAAATCTTGGCCAGAGCCACTTCCTAAAATCAATCATCAAACATCAGAACACTGATTTTCAGAAGTAGATTAGCCTAAAAACTTTTCCGTATTTCCTTGATCATATTGTCTTATATATTTATATTTTATTTGTTATCCATTCATAGTTGTACCAACATAACAAATTTAGTCCAATGAAGTCCTGAAGGACAAAGCCTGTCACAAGTAACCTTTTCCACTTTGTCATACAATTTCTCCAATATATAGCAAACTATATATATATATATATATATATATATATATATAAGAAAAAAAGAAAACCGTTGGTTCCACCAAATAACAATTTACCAAAAGACCTAAATACCCTTAAACAAGATAAAACCTAAAACAAGGACAGCAATAAAAAGAAAAAGACCTAAAGGTAAACATCCACCTACTCACAAAGTCACACTAGATTATCTAGACACATCAAAAACGCTTCAAGAGTATATAAAAAAGATAGTACCAGTATATATAATCTTTTTTTTAGTTTTTCTTTGAAATTTAGAAAAAATATCCTAAACAAGTTTGATTTTCAAATGAAATGATTCATTTCTGTTAGAAGATCCTCCTCTATAAGTAGTCAACTTTCCTAATTTCTTTCAGAGTTCAAATAGACATGTATTGTTGACATGGGTGGGAGAAAAGCCTTCAACTTGTAAAGCAGCTAGCTACAACTTCAGGGCGGTTCCTCTCAATCAGTCTGTAATCTGATAGCCTTACAAAAAAAAAAAACAAATAAACCCAAAATAAAGTGTCCTGGTTATTTGTGTGGGCAGTGGCACCCTGAGAGAAACAGAATTCAGTCACACCATGTTTAGAACTTTTTTTTTAATCATTTTATCCTGAGGAAAGCAATAAAACTACTAAGACACAACATGCTACTGAGTGTGAAAGAATGTGGGGGGAGGGGAAGAGAGAACAATAAACAGGAATTAATAATTCAAAATATTTTGAAGATCAAAGTTGACTGGAAAGCAAGAAATAAGTTTCACAAGCAAGAAATGTAAGAGAAAAACTTAGTTACATCTAGCTATTTCAACCGTGAAATGATGAGACCTATCTGCCATTCTAGTACTATGCTTAAGTTCATAAATCAAAAAGTGTGCATGTAAAAAAAAAAAAAAGGAGTCTCAAAAGGATGGTTTTCTGTTGATACCACTATTTTAAAAGCAATTCATAGAATTGTAATAAAACCTAAACATATTTTGAAAATGAATTTGTTTTGGTCCTGACAATTTATAACAAAAATATTAAACACTTTATTATATTGTTTTTTGGAATGGTTGACAAAACATCGGCTAATTGCCAGTTGATTTGAATTTTCTGATTTGTTCACATTTTAATAATTTAATAAATGTTTATAAGTTTATGATTAAAAAATTGTTTTTTATATTTATTTCTTTAGAAATTGGTAAATGATAAATATTGCATTAGTTTTTAGAATGTTGTAAATATAAAATGATTCTTGTAAGTAATCTGTGCAAGGTTCCTTCAAGATGCGGGTGACTGTGGTTCTCCACAACTTTATTTTTAGTTGTTAGCAGTGTTTTTATTTTGTTATCTCTCCTAATCCCTGTTCTGTCAATCATTTATATAAGCTAATCATATTGATTCTTTACTACTTTTCTATGTCGCTGTTGCTTTTTAACTTGTTAAATTTTTTTAAGCCCTCTTTCCTCATTATTTACCCTAGTAAATTCAGTTGTCTTTTTCTAATCCTAAGTATAAGTGCCCTTCTTGTTTCCTTTTCTCTAACTCAAAAGACTTAATGGATGAGATTTTCTTTAGCATAGACAGTGGAATAAGAATTTACCCATGTGGATTTAATAAAGGGTTATGTTTGAAATTCAGTTACCAACTAGAAGAATGTTAAATGAAACATTGTCATGACAGCAAGATTAGAATATTAGTCTTAGTAAATAAGTACAGAATAATAATACCTAATCTAAAAGAATTCAGATAAAAACTGAATAATTATTTTGGTACATTGTTACATCAGCCATTCCACTTGAATCTTTCACAGTTCCTTCTCTGTAAACTGTACAAGCAATTTTTTTTTCTAATTTAATTCATATTTTAACATTTTGTTTTCAGTAAAAATAGCATAAAATTATAAAAATGTTGCTTATTTTCTTTCATTTTTAACATTAGAATCAATAAAAAGATGCCATTTTTTTCCTTACCAAAATTGCAAGCTGGTATGATAGCTGTCATATAATCAAGTGAATAAATCTGTCTGTTTACATCTCATTGTTTTGAAAACTTAATATTTTTACTTCTCTTTACAAATACATGCTGCAAAATAAAATCCTTACATTTACCTTGATAAAATACCTGAGTGTTCATAAAGTTTTTCTTTTGTCTTAATAATACAGCCTTTTTACAGATATATTTTATTTATATGTAAATTATTACATAAAATTATATGTATACGTATATTGTGATTTTTATGTCAACATATATCTGTGTATGCAAAAGTTTCAACAAGTAAAAACAAAAAAAAAAAAAAATAGACCATTACAATTTCCATTCCAACATCTACTGAATGAAAAATCTAGACAAGCCCATCAGGTTGTATGGTGTAGCAGGCACTACCCAACCCCCAAAAATCCCACCCCCATGAAAAACATGTGAACTGATTGTTAGCCTGCAACTTTATTCTTATTTACATCCTCTAACCAAAAAAAAAAAAAACAATTTCTGGCAACATGCTTGAATATAGATAGATTCTTTTATTGGGAGTCAAAAATTCAGAAAGAATGTTTGCTTTATTTATTTATTTTTTTTAAACAAATATTTTTTCTGTGCCTTCCTTTTTACTAATATAGATTTAACATTCTTTGGATTTTGGAATTTGAAGAGAAGATAATTTGGTTGTTTCAGTGCCTAGTGGATTATTGGTCATCACTGATTATTGAAGTTGGAATGACTAGACCAGGGCCTTCGCTATATTAACCATTATGGTTAATATAGCAGCGGCCCTGACTAGACTCTTTTTGATGGGTAAAACAGGGAAGAACATTCATTTTGGTTGGTAGAATTTTGATAAAATGGTGTAAGACAAGGAATCGAAATAATCAAATGAATGGCCTTGCCTGCCTTCTTAACAGGTAATGGTGATATTAGCTATTTCTTCATAAGGAAACATTTAGCATTCATTGACTGCAGTGTAAACAAGCACTATTTACACTGCAGGCAATGAATCTGGTCGAATCTTATTTTATTTAAAATTTATAAAACTTTCTATCAAAACAATTTTTCAGGAAAATAACTTTTTCAAGTTGAGTAATCGTTATTGTTCTTTCCAGTCTTGATTGGGCTTCCAAACTTTTTGTAGTGTGGAATGTCAACATCTTCATTAGCCTCCTTTCAAGTTATGTGTGCTCTTCATTTTAGTTGTTGAAAGTCCTCAACTGATGTGGTTCTGTTATGTTTCTTTAAGGCACCATCAAAATGCATTTGCACAATGTAAAGATAGTATTTTGTTTAATCTTAAAAGTTAGTTTTCCTCCTTTTACACACACACACACACATATATATTTTCCATTTGTAATCAAGTTATTTCGCTATCCAGGTTTCTACCATGAGTCGTGTCTTCAGGCAATTTGTAATAAAAAATTAAAAATCGCCTGAAGACACGACTCATGGTAGAAACCTGGATAGCGGAATAACTCATTTACAAATGGAAAATATTCAAAAGTTCTACAATACAATTGTATCGAACACTTTTTAATACAAATGTGTACTGGTCTAACCTTATTATGACCAAAAACTAAGTATTATTCTCTCTCTCTCTCTCTCTCTCTCTATATATATATATATATATATATATATATATATATATATAAAATTTTCTTTAATCAGTATCACTCCATGCAAGGGAGTAAACCCACTAAGAGACAAGGGGTTACTGGATATGGAAGAATTAGGAACGGAAACATTGAATGGGAAGAGGAAAGTAATCAAGAAGATAGATTAAAATTGCATTTAAATTTTTTACAGATTGAATTTGGCTGGAAAGCATGGAGCTGGAAGGGAATTCCACAAGCAAGAAGTGTGAGAAAAACTGTTAGTTTAAAATTTCCAGCTACATCTATCAAGCTTAAATGTAAATTTATGATCTCGACACCAGCCTAGTACTGTGCTTAAATTTAAAACATCTAGGTACCATAGCTCATCCAATCAATTACCATAAAAGTATTTATAGAAAGACACAGAGACAACCTTACGATGGCGGGAAGGAGACTGAAGCCAAGCTACCAGATCAGGATCAATGATATTGCTGATTCTTCTGTATATGCTGTAAAATACAAAACTGATTTATTCATTAGAAACAAATTTATAATCTATAATTGAATACTGTTTTAGTAAACTTCAGCTTAAGCTGTTATGTAGGTATTTTTTATAAAAAGGATAGCGAATTGCTATTAGATTAACTGTTTATAGAAGGAAATTACTGGAAAGTAATTGAAACTCATCTGAAGCAAGTTGAATATCTAATGCTACTTATGCCAATGACATTTCCACTGAGCTTCTCTACGGCATATGACTTCATTGAACTTTTTAATGTGTTTGTTCCTTTCAAACTTATATTTAAATTGGGATCATCGGGAGAGAACGTGCACCGTTTCGGGGCCTTCCTCTCATACATCTGCAATAGCCTTTCAAATTCTTGAAATAATATTTTATAATCTTTCAGCAGTCTTTGGAGTAGCCAATGGCAGTCTTTTATTTTTATAAACTATCAATATTATGTTTACAATATTTATAAAAAAAATATTCTACTATAGATGGTGAGTTCTGATATACATAGATATTTCCTTTGTCAATAATTTTAACATCTTTTTTTAAATTTATCTGGCATTAATTTTTTTTTTTTTTTTTTTTAGAACACAGCACTTAGTTATGTTTTCCTTACAAGAGTGATGCGGGTATGAATTCTTCCAGAAAGCACAATTTAAGTCTCGAATGCAGAAACCAGTAGACATAAATTTACACTGTTTTTTTAAAAAAAAAAATGTCTACTCAAACATGTGTATTGACTAAATATTTAAAATATAAAGAAATGAAAACCAAAATTAATTTCAAAATCACTTGATGAAAATAATCTTGATTGGATGAAAAGAGATTTAATAAACAAAAGTTGGCAAGCTAAATAGTTTGGAGGTCAAATTTGTTGGTTCTTTGGACATAACTCAAGTCTCGCAGCTTTGCCCTCTCGGCAACTCCGACCACACTGTAGTCTCTCTCAGTATTTCTTTCCAATCTCACTCCCCCCAGGAGCCCCCTACCTATAGGACCTCCTACCTCTACCAAAAAGCTGACTGGGATGCCTTTCGCGATTTCCTCTGCGATATCCCTTGGGGAAAAGTGTTTGACCTATCAGTTGATGACTGTGCCTCTGAGGTCTCGTCATGGGTGAAAGCTGGCATTGATGCCTTCATACCCACCAGGAAGTATTGCTTAAAACCTCATTCCTCTCCGTGGTTCTCTCCGGCCTGCTCAGCCGCCATTGCCCACAGGAACCATTACTTCCGTCTATTCCGGAGACAGTCAACTGATCACAATAGGCGCCTGTTCATATCTGGTCGCAATGAGTGCAAGAGAACCCTAAATGACGCCAAACAGTTGTTTGCTGAGAGAATGCAACAGCACATAGCTGACCACAAGTTCGGCTCCAAGGACTATTGGAGGATTTGTAAACGAGTGCTCAACAATAGGAAATCCTCAATACCTCCTTTAATCCATGGATTTGAGGTTCTCACGTCATCTGCGGACAAAGCTGAGTGCTTTGCTCACAGATTCTCATCCAACTCCACATTCGACTCGTCTGGAGTACACCCACCCGACTTCCCTATTAGAACTGAGGCCAAACTGCATGACGTATATATTACCCCGACAGTAGTATCCAGAGTAATTTCAAAACTCGACCCCCATAAGGCGTGTGGAGATGATGGAATCCCAGTGATAGTCCTTAAGAGGTGTGCTCCTGAACTTTCCCCTGTCCTCTCTAAACTATTTAACTACTGCCTTTCTGCTTCCTGCTTTCCTGCATGCTGGAAGTTCTCTTCAGTCGTTCCTGTATTTAAGAATTGTGGTGAACCCTTAGACCCATCCAACTATCGCCCTATCAGTCTTCTACCGATATTCAGGAAAGTATTCAAGGCTATAATCAATGCTGAAATAGTTCATCATCTCACCGCCCACAAACTGTTCTCCGACAGGCAATATGGATTCCGCTTTGCCAGGTCCACGGCCGACCTGCTAACAACCGTAATGGAGTACATGCTACAGGCCCTTGATGAGTCTGACGAGGCTCGCGCGGTTGCTCTGGACATCTCCAAGGCTTTCGACAGGGTTTGGCACTCTGGCCTCCTATGCAGTTATGGTATTACCGGTCGCCTGCTTGACCTAATCCAATCTTTCTTAAATAACCGCAAAATGAAGGTCGTTCTGAATGGGCGTGCCTCTTCATCCTACAGCACGAATGCTGGTGTCCCACAGGGCTCTATCCTGGGCCCTATGCTCTTCCTTATTTTCATCAATGACCTCCCAGATGAGATCAAGTCCCAAGTAGGCATCTACGCAGATGACACTACAATATACTCCCGCACCAGCAAGAAGTGGCTTGTCAACTTCAATTCATCTAAGACCAAGCTGTTGTCTGTCAACCATTACAGGCAACCTCTCCTGCATCCCATAATCATGGACCAAGCGATTCTCCCGGAGAGTAATACACTACACCTCCTCGGACTTACCCTGTCCTCAGACCTCAAATGGAACCACTATATTGAATCCATAGCAAAATCTACTGCTAAGAAGGTTGGGTCACTGTCGATCCAGGATGTTTTTTCCACCTGAATCCATCCTGCATATATACAAGTCAACCATCTGTCCGTGCATGGAGTACTGCTGCCATTTATGGTCAGGTGCCCCTGCTGTTCTCCTCAGTGTTCTTGACAGGCTCCAAAGGAGAGTCTGTAATGTGATAGGTACTGATCTGGCGGCTCGACTGCAGCCACTTCCCCATCGTCGAAATGTGGCCTCCCTTTGTCTGTTCTATAAATACTTTCATGGCTTCTGCTCAAATGAACTTAAGTCACTGATGCCTCCTCAACAGGTGTTTACTCGTGCAACCAGACTGGCAACTGGGTCCCATCCATTCACAGTCAGGTTAGCCAAATGAAGATGACAATTCTACTCCTGCAGCTTCTTCTCTCGCACTTCCCGCCTGTGGAACTCGCTCCCGTATTCTTGCTTTCCTGATGGCTACAACCTCCAGAAATTTAAATGCAAAGTCAATACTCATCTCCTAACCACTGGACTCTAGCTCTCTCCCCACCCCCGTATAACCTTCCCTTTCTCTCCACCTATGTATCTGTCATCGCACCTGCTTTCTCAGCTTTCTATTGTTCCTTTCTAACTAGTTTGTACTCCTCACTCTTTTCTAATTAATCTTTTTACATTTATGTAGCCCCCTGCACATCAGTGGCATTTCTGCCTTGCTCTAAGACCAAGCTGTTGTCTGTCAACCATCTGTCAACCATCAGCCCCAATTCACCACAGAGTGTAGATCCCATTCAAGGTCAGCAGCGAGATTGTCTGTCCGCCATGACAGATTTCTTACTGGTGCGGGAGTATATTGTGATAAAATGCTTTTATAGACAAGTATACATTTTTGAAAGAAAAATTTTTGCAACAATATTTTTGAAGGAAAAAATTATTACCAGCAATACATTTTTTAATACAAAACTAGAAATCATCTTCAGTTTTCTAAAATAGATAAATAAAATAAAAAATTTTTCATCAAAATCTAATTAAACCAACTTTCTCACTATAACCAAACATTAAAAAAATACCTTAAAACCCAACCTTTTTGGCATTAAATAACCCACAGAGGTTGATATGCTGTTAAATAAAAGTCAAACAAGGGACGATTTTGCATAAAAATCTAATCTCTGACAGGCAAAAAAAATTCTTTAGAAGCTTATTAACCAAAATTTAATCTCTAAAGAATTTAACTACAAATTTTTCTAAAAACCATAAGTATGTCAAATAAAAGATTTGGTACTAAGATGACCAACAAAGTGTGATGTGTTGTTAACCAAGAAGAAACAAACAAGCTCATGCTCTCTCTAACACTAAAGCCTGAAATATTCAGTTTTGTATAAAGACATGAGAAATATGTCTGATAAAATTGCTTCTTATGTCAGGCACTTATCACTTGGCTCTTAAAATATTGTGGCAATATCTTAAAAAAAAAAAAAGCTAAAGCTTATTCTAATTTTCTAACAAACAAAAAAAAATCATAAAATGCGTCTTAAAAATGAAGTTTAATTTTTACAACAATGAAATCAATGCGTACTACTAGGCTGACATCAAGGTTCCACCATTTTATCATTGAAATAACTAAATATAACTGCCTCTTCTACTCAGTTTATTTTCTCACATTTCCGTTTACTTGCTTCCCTGATAGCTACAATCTCCAAAAGTTTAAATGCAAAGTCAAATTGCCATCTCTTATCCTTTCTTAGACACCTTCTGTACCTTGTTTTTTCTTACTGTAGCCCCCAGCATACCAGTTGTGACTTTGCTTGCTTTGGGGTGAAATGACTAAAAAAATGAATCTTAAGGCAATTAATTTAAATTTTGGTATGAATTTAATATGCAATCAGGATTATGAGATTTTATCACTAAAATTTGGTTAGATCTTTTGTAAAATGATGTAATAGATAAACTGTATATTTGATTGTGATTACTTTAAACACTCAAGATAAATACTCTTGTTTTGAGGATCAAATTGTTCCAGAATAATTGTCTTGAAAGTAAAATTTAAAATTAACAAAAGCTTTTCTATTTAATAGAAATGTCCTGTATTTAACACCCACCCATTAGAGTTTTATTCATTTAAAAAAAGATTCAACTTTTCCCCTAAAAATCACTTTGCACATTCCAACACTCAATGAGGAAGCATAAAAATATCAACAAGGACAAAGAGATAAATGTAGATAATAAACAAGACTGAAGAAGGGGGTTGGGTTAAGTAAGGGAGATAATCTTTTTTTTCTTTTTGTAGTACATGCAAAAATGCCTGTTACTCTAAACACTCCCTCTTCCTCAAGAGATTATTACAGTAATGGTTGGACTCTGTTGCATTTTCATCAAATGGCTGCTATTAAATATCAGATAAGTCATAGTTGAGTATTTAAGAAGGAATGCAGTGGTTTATTGCTTCTGTATCACAAATGTCAACTACATTGACTGCCCAACCCTTGAGTTGTAACTAAAGAGTCTGACAAGAGTAGGGAGATGAGTCTTGATGATTATAAACATTTTGTTATATTTGCATATGACTACAAGGAAATGGTAATAACATTTTGAAAAATGTTTATACTCTAGACTAAAACTTTATATTTGTGTTCCTCTCCATGAAAATATGAGGGAACTGGCAATGTGAACGCAATATTTTTGTTTAAATTCCCATGTTCAAGTATGAAAAGAATCATCATTATTTACAATATTTCAAATTGAAAATTTTAATGCCATTTTAACAGTTAAATAAAGGCAATATATGCATGAATTTTATATCCTAAAACACTATAACTGTTAATAAAATATTACAGAGTTTGAAATGTATGGATACATTTATTTTGTAACAAACTAAGACATAACTTTCAGTGTGACATAGGGACTGTAGAATCAGGGTTTGGCAATTGTATTTAAGCATAAAATAGTGTGTTAACACTGCTTGTATTTACATACAAAAGTAAAGAAGCTGTGGAAAATCAGTGTTTCTCAACTTTTTCTTCTTTGCGGCCAATTTTTGGTGCCAAAAAGTTTCAGGCCAATATAAATACAAACAGAAATTCAGGAAATATGAAATGCATTTTATTTACAAAAGCAAAATATAATAGAAAATATTGGGTTGTTAAGTTAAAAGTTAATATCAAATTAAAACCCAAAACAAAATTATGCCGCTAAATATTTATTCAACTAAATATGAATCATAATCTTTCCTCATTTTTCTTTCAACTTAAAAATTCCACCTTCCAAGAATTTTGGTAATTTTTCAGGTGTTTCATTAAGGTGTTTTTTTTGTTTTTTTTATCATCTAAAAGATTAAAATTTTAACCATTGAGATTATTTTGCAAGGGCCTGAATAAATGAAAATCTGAAGGATCAATATCTGGTGAATATGGTGGGTGGGGTAACACATCCTAGCCAAGCTGAAGCAATTTTTGTTGGGTCACCAAAGAAACATAAAGTCTGGTATTATCTTGATGGAAATATTCTTTCCTGTTTGCCAATTCAGGGTGATTTTCTTGAATTGCTACCTTTTTATTTCATTCATTTGCAAGCAGTACTTTTCAGAATCAATTGACTGGTTACTTGGTAGAAGCTCAGAGTACAGGATTTCTTTTGAATCTCACCAGATGCAATGCATGACTTTCTTAGGATGAAAGGCCTGCTTTTGGGGTGGCTGAAGTTGGCTGATGTCGCTTACCTTATGATCTTTTTGACTGAACATTTTCTCATCACCCATTACAATTTGCTTAAAAAAAGTGCATTTTTATTGTTTATACAGCAAATCACAGATGGAAATGTGATCCAAAATATTCTTTTCACTCAGATCATGTGGTACCCAAACATCTTAGTGAACTAAGTGCTCATGGATGGTGGATTTTGATAAATTTAGTGTTTCTGCCAATTTCTGCATTGTGTAATGCGGATTATTCTCAAACAATGTCCTGATTTGGGTGGGGTCTGCTTGAGTGTTCTTCATCAATAAGGCTACAATCACCAACTTTAAACTTAGCGAACCACTTCTGTACCTCATTTTGCACATCACATATCTTTTTTCATTGCTTATGAGGTATTTTTACCTTTACAGTATTAAAAAGCATAAAGTGTCTAAAATGCACCTTATCTTCCATTTTTCATAAGGACGCAAAATTGACATGAATTAAGTAATTTTAAACTTTCTCAAAAGAGTTTGAAGTGTTCTAATTGAAATTGTTAGCATATTATATATGTCGATAAATTTGACATTTTAATGTGTTGGAACATGAACAACTAAAAATCAGCATGAACTTTCTGGACAACCCAATATAAATCTTAGCTAATTACTATACTGCTACTGATGTCTCCAGTTACATCTAAAATATTCCTTAGTTACAAAAGTGGGCCTATGTTGAGAATAACTTTCTAAATGGATAGAACAGAGAAAATTAACATCATCAAATATTGTTTTCCAATCATCATCATCAAATAACATTGAGATAGCAAGTAACTAGCTTCTTTAATTGGCTTTGAGAATTAAAACATGAAAAGTATTTTATAACTTTAAGTAAAAAAAAGTCTTAAAGAGGATGGCACTTCTTGCTTTGCTATCTAAAAAAATAGAATGCATGGTTGTCAGCAGGAAAGACAAACTGAGGTGTGAACTATGCATTAGGAATGTCAAAATCGAGCAGATACAGAAATGTAATTATCTTATAGCATAACAGATGGGAAATTTGAAACAAAACACCAAAGGTGCATAATAGTGAAAGATGTCTTCTGGAAATTAATCAAAGTATTGAGATATCCTTAGAAACAAGAGCTTGTTGAACTGCTATGTAATATCTAATCTTGCATATGACAGTGACTTTTGAACAATCTCCTAACAGAGGAGGACTTGAAGTGACTACAACAAATACTAAGAATAAAATGGACAGAATATGTAATTAAGAAGTTAAAAAAAAAAAGATAGGAATTGTAAGGTATGATATTTGCAATCAGAAAGAGAGCTGAAAGAAAGTCTAAAGAATTGAACACTCTTCTTCTATGTGCCCTGTCCCTTCAGGACGTAAGCGATCATGGTTCTCCACATCTCCCTATCTCTTGTGGCTCTTAGTATGCTTGCACCTGTTACTCCTGGCAACCCCTGTTCCATCATCCACCTGATCAGGCCCTGCAAATATGTTATCCGCTGCCTTCCTCTGTCTCTCTTTCCTTCTATCTAGCCAGTCAGTATCAGGTTATCCAGGCTCTCCTTCCTCATTGCGTGTCCTAGGAACTTCAGTTGTCTCTTCCTGATGCTCATTATAACACTCACAGGATATATTAAAGGCAAGAGAAACAGGAGGAAACCTAAAAGCGAGATAAGACTAAATATTACTTTGAATATTGTTTAGTTAGCCAAAAGACACAGTGTATTTTAGGTTAGAAGAAAGTTCTGTTGTATTTTTGGCATGAACAATTTACAGGAACCTTTTCAATACTTGTGGTGAAAAATAATTAATTTTTAGATTTTGTTTTTTCCCTTTGCAGATTACTTTATATCAGAGGGGGTAAATTTTGTATCAGTTTTTATGAGTTTAAATAAATTTAGATCAGATCCCTATCAGACATTATATGCTATATGAATTTTTAAAAAAATGGTCACTTTATTAATGGGCTTATGATCATATAGCGTTGAAACACCAATTCCTGTACAATCACCGAACTTAAGTAATGTGAGCCTGGTCAGTACCTAGATGGGTGACCACCTGAGAATACCCATTGCTGTAAGCTTGGATGTGCAAGTAGTGTGATGGATGATTGCTTGGAATTGTTAATTGGAGAACTGAGTTTTAATTTCAGTTGGGTTCATTAAATTCACTTACACACAAATACCCTGGGAAAAGAGAGGACTCCATCTCTTCTCCTCCCTGCTATGTGTTAATTAGTAAGACTTATATCACTAAATCATTATCTTTTAAACGCATTATTAAAATACAAAATAAGTATTTTCTGGCTTTAAATAACCTGCAAAGGGTTGATAAACTGTAGAAAATGAATGAATCAGCAATAGATACAAGTAGAAATTTTTATTCTGTTTATGGGAATAAAGCTTTTAAGATATTTGCACAGTTTTAATTGGGAAATTTTCTCTCAAAGATTGCTTTGGCTCTGGTGAACTGTCAATATTGAGCTTCTACAAACCATACTTAAAGAAAATTGCAAAAGAAAACTACATGAAAATTGGCAGAACAGTTCAGTAAAAGTCTGACTTTGATTATAAAACACCTTGATGAAATCAGAAATATGTCAATATGTCCCTCATTGTCTAATATCAGAGAGTTATTGTGTACTCAGTCAGTTAAGTGCCGTACATGATACACACTTGGGTGATCACATCTCGAAAGAGATATGACTGATTGGGCAGAAGATTTTCCTACAGTAGGTTGCCATTACTTTCTTCAGCAGACTGGTTGCCAACCAAGGCTACAGAACCCAATCTGTCTTGCTATTTAACCCATAGCTGGAGGGAAAAGAGATGGATTAATATCTTTACCCAAGGGTATTTGCACATAAATTATTACGATGAATTCAAATTCGCATTGAATTCATTTCATTCACTTATACACAAATACACTCGGGAAGTCATCTCTTCTCCCTCCAGCTATGGGTTAAATGGGTTTAAGTGTGTATCACATATGGCACTGAACTGATCCTGTGCTTATCTTTGAAGAGTAAACTTTTTCCTGTACAGAATCATCACTAGTAATGAAAAGTGGGTTCTCTTACTGAAAAAGGAGAACCCAAGATCTATCATGAAGTGTTCCATCGGATGATCATTTTTTTTCTGATCATTAACACTATTTTTAGAGATAGACAGTTTGTTTATTGTGAAGCTGTTAAAATTGGTATTGTTTCTTTACATTGAAACCTAAAGAATTTTATGCTTGTGGGATCACTACTTTGCCAAAGAGATGAGATTATGTAAATTGGTAATGAGGGGGAATATATTGATTAAATAAATCATTTTTAATAAAAGAAGCATTTGTTTCTTTTTCATCTTCAAATGTAACAGGACTTTTTCCAACCTAATGTCATTAAATATATCAATTAAAACCAAAGAAGCATTTTTCTTGCCATTTTCAAATGCAACATGACTTTCTTTCTAGCCGTTGCTAATTCATAAATAACCTTCATTAGTCCAATTATTATTGACCTACAAAAACTGAATTACTTTTCCTTTGACAATAAAATTAGTAAAGATTAACATTTTAATTTGACTGTGCCTAGTTCTGTAAATTGAAGTTTACTTTTTAGTCATAATTTTAATATAATTTTATCTAATAAAATATAACAAAAAAAAGTGACAATTAATTTAACATGGAATATATTAGCAGCAGAGAAAAAGTATTATTCTCTGGAAAATGTAACAATTTTGGCCAACAATATTTTTTTTTAAGTACTTCTGTCAAAGTAAGTAATCAGTTTAACACTAAAATATTTAAGATGCATAATTTCATTGGTTGTTTGGGAGTGGAGTGGGGAAATTACATACTGAATACTGGCTAACCCTACCTGATTTACTAATTCTTAGAATTTGCCTGGCTTTTAACCAAATATGTCTGTCTGCTACAATGTTTTTAAGTGTAGAGCAGCAGCAAGAATATATATTTTCTTTTTATGATTTGATATGTTTTTGTTAAAAAAAATATAATAAAAAGGAGAAAAAAACCCCAACTCCAATAAGATATTTCTTTTTACAGATTACAATTGAATAAATTAAAAATATCTGTAGCCAAAAGAAAAATTGTTTATATAGTTTAAATTTTTCAAAAACAAAAAAAAAAACTTGTCAAAATAATAATTATAATTAAAATAATTCAGAGCTTTCCAATCTTTTAAGTTTTGGCATTTTAGTAATTAATTACTGGTTCTTTAATGAGCAAAATTTTTTTTATCCAATTATTTTTATTTTATATAAATCTTGAATTGGTGTATTTGGGTAGGATTTTCTTTTTTTTTTCTTTTTTAAACATGTCTTGTTAGATGTGCGTTGTGGTGCAGTGGATATCGGCTTGGAACAAGAAATCAGGGATCCAAGTTTGAATTCCAGTTGAATTCATTGCATTCACTTACGCGCAAATACCCTTGGGAAAGGTATCTGTCTCTTCCTTCCAGCTATGGGTTAAATAATAGGACAGAACGGGTTCTATAGCTTTGGTTGGCAACCAGTCTACTGCAGAAAGCAATGGCAACCTACTGCGGGACAATCTTCTGCCCAGTCAGTCATGTCTCTTTCAAGACATGATCGCCAAGCATGTATCACGTATGGCACTTAACTGACTGACTGACTTGTTAGATACAAAATGACTTTCTTTTTTTTCTTTAAATTATATTTGATCTTTTTTCTAATGTGCAAATATTCTCTTACAAATTGTCATTGATGTGTGTAGATAAATTGGTCAAAATGGATGTGTAACCCAAAATTTTGATTCACATAGATCATCATTGGGGGGAGTAGGATGTAAGAAAAGAAAATTGTTTTAAGTAGATTGTATTATTATTTTTGTAAAACTTAAATCAAATGTAGCAACTTCTGTAATACTAACATTTGATAATGTTTGGAATAATTTCTTTTAATATGCATTTCAAAATGTGGAGTCTCAAGCTATAGTTATTTTTATTTGTAGAAGGCATTTACATTCGTCTATAATCATTTGTTTTTTTCATATTTAGATTTATAAAGTGTTCTAGTATTAATTGGAAGCTGTCTAATGTTGTAATTCTTGTTGATGTGTTGTCTAATGGCACTTTGGTCATTAAAATGATATGTTAGTCTATGTGAAAGAGTGGTTGTTGCATAACCTATATAAGACTTATTGTCTTTATTATTTATGCACTACCTGATTAGGTAAAACTATTCATAAATGACAGTAGAGGCCTGGTGGTGAAATATCTTTATTATATTGCTGGTTTAAAATTTTTTATGAGAAAAATATTTTTTTCTGGTGATTTCATCCTTTTTGTAGTTAGTGCATTTATTATATTTTATTATTTGATTTTATCAAAGTCTTCGTTTACAGCTTGTCACAAAACATTTTTTTTATTCATTGCCAATGTAAAAAGTTTGGAAAAGTGGATTATATAAGGTGAACATTTTAAAAAACTTTTACAAAGTTTGGTTGCATTTACAAGATATGATTGAGAACAAAAAAACTAAAAACTTACTCTACTGAATACTACTTGTACAACAGTAATAAAAAAATGTTGCATTTGTACAAACAAATTATTTGCTTAAAGAACTCAATTCTTGCATCTCTCTTGATCTTTGGCAGAGTTCTCTCTGGTGATTGTATAGAGACACTCACATTCTATTTTGTAAGAACTTCTGGCAAAAGGGAGAGATTTTAAAAAGAAAGACACATCAAAATTGTTTCAAATTAACAATTTTATTTTTAGAAAATAAAACTTTCTATCAACACAAATTCAAGAGATTCTTTTGTAAATTCCATATTTAGTAAAGAATTTGGTGAATTCAACTCAATATACGTACATCATTGGAATGGATTCATTTTAGATCATGTACACAGAACATAGCTTTTCAAAGAAAATCTTAAATTTCACCATCCAGAAAAAAAAAAACCTAACAGCAGCAACAATTTCATATTGTTTTGCTAGATTTGAGGCAGTATATTGGTTAAGCTTGGTTCCAGTCTGAACTCCAAGGTTAAGCAACTTGGTCATTAATCAATAAGCAATTGTTTAGAAAGTAAAACCATCATTTCTTACACACAGCTGGCACTGAATAATGTCATGGCATCTTTGTGCTCCCCAAAACTGAATCTAGTGGGTGGACATTTCTTTACAAGTCCATACTTATCATTTAGATGTTTTTGTTATAATATTTTAATGAAGAGTTAATCTTTTTGTTAGTGCATTTAAAATTTTTTTAATCTCTTTTCCTTAAGTTTAAAGTATATGGCATTTTGCATAATTGTCTATATATCTAAATAGTTTTGAATAATTATACTTTATAACCAAAAGTCTAAAATGTACTTATTTGACTGGCTTGAATCTTTTGGAAGTTATCTAAATTAAAAACTTTTACAATAATTTTCTTTATTTTAATGTTCAATGCAAAGTCAAAATGAGTGTTATCTCATCAGTAAAAAAAAAAAAAATTGATCTTGAAGTCAATTTTATGTTTAATTGTGACAAACCTTTTGCAGTCTCTTCTTCTCTGTGATTGTACAATATCTGGTCATGTGAAATATTGCATTGATCAGATGTCATCTATTCAATGAGATTAGGTAAAATATTTATATGCAAATCTGTAATGCTTAAGTATTATAAGTACTTATAATACGGCCTACTTAATTAAATTGTGTATTAGGATGAAGGACGGGAAAATAGTGTCATGATTGTTGACACAGAAAATAGAATTGGCATGCTGGGTTCAAATTCCAGCTTAACCTGTTGCAACCACTTTTGTACAAAGGTCTTGAAAAGAAAAAAGGAATCTTTGGCAAGCCATGATCAGCCATACCCTGAAGGGACATGGTATTTTTAAATATTAAAAAAAAAAAATTATTAAAAAAAAGAAAAATGACCTTAAAATTTAGATATTGTATTTCTATTACACATTTACTTATATAAGTTTTTTTTCCATAAATATAGGTTACATGTTGAGTAAGTGTTTTCTCATTAGAAACAAAGAAAAAAGTACTGAACTGTTATATAATATTGATCCTCCTATATGCCAGTGAATACTGAACCATCTCCTCAAACTTTGAGAGAACTGAGGCAGCAAAAATGTTGGTATTCTCAGCATCCTTCTGTATGACATGAGCAGAACATGTGATCACTCTAAAAGTTTTAGAGAAAATGAAAAGGACACTTATACTTAGCAACAGAAAGAGATGGTTGAAATTTTTAGGGTACATAATGAATAAAGAGGGCTTGATAAATTTTGTTCAGTCAGTGTTAAATTTTCCGAGGTTACTCTCAAGTGGCAAATGAAGAAGCACATCTCCTCAAACCTGAATCTAGTTTTTCAAGCATGGGAAAGATTTGTAATACATACAGTTATAAACAATCATCCTATAGAAGATTTAGGTAGTCTTTCAGATATAACAAGTGGAGAATGTAAAAACCTTCACACAGGCTAAATTGTCAAAGTCAGGAGCGAGGTAAAATATAGTGTTAAATATGAAAAATTCAAATCAGATTTTCTTTGTCAGTTATCAAGTGTTAAAATTAATTGGTGCATCCTCATCATTACAATTCATATTATAAATAAATCTTTCAAAAAAAAAAATCTTCCATTTTAAATTGAATTTTTTAAATTTTTTTTTTTTCCATGAATCTCATTTAAATAGCTTGAAATTTGATATTTCTTTTATTTATAAAAGAAATAGAAAAGGTAATGCGTTTGAAACATGCAAGTGATTTTGGAGCACACATTCCAGGTTAAACTTTCAAATGCCATACAATCTTAAAAAGTCAAAAATTGATTGAAATGCTTTGAACATCATCTGTTTGATGCCAAAAAAGAATGCAGATAAAAACCAGTTTACTAGAAGTGTGTGTGTGTGTGTGGGGGTAATAAAATAAAAATCACAAAAGCCAAAGTCTAAAAATAAAAACTTTTATTTTCAAATTAATGACAGCTAATCTTATATAAAACTTATAAATGTATATCTACTAATATATAATTCTTCATAATGTAGTCTCATGTAATATTTTTAAATATTATCTCCAAACATTTTTCTATTTATATTTAAAAAAAAAAAGGAAAGAATTTTAAGTTACTTCTTACATGGACATTAAGAGAACTAAAATTTTGTGTATGATGTGTAGAAAATGCCATCTTGAATGCTGTCTTGAGACTTGCATAAATCTTAAAGTAAAATCTGCACATTGCTATTAGTTTCCTTTTTTATTAAAATAAAAATGAGTAAAACTGTGAAAGTAATTCTACAATACACTTAATAATGGCAGCCAACATTACAAACAGTTTTAATATTAACCTCATTTATAACCAAAGCTCACGTAAATTTACAAAATGTTTTGCTGCAGACAGCTATTTAATCTTTGCAATTTTTAAGTCTTTATCTAATTTCCTTAGAAAAATATAGGATGTCCACTTCTCAATAAATAAAGTATTCACATTGTGCACCTTCTGATATGAAGAACAAATATTTGTTTTGATTATTTGTTATTTTTGGGACTACGAAGAAAATCTTTTGGAATATTGGTTAGATAAAAATAGAATTGTGGACATATTTGAACAAATTTAATGTGAAGTAAAATAGTTTTTCCAAAAAACAAATTTAGGAGAGCGTAATCAAGTGAAAAAAATATACAACTTATATTGTGTACAGTGCATGATATATTTGACAAGTTAGATTACAGAAATTGTTTAAGTTACATTTGCACAATGTTTCAGCTGTACACTCTGACCTTCTCCAGGTGATATACATTGGAATTTTGAACTGAACCCTTTTGGTCCATGGGGGTAGATTGTTTTGGATGTGTGTTTTAGTGCAGCTGAATGAGAAATCAGAATGATCAGAATGAGAAATCAGAGTTGAGTCCGAATTCTAGTTGAATTCGTTGCATTCACTTACATGCAAATAAGGAAGAGTATTAATCTATCATTTCTCTCTCCAGCTATGGGTCAAATAGTAGGAAAGAATGGATAAAGGTGTTTGTATAGGGTCAACGCCCCTACCTGTAAAAAAAAGGCAAGAAACATTGGCAACTTCCTCGTCCATGTCCTATGCTCCAGTGGGAGCGATGGGGTTTTAGGTAGATTGTTCTAATTCTATATACCATTTCAGTATCAGTTAATTCCCTTTAGTAACTCAACTCACCAAATTTTGGTTCTGTCTACTGTGGTCAGATATTGAACTCACAACTCAAATCACTTCCTGAATCACTCAACAAATGCTGGATAAAGCAGAGGGAACAAAAACTTAAAGAGTTTAGTTACTAAAAGGAATTAACTGATATGGAGCTATCCAAAAATAGCATGGCACATGGAATTAGAACAATCTGCCACCATGGATTAAATAAAGAGTTCTGTTTGAAATTTCAGTGTATATCACCAGAAGGTCAGGGCATGCAACAGCCAAAATGTCATGAGTATGTTAAAGATAAGGACAACAGTTTGAAAGATGTAAATAGTTACAATACTGCATATATATATATATATATATATATATATATATATATATATATACACACACACACACGTGTGTGTGCGTATATATATATATATTTGTTTGACACGTATTGAGCGTTTCTAATATGAAAATTTTTTCTTCTCTTTTTTTCTTTTCTATTCTTCTCTTTCCTTGTCCTTACCTCCCACTTCCCTTTCTGTTTTGTTTAACCCTATTCTCAATTTAACACCACTCCTAACCCCTTCCTTTGTAAGCTAGACGGAACCAAATTTTCCATTTCTTCACTTACAACTCTATCTAAAAATTAAAATCTAAAATTAGACATGAATTACTTCCGAAAATTTTTTGTAACGTAAATTTCTCAAATCTTAACTGTCATTTTTTATTTTATTTTTCTCTTATTTCCATTTTGGAATATGTACCATTGCTGAGGAGATGTAAAAATCTCTCTTAGGGATTTTATGTCAATGTTCATTCAACATTTTTGAATATTGAAAATTTATATATATATATATATATATATATATATATATATAAGCTAACTTGTTCATTAGCAAGATGGAAAGACATCAAAGATAGGAAATATATAAATATTTAAATATATTTAGATTGTGAGAATTTTTTAAACCATCAAACTGGAGAGAGTTGAACAGGATTTAATATTAGTGCTTAAGTAGAAAATAGTCAAAGATTCTATTAGTTTATTGTTACATTAGTTTGTGTTTATAATTATGAAATATTTTCTGAATTGATTTTTTTACCAGAGAATGTCTAGAAATGTGTAGCATTTATAGTTATTTCATCATTTACATTAATCAGAATAGACTGGTCATGTGATCTGTGAAAATGTTATCTATTTTAAATTTTTAAAAAATCTGGACAAGCCCAATTTATTTAATTGTAAAAAGTAACCAATCTTGAAAAAGTAAATAAATTTTTGTGCTGTAGGTTTAACATGGGATATCTATTTCTAAATTATTTGCTTATATGAATTCACTACATGTGAAATTTCTTATGTGAAATTTCAAAAGACATGTTTTTTTCTTTGAAAGGCTTTGGATTCTTTAAATTATTTAATGGTAATTGTAATATAGCAACAACTCTAAATTGAAGCTTTATTTGACTAATTCAGCTTTAGCAATGCAAACATTAATTTTATTAAAGTGGATGGTTACAAGTGAGAGGGGAAATAGGATGAGCTTATTTTATTACCACAGTAATATTAGACATTTTTATTTATTTTTTTATTTGAAATTTTTATTTGAAGTCATTTGGAGTGTCAACATGGATGTCCTTAAATTCTAGTAAAGCAATTTTGTTAAAAGATTGAGTAAATAATCTCACTAGATATTTACTGTAATAAAGTGCAGTAGCCTGTAACCTAACTGTTTCCTTAACTCCTGGGGCACAGTCACAGAATTAGTACCATGGGGTTTTAAAATGCCCCATTTAAAATATTATCCATATATCATTTAGTTCTAAATTTTTTTTGTTATAATTTAAAAAGAAAAAAAAATTGTATTAAATAAAACATAAGGTTTTATTTTGAAAAGGGAAGAAAAATGTTTTGTGTATCATATGTGACTTAAGAGAAAGCTATATTGATGGAAAATGACAATTTAGTTAGATAACTACTAAAATCTACATTCTTGCTTCTTGTTTAAACCAATTTAATATAGGTTTCAAAATCTGATTTAAGAAAAGAAAAATCACTTAATAGTACAGGATACTTTGCACCCCTAATCAAAAATTTATTGTAATTCACACAAATAATGACTAAAATCAAAAAACCCTTCTGTTTACATTAAAGATATTTAGAAAGTTTCTTGATAAATCATTAAATTTTAACTTGTCACATATTAAGGAAAGACATTTAGAGTGGGGACCTTTATAATACAAATAGGTTAAAACCACTTCATGCTATGAAAACAAATAAAAGTCAACGTATCTTTAGCAACCCGTCTCCCTCAGAAAATCTTTCCTACTTAGGAAATTGTTGTCCCAATAACTTTTCTGACAGCAAAATATAAAATCAGTAATGAATACTCGAATATTGGGGAAATGTTTGAACCATCCAAATTGGTTCAAGTTATAAAAGAAATTGATAACTACATGATCAGTGTAGTCACCTTGGAGAACAATGCAAAGGCATTAAGTTCACCCTTGACAGAGCTGCAAAGAACTTACAAAGAGAATTAGACTGTTAACAAGTGACTGATAAAAGCAAGTTCTGTGACATAAGCCAAAGTATCCATCATCTAACTAACATCTCAAACTATCCTGAAGACATCAATAACCAATCAACTACAGGACTTGTTGGATGCAGGCTCATACATTAATATAAAAAGGCCATCCACTTTGCTGTTGGTTCAGAACAAAGGTAGCCATGTTTAAAATATGTTTGCTTATATGAAAATACAGGTATTGAGCGTCTGTAACCTTTTTTATCACTAAGCTGGAAATCAAATTGAAAAAGAAAACCGAAGAATTTTGACATTGTGAAACTGAAGATCCCAAAAATCCAAAAGGGGTTCCAGGTTTATATTCAAAATTACTTTGGCGTTTTCACTGGACCAACATCAGACTGGGAAATGTTTGAAGGACAACATGAAAATGATATGAAATATCCTGGGATATTGGGGAATTGACTAGTGGTTGTTACTGAAAAAGAAATGACACCATCAAAAAAAAATTAAAAGTTCCTGTGACGTCTTCTAGAAGAAATACATTGACAGTGATATGTGGATTGTGCAGAATCCATTACCAACACCAGATGATATGGTTATATTAAAAAAAAACTTATGAGGGATGATAAGCTAGCAAGATGAGCAGAAAATTTTAAAGAACCAAACAAATCTAAACCTTCAAGCTAAACTTGAAATTCTACGATTACACTTCTCATGAAGATGGATAGTTTTACTGCAGGTAAGGAAAGACATCAACTCTTCTAAGAACAAGTCTTCATACATGGATGGAATTACTGTTGAAATAATTAAGGCTTCTAGAAGAGATATTCTATTGGTTGGACCGTATTTGTAATGAGGTCTGGATTGGTCATAGAAGATTCCGGAAAGACAGCAGTGTTGTTTGCATCCTAAAGAAAGGAAACTATGACTAAGTTTTGTTTTCTTTATTTTGGAATGGATTAGAAGTGAAAGAACAGGCAGGTTTCAGATTGATTCTTAGATCTTTAGAGAGCATCATAGAAAAATTCCATAAACTTATCAAGTCTCAGTGGTGCATTTTGACTTCAAAAATGTATTTGACAACATCTACAAGACCTTCACTTTAAAAAGTTACTTTTATACAGCACCCCTGAGATTGTAGTCAAGCATTAGAATATATTTATAGAAGTTTTCTTTTTGCATACATGTTGAGGATGGCTACAGTGACTGATTTCAGGTTTTTAACTGCTGTCAATAAATACAACATTCAGTCTCCAATATTGTTCACTGTTGCTACTGACTGGATTCTCGTAAAAGCAGCTGTAAATCAGAGCATAAATCAACATAAATGCAATAATATTAAATATAAACAAAAAAAAATATATTTTGGTACATACCAGCATTTAACCAAATGGTTAGTACAGTATGACCCGGATATAAGAGAGATTTTCTCTGGTCCCAAATTAGAGCCTGTGGTAATGTATATAAAATACACCAAACCCTGATATAAGAGAAACTTGGATATAGGAGCATCTTTATCCGGTCCCAACAACTCTCTTATATCAGGGTTACACTGTACTAAGTTAGGCATTAAATTCCTTAATCTAGTTCAGAAACATTTTCCAACTAATAACCCGCTTAGCAAAATTTTTAATAAAAATACACTGAAACTTAGTTATAGCTGCACTGATTATCTTGAAATGATAAAAAAAACAATGAAATCCTAAAAAAAAATTAGCAATGAAAACCACTATTATAAATAGCAACAATAATTCTAATACTTGCAGTTGTCACAACCCAAACAAATGTCCTCTGCAAAATAGATGCTTTACAGATTCTATAGTCTTCCAAGCTACCATTTCCACTACAAAAATCCAGCTGCTATCAAACATTATATTAGAAGTACTAAAAACACTTAAGTTGCAATTGTATCAGCATAGGCTATTGTTTAATAAAATCTATAGTAACTCAACTTCACTTTCCAAATACTATTGGCAATTGAAAGATGCAAATGAAACACCTACAGTAAAATGGAAGATATTAACTGTGGCATCCTACGCAAATGAGCTGAGTTGTATTTAAGTGTTATGTTGCTAACTGTTGGTACTCTATCATGTCATATGTAACGGTGTACCACATATTGAGTACTGAAATTGTAAAATATACCAGACATAACATTAACAAAAGCTAGAACATGTAAATTGTTACATGAAAAATGTTTTCTTTGCTTACAAGAAAATAATCCAAACAATGAAATTCCTGGAAACTAACTTATTAAACCAACGTAATGAAATAACTACTTACTGCCACCATGAGATAATTTTAGAAATATTTAAGAGTGTGAATTATCTCAAATCCTACCTTTTTTATTTTTCACTACCTGTTAATGCTAAAATCAAGTAATTTCACTTTGTCTATTTCCTTACATTAAAATTGTTTTTTATTTTTACAAGACCCTTTGCGATATATTTTATTGTTTTACAATCTCATCACATCTCAAACAATATATTGGCTACATGTTTAAAACTTATTTAAACATTGACAACTGAGACTTCCTTTCTCCTGCCACATTGTTAAACTTGAATGTCTCAATATTCATTGGTTCACACCAACTTCTTCTATATCCCTTGTCTTTTCAGGATGTAGGTGATCATGTCCTTCCATGTCTCTCTATCCCTGGTAGCTCTTAGCACGCTTTCTCCTATTACACCATGCAACACCTTTTCTGCCATCCACTCGCTCAGGCCAGTCAAGTACAATACTTGTTGTTTTCTCCTGTCTCTCCTTCCCTCTATGTGGCCCATTAGTATCAGGTTCTCCAAGCCCTCCTTCCTCATTGCATGTCCCAGGAACTTCAACTGTCTTTTCCTGATGCTCAGTATTAATTTCCTTTTCATTTCCATCCTTTCCAAAACTTCTTCATTGCTCACATGCTCGATCCAGGATATCTGCAACATCCTTCTGCAGAACCACAGTTGCTTCAAGTTTTTCCTTCACCTTTGATGATATTGTTCAGCATTCACTGCCATATTGAAGAACTGACATTACATAGCAATCCAGTACTATCTTTGTTTCTAGCAAAATTTTCCTGTCTTTTAATACTCTACACAGCTTCTGGAACGTGTCCTTTGCCATACCAATTCACCTTCGGATCTCTGTGTCACATTTTCAGTTTTCTGTTAGAACACCTCCCAGGTAATTAAATTTTTGTACCTGCTTGATTTGTGTCTCCCCCACCTGTATCTGGCATTTCGAGCTGCTCTTTTTGCTGATGACCATGTCTTCAGTTTTATTTGTAGTCCTTTCTTGTCACTCTCTTTAGTTACCTTCTGTAGGAGGTCTTGTAGTTTCCTTTTTATGTCTGCTATCAGCACTGTACCATCTGTGTACCTAATGTTGTTCAAATTGTGGTCTCCAATGACAAATCCTTGCATAACATCTAGGGTAAGTTCAATAGATCCGGAGAAAAGAGGCTTTCCATTCCTTTACATACCGCCTGATGAGACATTGAAGTTTCAATGTCGAAACAAATGTACGTTTGTCGTGGATATATATATATATATATAAAAATTATGTACATGTTCTAAAATATAATAAATATTCACAGCTCTATATATTATATATTGAGCACTGTTTTAAATTAATGTTTTGGACGTTGTAAGAATTCTTTCTTCATTCTGTATTCACTTGGAGATATATATATATGTGTGTGTGTGTGTGTCTGTAACTGAACCACAATTCACTGCCTGATTATGGTGCATTGAGCACGGGAACTTGATAGATTTTGAGTTGTAGTATGCTATCATTATAATAATAATGATTACTATATATCTATAAATGTTCTACATATGTATTGAGCACTTTATATATAAGATTTTGATAATGTTATATATTCTGTGACCACAGTATATAATTTCACTCTGAAGTGTATTTATTATTAAACAGCAAGAATGGCAAAGTGTATTTACATTAAATATTATTTTGAAAAATAAGGAATACAAAGACCAGGTTTGCATTGAAAGAAATAAGATGACGCATCATGACGCATCTGTGAACCACAGAATTAATTCTGTCAAACAGGAAATATTAAATAATGGCACAGAAATGTGTTGACGTCAAAGGCAGTGACCGAATGCAATAATAATAATGCAAAAATGATAAACAAATGGCGTAGACAAAGATTACGTAATCAAGCGAAATTCGGGAATTTCAGCTTATATATGAGTGAGGTTTCAAGTAGAGAAGAGAGAGGACTGAGAGAATGCATAGAGGAGAAGACAACCCCCAGCCAGTCAACTGCCTCTTGTATATGTGCGTACTATCTCCTGGCTGCCTTTGACTTTACACCAGTGTCACCAAAGAAGAATAAAAATATAAGTAATATGTATGTATGTGTGTGTTCATTGTTGGTGAGGTAAGACAATTGTCATTTTGGATTGAAGGGTGTATAATAATTTCTAATTTAAAAAATTTAAATAATGAGGCAGTCAGTTGTCAGTTCATTTTTAATTCTTGGCCAAATGTAAGATATTTTTTGAACTACAAGGCAGAAAGGAAGACTTCAAAATTAGTAATATTCTTTTGTGTTGTGTCCCGTCAGGATATAGGCAGTCATGGCCCACCACATTTTTCCTGTCCTTTATAGCTCTTAAATTTTATCTTATTTTATCCCAAAACCTATTCTACCATCCATTTACTGAAGCTTGTCAAGTATGTTATGTGTTGCTTTCCTCTGTCCCTCAAACTATCTAGTAAGTATTGGATTTTCCAAGCGATCCTTTCTCAGTATGTTCCCCAGAAATTTTAAGTACCTCTTTCTGATGTTAAGTATAAATTTCTTTTTTGTTTCCATTAGTGCAGTTAAAATAACTGAATGGAGAGAATTATTATTTAGAATCTTTATTTATTTTTTTTTTAAATTGTGGTTATTAGATTCGGCCAACTTTTTTTTTTTTTAACTATGTTTATTAATGTTCTTTGTTTTGAATGTTTTTTTTTGTTTTAATTCTTTTCAAATTAAGCTGTGCTATGAAAATTTATAAAGAGGACAATTCAAATAGACTCTTAAAAATAAAATGTTTTTTTGTTGCACAAAATGTATTGGAAATATGTAAAGAACAAAAAATAATTGTCAGTTGAGATAAATCAATAACATTGACATGATTTTACAAAAAGAAATTATCACAGGTGTTATCAAAGATACCTAACTTGCAACATTTTTCCTCACACACAAATAATTTACTTGACTCAGTCTGCTATAGTCTGAATGGTGAAACAGCCAGTGAGAATTAAATTCATTAAATTAAAATGGTCTTTAAGCCCAGCTTACCAACCAAGGCTCTACAAAAAGTAACCATTTATAAATAGAGTAAAAGGGGTCAGATTTTTCTTTTTACTATTCAATTATTGAACTGGTCCTATGAGAATTTAGAATAAAGTATAATTTACTAAATTCTATGTTGGAATTTTAAAAGAAATTGTCTTTCTAATTGGATGAGTATGCACAAGATTTCAAGGATGTTAGCAAGTAGCGCAAACTGAAGGAGGCTGGAAGAAACAGCCGAAACATGAATAGAACATCAAAGATCTGAATGGAAAGACATATAATACTAATTTTTATTACTCTTGAATGTTATTTAAATATAGATTTGTATTTGGCAGATAAGAAATAAATATTTATAAATGTTTCAAATATTTACTTTCCTTTGTTTATGCAGAGAGAAAATAAATCAAAGGATCAGTTTTATTCATATTATTAAAATGTTAAGCACAGTACTTCATGTCCTATAAAAAAAACTCCAGCTTTATTTTATTTTTTGTTTCCTTTTTTAAATTGTCATTTCTTGTTTTTATGTCAATCTTCATTATTTTTGGATTAATCCAAATGGGTCAATTATCCTGTGTAATAAAAAAAAAATACAAAAATAACAAAGACGATCCTCAACCTAAAACAAAAAAATTTATCCCATAAGATTGGATCAATTTCAAGCTTGATTCATAGCAAAAGTAATCCCTAATTGCACAACTGACTAACAAATAATAGGGAAAATATTTTCAAAATAAAATTGGTTCCAAGTCTTGCTTTTGTTCTGAAAATATTTCGCCCAATCAATTTCTACAGCCTTCGTTAGTCTGTAAAGAAAGACTGGAGTCATTTAAAAAAAAAAAAAGTAATTACATTACTTGATTCAGTTTGTTCTTAACAAGATACATAAAACAGGTAATTTTCTAGTTTTTAAAAACATGGATGTTCTCCAACTTCTTTTGTTTTAATAAAGTATTTCATGCTGGCCTGGTATATTTGTCCATTACTTGAATTCTTTAGTTTTTTCCAGTAATATTTCCTCCCTATTATTTGGATCTCTTCCTAGACAAGGGAAAGTGAATCCTCTTCCTTTCAGATCTAGTAGAACACGTTTCTACTTCTGCTTTTTTAAAATGCATTATGCTTCAGTCTAACTATCAGGTAATGACTGGTTTCTCTATCATATTATCTTCTACATTCTCAGAAGATGTTATGGTCGATCATACATTGTATTTAGATAATGAAGGAGAAGGGATCACATTTTATATTATCAAATTATATGTGTACACACACACACTATTCTTCCTACAATATAAGTTCTAAGAACACCTCAAGGTAGAGAGTTACTGAATGAGGTTGTTGTAGAGAAATAAGTGCATATTATATGGATATATTGGATAGATAACAATTGAACCCTAGACTTAAACAAGTTAAGATTGCAGCTATCAATCAGGAAAGTATCCTCTCAGGAATCTGTTCCACAAAGTAAGAGTTCTTGGGAAGAAGCTGTCTGAGTGGAACTTCCTCATTGCTAATGGTATATAAATAGAATGATGTATATATACATGATATAGCAGGTCTGAGCTGGTGGAACTAAGAAATGCATCTAATCTGAGCATTTACCATAGAAATAGCAGTAGAGTAATGAGAGGCCAGCAACATTTTTGCGGGGGGGGGGGGGGGGTTGTATGGTTAAAATAACCCATCACCCACAAAGCCATGTCAATGCTTCTGAACTCTATCAATGAGGATTAGGCAGCAGTACACCATTTTGGGTTTGATCCGATTCTTGTAAAGATAGAGCATTGCACAAAATGTCAGATACTTTCTGCAGCAGTACTATCAACGAATCATTTTTCTAGCCTCTTTAGCTTTGGATCGTACAAGAGTTCTACTTGAGTCAGTCCCAACAGACATTCAAGTCAAGCAGTCTCATTAACAGTACAACTATTCACCATGAATAGGGAAAATTCAGTGATGTGACATTAGAAGGCTGGTTTTGGCGGTATTGAATGTTAAAAGCCAGTTGATTTCCCCATTGAACTGTTAGAGTTAGATCAGATTAGAGATCAGCTGCTAGTCTCTGGTCATCTAAATTTGGGGAGTTGCACCCATACATGACTGTATCATCTTCATAGATATTTACTAATGATCTATATTAGGCTGATTGTTAATATAAAGCAGAAAGTGGGTAGAACTAAGAGACCCTTGTGAGATGAGACACCCACATTATTCTCATGGGACTCAAAGGACTGACCAATGATCTTCATGAACCTGTTTGATAGGAAGGACTTGATAGTTGCAAAGACTCTTTCAAAGTTACCATAGCTGAATGAAAAGTGTGTGTGTGCAGCAAGCCCTATGCCACACCTTGCCAAAGGCCTTTGGGATATCTAATTACTCATTATTGGAAGTGGATGTGTTCTCATACTCCTATTTCTAGTGAATTTCAAATAATAGATAAGTGAACATTACTGAAAGGTAGAATATAGTCTAACAAACAAATGTGCCAGATTGGTAAGGATTTTTTGCTTAACAGAAATAATTTAAGAGCATTTCTCTGTATTTGTGCAATGGGAACATGGCCGAGTGATTATAATGTTCATCTTCTGACCATGAAACCCAGGTTTGAGTCCCACCATAGTTGATTTGTCAGGAAGATAACTTCTTGGTACAATTAGTCTGGGGTAACAATCCCAGTATATGGTACCTTTTGGATAGTGTCTGAAAACCATGCCATAGGTTGACCTAAGCCTTGTGAGTGAAACTACTTGGAAGTTATGACTGTGTTAGCATAACCATTGATAAGTCATTGTGACCAAGGGTTTAAGTATAATGATGGTGTTCAAACTACTCATCATGACAGATTATGTGCACTCTCCCAGAAACTAAGGTCTGCTTAGCATAGATGCAGGATAAACCACAGGTGGGCTATGTTGGTGTTGAACAAAAATGTGCCTGAGCAGATGTCTAGAACAGGGATTAGCTAGCTGCCCTAGCAAATGTATGTGCTCAGAAACAATTAGCTGGCCATTAATATAAATAGTTATATTTAAGTAGCAAGTATTCAGCTTAACAAGTTTTAGTAAATTCAAAAGCCAATGTCTTTAGAGTTTTTTTTGTATTTTCCAATTTTTGAACATGTATCTCAGAACTGCGCATAAATGGTCTGAAGTTCATTTTTTTTTCCCCTGATATTTTGTTCAAGTACTTTTGATAGTCCTAGTCATTATCAAGAACCATGTGCTGTCAGTGTAGTAGGCAAGGTTCATGTTTCTTGATAACTGAAATGATTGAAAGTACTGAAAACAAAAGCAAGAGAAGAAACATGAACTTTGGACAGTTTATTCACAACTTCAATCCTGATAAAACATATTTGAAAATTAACCTTATTGGTCAAATTAGAAAGAAAAAAAAAATTCACCTCCAAACAAGGTGATAATGACACTAAGATGCATGAGCTAGTAGAAGTGAAAGAGAAGGAAAAGGATTTAGAAGGAACTGAAAATCCAATAATAATTTACATTTTAGAGTTTAGGTATTTCTTTTGTGGCTTGTTTTGATGAACAAGGTTAAGGAGAATGTTTGCCATTGTTTTCTGGAAAAAGATCTTAAACTCTTTTCTTACAGATTTTAAATTGGAGGAAGTTGCCAAAATTTTATAGTAAGAAAAAACCCCTCATGAGTTCAAGTTTAAACAACTTTTGGAATGATAATGACTTTTTAAAATTACAGATGAGTTATTAGGCTATTAAAATATAAAATAGTTAAATCTGGGCAAAAATGCACTTGTAAATGAAAACGTCGGTGAAAGAGAAAATGTTTCTTTTTGTTCTAGTATACAGTTCTGTCTTTAAGAAATTAAATTTGTAAAAATAATAATAATATTTTCTTGTTAAGTCCAGTGCTATTTCCAAGTGGCTTGTCTACCCCACCAAAGTTCCATCAGGGGTGTTGGTAATTTGTTCATTTGATTTACGAGTCTCCATGTACCCAACTGTGTTGAGAGGTGGTAACATGGAAAAATAATTTTAGTTCAAGAAAGGAATATCAGCTTTGTGCAATGTCTGAACTTCTTTTTTTTTAAAACATCTGCATTTGTAAGAAGGCTTTGTGTAACCAGGAAGAAATGGAATGTACTTTACAACTTTGGACTCTTTTACTTCAGAACTAATGAATGGAAGATCATAAGAACTATACATTTGGATCCCTGTTTTAGAACTGTTCTCTGGAATGGATGATTTGCCAAAGTTCTGCCAGGCGATAAAACCTCTTTCTTTTAATGTACCTTAAAGAAAAAAAGAAAAGTAGAATAAATCAATATTTTAGAAAAGGTGGATGGTACAAGAGATGGAAGTGAAGCCAAAAGATGGATTAAAATATTCTCTAAAAATCTTCATGAAATTACCAAGAAAAGTTAAAGTTGGAATTTCATTTGTTTCTCTAATTACATTAAATATTGGTTTAATCTAGGCAGATAGTTTTTTTTTAATAATTTTTTTGTGACATATGTTAAATTGGTTTTTTTATCATGTACATCAGAAAAAAAAACAAAAACTGCCTTATGTTCTGATGTAATGTGCAAAAACTATTGTCATAACTGAAAACATGCATTGCTCAGTAAAGGGCAGCATTTCTTATTTCCACATTCTCAAAGGATTTACGGATTGACACACTGACAGAATTTTCATTTCTGTGGTTTCATGTCACAGTTGTTTGTGGTGACACTAAAACCACACAAATTATTTTTGTATTACAAGCATTCATAACTTTTGAAGTTGATATGATCATATCTTAACAGTTAACAAAATTATTCAAATAGATTTCATGGAATTTTTTGAGTCAGTATTTTCTTGAAAGAAAAGGTTTCATGAGAACAGCTCTGATGAGGAATTATTTTAGTTTTAGAGAAAATTATATAATAAAAACAGAGAAAAAAGCTTTTTTGGCTCATTTTAAGGGAAAAAACTACTCTAAAAATATTGTTTATATTATGGGAAATAGATAAGATTATGTGATACAGCCTCTCAAAAGATTAGTTGGTAGAAAGGAAAGAAAGCTTAAAATTGTTATGAAGTTGGTTTTTCTTAATATTTTTGTTAAGCTCTCACAAGTTATATTTTGGAAAAAAAAAATAATGAAAACTGTATACAAACTGAGTTAGATTTTCTCTTTACATAGTTTAAATGTCATGTCAATTTAGGACATAGATAATCATGGCTCCTCACAGATTTTCATTTTTTTTTTATGTGAATTGCCATGACTTCTTGGTAAAGATAATAAAGTAATCTCTCCTCACTTTCTCCTAGACTGGTTGCAACCCAAAACTAGAGAACTCAGTCTAGTGTTGTATTTTAACCATAGTTAGGGTTCTTTCTGATGCTAGGTTATATACTCACAATTTAAATAAAAAAATAAGTGATGAATTTTATTAAATGTTATTAAGGCTGGAAGATGAAAAAACAAGTTTAACAAATAAATGGAGCATCTATTCAAGTATGAGTTTCCACTAGAAATAATGTTAAATGATATATAAAAAAGTTGTTCAAACTGTAAAGAACAAATTTATATTTAGTATAAATTTTAGCTATATTTTATATCAAGCACTGTTTTATTATCACTACCAGCACTCCTTATATATATTCATTCACAGACAGATCTGTTTCACTGTATCACAGCTGATCAGTACGGTTAGACTCCGATTGCTTTTAACCCAGGATTGAAACCTGACCGAATTGGCGTCAGTCGGCAATTTTACCTCTGAGCTATGGGCGCTCGGTAGAAGGTAGACTTTTTGGTGTGTATATTATCATTATACACGTCCAATAGCCAGAGTGCTCTAATTCATTACTGAATGAGCGATATAACAAAACATGTTCTGAATTTTCAATATGACATGTATGAATATATTTAATAAAAGAATTTGTGCATATGAAATGTTAAAATGTAAATATAGTGAATAAGACATAAGTAAAAATAATAATACAATTCAAATGCTGACCTGCATGTAGTTAAAGTGGTGAAACACAATGTTAATATATATATATATATATATATATATATATATATAACCACAAAATTGCTATCAAAAGAAATTAAGAGTACATAATTATTTTTTCCATATACAAAATAAATGAAAAAAGAATTTTAAAAAATTCATTTGATGTTAAACATACAAAAAATCTTTTTAAATAGACACTGGTTAGACATGTTAATCATATTTAAACATCAGAGTATTTACGTAAATAATGAAGGAAAAAAATTCTTCCCTCTTTTAGAATTTTGGTTAATTTTGTATGTGTATGTAAAAAAAAAAAAATTATTAAATTATCTGATTTTAATGATGCTAATGGGAATTATCCACAAAGGAATTATTTCTGAAAACGTTTTATTTTTAGAAAATCATTACCTGCCTACTCATTTAATAAGCGGTGTGGAGTTCATCTTTTTCTGTTTGTATCACTTAATGTTTATATTTTGGAGGATTGAATTTTTTTTTGTCTTTAAACAGAAACTCTCAGTTAAAAAAAAATCATCTTGACTTGTAAAATAAAAAAGAACAAAAACAAAAATATTTTTAATTAGAAATGCTTTTGATTACTCTTTTGAATAAAATATATGGACATTATTGTTTTCAGAAAAAAAACGTTTTTGATTAATAATTTATACAAGAACTATTTCATTCCTTAATATTTTAAATCTTTAAAATTCTGCATTAATTTGTATCAGCCAAGTGATATTAACTTAAAACTATATTTACTAATCATAATTAGAAAAGCTCATTACAATTCAACAACCCACAGTATTTTAAAAAGTTCTGATTTTTTTTTTTGCATGTGTAAATATAGACATGAATATGATGGCATCTCAACAAATGCTTTTGTGAATAAGACTAAAATACCAAAGTACATAAAATTCAATAAAATATTAGATTGCTTAAAATATCTTGAATTCTAAAGATTACTGGGTAGTTAGATTTATAACAAAAATTGTTTACATCTTATTTGTCAAGTAATTTTTCAGTTCTCTCTCTCTTAGTGAAATTTCCTCAACATTAAACTGTTAATAAGTCACTCTATAACATCAGTAATATACTCTCTGTGTTAAAATGTTTTTCTCTGATAATTTAAATTAAAAAGAAATAGATTAATTAAACTTTAAATCAGCTAATTTCTCTCAAATCACGTTTCAGAAAGAACATTTAATATTTGAAAATTGTTTTATAATAAAGATAATTATATGGACAAATTTATAGATTTTACTGACAAAGAGAAAAGATTCTTATTAATTTGAATTCGGTTTGAATTACACTTATTGGGAATATTAAATGTAAGCTATTAGGTTGGAAATAAAATTAGTTTCAAAGATTTCTCATTTTTGAAAATGCATTTTAAACTTAGGTACCACATTTCTTTTTCTTTTTGAGGTCCCTAACGAAAAGTAACTTTAAAGCACAACAGAATTATGATGCAAGGGACATAACTCTGTACATTTTATTCATAAGAATATAAAGTTATTTCGAAAGCTAACTCACCCGGTACAGTGTTATCCAGAAAACAAGCCAGAGCTCCACCTACAAAATTAGCATTTGCTAAAAGGGCGTGAAGAGCACTATCCAATTCAACGTAACCTGAATAAAAAGAAATGAAATATTCATTAAGAATTTAACAATTTCACAGCATTAAGTTTCCTCTGATTTGAAAATCAGGAATAAATTTAAAAGAAATGGCTAAAAAAATTGATTTGTTTAAGACATTTGTTAAACCAAAAAGTTATCTATAATAATAGTACAAAAATTAAATTTTAATTATAGTTGCAGAAAGAACCTTAAAAACTAATGCCTAGTTGATTGTTTTTAAAGATCAAAACTTTTATTTTTTTTACTACCTTAATGACCATGTCCCCCCCACCTTTTTTTTGGACAGTGGGAATTTATGAAGCTGATAATATATTGAGTTTTTATTTTTAGAATTAGTACCAGATTTATGGCTGATGTTAATGGCTTAATAAAATTACTTTAATTGAAATGATGAAAACTGACAATAGAATATAGTTAATTGGTAAATAGCTTTGTAGTAATAAGAAAAGTCCTAATATTGCAATGACTAAAACATTGTGGATTTTTATTTTATTGCGATAGAGCTTATTTAAAAAAAAAAAAAAGCAGATATGCAATCAGAGAAAGTTTTAGCATTGTGGTGATCTCCCTTTACGTGTATTTTCTTCTCAACATTATTTTTTACTTTTTATAATCATTTCACTTCAAGTAATGTGGGAACTGCCACTAGGTGCTTACAGAGCAAAAGTGAGAGGAAAAAAACTGGGTATAGAAGGTATTGAGGAAAAGATAAAAGATGAACGAGATTCTAAAAGATAGTGATTGACGTTGCATTTAATTTTTTGGAGATCAGGCTACAATCAGGGAAGTAAATGGAAAAGAGTTCCAAAGGCAAGAAGTACAAGAAAAGAAACTGTTGGAATAGAAGTGGCAGTTACATTTAAGTATTTTAATGGTAAAAGGGTGGAACATAGATGCCAACCTAGTAGCAGACTTGTGTTCATGTGGTCAGGGCACAAAAGAAAATAGCTCATCAGAGAAGTTGCCATGAAAATATTTGTAGAAAAGACAGAGGGAAGCCATGTCAAGTTGGTGAGAAAGTGATTGAAGTCAAGATGCCAGGTCAAGATTAATTACATTGCAGATCCTTCTTTGGATTTTGTCAAGAACCTTGAGATGAATAGCAGGAGCACCAGCACCTGATCAGATGTGGCAACAGTATTCAATGCTTGGATGAATGGTAGCTTTATAAACTTGCAAAATAGACTTTGATGAAGAAAACTTTCTGGCAGTAAAAGCAGCTATAGATCTGATATATTTGTTCCACTTCACACTAGTTGAAAAAGTGAGGCTGAAGAGACGCAGTATGTTGCTCTTCAGGATACTTGCATCAACCATGTTGATGGCTGGTAGTAAAGTTTCTCTATGGTTGTTAAAATAGAGCACTTATGTTTTGGAAGCATTAAAATTTACAAGCCATTTCCTGTCCCAGTTAACTGCTGATTACAGGTACATTTTAAGAGCAGCAGCCAGCTTTACTTACTTTGTTAGCTTTAGCAGATTTCTTATTAAAACAGAGTGGTGGTGCCATCTGCATAGATGCCTACTTGGGAACTGATGACATCAAGAAGGTCATTGATGAAGACTAGAAACAGTGTAGGACCTAAGGTAGATAGGAGTTAATCACAAAAGTTTCAAAACATTTGAAAGCATTATGAATGATTCAAAAGCATGGACATTGGATACCACACGAGTTGAAGCCAAGAGATGTTGAACAGTGTCTTGTCATGTGCAAACAGCTGCTTCAACGGCAGAAAAGGAAAGTTTTTTTTGTATCTTATTGATACAATGAAAAGTGAATACACTATAATAACCTTAAGCGTAGAAGATCATGGGGTGAATCTGGCCATACATCATCAGTTGCAAAGCCAAATATCTATGGTTTGAAGATTCTGCTCTGCATTTGGTGGGATCAGCTGGATGTAGTTTATTATGAGTTGCTCAAACTGATCAAAACCATCATGGAAGATCACTATCAACTACAACTGATGTATCTGAGCTTAGCATTGAAGGAACAATAGTTGCTATATGAGCAGAGATGGAACAAAGTGATTTTGCAACATGACAATGCTAGGCCACATGTTGCAAAATGGGTGAAAACCTACTTGGAAACACTTAAATAGGAAGTCCTACCCTACCCTACCCACTGTATTCATCAGATGTTGCTTCATCTGATAATCACTTGTTCTAATCAATGACACATGGTTTGGCTGAGCAGCATTTTTATTCTTATGAAGATGCAAAAAAATGGGTTGACTCATGGTTAGCCTCAAAAAATGTCAATTTTTGACAGGGAATTCAAATGCTGCCAGAAAGATGAAAAAAAAAAGTGACTAGTGACAGGTTTCTTACTAATATATGTAAATAAAACATTACTTTCATGAAAAGTCAGCTTGAATTTATTCAAGGAACTATGTATAAAAAATGCAGTTAGAATGTTTGTTTGTTTTCCAAGTTTATCAAGAAGATAACTTTTTGGTGTGGGAGGTGATCTCAGCTAGAAAGAATCTGAAAACCTTACCATAGATTGACCCAAACATATAGGAAAACTCAACACATCATTTCAAGTGGTTATAAATGATAATTCACTTTGATGAGCTAATAAGCTTATCTCCTTAGTTTGTCATTTCATTTGGTATAAATTTTCTCAGGACATCCAAAAAAGAAAAAACAAATGTTCAAAGAAAGAGTAATTTAAGTAATATGACCCAGAATAGAAATTTTTAGTCTTACCTTGTAAGGTTCACCAAGGTTAGGGGAGAAAGAGTGATCATAAACTCATACATATCCACCCACATGCACATAAATACATATATCATATATATATATATATATATATATATATATATATATAAAAACACACCACTCACACACATATCTATCCATATATACATGCAAATTTCTTCTAGATATATACACTTTCGTATTCACACACTCATATACCACCTATGAAGAGCATTATATATATATATGTGTGTGTGTGTCTAACTTTTAAAGTAGTCAACTAGACATTGCAGTGAAGGACTGTGTTTCTGAATCTCTTGTTGATAGCAATATAACCAATTTGATTCTTAATTTCACCTTCTGGATTTCTTAATGTCCATAGTTGTCTTGGGTGCTCTTGAAACCAGGTGTTGGTTATTATCTGGTCATTTTCTGTGCACCATTGGACCCATATCTCACCACGGCCATTGCGGTGACCTACTTCGAAATTACCAACTTTGGCATTCAGATCTCCCATGATAATTTTGATTTCTTGTGATTTGTACTGTGCCTTGGCATAATCTAGCATGGAGTAGAAGAATTTGATCACTGAAGAAATTCTTAACATGATGCAAAAGAGACAGAAAACAATACCAAGAGAAGCCAGGTTCAAAGAAATATGAACTCCACCAAGCAATCAACTTAATGAGCCATATAAAAAAAACTCATCATCAAGATTCCGATGAACAGAGTGCAGAGCAGAATCAGCCTAGCGATAGGACAAGAACAGTGTGGCTTCATTAATGATACCAGAATGAGGAATGTGATATTCATGCTCAGAATGCTATCTGAAAGAGCAATACAAAAGCAAGAGGACATTTATCTGTGCTTTATAGACTATGCAAAGGCATTTGACAAAGTACACCACAAAGACTTGATAGAGATTATCAACAACCTTGAAATTTTTTAGAAAAGATGCTAGGATAATCAAGAATCTATGTTGGCAGCAAACTGCTTGTGCGTAGATAGGAAGTGAATTCAATTGGTATACAAAAATAGAAAGGGGTGTAAGACAAGGATGTTTTTTCACCGGATCTATTCAACTTATACAACAAAACAATTGAGAGAAATAAAATCCTTGCCAGGATTTGTCATTGGTGGCTATAATCTCAACAATGTAAGATATGCAGATGACACGGTGCTGATAACAGATACAGAAAATAAAATGCAGGACCTTCTATAGAAGGTAGCAAAAGAAAACAAGAAAAAAAGGACTGAGCATAATTTTCAAGAAGACTGAATGTATAATCAGCAGCAAAAAGACCACCACAAAATGCCAACTACATGTCGGAGAAACTAAAATAAAACAAAGAAATTTAAATACCAGGGAAGCATTCTGACAGAGGATGGAAAGTGTGATATTGAGATTTGAAGACATATTGGCATGGCGAAGGACACATTTCAAAAGCTAACCAGAGTAATGAGAAACAGAAAAATCTCATCAGAAACAAAGAAAAGGGTGCTAGATTGATATGTCTTTCTGTATGGAAGTGAATGTTGGATGATCTCATCAAGATGAAGAAATGTGGTTTTACAGAAAAATGCTGAGGATACCATGGACTGAGCATGTGAGTAATGATGAGGTGTTGGAGAGAATGAAAACGAGAAAAAAAAAAAACCTCATACCTAACACCAGGAAGAGACAAATAAGGTTCTTGGGATACATAATGAGGAAAGAGGGTTGGAGAATTGAACACTCACAAAACAGATAAAAGGAAAGAGAGACAGGGGAAAGCGGTGTAAGACATACTTGATAGACCTGAGCAAATTGATGGGAGAGGCAGGTTTTGGAGAGATACCAAGAGGAAAAATATTGAGAGTGACAAGAAACAGAATGAAGTAGAAGTCCATGTCACCTACGTCCTGAACAAACATGGCACATGAAGATTCTGCCCAATGACCTCTTTTTCTCCTAACATTGGTGACCCTTACAAGATAAGACTAAAGATTTCTATTCTGAGTCATGTTAATTGAACCCTGCCTCCATTTTTTTTTTTTTTTAAATAATGTTCTGAGGAAATTTATACTAAACGAAATGGCAGACTAAGGAGATGAGCTTATTAGCTTGTCAAAATAAATTATAATTTATAACCACTTTAGATGATGTGTTGAATTTTCCTTTATATAAAATCATATTGCTCTGGATAATATCCACTGAGCTCTCTAAACAGCTCTATCGCCTAATATTTTATATTAAATTAAGTACCTTTACTAAAGTGCTGAAAAACAACATAGCATGAATGAAAAAAGGCCCCAAACTAAATAAAAATTTACTTTTTCCATCTGAATATTTATTATTAAGAGGAAAGATCAAAGTATTTTTTAATTATTTCTTAAGATTTTTTAATCCCTTGTAACACGTTCCTAAATTTCGATAAAAAAATCTTGTTTTGATTATAGTTAGCTATGTAATCGTTACAAGAATTTACAATGGAAAATGTAATATTACATAAGTGACAAATGCATTTATTTGGAAATTCTTGCAAAAATCAAATAATTGTCGAATTTTAATGAAACTTTCAGGACTTTCATAAAAGAATAAAATTAATTTTGAAATTATTATTTAAAAAAAAATCTTGGTAAAAATATTTCTTTTTACATCAGTTACTCCACCTTCATGTAGAAATTTTAAGCAATTAAATTTTGTTGGGATAATTGGTTTTATTAGTTAAGTGCAGGACTCAGTAAGGAATGTAAATCATCTATTAATTTTTGAAAAATTTTGCACTCAATTTCCAAAAATCTGCACTCAATAATAAAATAAAACTGCACTATAACTATGACAGCATTTAATTAGATAAGCTTTTAATTGCTTGAATAAATAATATAAATTGAGGACATTATAGTCTGAAAAAAAATTTTTTTTTAATAATAATGAAATTTTAAAAGAATTGTTTGCATTTTTTTTCCTTAATTACAATAATTTATAAAGTTTTAAAAATATTTTAAAAATACTTCAGAGATTTGTTGGAGTTAGTTTAAAAATGTAAGTGAAGATTATATTTACTAATCAAAAATTAAAAAGTTTAATACAAATCTTAATTTTTGTTTTTTGTGTATTTGAAGTTTTTTTGTATGGTAATTTCTATGTGAAAATTAAAAGGTCATGTGTTTCAGGGTTTCTTTCCTTTACAGGAAAAAAGTTTGTACAATTATGTCACTTGTGATTGCCATAGACTTGACTTATCTTGCATATGTCAAATCTGTTAACACATACAGTGGAAAGGTCAGAAAGTTGAACTCTGTGTTTAAGAAATAGCTTTATTCTTAATTTTGTTACATAAATAAGTAATACTTGTGTAAATCAGAATAATTTAACATGAAATTTGATAATTTTTCAAAAATAACATGTCACAGATGTATGTTTTATTTTTGCAAGATTTTTAAAGCCGAGAATTAATTTTCGTTTACAAAAGAGTTGATCACTTAAAAATGGTCAAAAACTTCTAAGATTAAAATTTTTTATTTTTTTTTTAGATTCCAATCAGTTTAATTTTTGTTTGAAATACACCAGAGTATTTTGCATATTGGAAATAGTAAATTTAAAAATAAGTTTCAAGAAAACTTTATTTTAAAAAATTCAATTTAAAATTTAGATATTGGAAATGAGTGGAGGTATCTATATTAAATAGATCTTTTAGGATTGTATTCTGTATATGGGCTTGCCATCATTTTATATATATATATTTATTTATTTTTTTAATTGTATCACCCCGAGCAAGGTGGTGACGCCACTGATGTGCAGGGTGCTACGTAATAGTGAAAAGATTGGAAAAGAGAAAGCCGGAAACCACATCCTAAACAGGGAACAAAGGATGAGCCTCTTAACCTGTTCAATAGACGTGGGTGGAGTGTGAACCAGGCGATATATAGATCTATCTACTCCAATCGAAAGAAAGAAAAAAAAAAAAAAGCATGGTAGTAAAAGTCCAGTCAAGAGATTTCTGCTAAAATCAAAAAAAAGAATTAAAGACATGAAAAGCTTAAATTTAAAATTAGGCAGAAGGAAAAAAAAAAAGAAAAAAAAGACTTACTTTAACAATATTTCAAATGAAAGATTCTCAACTCGACACGGGTCTTTTTTTTTGTTTCTACATTGAAGGAGCGATGTTTCACCAGGCAGTTAACGCTATTTAAAAAATAGTATTTGCTGACTGATTTATCATAAATACTCAGATCTATTTCTATATTGAGCATTGTTTCAAATGAATGTTTTGAACGTTATTAACATTTTCTTCATTCCTGATATATAAAATTACTAAGTTTTAACTTAGTATAAGTCGAAAATGGCTGAATTCAAAGATTAATGGTCTTAGGAATTCTTTCCTTGGAAGACGTCACTAGCAGAATAACAAAAATTTCAAACTATCTGTATCGGGGGACCTTTAAACAACCGAGCAATTTAGTATAATTTAGTAACAAAGAAATGAATAACAATTATAAGGGAATAAAATACAAATTCAGTAGAATAAATTAAACAGAAACTTAAACTTACCACATGCTGATAACTGAAAAAGTTGATGAAATTTCTATCAGACATGCCTTTTTGTCAGCGAGTCACAGCCCGTAAAGAAACCGGGTCAATTTATAGTCGGTGTTTCCGATACTTATACATTTTATGCATACATACACATTCATCCAATACAAGGCCTAAGAACCACTCAAGTAGTGAGTTACTGTGTGGGGTTGTATGAGTATAAGAAAAGGCAAGAAATGAAGCTCATTTGTGAGTAAAATTGGATAGACAATGTTTTGTAAATGAGCTTGTGTTTTCTCTAACGTTGCTTGCACATCACTAAATACTTTGGTTTTAACTTCATCATTGATCGAGTTCTCACACACATCACCAATGTCAAGATTATTTTCTCCCCTTTTCCCTTGCTTCAGCCTCCTTATCATACCAACACCACAGCCGATTGACCAATTAGCATTCTTCGCTTTTGTCCTCAGCCATTTCGGCAAATGGCATCCTCCAGTCCAACCAATCAGCAAATGACTTGCTATTGGTCGAACTACACTAAGCTGTACAAAAACCACTATTACAAAATATACAATTCTGAACTATTCCAAAGTGAGGAGGAGAGATTCATGCCATTTTCAAGAAACAAAACACTGCTACTACGTGTCATGTATTAAGGTAAGGAACTTATTTTCTTTTGCACCAGATACAAGCCACTCTGACTCGCTTGCTTCTATGTAATTGTTCACCACACAATACTATTTGAAAGTTGTCAATAGTTGTTACCATTAAGTTATGAGTCAATGTAACCAAGCATTTCTCAGAAACTGTAATATAAATCACAGATGGGCTTTATGGACATTGAATAAGAACTAATATGCCTGAGCAGGCGTCTGCAATAGGTATTGGCTGACCAACCTAAGAAAGTGTGCTCAGAAACAAGAGTAATGAGCCATTATATATAGTTTGATAATATTTGTGGTTTCAGCTGCATGTCTTGCTACATATTATCTCTCATGAAATATTCTACTTACCAGTGTTGAAAGAATGCTTGGTTTTCTTGATATAATAAGGCATCATGAGTCCAAACATGAGTGAAATACCAATAATAGCCAGATTGCGAGTGGAATTCATGTCAATGTACATCATATTGGAAAGAACGACTCCGATAAAAATTCCAAAGCTGATGATCTGAACTCCACCCAGTACAGGATGAGGAATAATAACAAATATGGCACCTAACTTGCCTAAAACACCAAATATTACAAATATCAATCCCACCATTTGAAAAACACGACGACTGCCAACCTACAAAAAAACAAAAAAAAAATTAAGTTTTCTATTTATTTGGAATTATTTGTAGAATAGAAATTATTAAAATCTCTTAATTTGAACTTGGTGTTGATTTGAATGTTTGTTGATTGCTAAAAGGACATTTTAATTAAAACACAACATATTTCAAACTATTGTTCTTATCTTGGTTGATGTGTTTATTATAGACACAGTTTTGATCACATACTCTCTGGTTATCATCTGTATCCATCAAGATGAGAACGATAGTGTGAAATAATACAAGTATATTGAAATTACTCAGAAATGAAATATCAAATTATAAACTCACTTCTTGAATGAAATACACAAAAAATAACACAGCACAGGCTGCCATCAGAGTGTATATTGAGTATGTGGTTAGTGGTCTTGATAATTTCAATGAGTAAGAATTTACATGCAATTTTCATGGAGTGAAGGAGTGTAATCGATTTTCTGGGGGAGCGGTCAACACTTACTCAACACCATCAAAAGGCTGGGTGCTACAAATTAAATTTTAACCTTTTCTTTCTGTTGTCATTCATGGGACTTTTTTTGGTCAGTATATCAATAGAACTTACAGGTCTCTTATTTGCATTTAATATTTAAACACAATAATGATAATTAGGAACTGTTGGCTTATATTTTTTCCCCCTTTGATTAGAAACATTATGAACACTCATCAAATCAGTACCACCAATATAATTGTGGATTAGTCAACAGCTGATATAATCAATTTTTTAAAAGTTAGATTTTAAAATATACAACGCATTTTAATAAACAGAGAGAAAAAAATAAATATTTAAATTTAAAATATATATTTTAAAGAATTTACATTTTAATAACAAGCTATGAAAGGAACGCTTGTTTAATCATATTTTTAATGCAATTGACAGTTCTCTCCCTTAGATAACAAGGGAGAGAACTGTTAATGTAGTCAAAAATTATACATGGGAGACTATACTATCAGTCAGTCGGTTAAGCGCCATACGTGATACACGCTTGGGCGATCATGTCTCAAAAGAGACATGACTGACTGGGCAAAAGATTAACCTGCAGTAGGTTGCCATTACTTTCTGCGGTGGACTGGTTGCCAGCCAAGGCTATAGAACCCAATCTATTCTGTTATTTAACCCATAACTGGAGGGAAGAGTCAGATTAATACCTTTCACATGGGTATTTGCGCATAAGTGAATGCAAGAGATTCAAATGGAATTCGAACTCAGCATCCCGATTTTGATTTCTGAGGCGATATCCACAACTATACTTAATTCTTTACAAGGGAAATAACTCTTAAAAACAAATTAGTAAAAAATTCTAAATGAATGTGCCATCCTCTTTATTATAATAAGGACCGTTGTGTATTTTTTTTGTGTGTATGTAAACTTATTTATAAATGGAACTTTGTGTGTGTATCCGTTACCTATAGACTCAAACAGCTGAACCGATTTTCTTGAAAATTTACACAGTTGTACTATAAGTGTCTGCGAGTGTTTTTAGCTAGGTTTTGTGTCGAGGTACCCCTGATAAATATCGAAAATTGATAATCGAAAAAATCGGGTTATAGAAGGAGTGGTCCGATTTTAATCAAATTTGATACACTCAGACAGACAGAAGAAACAATATTCAGAAGTTTCAAGGTTGCAGTTCTTACAATAGTGCAGAAAATAGATAAAATATATATATATATATTTAAATCGATACCAGGAAATCAAAATTTGACTTACATCCATTCATTTTTCTTCCAGTCTACAGTTTCGCTTTAACTAGAAACTTTTTAGTCTTTCGTGCCAATGTCCAAAGAGTCTGAGCTCCAGAACCATGGATTAGTTTTAAAGCTTTCATTACACCCGGGCAACGCCGGGCTATACTACTATATATTATATATATATATATATATATATATATATATATATATATAAAAGAAAGACTGTCATGTATTTATTTCTCTCCTGTAATGCTTAGGGGTTTGTATTTTTTTTTCTTATGCAAGATATTCAATAGCCGGTACAACAATATATATGTTGCTGTCATTTTAAATAGCATATCGATATAAATATTTTGCCATTATTTTTGACGGCTTGGGTCCACTTGTAAAATATAAAACGTATGTGTGCAAAAATAAATGAATAAATAGAAAAAAAAATTAGCTAACCTTGGTGATTCCAATGGCGCCAATATTCCCACCATACGTACTTGTAGCATGACCAGCTCCCATAGAACCTGCCAAAAGACTTGAGAAGCCTTCTACCATGATACCCCGATTCATGGCATGGTCAGGGGGTGGAGGTAGATTGCAAACTCGGGCACAAGCATAATAATCTCCTATTGAGTCGATGATAGATGTCAAGGTGGCTACCATGAAGCTAATGAAGGCTGATAGTGAAAAACTGGGAGGACCAAACTGACCTGAGTATTAAAAAAAAAAAAAATTCATATGATGGCTGGCTAAAAAGATAAAGGATTTTATTTTGAAAAATCAAATTAAAAGGCTAATATTAAAAAATGATTATAAATTTAAATATGCAAAAATATGTTTCATTTTTAACATTTTCCTGCGATAATGTTCAAGAATCTTTTGTACTGCTAAATTTATTGTCTGATTCTATGGAATGTTTGGTGGGTTTATTTTGTTTTATGACATCAACACCTTAATGGGTTAATACTGAGAAAATTTTTAGGATAGGTCTGTATGAATAGAATATGTATTTGTTAGAAATGAGTTTGTAGATCATTGATGTATTTTTGTAAAGAGGGTTTTGTTGAGCGTTGCTGATGATTTTTTTTTTTTTTTTTTTCTTCCAAAAACGTATTGACTGGTAATCCCCCCCCCTAGTATTTTTTAAAATTTATTACTGGTATTTTTATAAAAAATTATTTTTATACTTTCATATTTTTTGACCCCAGTTTAGGGGGTTAACTACTTGTCCATAGCTGGTACCCTAACAGGTGTTACCACCTCAGGTCAAGGTGGAACTAAAAACAACAGAAATTAAAAGGTGATTCCAGGCTCCTCAAAACCTCCTGATCAGAAGCCTTGCTGTCAGAGTAGTTACTCATACCCTGGATGAGGGAATATTTGGAGATGAACTAAGTTCATTATTAATGAAAAACGATGTAGTGCGATTAAAAAGATTTCTGAAAAGGTCATGAAGTTTGCTTCACTCACTTCAGTTTACTAATACTACTACTACAACTAAAGTTGCAGAAAAATCAGCAGATTTTAAATCAATCCATTTGACTTGCTATGCAAGGAATGAAATGGATTAGCGTGTTCTTTAAAGCCATATATTCAACTCTGTTATACTTCCTGCATGAATCTTGATTTTATTTACCTGACCTCTTCACCAAGAGAGAATGTGACACAAGCACTGTTTTATATAGGGAGCTCATATGTATACATATGGGCCAAAAACTGGTCACATGACTTGGCAATTTTTATATTGGTGTCAGTAATACACTGACCTGATCTCTCTTAGTACAATGAGAAAGGTGCTGCTGCAAAGTTGGAACCTCCAGTACCATGTGCCTTGTCCAATTCAAAATGAGGTAAACAAATACAGGTTGAGTATCCTTTATCTGAAGTTCCAAACCTTTTTCAGGTACTGACATAACTTGTCAGAAATGAAAGATTTCAGAAAGCAACATGGCTACCTGTAGCATGATTATTGTGTTGCAGTGTTACAAATTAAATGTTGACTTTTTTTTCAGTTTTCATTACATTTAACTGTAATTGAAATCTGTTTTGTTTTTATGTAAATACGATACCGGTATGTATCAAAACACATCATTGGTAGGAAAAAGTTATTCAGGCTTATAGATGCTATATATAAATTAAATTCATTGTATTCCAAAAACAAAACAAATCTGAAAACTGAAGCACTTCCGGTTTCAAGAATTTCAGATAAAGGATTCTCAATCTGTACTATGCTTTCATCCCAGCCAAAACTTACTGAATTTTCTTTTTCACTCTCATGTTGATGTCAACAATGGTGTAGCCTCTCTTTCCAGTTTCCCTCACCTGAGGTAGAAGTAGTGTTTGGGGTTGCATTTATATATTTATTGTAAGTAGGGATCAAATTTTCTTTTTTTCTTTTTTTCCGTAAATGTATAGAAAGTACAAAACATTATTTTTACGTGAAATCTTAATTACGCTATTTAAAAAATTTGTGTGAACATTTACATGACTAGCATCATTACCTGTATCTATATATATATATATATATATATACAAAATTTATTTAATTTTATATAAAACTATCTTCAGGGTATATGTATAAGCTGTGTTATTAAATGTGAAGGGATATTGTGTTTATGCTTGAGTTCCATTCCCAAGCTGCCCCATTTCATAGATGCTATATATGAATTAAATATCTGAAAACGGAAGTACTTTCAGTTCCAAGAATTTTAGATAAGGGATTCTCAACCTGTACTATGCTTTCATCCCAGCCAAAAGGTGGCAGATCTTACACTGTGATTGACTAGGAGTGAAATGGATTTGCATATCTACTGATCTTATTCCATGAAGAGGTATTTATTTATTTATTTTACAAAAACAACATACAAGAGAAAAGTTATTTGGCTGTTGAGATGTGTGTCCATTTTCTACTGTACAAATGATTACCATCAAAGATTATTGAATGTTTTTAATGATAAAAAATGTTTAAAAAAAAAATAAAATAAAACAGATGGAAATGATACGTTTTTGTTAAAGTAAAAATCATATTGCTTGTTGAACTTATAAAAATATTTGCTCAAGAGAACTGATTATATGTATACCCTAAAGTGCAGAAAATTATGGATAAGTATAAAACACCTCCATTAAGATGCATTATAAACTCATTTAATTATCATCTTGTTAAATATCCCAGCAATTTATTAAAACCAATTACTAATATTAAATGTTAAGTATTGGATATTTTTTACACTGGCAGATGAAATGATCTCAGCAAGATAAGATTCACTATTTACATTGTTTGGACTATTGTTCTCATCTTTATTGCCATGTTAATGACGTTTCAGCTATTGTATATTACAGTTTTCTTCAGGTGCTAGAAATTTTGAACCAAACCCTTTAGGATGATCACTGGGGTACATCGTTCTCATTCCATGTGTGATAACACTTCTGGTATCCATGTATTCATTTCCTTTTAACTTTTAAATAGTGTAAATACTACCTCATCTAAGAAATATTGACAAATAAAATAGGACTCTTATTTTTCTGATATGATTTAGTGTCTTGTAAATTTAGCAGTGGAAAATAGTTTTGCATGTTGCTAAATTAAAATGTCAAAAAACAATTAAAAAATTATTCAGGTTTAATTTTATTTTTAGTAAACAAATAAAACTGCTACTAATTCACACAAATATGACTAAAACCGGAATCTTCTTGGCATTATTTGACATAAGTATTCAAAAAGCTACTTGACTAATCATGAAAATTTGACTTGCCAATGTTTTTAATTCACACAAATATTATAACTAAAACCAGAAACTCCTTTTAGTTACTTGAAATAGGGATTCAGAAAGCTACTTGACTCAATCAAAAAAATTTGACTTGCTACTTGGGAAATATTAAGGAAAAAACATTTTGCGAGCTGTTCAAAATTCATAGCATTGAACACATTATTGCAGTTAATTTTGTGTATTCACACACATTGACATTTGCTCTTATATATATATATATATAGAGAGAGAGAGAGAGAATGAATTCCTTGTTCTGGTTATGAAATGTAGGCACTACAAGCCATGGGTCTTTTCATGATATCAGATGTAATTCCCTACTCAGGTAGAATTGTGGTTTGATGTGAGTTTTTGCTGCTGCAGTGTTTTCTCTTCCATGTTTTTCATTTCTGGCATAGATAATGAATTCCTAAGTCAACACACTAACCTGCTACCCATTCTATCAAACACTCTTCCCATCTGCCCAACCCTCATCCTCGGTATCCTTACTCATCTGTCACCTTCCTCCTGACATTCCCTATGTCTAACCGCTCCTTCTCTTTACCTTCCCCTATGTAGCCCCATGTGCAATAGTGGCAGTGGAATGCCTTGCTTGTGGTGAGATGATTTACTCTCGCCTATATAAGAAATCTGCCAAAGCTGACAAATTAAACTTTGCAACAGATCTTGAAAAGGACCTCTAATCTGTGGTGTACTGGGGTAAGAAAGGGCTGGGAAATTTTACTGTTTTCAAAACAAAGCTGCTCTCCTTTAATCACCGTAGAAAACATTTCCTATCTTCCATCAGTATGAATCATACTAGTCTCCCAGAAAGCAATACACTGTACCTCCTTGGCTTTGCTCTCTCAGCTGACCACAAGTGGATTGACTACATCAAATCAATAGCTACATCTATTACTAGAAAGTTTGGATCACTGTGTTGGACTAAGAAGTTTTTCTCATCAGAATCTCTCTTGTACATATACAAATCTGTTTTGTCTGTGCATTGAATATTGTTACCATATCTGGTTGGATGCTCCTGCTTTTCATCTCAAGAAAATCCAAAAGGGGAATCTCCAATGTAATTGATCCCAATTTGGCAGCTTGACTTCAATCCCTTTCTCACCAACGGAATGTGGCTTCTCTCTGTCTTTTCTACAAATATTTTCATGGCTTCTGCTCTGACAAGCCTATCTCCCTGGCGCTCTGTCTACATGAATTTACTTGAGCTACTAGATTGGCAATTAGGTTTCACCCCTTTTATAGTCAAATGTAACTGTCACTTCTACTCTATCAGTTACTTTTTTTTTTCTTTTGCACTTCCAACTCCCTTCTGTATACTCGCTTCCTTGATAGGTACAATTTCCAAAAATTTAAGAGCAACTTCAATTGTCATCTTTTAACTCCTTGATTTCCATCTTTGGCACCCCCTGTACCTTGTTCTCCTTTTCTTATTTTTCTGTTCTCCTCTTATGTTACCCCCTGTGCACAAATGGTAGTATTGCCTTGCTTGGGATGAAACGATTGTTAAAATAAAATAAAAAAATAAATAAATAAATAAAATGGCCAGGAGCAGTGTGTCTGGCTATCTTGGTAACAAATTAGACAGTAAATGCTTCCACAGATGTTAATATAAAATCTGAAGAAATCCAAAGCTTAAGATTGAAATGTGGTTAGCCACCACATATCACACAAAAGTAGTTGTCAGTCTTGGAATAATGACTAAAATACAGTAAGAAAGGAGCATGAAAGAGAGGATGCAGGTTAGTGAGATAGATGACTATTGACTTTACATTTAAATGTGCCTCTAGTATTAAGATTGTGCCTACTAATAATAAATCCTAGTAGGACTCCTAACTGTTTTAAGATTGCCTTGCTGAGTAGGTTAAATAAATCCACTTGTCTTATGCCTCTTTCTATTTTTGTCTATTTCATTCATTTTCTGTTTATATGCAGACAGTTTGCTCACAGCATATATTCTAGATTATTTCATGGTCTTTTCCCAAATAAATTTTTTATAGACCTCTGTGTTGTACCTTATTGAATGCTTTGAGAAACTACACTGTTCTTGTCTGACCTCCAGTCTAATTTTGCTATACACTCTATTCATCAGAATCTGGATGACAAGTTTAGGTATAGGACTCATAAAGGTAATTATTTGATGGAACTTGTTTTCATTTGCACCTGATTTCTTAGGTACCACTATGAAGATAGCTCTAAGCTCTTTTGCTACATTATTAATGTTGTATGTTTCACTTATTACTTTCATAATCTTGTTATTCTCAAAACCATCCAAGACTGTTACCATCTCTATTACAATCCCCTATGGACCCCCTGCAACTTTGCTTATGATTATCTTGTTCAGTGACAATTCAACTTGAAACTTTAATATTTTTGGTCCTTCTATATTTCTGTGTATCCTATGTTAACCTTTTTCAATGTTGTCCATGTTTTTGAAGTATTTTTTTTCTTTTTTTATTATTCTTTCAGTTTTATGCATCCTGTCAATAAGCACATCTCTTTTTTTTTAAATCATATAACCCTGAGCAAAGTGGTAACACCTCTTGACCTGTTATTTCTTTTATGGATATCTGCCATACTAAGTCATTGAATTATCTCCAATATTCAGATTCTATTCCTTAAGACACTTCTTATACTTAATTATTTAAGTCCTTTTTCCATATTTAACTCCATTTATAAACACAATTTAGCCTTTTCTATCCTCCTTCAATACTATAAAACTGAGCCTTTCTAAATTTAACTAGTTTGGGATTTGCTTGTCTCACACGAGTAGAACATCACCCACTTTCACTCGCAAAAAAAAAAAAATTCCTCTATGAATTGTTTTTATGATTGAAATAAGTGCAGTTCTCAAAACTAAAATGACTCTAAGCAGTAAATTTAATAGGCACTCTTCTCTATTTTAGGAGAGATTTATTTTTGTTTTTAATGGGTAACCATCTTTTGTTTTGTATTTGCTTTAACAAGTGATTTTGATCAGATATAAACAGAAGTAGTGTTAAACCATGACAAGTTTATCAGCCAAAAAAAGTATTTATCTTGTATTTGCAGCTGAGTTGAATTTTGTTCTGTAATGTTGAAGAATTATTAGCATTGATGAAAACACTTACCTGGATATGGGAAAAAAATCCATGAAGATGAATGGATGACATAAGATATGAAAACACTTACCTGGATATGGGAAAAAAATCCATGAAGATGAATGGATGACATAAGATCGAGTGTCGGTTCGAGCATAGTACTGAACGTTTTGTGGATTATCTGAGAGGACATCGCAGTAAGTAAGAATGGCACTGAGAACCCAGCCAAAAATTATGGCAAACAAAATCTGCAGAGAGAAATTTATAGAACTTCAGTTCATGGTTTAATAAAACTCAGAATAATAAAGACTAAATTAAAGCAGTTTGCTTTGATCAGTTGAAAGTGTTAGTTATTAAAAGGTCTTTTCTATTCTGTATGTTTAATCTACTTCAGTGAAATATAAAGAGTAAGCTGTCCAAAGATTTATTAGAAAACGTTTAACATTCTGAGAGGAATTTTATTAGAGCACAAGAAAAAAAAAATCTTAGAAATGAGAAAAATAAGTTCCCTTTGTTTGTTGGTTGGTTGGTTGGTTGTTTTGCTTTTATGGCATATCAACCTCGGCGAGTCATTTATTGCCAACTAAATTTTGATTTATTTATTGCTGGTAATACCTTTTTCTTTCAACAATTGCTATTATTTATATAAGTTTTGTGTCTAGTAATAATTTTTTCTTTTCGAGTATCAAGATTCATTGAGATTTGTTTTTAAGGGCAGGATCCCCAAGTAATATCCTTGTTATTTAACCCATAATTGGGGGAAGGGACAGATTAATAACTTTTCAAAGGATATCAGTGCTTAAGTGAATGCAGGGTATTCAACTGGAATTTGAAACCGGCTCACCGATTTCTCATTCCGAGCCGATATCCACTGCACCACAATGCACATACGTCACTGAACACTTACAGCACCTGATATTCCCAAGCGGCCACCCATCTAAGTACTGACCAGGCTCAACGTTGCTTAACTTAGGTGATCGAGCGAGAACCGGTGTATTCAACGTGATATGGCCGCAAGCCGCCACAGTAGTAATAATGAGTTAAGATAAACACGAAAAGGTTAAATGTTTGCATTGTTTGTCGGTGCATAATTAAAGAAGTGATTATTTTCCCTTCCAAATTTTAAAGTTTACTCACCGCTAACACTTTCTGCAGAGGGTAACGTATAATATGACAACCTTTCTGTCGGTTCCATGAAGGCAAAATACAAGTCACTTTGTCACAGTAGAGAGACAGAATGCCAGCAAAACTTGCAGTGCTAGAAAGAAGAAAAAAATTAAGATTCAGTATTCAATTATTAAGAAAAGTTGATAATTTCTATCAACAGACAGAAATGTTACATTTAATAGTCTACAATTGTGTTCAATTCTATAAAAAAAACAATAATAAAATAAATATAATAAGTATTGTTGTTTGAATAGAGCCAAAATTATCCTTCACTTTAGGTTAGATAAATTGTAAGGTTAATAGTTTATTTACAGGAAACATTTGGCATTCATTGGCCAAAGAGTATTAATGTATGTTGAAATTTTAAGCCTTTCTCTTAATTTTTTTCAGGAATATAATTTTCACAAGTCCACTGTTATTATTCATTCTAGTATTGATAAGGAGTTTCCTTCCTAACCATTTGTTTAAGGTTGTGTGTTAAGTTAATATCTGTGTCATTATTTTCTGTTGAGTTACATTTGCTATTCATTTTAGATGCTGTTGAAAATCCTCATGTAATATGATTTCTGTTACTAGAATGTTTTGGCAACATGATGCATGTTGAAATCTTCACCGTATTTAGTATTGTTGAAGTTATTGCTGACATTTTTTTGTCGAGATTTACAAACTCTACATTTTGTTCAATTTCACAAAGCAATTGGTGAAATTTGATTAAGCTGATTTGTTTGGAAAAATACTTGGTGGTTTTTACACACCAACATGTTTGCACCTTCTCTCCAAATTTTGGTTTCAATTTGGTTTAGAGGGTGTGACTGATGGACTAACAGAAATCACAGAATTTTATATACAGATAAATAGATTTGGTACAGTTCTTTGTGGTTCTGTAGTGCCACTCAGCAAGGTTTACCAAGCACAAAGCCATATTTTTATTTTTCAAAGCTCTTTATTAGTGATTCTGTAGCACCAATCTGATATTTAATGAAGGATAGTCTTATTTAAGACCTAAAGGATTCATTTGCTTGCAACCACTTTTTATCATTGATCTGAGAAAACGATTGTATACAACTGACAGTTTAGACATTTCTGAACAAGTTAGACACTATGCACGACATGAGAATCTAGATCGGACAAGGCTATTAAAAAACATGACTCAAAACCTAAGGTCAACATCTTGATTTTGCCACATCTTACAGTGTCGGACAATCTACCCCTGGGACCCACTGTACAAAACTTTTAATTGATAACCCTTTTTCTATGTGTCATGTCCCTTTAGGATGTAAGCATTCATGGCCTTCCACTTTCCCTATCCCTTGTACTCTTAGCACTCCTCACCCCTCCCAAACCCTGCTCTGCCATTCATCTGCTGAAGTCTATCAAGTATACCTTGTGTTGCTTTCCCCTGTCTCTCCTTCCCTCTATCCGTCCTGTGAGTATCAGATTCTCTAAGCTCTCCTTCCTCATTACATACCTTGTGTTGCTTTCCCCTGTCTCTCCTTCCCTCTATCCGTCCTGTGAGTATCAGATTCTCTAAGCTCTCCTTCCTCATTACCTGTCCCAGAAACTTCAACTGTCTTTTCCTGATATTAAGTATCAGTTTCCTTTTTGTTTCCATCCTCTCCAAAACCTCATTGATAAACATTATGGTTTGATAAACAGGATTTTATTAAAATGTCTTGAATTGAGATGTTTGATACAAATACTGATCAAAGAAAGTGGTGGAGTCAATTGTACTCCACTACAACCGACCACTCATACTCTGGTGATGCCAGGTGGTAGTGTCTGTTATAACAATGATAAACTGTTTAAAAATGTTTACAAAGCTAGGAAGTAAAAATACTAGATATATGAAAAATTATAGTACAACACTAATAATTTGAAAACAAAATTTAAAGACTCAGTTGTAAAAACTAACTTAACATAATATAAATTTTATATACGCTGTAATTATTTTGACTACATGGATAAGCTTGTAAAATGCTTGATATATGAAAACAATATTCTAGGTTGTTCCAGATTTTTTTTGCTTATCTAATTTATTCTCTTCCTGTTCTGTACCATTGGAACTTGATAAGTCATGTAGCCACTTAAACCAGCAGTTTTTTTAATCCTTAATACTACTAATCCTCTTAATCTTTTTTTTTTTTTTTTTAAAGGGTGAAAATTTATTGAACCTGTAGAAACTTGATAGGTATTAAAACTAAGATTATTTATTATCTGAGTCTTCTACTCTTCTCTCAACTTTTGCGATATAAATTGTCTTTATTATCTAAATGTTATGCAAACATCTATTAATCTCATAAAAGAAAAAGAAATAAAATCTGCACAAACATTTTTTTATTGCATCTTTCTGTTTTCTTTAATGTATTGCAAATCTTTATGCTGGCCCTCTTGAAATTTTGTCTCATTGTTTCATGATATCTGGCCAGCAAGCCTGTCACTACGTCTTTCATCTCAATCATTCTCCACTTCTTTCTCCCTCATATGTATAGCCTTCCCCACTTTCTCTCGTTATATATTTATGTACTTTCCAAACAAGATTTGATTAATTCAATTAACAATTTTTATAGTATTTTTTCAATTTTTGAATAAAATGTACATCAAAAATAAAAATTGAACAAACTGAATTTTATTCTTTGGTCATATATATCAGTAATTCTCAAGAATTGGGTGTTGCTCATATGATAGACAAGATTTTGTTGGCTACATCCTGACATTATCTTTGAGTGCTGGAATTCAAATTTGTCTTAAGTAATGTCATGTTTAATGATTAATTAGAGCTAGACTATACTAGAAAAGCATGTATCAACTATCCACACACATAATTTTTTATGTATATTAAAAATTTAAGATACTTCTCCATGATAAGGAATGTAAAAATGTTTCATAATTATTTTTCCAAGCACTTTCAGCCATTTCTCTGGCCATTTTCAAGGGTGTTATGTTTCTGATGTTACTTTTTTCTCATGTTTTGACTGTAACCCAATTTATTTTGTGCTGTTTTGAAAAAGGAGAAGTTCTTTCCAAGCCCCCAAGTGTTCTGTGCAGGTGAGCATCTTTCTATTAAAAGGAAAAAAAAACTTTCAATACTCCATTTCCATTATTAAATAATGTAAGGCTGATTTATTTACATCTCTCTCTCTCTCTCTCTCTATATATATATATATATATATATAAAATAATAGAAATAAATAAATACTGTCACAAAAATACATTTTTAGACTTACAACTTTTTAGTAGTTTTTCCTAGTCTAAAAATGTATTTTTGTGACAGTATTTATTTATTTCTATTCTATATATATATATATATATATATATATATATATATATATAGAGAGAGACACACACACACACAGACAGTGAGTGTTCTATAGTATTTTGGTATTTATTAATATTTGTCTTATGTTGATAGTTGTATTTTGTTTTGTTTTTTGTGATAAATTTTTCTTTTATTTCACTTTTCTCAGTCTTTTGTACCTTTTCTATTTAACATTTTACCAACTCTATTTTCAATTTTTTCTATTTAATATTAAACAAGTTTCTGTGTAAAAAGCATTACTAATTAGAGAGAGAAAGATTCTTTCTAGGTTAAATAAAAATGCCCATGGTCATATATACAAGCAGAATAATAGTATACATTTAATCTCAGAAAACTCATATGACAATTGGGAGTTAAAGTGATACAAAGCAAAGTCAACTAGAATTAAGGATAAAGAATTTTGCCTGACTATGAATTTGATAGCCAAAGTGGATTAGGCGTTGCCTACATGACTCTTGTGGTATGGGATAAGAGTAAGTTTCAGCCCAAACTATTCTTTACTCCAAATTCCTGTAATTTAATTTGAAGAATTAAGAAAAAATTAGTTATAAGTCTGATAAATACACCAAAAAGAAAATACTAGTCAAAAATTCACTCATTTTTTTAATCATATCACCCCAAGCAAGGCGATAACGCCACTGATGCACAAGGGGCTATATAAGAGTAAAAAGAATGGAAAAGAGAAAGCCGGAAACCACATCCTAAACAGGGAACAAGGGATGAGCCTCTTCACTAGATGTGGGTGGAGTGTGAACCGGGCGATAGTTTAGTTTAGTCTAGTCTATCTACTCCAATTTTCTTTCTTCCCATTTTGTGTGTGTGGGAGAGAAATATATATTATAAATTAGACTTTAGAACCTGTACAAACTACAATCTTCTACAAAATTGTACATTTTGTTTTGACATTGAAAAAACAATGTCTCATTAACTACCTGATGAGACATTGTTCTTTTAATGTTGAAACAAAATGTAGAATTTTTGTAGCAGTTTCTACATGTTCTAAAGTACAATTTATAATAAATATTCATGGCTCTATTTTTATATTGAGCACTATTTTAAATTAATGTTTTGAATGTTGCAAATATTTTCTTTGTTCCTTATTTATTTGATATATATATGTATGGGTAAGTTTTGAAGGTTATCACAATGCATTGTAAAATAAAAGAAGGTAAAGGTGTTGGGCATTATCTATTTATTATTCATTAATATTTTGAGATCAAAGTCTCATCTTCAGATTGATTGCAAAACTACCCATGCACACTACCTGGCAATTAATACAAACACACACCTATATGTACGCATCGCTCATTCAGTCATGAATAAGAGCAGTCTGGCTCCTGGGCGGGTATAATGATAATATACACGCTAAAAAGTCTGCCATCTTCTACCGGGCGCCCATATCCCACAGGTAGAGTCGCCGACAGATGCAAATAACGGTCGGGTTTCAATCGTGGGTTTAAAGCAATCGGAGTCATGCCGAACTGATGAGATATGATACAGCGAAACAGATCTGTCTACGGATATATATATATATATATATATATATATATATATATATATATATAAACTTATTCATAAATGGAACTTTGTGTGTGTGTGTCCGTTACTTATAGACTCCGAAACGGCTGAACCGATTTTCTTGAAAATGTCCACAGTTGTACTATAAGTGTCTGCGAGTGTTCTTAGCTAGGTTTTGTGTCAAGGTACCCCCAATAAATATCGATAATCGAAAAAATCGAGTGATAGAAGGAGTGGTCCGATTTTAATTAAATTTGATACACTCATAGACAAGGACATAAGAAACGATATTCAGAAGTTTCAAGGTTGCAGTTCTTACAATAGTGCAGAATAACGATAATATATATATATATATATATATATATATATATATATATATATCTAATTGGCAAAACTTCACACAAATATTATTTAGGCTGAATCTGAGCTCTAGGACTATGAATTAGTTTTAAAGCTTTCATTACACCCGAGCAACGCCGGGCTATACTGCTAGTATATATATATGTGTGAAATTATTTGTTTGAACATTATTTTTAGTTGATACTAATATTTGAGTAGATAGACTGTGGTATCACAGTCTAAACGAAGTCAAAGTAAGCCTATATAATACAATTTTCAATTCTACACAAATAACCATCTCTGCTCTGAAATGTATTGTCATGTCAACAAATGTAAGCATAAAATGAAACGGAAATTCCGAAAATTAACGAAATGGTTAAACCGATATATTTAAATTATTTGTTTGAACATTATTTTTAGTCGATACTCATATTTGAGTAGATAGACGGTGGTATCCTTCGTGGTCGAGTGCTTTCAGAAGCGCCAGATCAACTGGTGACTTCTCCTATGTTGATAGATGTCGCAGGTTTGAATCCCGCCGAATAACGCGCATTTTTGTAAAAGATTTTTCGTAAATAATCAGGCTGGTAAAAATAAATATACTCTTTGATTAAAAATAGAATATCTATTCAAATACGAGTATCGACTAAAAATAATATTCAAACAAATAATTTCAATATTTCTGTTGTTAAAACTATTTCGTTAATCTTCGGGATTTTCCGTACCATATATATATATATATATATATATATATATATATATATATATATATATTGTGCATTTGGGCAGTAATCTCTTTTTCATGCAGATTTCATTAAAAATGACAGACAGTACATTATGTTTAAGTTTTAATGTAATTTTTCATGTGATCTTATGGTTTAATTTCTTTTCAGACCATAAATTATATAAAAATTATACAAATGTATTACTTTTTCGACCGCTTTCTGCTATACTCTAAGCCATTATCGAGGATGAATTTTATTGTACGTGTGACCGAATAGTTGTAATGTTTATGTGTGTGTGTAGAGTCATGTGTCTGTTTTATATTCCGAACACGTTAAGCATATTGTTGCCGTATTAGTAGTTGATATTACCAAGTGTTGGATTTTTCTTTTTTTTTTATTAATAATGCTTCCATTATTGTTAGACTTTATTGGAAAGTAGATGAAGCTATGATATTTGTGTTATGAAGAAGGATGTTGCAGATATAGTTTCCGTGTGTGTTAAATGAGATCGATTGAACTCTGCTCTGATAGATGCCAAGTAAAAATTCTTGTCAACCGTGTGGTGGTGTAGCCAATGTAGTTATTTACAAACTTGGATTGATCAAGAACATAGTTCTTCATAGAACATGTAAATTCGTAAATTCTTCTACGCTCTCATAAAGAAAGTTTTAATAACACTAATTTGGTATCTAAGAAAATATTGACTGAGGAAATCAAGGTGAAAAAAATTTTTACAAATCTTTTTTTATTTTATTTATTTATTTATTTTTTACTTTTCTTTTAACGAAGTGAAAGTGTTATTACAGGACTCCCCAAGAACATCCAAGAATGAAAGTTTATTTTTGTGGCTAAGCTCATAAACTACTTAAAAAACTTAACCACTATAACCTTGATTGTCATTTTTTATTGAACATGCATATATATATATATATTAGCAGTATAGGCTGGCGTTGCTCGGGTGCAATGAAATTTTAAAACTAATCCATAGTCCGGGAGCTCAGACTCAGCCAAAAGAATAATTGTCTGAAGTTTGGTGAGAATCGGATAAAAATTGTGGGTTTGTATAAAGGACATACAGACAGATAAACAGACACACATACAAACATCTTGCCTTTTATATATATATATATTATCGATTTTCTGCACTATTGTAAGAACTGCAACCTTGAAACTTCTGAATATCGCTTCTTATGTCTTTGTCTATGAGTGTATCAAATTTGATTAAAATCGGACCACTCCTTCTATGAGGATTTTTGTAGATTATCGATTTTTGATATTTATTGGGGGTACCTCGACACAAAACCTAGCTAAGAACACTCGCAGACGCTTATAGTACAAGTGTGTAAATTTTCAAGAAAATCGGTTCAGCCGTTTCAGTGTGTATAGGTAACGGACATACACACAGACATATACACACACAAAGTTCCATTTATAAATAAGTTTAGATATAAAAATATGTGTACGTAAAATTTCAGATATCAGTACATATATATATATATATATATATGAACGAATTCATGTTGTTCTTTTCGTAAGTATATCTGTACTTATTTATATCTGAAATTTTGCACACATATCATTATATTAATAAATGCGCGTACTATTCATCACTTTTAGGTACTGACTAGACTGCTGAATAGAAACTGCAATATGAAGATTGTATATTACATATATATGTTAACTAATATATACTCAAGAGCTTAAATATTACATCTAGCACTTGTCTATCAGCATTCAATGTCCGATATCGTATATATATATACGGAGTCTAAGCCGTACTGATGAGCTGTAATACAGCGAAACGGATCTGTCTGCGGATGACTATAGTATTTACGCTCTCACACCCTGATTGAGCACTCTCGAAGAGTGGTAGACTTTGTAAACAGTAGCTACTCCGTCATTTATGCACCGCTCATTCGATAATGAATTGGAGCACGCTAGATATTGGGCGTGTTTATACGCGCTAAAAAGCCTGCCTTCTTCTACTGGACGCTCGTGGTCGGGTTTCAATCCTGGGTTAGGAAGCGAACGGATTCTAAGCCGTACTGATGAGCTGTAATACAGCGAAACAGTCTGTGGATGACTATATATATATATATATATATATATATATACACACACACACACACAAATAAATATGTATGCACACACGCATAGATAGGTAGATAGACAAAAAATTGACTAACCGACAAATATATCATCTTTAAGTCAACCCGTGAGCCATGAGGGTAGATGATTTTGGATGAAATTGAAATTAATTTGGAATATAAAACGAATGAAGAAAATTACGGTGGCATCCTTGACGGTTTTAATTACAAAACGAAAATATTCGTTAGTGAATATGAGGATGATAACAAAAAATTAGACATAATATGTCTAAATTATTCAACCAAACATTGCTGACTATATTTGTTTAATGTTTATAAATAAATAAATAAATAAATATCTATCTATCTATCTATCTCAGTTTTTGTTTCTATCTATCTATCTATCTATCTATCTATCTATCTATCTAAATTTGTTCATATCTATCACTATATATCAGACTATTGACATCTATGCCAATTTGTTTCTATCTATCTATCTATCTATCTCTATATATATTTTATGCATATGTACATATATATATATATTCATATATGCATATATTTATTCATATATATATATTTATTTATTCTTTATATATATATATATATATATATATATATATATATATATATATATATATATTAAAAACTGAAATAGTCATAGGGGTTATTTCAAAGGAAAGAATTTGGTATAGAAGAACATGTGCGAGAAACCGTGAACATTTTGTTTAAAGTGGAGATTTATTGTTGCTATTATTATTAATATTATTGGCTTTTTGTATGATATATTAAGTGTTTATAATGGTATTTGTGTCACTACATGCGTTACAATTTTAAAGTTTACTCTTCAAGTAAATGAACTTGTGACTTCACATATCAAGTTCTGTTTGAAACCAGGAAAACAAACGGATCTCGATACGTGAAGTCACAAGTTTATTCGCCTGAAGAGCGTCAACTTTAGACTTATATATATAAGAAAAAGTGCAAGTAGCCGCCAACGTTTTGTTTAGATTTTACATTTATTTTTGCTATTATTATAAATATTTCTTGCTTTTTGTATGATATATTAAGTTTCCATAATGGTATTTGTGTCGTTACACGTATTTCGAGTTTAAAGTTGACTCTCTTTATGCGAATAAACATGTTACTTCACATCGAGATCCGTTTGCTTGTCTATATATATATATATATATATATATATATATTTTTTTTTATTAATTGCCATCCAGTATTCGCTCTCGTGTGTGAGAGTGAGTATGTTGTGTGTATGTTAATGTGCGTATACTTCTTGTACTTATATATATTTATATAATGCAAAAGGAAAACTTTTCTTTACCACCATGCTTAGTCTTCTGATGGATTTTATCAAGGTAAATGTAAGTTACTTATTTCACAACATGTATTTATAAGCAGAAGTAAAAATATTGTTAGGTTTTCAAAATCTTTAAATTTTAAGAATGCTCAAGAATATTCTTAAGTGCGATTGTTAAAGACCAGCAGCATTACCTTCTCAAGGCATTTGACATCAGCTTCTGTGTTGAGTCAGAGGCTCTGTGGAAATGTGAGTGGAGGCATGACATCGCTATCAGTAGGAATCACTTCAAAAATTTTCACAATCACCATTAGACTCCTCCAACTCTTTTCAACTCTTTTGCACTATCCTCAAATTTGACACCCAAACACTCTGAAATGTTCATATTGAAGCTTCCAGTGTGAGTGCTAAGTAGTATAGCATGCTGTTTATGGCAAAACTAGCAATATAGCCCGGCATTGCTCGAGTGTAATGAAAACTTTAAAACAAATCTATAGTCCTGGAGCTCAGACTCTTTGGATGTTGGCATGAAAGACTAAAAAGCAAAAGTTGTTTCCAATTAAAGTGAAACCATAGACTGAAAGAAAAATGAATGGATGTAATTCAAATTTTGATTTCCTGGTATCGATATCAAATTTTCTGCACTATTGTAAGAACCGCAACCTTGAAACTTCTGAATATCGTTTCTTATGTCTTTGTCTATGAGTGTATCAAATTGGATTAAAATCGGACCACTCCTTCTATAACCCGATTTTTTTTATTATTGATTTTCGATATTTATCGGGGGTACCTCGACACAAACCCTAGCTAAGAACACTCGCAGATGCTTATAGTACAACTGTGTAAATTTTCAAGAAAATTGGTTCAGCCGTGTCGAAGTCTATAGGTAACAGACACACACAGAGACAAAGTTCCATTTATAAATAAGTTTAGATGAATTGTCATGAATAATTTCATGGTAATTGTTCTGATGAACTTTCCTCTATTGAACCTAGATTTTATTAATTTAAGCACAGTACTAAATTGGTGGCAAGATCCCATCATTTTATAGTTGAAATGGTTAGATATAACTAAGTTCTATGCTAACAGTTTCTTGTGAGACTCTCATGGCAACTTTGAATGCCAAAAATTTAAATGTAATGTCAATCATTATCTTTTGTTTTCTTTATTTTTGTTTTGTTCTTCCTCCTGTTTTTTTTTTTCTCATATTCTCTGACACTCCCTTTGCTTAGCCTACTTTGGGTGAAATGATAATAAAAAAAATTGAATATTTTTTTTATATGAGGTATTGTAAGTGGTGCATTGGATATCAGCTTGGAACGAGAAATTGGGGAGCCGAGTTCGAATTCCAGCTGAATTCATTGCATTCACTTATGTGCAAATACCCTTGGGAAAGGTATTAATCCGTCTATTCCTTCCAGTTATGGGTTAAATAACAGGACAGATTGAGTTCTATAGCCTTGGTTGGCAACCAGTCTACCTCAGAAAGCAATGACAACCTACTGCGAAATAATCTTCTGCCCAGTCAGTCATGTCTCTTTTGAGACATGATCGCCCAAGTGTGTATCACGTATGGCACTTAACTGACTGATTGTAAGTAATGTTTCATTCAGGCTAAATTTTTTTTCTTTTTTTCTTTTTTTAAAACCACATTTCTGCTACTGTGAAAATGTTTCTTAGTCCTTTACTGACCAAATAAATCACCTCATATTGGGGTCTTTAGTTTGATCGAATCAATGTGCACAAGAACTGGAAAAGGTCAAGCAGACATTTACAAGGAAATGAAAGGTGACATTAGCAGCAGTGTGACTGGAAGATGTGAATCCTGTTTCCAACATATTTGGCTCTTGATTCATTTGCATAGTCTAGATTTGATACTTCTAGCATGACAAACTAATAGATCAGTTTTTTCCCTTCAACCTGCAAGAATTCTGATTCTTTTACCACCCATGATATGTGGCATTCGACTTTCCTCTAGATAGATTGAAACTATTACATGCAGCACTGAAACTACTTTCAATTCTGTGGCTATATATAAGCCCCGGAATAGAATTTTCTAACTTCTTCCAAGCGGCACTTGTTCTTAAGGTTTCATTTGTTTCTCTATTTTATTCCCTTTTGGTCAAGTGAGTGCTCACTTTAAAGATCCTACTTTGTAGATTTTACTGCAGGTCATAAGAAAAAAAAAAAAAGAAATACCAGTCACTTCACTCATGATAAAATAATTTACTATCGACTTCTTGATCCATTTGTGTAGGGGACCTTTATACTCTCCTGCGTTTCTTAGACGATTGAATATTGAACCAACTTGTGTGGGAAGGGGATTCTTCTCTTTTACATCTGAAATTTCACTCTAATCTATTTACTGAACCAATGAACATTCAATAAGAAAAAAATGAAAAAAAAAATTGATGCTTCAAATACTTCCCTTCAAAATGAAGTACTGATGAAATTCACAAGTTCAACTCCTAGATCATGGAGGACAGTTCCTGAAGCTCCCAGGCAGAAGCATTAAATCTAACATGGATAGGAAGAGAAGCACTATTTGTATGCAGACTATTATCCTCATGTTTGCTATTGATATCACAATGTTTCTGCCATTATGTAAATGAGCATTCAATAGACCTCATTTACATAATGTAAATAACTCACCCCAGAAATTCAGACAGAAAACACCAACATTACTTTTATGTGGAAGATTGTCAAAGTAAAATTAAAATTTTAATATTTGTTTTACTTATTTTTTTTATTATGTAAAAATACTTACCCAATAGCAATACCCCAGTGTGACTCTGAAAAATCTACAGACACACGGAATAAGAAAAGACCAACTAATGTGATAGCTGGGACAATGGTGACAGGTCCAATATAACTCATGAATACTCCGACTATACCTGTGGCACCAATTAGACAATGGAGTAATCCTGCTAACATCAGGCTACCTTCCAGCTGAAAAGAGATTCAACAAAGAAAAATAATTTTTTATTGAAAAAAAAAAAAAAACCCACAGGAACTTGAAAATAAATTCTCGATAAGAATAGGATTGCCTGAGAAAATGTTAAATCTAAAAATTAAAAAAGATACCCCCGCCTCGCAACCTCCTCTGGAATTGTGATCCTGAGATATCAGTTATTATCTGTAGTTTCAAATAAATTTATTTTTAGGTGTCCCATTTTCTTACTTTTTGTATTCTTTCATATTTCAATAGAAATGTTTAGATATTCTCACAATAGAATTGAAAGAAGATTGACTTGTTATTGATGGCTGATTACAGACAAGAAGATAATATATTATCTAAAGTTAAAGAATGATCAAGAAAAAATTTGTATGCAAATCACTAAACATTTTTTCCTTCGAAGATTCACCTTTTAAAATTTCATCAAAATGTCTATAAGCAAAAACAAAAATCTAATCTTGCTTCCCAAAAATATAATACTTCTTTCTTTTATGTGCCTTGTCCCTTCAGGACGTGGGCAATCATGATTCACCAGGATTTTGTTTGCATTTTCTCTAAAACTTTGTCATTAATTTCATGGTATTTTCAGTAACTTTCTGTAAAACCACTTTTCTATTTGTAATTAAATTTTCCTGTTTTTTAATATTTTGCTTAGCTTTTGGAACATTTTCTGCTATCCCAATGCACCCTCAGATTCCAGTGTTGCCATTTTGTCCTCACATTCTAGATATTGCCAAAATGAAGCAAGTATAAAAATTTAATTTAATTTCCAATTTGTAATCTGCGTAATGGTGGCTTTATACTAAAAATAAATACATATCAATTTTTGCTGTGCACATTGAGACAAATTAATGTCTGGGTATAAGTTAAAAATAATTTGTACAAAGAATCTTAGAAAATTTGAGAAAGCTGAAACATTTTTTTCTTTTTGTCAAGTTTGTTTCAAGAAAGGCAGTAAAGACACTAAGACACGAGTAGTTATTGAGTGTGAGAGAAACAGAAACAGAAACATTACTAAGGATTGAGAACGAAAGAGTAATCAGGAGAACAATAGATGGTGACTGACACAGCATGGAGCTGAAGGGAGTTATTAAAAAAGGGAGAAGAGTGATAAAAGAAACTACTACCAAATTTGATAGTTGTGAAAAAGGCAGTGTAATGTTTAACTTAAAAAAGTGTTGTTTTTTTTTGAAGTAGTACTTTAAATAATGCATCTTATTTGTTTGACCATTATCCAAAGTGTATATACTTTTATTCAAATTCATAATATCTTGATTCAAGTGACAAGTACTTTGAGAAAATAGTCTTAATTGATTTCAAATTAAAACTTTCACTGCTGTATTATTAAAAGCATTGTTGCTTGACGGTATTACCTCATGTTGGAAAAATAAGAAATTGCAGTTTATTGGAAATAAATGACTATAAAAATGTTAACAGCAATTTCTCATGGGTTCTGCAACTTAGGTTTTGGTTGGATACTCTGCAGCTCAAAATAAGCTAAAAAGGACATAATTATGTAACAAAAAAGTTGTATTGTATGCTACCATACATCTAGGCTTGTTTGAAAATAGTACTTAAGTGCTAGTTATTTTATAACATAAATACTAGGGACACAATTTCTTGTCTTGAAAAAAAAAAATGATTCTACTCCAATAAACTTAGCTCACTGGTACCCCCTATATACGAATTTCCTCGAGCCACAAGATTAACAACTAGGTCCCATCCTTTTATTGTGAAACCAATAAATGCAAATTCTAGTCCAGCAGCTTCTTTTCTTGCACTTCCTGCCTGTGGAATTCTTTCGTATACTTGCTTTCCTGACAGTTACAATCTCCAAGAATTTAAATGTAAAGTCAATAGTCATCTCTTGTCTCACTAACTTACATCCTCTCTCTCATTCTTTTCTACATCCACCCCACTCTCATCAGTACTCTTCCTTCTTCTACTCTCTTCCTGACACCCCCTACAACCTCTCACTTCTCATAACATTCCTCCTTGTCCACCCCACTATCATCAGTAATCTCTTCCCTCTCCTACTCACTTCCTGACACCTCCTGCAACCTCTCACTCCTCAACATTCCTCCTATATAACCCCCTGCACAACAGTGGCAGTAAAATGCCTTGCTTGGGGTGACACGATTATAAAAAAAAATACACACACACACACACGTGCGTCAACAACAGACAATATAAATTTTATAAAGCTGTATAAGTATGTCCACAGTAGAAAGTGTTAAAATTATAACTGATGAAATTTTACCAGAAATTTTAGAGGTTTTGTCCAGTTAATTTCTTGTTTTTTCTCTCTTTCATTTATGTATGAATTTATTTTCACCATGAACATGGGTTAAAAAATATTCCTCTTGCGAATTTGTACAAATAACATATCAAACTGTTGAACAAACAAATATACTAATTTCTCAAGCACCATTACTGAGCAAAAAGAACCTATGAAAACGATGCTTGTTACTTTCAGTCCAGATATTGGCTATTTCTATGAAACAAGATACTGACGAGAGGAGGATACTTTTAGATATATCTTTATAGAACTAATTGTATTCTTCTTGCATCATGCAGTGGTTGCTTTTGCTATGCCATGTTTTCCAATATTAACATTTTTTAATCATTATTTTATAGAACTTTTCACATCTACAGTCTTGAACCAAGATACTTAAATATTTAAATAAAAGTACTTATTTTACATGGTACTTATTCAAATTTATAATGCCATAAGAACAGTACTTAAGTGAAATGTAATTGCTGTTTTAATAAGTTTTTTTTTAAACTAACAATAGCCATACAAATTCTGTCTGAGGAATAATTGTAAAAGTTCTGAAATTCTAAGAATGGAATCCAACTAATCCATAAAGAATCTGAGGTTAAATAATTTATTTTTTAGTTCAAATCCTGAAGCACACATGAAAAAAAACTTATTTGTTTTTAGACAAATGATTGTTTACTTTCTTTCACATTGCTTCTATAGGTCATGCATGTAAACATTATAAATTGCATGAAATTGCTTAAGGTTTGTAAATGGGTGACAGTCATAAATAATTTTTGAAAAAAAAAATATAGAGGACATTTAGTGTAACATTTAAAAATTTACACACAATATCTCAAAGAAATACCAGATATATATTATTTCTATTAAGACTGTTGTTCTTATCTTTGTGATAACATTATTTTGGCCTTTGTGCTCTCTGGCCTTCTTTAGGTGTCTTTCAATCTAGGTCACAATCAGAAAATTTTGAAGCTGAACTGTTTCTTAATCTACAGGAGTAATGTTATCATTCCACTGACCATGTCTATGGATATCTCATCTTGTGCCCACTGAGTCTAAGTGGGCAATAGCCTAGTAGATTAGTGTTGGTTTGTGAATTTGATGAGTAACTGTAAGTTCAATCTCTGGATCAAGTAGTACAGACTGACAACAAAGAGAGGGACAATAGACCAAGTAGAAATAACATATCAACTAAAAACGAAATTATATATTAATGTATATTTTGGGCAGCAATCTTTCTTTTAAACAGGTTTCATTAGAAATGACCAACAAGGAAGATATTAATTTTTGATTTCAGTTTTTCCAATATTCTTATGTTTCCTTTTCGCTAGAGCCAAGGAATGGAAAAATGTTCCATAATTTTTTTTTACTTTCCAAGCACTTTCAGCCCCTTCACTGGCCATTTTCAAGGATCTTATATTTTTTTTTATGTTATTTTATCCTCATCAAAACATGAGGATGAAATAACATCAGAAAAATATAATATCCTTGAAAATGGCCAGTGAAGTGGCTGAAAGCATTTGGAAAGTAAAAAAATTATGGAATATTTTTACATTCCTGATCTCTAGCAAAAAGGAAAAATGTAAGACTGCTTGAAAAATTAAAATCTTCCTTGTTGGTCATTTTTAACATAACACGTTTTATATATATATATATATATATATATTACAGACATTATATAAGCCATTTTTTATGTTCTGTCCCCATAGAATATAAGTGATCATGATTCTCTGTAAATTGCCATGTATTCTTGAGAAAAATGATGGAATAGTTTCCTGTTGCCTTCTTCACAGTTTAGAATGCTGATTAACCCACAGCTGGGGAAAGAAGAGATGGATTCATGTTTTTCCAAAAGAGTATTTGTGGATAAGTGAATGCAGCAAGCTAAGTTGCAATTTGAAGTTGGCGCATCAATTTCATTGATATCTGTTATGCTAACTGCGCACTTGATACAAACCATAAACCAATTAAGAGGCTTTTTTGATGAGAGAAATATATTTTAAAATTTAGTTAAAAATAAAACTTAAAGAAATAAAGTTACACACAAAACTAAAACTTATTCCATTAATCTGTTGAATGGATTTTAGAATGGGAAAAATTTTATATCTTGCACTTCTGAAATAAATAGACATAGAAAAATATACATTGGGTGTACCAGAGGCAATTTAAAAAAAATGAGGGTATAACCATAAATCTTCATTCAAGCTAGAAAAACTTAGGAATTGTACTAAACTAGCCAACCATATGTGGAAATTAAAAGAAAAAAATCCTAACTGGATTATATTAAGAAAAGCCAAACCTTACAGCAATAGCAATGTCTGTCAATTGTGCCAAGAAGAAAATCTGGCTACAGCACCATTTCTAGAATCTGAAATAATGTCTGAAGATATTCATATTAGAAAGTACATTTTGGGTCTGTACAAACCTGGATAAAATTATGTACAATGCTTTTTTTTTTTTTTGCTACTTTTTAACTCGCTCTTCCCTTTATTTTAAACTTCTTGTTGTGCATTCAAAATAAAGCGTTAGGATATCAGTCTATAAAACCTGATAATATTGATTGGTTGAAACAATCGACTGATCTTCCTAATTTAAATATTTAAAAGCTTTGCATGTTAAACGTTTATCTTTTTATTTTTTCTTCAAATGTGCATTGAGCAACTTTAAAAACAACAATAATTAATTTTAATAATTTTCATATAATCCTGTTTCATTTAGGACATTTGAAGAAACAAATTTCATACATTTAATTTTTGCAGGTTATTTTCTTGTTGGCATTTCAATATTTTAAAATTTATTTTGATAAAAAAAATCCCCCTTCTCAAGAAAAACTTTTTTTAATTTAAGTTTTTGTAAATATTAAAAAAAACATTAGAAGATATACAATCAGATGTTGATGAAACCGTTCAAGACGGAATTTTGTCTCCTTTGCTGATGCCATTTGCTTAGCATTGAGAGATGCGAAAAAAAAATGAAACAAATTATCAGCAAGTCAGCCAGTGTGCCATACATAATACATACTTGGTCGATCAGGTCTCAAAGAGACATGACTGATTGGCCAGAAGATTTTCTTGCAGTAGGTTGCAATTACTTTCTGCGGTAGACTGGTAGACAAGGCTATAGGACCCAATTTGTTCTGCCACTTAACCCATAGCTGGAGGGAGAAGAGATGGATTAATACCTTTCCCAAGGTATTGCGTGTAAGTAAATGCAACGAATTCAACAGGAATTTGAACTCAGCTCACTGATTTCTCATTCAGAGGTGATATCCACTGCACCACAATGCATATATCAAAAAGTACACAGAAAAAAATGAAGATTTTTTTTTTTTAGTTTGGGGGGGAGGGGTCATTCATTACTGGGGCTCTTTGTTTGATGAGAAGTTTTTCCTCTGCATCACCAAATATCAAAGTTTAGAGATTTGTCTACTAAACATTGCATCCAAATACATTCTAAACATTCCCTCAAAATAGTAATAGTTAATCTGGAAAATTTACCTCTTTTTGCTTTTGTGAATGAACTGAACCTGCAGCAAAAACATATGGACAGCATGAAAAGAAAATATGAAGAACAAATTGGAAACAGAAACTCAAAATGGGATGCACTAACAGAAGCTCTAGTGCTATCAGCAAATATAATCCCAAAAGAAAACAGATGTAGGAGGAAAAATGAGTGGATCCCCGATGAGCTTCTTGACCTGATAAAAAGGTGACAGAAAACAATGCCAAGACATGGAACAGAATACAGAAACTGCACAAGGACATAAGACACAAATGCAGACAGGCTAAAGAAGACTGGTTTAACAACAAATGTGCACAAATAGGGAGATTGAGCACAACAAATAAAGGACATATGTATGAAAAAAAATAAGGAAACTAACAGGACAAAAAACATGCTTAGCAACAGGATGCTGAAAATCCAAGGATGGAATGTTCATATTAGAGAAAGAAAAATACTTCAGTGATGAGATGAATATATTAGAGATCTCTTCCATGATATAACTGGCAATATACTGACAAACCAGAAATATTAGAAACTGAAATGAAAGCTGCAGTGGCATAATTGAATAGAAACAAACCAGCAGAACAAGACGGTATTGAGATGCTGACAGCTTTAGATGGTTTTGGTGTAGACAGGATCACAGGAATGATAAATTAATCTACAACAGCGGCAATATAAAAGACCTAAACAGATCAATTTTCATAGCACTACCCAAGAAGCCAGGTGCAAATGAATGTGAACTTCGGATTGTGATGAACAGAGCATGCAGCAGAATTGGGCTAAAAAAAAAAAAAAGACAAGAACAGTGTGGGTCCATCAAAGACAATGGAATAAGGAACGTGATATTTATGCTTGGAATGTTATCAGAAAGAGCAATACAAATGCAGGACGTGTACCTGTGTTATATAGACTATGCAAAAATCTTTGACAAAGTACACCTGAGAGATGCTTGACAACCTCGACATTTGGGAAAAACATTAGAATAATCAAGAACCTATACTGGCAGCTAGGGCCGTAGCTGATGCTAAAAAAAAACACCGGGCACAGAGAAAATTGCCCGGATTTATTAGTTGACAATGTGATGACGTCATTTGTTTCCAGAAACTGATTTTTTTGCGGATTTTTTCAGCTCTTCCAATGGAAATTAGACACAGAACGTGAACGAAAGCAGGAAATTGGGTTCGGACTTTCTGAGTATAACCAGTCTTTTCTCCCAAAATTAATAAATACACAAACAGATTTTTACGGCGTTCATTCGGATGTTTTCTGTGTTTTTCTTTCTTTCTTTCCTCGTGAATTGTTTAGTTTGATTTCTGACATTTTTCCTTGCCCGGATTTTCACTATGATTGCACGGATCGGCCTGGACCTGTGCCCGGTAGTCAGATACGGCCATGCTGGCAGCAAACCGCTTACATACGGACAAGCAATGAATTCAGCAAATATACCAAAATAGAAAGAGATGTAAGACAAGAATGTATCTTCTAACCAGAACTATTCCACCTGTACAGCAAAACAATTCTGAGAGAGCTAGAAGTCATGCCAAGATTCATCATTGGTGGCCCCAAACAGATGACTAGCTCCTTTGGATTATGCAATCAATAGATTATTCCATGCCACGAAAGCAATCTTTCTACAGGGTAATATGATCCACCCTGATTTTAATACTTGTATGTGGTCATGTGATCCAGAAAAGCTCATGTTTGGTTCTTTTATACCATTCCAAAAAAGCTGGAAAAAAGAAAAGGCCTATGCACCAGAACTAGTAATATTCAATGAATTGCTTTGGAACCCAAGTTCCACCACCATATCACAAAATTTATGCAGCCAATCATCTCGCTTAGATTAGTAAGTAGTTTTCATCATTTTATAGTTGAAATGGCTAGATGTAAGTGTAAGTTCTATGCTAAGAGTTTCTTCTATTAGACTTATCACTTGTGGAATCAGTTCTGGCCTCTTGCTTTCCAATTAATATTGATCTTTAAAAATGTAAATGCAATGTCATTTCTTTCTTACTTTGTTCTTTTTCTCTCTCTCTCTTAATATTTTTCTTTTTTAATATTCTTTCATACTCAGTACCCCCCCTCTGCATCTTAGTGGCTTTATCGCCTTGGTTGATGTGAAATGATTAAAAAAATATTTGGAATCACTTCAATGCATACAATATTGTTTTCTGTGGTTGATTAATGAGAATGATGAGGCTCACCATAGAGATTCATGCAATCCTGTCACTTCTGGTAACCCTACACCAGATGGACACCAGTTTCCTTGCTCACTGCATGTTCACCATAGCCAATAAAAAGTTCATACTGAAAGTTTGTTAGATTTTTGCATACAAAGATTTTATTACACTATGCACTTTTATGGTGGCAGACTTTTTTTTTTTGTGAGGTCACCTATACATGCACTCAATATTAATAACAAGAATTAACTCTTGCTTTCAATCTCAACTTTCACAATATCTTAATACTGGTTGACTTAACTGTAATCCTGTATCTTATATCATACAATGGATGATCAAAATCTGTGTTTTAACATTTCTAAATCAGATGCACATCTCTACAAATTACAAAAGCAGACATTTCTCTGACATTCATGACAAAAAATACAATTTTGCAAAACAATATAGAAGTAAATATTAGTAAGTTATGTTTTGAGAATGTTTTGTTAAAAATGTTATTTACGAGGGTCATTCAATAAATAAGGTGAATTTTTTGGTATAAGGCCTTCTAATACAGATAGAAGCTTACTTTTTTTCTTCTTTTTTTTTTTCAATGTAGTCTCCCAGCAGTGTCACACACTTTTCCATCTGTGCACAAGCTTCTATATTCTCTCAGCGTAAAAGTCTTTGGACTGATGTCTCAGCCAATCGCTCACAGCTCTTTTGACTTCATCGTCACTTTCAAATTTCGTGCCTCTTATGAATGCTTTCAAGGGACCAAACAGGTGAAGGGGCAAGGTCTGGGCTGTAAGGGGGATGAGGGAGCAGTTCCCAGCCCAGCTTGTTGATGGTCTGCACCATTTGGGCTGCTGTGTGAGCTGACCTTTGAGTAGGCAAGGTCATCATGGACAATTTTTTGTGCTGTCCCAACAGATAGGCTCAAAGTCCTTGTAATGTCATCCACTGCCACCCTTCTGTCAGACTGAATGAGGTCACTGACTGATTCAATCACCTCAGGAGACCTCATTGCTGTAGGCCTCCCAGGCCTGTCTTCAACCTCAACACTGCTCCGTCCTTCTTTAAACAATCTAGCCCCCTTGTAGACATTTTTTTGGCTGAAACATGTGGCACCATACACAGTTGACATTCTCCTATGAATTTCAACTAGTTTGCACTCTTCAGCAATCAAAAACTTGATAACTGACCTCTGTTCAATCCTGGAGCATGCTTCTTGGTTGGCCATCTTTGTTAATCTCCAAAACTCTCAAAGTTTTTTTTTTCAATCTGCAAAAAAAATTAAATCTTTTGAAAAAGAAGTAAAGGAAAAAAAAAAAAAAAGTAAGCTTCTATTTGTATTAGAAGTCCTTACACCGAAAAATTCACCTTATTTATTGAATGACCCTTATACTTATGTGAATACAAAAATTTGTAAAGGAATTATGGCAAATTTGAATTGAAAGCCAAGCTAGTTTTTATCAATCTCAAAAGTAACAATAGAAATTATACATCATAGTTTTATTTTAGTTTTATTTAATTAACCTTCTCAGTTTGCTTCATTATTTTCACTGATTGTTTATATTGACCCAAAGTTTAATGAACATTTTTTCTGAACATCTCATAAATAATATAGACTCTTATGAACTACACTTCTCATTTAAAGAACTACAAAAATATCCTGTGTATAGTGTTCACAGCAGTGAGATTGAGAGAAAAAGATAAAAAAATATGGTTTCTGGGAACTTTTCTGTTTTTCCTCATACATGCCTATCTCACTTTAACTTGCCTAATGGCCAATACAAGAACTATAAGTCTATTAGTTTGTATAAAGTTGTAAATTTCAAGAGTACTCCTCTCAGGAATATTCAAGTACAGAATTTCTTATCAAATTAAAATACAACTAGGTGAAAATATTCCATGAAAATCAAGGTATCATGATATAATTTAAGTATTGCTATGAAATTGTGTAAAAATTATTTTTAATGTATTAAAATTTATATATTTCTTTTAAGGAATATGTGAAAAAAAAAATGATTTGCAGAGCTGGAGTAATATTTTTTAAAATTTGCAACAAAATTCCATCTTGTAATTACAGTATTAGCACTATATAGGCTTCCAGGGGTACCTCAGCGTGGTGTAATGGTTATCAAGCTTGTCTTGCTAGAACCTATTACAACTGAGTAGTGAGTTTGATCCTCACTGAGCACCCCATACTTTTGGCCTTGCCACATCTAAGCAGCATTGAGAAAATTAACTATATATGTTTCCAGACCCATCTGCAAACAGAATATAAAGACAAATAATAAGTTAATATAAAATATTATTTTCTAGTAGAATTTTAGTTATATTTAAATATAAATAATTTTAGATAAACTATTTGCAAAATATTAATTTCTCTAACGCCAGCTAATATTTGATGTTATAGCATTATGTATAAATCTTTTACTGTAGAAATTATAAACTACTTAATTTAGTTGCTGCGTAAACTAATTTGAAAAAGTTCAACGTGTATAAAAATGACTAGCATGTTCTGGTTAATATTTTAAAATTTCTCTTTATACTAAATAATCTGCATTTTAAAAATATTTTTCTTAAATTCTGTAAGTTAAAAACAGAACATTTTTTGGCTGAATTTAAAGACTATCAATAAGGAACCCTTTTTGTCTAAAAATTGTTCACAAAGCCAACTGCTACAAAATGTTTCTATCTGATTACTACTGTGTAATCATAGCTAATACTATAAGAATATCTTTTTAGTATGTGGAAAACCATAATAAAATTAAAATACAAACATTAAACAGATAAAGTAATAATTATTGTTATTGGCAACCAAACTTCAAAAGAAAATTGGGCAAACTTGAACCTTCGTGCATGCAAAAAGATGGTTTTTTCCTTGACACTACTTGTATCTTAATTAACTTCAATTTCTAGCAATGTTTATTGTTTTAAAAACCAATTAGAACTGTAATAAAATCTAAACATATGACGAAAGTGAATTTATTCATGTGTTTTTGTTCTTGAGAATTTACAAGAAAAATATTAAACACTATATATTGGATCATTTACAAGAATAATTTTGTATTTACAACATTCTAAAAGAACTAATGCAATGCAATATTCATCATTTAACAATTTATAAAAAATATATATAAACAAGTTTTAGTCATAAATTTATAAACATTTACTAAATTAAAATATGTGAACATACAATATGGGATTTCTTAATCATTTTATAGAATTCAGATTGATTGGCAATTAGCTGATGTTTGCCAACCACTTCAATAAGCAATATAATAAAGTGTTTATTTTTGTTGTCAATTCTTAAAAACAAAGAAAATGTATAAATTTACTTTCACCATATGCTTAGGTTTTATTAAAATTCTAATAGGCACTTTTTAAATTAAACATTGCTGAGAAGTGAAATTAGTTTTTCCATTAACACCGCTATTATTTTAACTGTCCTTTTGACACTTTGGTTATTTTTTTTCAGGTATGAAGGTCCAAGTTTACTAAAAATTGAATGATAGTTGCAACCATCAAGTGTTGTTATAACTAACGCATAGAAAACTATTGATTAAGAAACCAAAATATTTTATCTCTTTAATTTTATAAGTATTTACTTGTAGTTCTTTTCCTTTTGTGTGAGTGTGAAGGAGAGAGTAAGGAAAAATATGCATAAATTGTTCTTAAAATATTAATGTTGTGTTTGAATTTAATGATTTAAAATGTAAACTGTAAGCCAATTCTTTTAATTATACAGGAAATTGTATCTCATTAATATATTTTTAGCATTAGTTGATCCTATTTATTTTTTCCTTATAATAATTGCTCCTCTCTCTCAAAAAAAAATTTAAAAAAATTAACAGCACAAAAGTTAGTTTACTCTTCATTTTTATACTAATGTATTTTGTTAAATGGGGGGGTAGATACTTAGCTGCTTTTTATATCCAATCTTACACAATTTTATTTCTATATTTACAAAAGGATTACTAAAAGGTATGTGAATATCTCAATGATATGAGAATGTTTAAGTGTCAAATTTCAGAAAGATTGCAGGATTTTCTTGCTGTATGTAAACATACCAGTTGAACTTTTGGCAATACATGTTCATTAAGGTTTCGTTCAAGGTCTGAATGGTTCGTGGTATTGACCATTGCGTGGCCTGAAAAATAATTTTGTAAGGAGAAGAAAATTCATAACTGGGGAAACAAAAGAATTGGAAAAAAAAAAAATGTCCAAAAAAAAAATTAAAAAATTGGAAAGACTTAAATAACAAATGTGATGCAGATTAAGAATCTTGATTAACAAAATAAGGAACAAAGATACTGAGGTAGAAAATTGGAAATTTGTAACAAATAAATAAAATTATTGATAACTTTTTGAGAAAGGATTAAAAAAAAACAAAAACAAATGAGTGAAACATTTAAGATAAATCTTACAGAAAAATATTTACATTGCAAAATACTTGAAACATTCAAGAAAAAACAGAAAATAGGAAGAAAAAATTAAAAGAAAATAAGGATAAACACAAATCTGTGCCTAATATACTGAAGCTTTTTGCCTTTGTGAGGAAACAGGTAAATTAAATCAATTTCACTTTTCCTTAATCAAAAAAAAGCTGAGCATTGTCAGAATTAAAAAAAAAAAAAATGAAACATCATATATAAAATGTGTTAAAGAGACAGAAAAAAAAAAAACAGAAAATAAATGGAATATGAGGTGCTGCAAGCAGTTCTTCATAACCCACTTTCCAAAACCTGACTAAATAGATATTAGATTTTTATTTTTTTTACAAGTGCTTTTTGGCTGAAGCCAAAAAAGAAACCAAGAAAATACACTCTTTAGAAGAATATTAACCATCATTCTCTTTTCTATTTAGAAAAAAAATTATTTTTTTTCCTTATAGATTGTAATAACAAAGACAATAGGTAGAATGAGTTTAATAGTTTGAACAATCCTAAGAAAGTTTATCTGTCAACCATTTTAAGATTAAAAGACTCAGTTATGACTTAAGCAAGTGAAAATGTGATTAAAATTTAAAATATTAATTTTCCGGAATGACAAAATATATTTTAAAAATAATGCCTTAATCTTTTAACAATTTATATTGGTTATTTTCACATTCTACAATGCATTTTGAGTGATAAATGAAAATATTAATTCTTGTGGTGTTTGGTGAGTTTTCTTTATTTAAATTAGGACTAATATCCTCATCTTTATTTTGTTTCAACTGTTGTACCCTCCACCCTTTTTCAGATGTTCGTTGATCTAGTTAACCTTCAGAGAATTTCAGCCTGAAACTTTTATTTAATCTATGGGAAGAGATTGTTTTTGTTCCACTGTCAATGTCTAGGGATATGTTGTCGTTTTTATGTTTTCTTTCAGATTTGCTCATAGTCAATAGCTATAGGGTCATTTAATGTAACTGTGAGAGCTTTCATGGTAGATTATTATTTTAATGCTTACTGAAGTTTGTTACCATTGAAATTTGTACTTTTTTCATTCATAAAAATTTGTTAAAATATCAGTAACTTGTAATGATTAAAGAAAATAGGATTTTAACAATGTCCAATAATGAATCCATTTTTCTTTTTGCAAAATTGACAACTAAAATTTCTCTAAGTTAAATTCAAGGTCTCAAAAAAAGCATGATGTTTGCTTCACTCACAGCTACCCAAGGAAGCTTACCATTTGCCAGTAACCAAAAAATCAGCAGTTTTTAAAGTAGTCTACTCGACTGACTTGTGTTTTACAATTGGCCAGGAGTGAAATACATTTGCATGTTCTTTAAAGCAATCTATTCAAATCTGCATCCTATGACCTATCCTTGCTTGCATCATTTATGAGTGGCCAGGAGGAAAAAAGGTTTGCTTGTTTTGATCTGGTTTAATGGAGAGAGAGGTATTTTTTGCTTTACAAAAACAGCATGCTCACAGGAAAGCAAAGCGCATTGACCAACACGGTAAGATGCCTCAGGTAACTGTTTAGTAGACTTAATCACCATCTGACTAAATGAAAGTGATTTAATTATTAATGCTTGGCAGTAGATAAAATGGTAGACACACTATTTACAATACTGCTTTTGTATGCTTTCCTCTTAGCAGTGCTAAAATGACTCCCCCGTTTATCTTTTAATGTTTATTTTTTATGAAGAACTGATAGATTGTATTAAAGCTGAAACCATTTGCCACTCAAATTGTTTTTTAATGAATTGCAATGGCAAATCCCATAAAATTTAAGATATCTTGAGATAATCCACAAGGGATTTTTTATATGTTAAATAAAGAAAAAAAAAAATTAAATTTTTAAAAAATAAAAATCTCTTAAGTTATTTCCAGAAACTAATTATAATTTAGAAAATGTTAGCCTGAAATATTACAATACAAAATTTTGTAACAGTTGTAGGTAGTCAAAAAGGTAGTAAGTAAAAATGGCTCAAATAAGATTCTAAAAAGCCAAAAGAATAAGTCTTTGATTTTAAGACAAGTCTTGTGTAGCATACAAACAAACCTTTTGTGATTTAAGAAAATTTTTTATCATTACATATTACGAATAAGAAATAAAAATAAATTGCAATTATATTTATAAATTACTTTTATGAGTAACTGAAAACTTAAGTTTCTCAAAATATCAAAATTATTTTAATTTTTCCAAAACCAATTTTGTATTAAAATTTTTTTGTGAATAAAACATGTGGAAAAGATTTTGATACTCTTTTTGTCAACCAAGAATAGTATATAATGTTTTTTAATTTAAAAAAAAGAAAGGAATAGGGAACAGTAAAGAAATGCAAAATTTAGAAAAATTTGTAAAAAAGAGAAATTAACTGAAATTTTTCTATTTTTAACCAATGATCTTAGAAAGTGGTTGTATACAGCTGACAGTTGAGATATTCCTGAATGAGTTCAATGCCATGAATGGCGTCTATACAATTTCCATCAGATGAGGCTATTTAAGAACATGACTCAATGTTTTAGTAGTGTAGCATTTTGCAGTGTTGGGAGAAACTACCTCAAGTGCAACCTAATCTATATTCATTTTCCTTATCTTCTACATTAAATTTGTTATAACTGATCCATACTCTGATGTAAATTTAATTACAAATATCTAAATATTGTCTTTGTAAATGACTTAAAAATAAGTAACTCCACAGAAGAATGATACCAAGGTTTAAACTGAATTTTTAAAAATTAAAAATCTTTCTTGAAGCTTATATTTTAGTTTCAATTTTAAGCTAATAGATTCAATTTAATATTCCCAATAAACAAAATACTTTTTCCATATTTCATTTAAAATTTGCTAAAATAGATGATTTTAGAGCAATTTTTAGCCATTGTCATTATAATGTAATTCTTTTTATTAAAAATGTTTCAAAAATAAAATATACTTTCCTGAAACTTTATTTGAAGAATATTAGCTGATTTAATGTTTAATTAATCTGATTTGAAACAAATATTACTTACTTTAAGTTTAAAATATTGCTGACATGCATTTTTTTAACGCAGCAATAGATGTTTAAGGTATTGACAGCTTGAATGACAGACTGAATTTTCTCATTTTTTTTTCTACAGTGGACATAACATGAACACCTTTTTATATATAATTCTTAACTAATGAGTAGTCTGAAAAATATTCTTCATAACCTAATTTTATTGAATTTGAGGTACTTTGGCTTTAAATGCATTATAGTTATTGCTCTTATTTTCTGATAAATGTATGGAGGTCTGTTTTAACAAAAATTGGCTTGTTTATACACATATAAAAGCAATTCAAAATTTTTAAAATTAAATTGTAATAAGCTTTTCCATTTATGATTAGTAAATATAGTTTTTACTTAATAACACTATCACCTAACCTTTGCAAAGTAAGACAGAAATTTTACAAATTTATAAACTATTACAATTAAAGAAAAAAGAAAATAATTCTTGTAAAAATTCATTATTCATTAAAAGAAATAATTAAATGTTTTAGTGTTTTTTTTGTTTTTTTTTGGTTTTGTATTTATGATGATTCAGAGTAGATTATGGGAATCTTGTTTTACAAAAAGAAAAAGAAGCATTATTTAAATTCTTCAAAAGCAGAATTCTGCTTTTAACTAATTTAAACATTAAAATCTGCAAAATTTAATTGAAATTAAATGAATGGGAGTAAAGACATAAAAAAAATAATTTAATTTGGGAATAAGTCCTGAAATTTCCATTAAAATCTGACAATTATTTGATTTTTTTTTTTTTTTTTTTTGCAAGAATCTCCAAATCAATGGATTTTTCACTGCAAAAAAAGATACTAAAATTTCTTATGCTAATATTTACCAAACCCCCACATCCGCTGAGAGGAAAAAAAAAGAAAGAAAAGATTTTTAACTAAAATGTCAAATGTTCTAAAAATAATAATAATAATGTATAATCATCAAAAAATCCTTTGGTCTAAACAAAAATTTTGATGATAAAACACTAACTTAATATAGTTCTGAACAATATGTGCTTAAAAATATATTTTGACTTATTTCCCTTTAACTCGGCAAGTTAACTTGTTTTGGAAATCTATTTTGCTTATTGAAGCCCTCTTTCCTCATTTTGGGTCCTAAAAACCTTTTGTGTTGTCAAAAACCTGTACGATTCAGTATTATGTATTCCAAGATTTCATGAATCTATTAGTAAGTTTCAAACTTAAAATAGTTTAAAATATTGAATCCAGATATATTTCTAAAATATTCAAATGAAATTTGTACAATCTGTTTTTTGTCATAACATTCTAAAAACACAGTCCTTTTGTAAAGAATAAAAAAAGTTAAGTATAAAACCTCTTGCAATTTTTCTTAAATATTATTTATCAATTACAGTATCATGTAATTATCAGTAAATATGTAGACAAATCCTAGAATTAATGTTATTTCAAGTTTCAAAAACACTGATATAAGAAGAATACTTGATCATGAAATCATGAGTTGTGATAATATTTCGTGCCAAAATTGTCATCTTTTTCAGTGTTTTACTGATAGACATTTTTGCTAACAGGTTTTGTTGTAAAGTGCTCAATATAGAGATAGAACTTTTAATAGGATTAATGTGGAGAAGTTTGTTACATGTGTGTGTATTATTGTATTTATGTGAAATAATCTTAAAATGATAACTGCCATTGGATATTCTCTACTTTCCAATGAAACAAGAAATGATGTTCTTAAAAAATAACTCACTTTCAGTGCATTGCCATTCAGTCAGAGTTGACATAGCCATTAATGGGATCATATATTCTATACTAGGGCCTTGATAGAGAGGTAACCTGAAAATACACAGAAATAATTTTAAACATTTTTTTTTTCATAAAAATAAAATTTCTAAAAGAAATTCATAAAAGGTTCATTCAAAATTAAAAAGTCAAGTAACTAAATATGTTCAATATGTGAATAGCTCATTTGTATTTGATTTCTTAGCTACAAACATAGCTATCATGAGCAATTTTTATTAAAGGTAACATTTTACTAACATCTTTATTAATATTTACAAAAAAATTGATATCAATCTACTACTCCAAATTCCTTTCATTTTCTACCAAAAGTATAACATGAACATTTATAATTTCCTCTACTGCTTGGCAACATTTGGGTCATTTGGTTTTTATTGCCAGAAAGCTAAATATTCATTCCACGAATTGTCATGTAGATTTTTATTTCTATGATTTCTTGCTTCTTGTTCTGTTGAACTGTTGTTTTTTTTTATATTCTGTAATTTTTTTCTGTTACAGCATTTTTGAAATGCACTGATAACTTGTTTTAAGCATTAATGTGATAGGTACCGACTTGGTGGCTTGACTACAGCCACTTTTCCACCGATTGGATGTGGCTTCCCTTTGTTCTATAAATACTTTCATGGCTTCTGCTCCAACAAACTAAGTCACTGGTGCCCCTGCAACTGGTGTTTACTCGTGCAACCAGACTGGCAACTGGGTCTCACCCATTCACAGTGAGATCAACCAAATGCAGACGACAATTATACTCCTGCAGCTTCTTCCCTTGCACTTCCTGCCTGTGGAACTCACTTTGTTATTCTTGCTTTCCTGATGGCTACAACCTTCACGAATTCAAATGCAAGGTCAATACTCATCTCTTAACCACTTGAGCCTAGTTCTTTTCTCACCACCCTGTATATCCTTTCCTTTCTCTCCACCTCTGCAACTGTCATCACACCTGTGTTCTCTCCCTTCTCTTGCTTCTTTCTAAATGGTTTGTCCTTCTCTTCACTCTCTTCTATCTAGTGCTTTTACTCTTATGTAGCCCCCTGCACATCAGTGGCGTTACCAACTTGTTTGGGGTGATATGATTAAAAAAAAAAAAAATTAGATTAGATACACTAAAACCTTCTCCTCAGAATGTGCCCTGCCAAAATAAATGTGTGAGTGTCTAATCTCTTTTATGTTGTCAAATATGGTATATAAGAAACAAACATTATTCTTTTTTTTTTACTTTATTTCAAAATCCTTGTAAGAAGCATTTTTGTCAGCAATCTAAGCTTATGGTCACATAACGTTAAAACACTGCTTCCTGCATGATCACCAAAATTAAGCAGCATTGACCAGGTCAGTAACTAGATGGGTGACTGTTTGGGAATACCAGGTGCTGTAAGATCAGATTGTAGGTGGTATAATAGCTTGGAGCTATTAATTAATGAGCCAAGTTCCATTAGTTGGGTTCATTATATTCAGTTAGATAGAAATACATTTGAAAAAGACTTGAATCCACCTCTTATTCTTCCAGCTGTGGGTTAATTAGTAAGACTTGAATCACTAAACTATTATTATCTCAAGAAGAAAAAATTGCATACAAAATATTTAAATTTCATCATTAAGTAACCCATAAGTTGATATGCTGTTAAGCAAAACCAACCAACCATCCATAGAGATAACAATTACATAATATTGTTTTATATTTGTATGAAAATTCTTCTTTGTGCCATGATCTCTTAGGATCATGGCTCTTCACAACTTTTTGTCCCTTGTAGCTTTTAATAAATTTTGTCTTCCTGTTATCTCTACCAAACTCTTTTCCACCATCCATTTACTCAAGCTCACTAAGTATGTTACATGTTGTTTACCTGACTCCCTTGCCTTCAATCTATAGTATCAGATTTTTCAAGCCCTCTTTCTTCATTATGGGTCTTGAAAACCTTGAATGTTTCTTTTTTATATTAAGCATGTTTCCTTTTTGTTTCAATTTTTTCTAAAACTGCCATTGCTCACATGTTCAGTTCATGATATCCTCAGCATCCTTCTGTAGAACCACATTTCTGTTGCTTCAAGTCTCTCATTCTTTGAGGAGAACAAATATCATGTGATAGTTTAGTACTCATTTACTTGTTTCCAGTAAAGTTTTTCTATTTTTGCTTAGCTTTTGGAATAGGAAATTAAGAAGTAAAAGCAACCTTCTTCTTCACTTTTACAAAAATTCACAATGATGTGTAAAATCCTGGTTTTTTTCCCAAATAGAAAAAAAGATTGACCATGTGCTTAAAGAAAAAGTCGAAACCAGATTTTGCAAGTAGGTGTTAAACTGATTTTCTGACCAATGGAAGCGAATTGCAAAACCAAGAAGATTTAGCGATCCAGTGCGAAAATCTAAATTACAATAAAAGGCTTTGATCAGCATGACAACAAGCTAAAATGTAACGGGAGAAACTTTAACCACAATCCCAACCACAATCCGGACATTAAGTCACTGGTGCCTCTGCTAACAGGTGTTTACTCGTGCAACCAGATTAGCAACTGGGTCCCACCCATTCAGTTAGATTAACCAAATGCAGACGACAATTCTACTCCTGCAGCTTCTTTTCTTGCATTTCCCACCTGTGGAACTCGCTTCCATATTCTTGCTTTCCTGACAACTACAACCTCCAGGAATTTAAATGCAATGTCAATACTCCTTTATTAACCACTTGACTCTAGTTCTTTCATCAGCCCGTATGTCCTTTCCTTTCTCTCCACCTTTGCAACTGTCATCACGCCTGTACTCACATCCTTCTCTTGCTCCTTTCTAACTGGTTCGTCTTCCTTTTCATCTCTTCTACTTAATCTTTTTACTCTTATGTTGCCCCCTGCACATCAGTGGCATTACCACCTTGCTTGGGGTGATACGATTAAAGAAAAAAAAAAGGTTGTGTCACACAGTCCTTTTTCTTCTTTCTTGTGTGCTGATTCCTTTTACTTCTTCTCCATTCAAAGACATTCCTACCAAACAAATGCTCATACATACACACACAAACTCTTTCCAACAAATTACTACTAACTATGAACATTTTCTACAGCTCTTAATAATATTTCTAAATAACATTAACTTCTACCAATTCTTGTTATTCTATTCCTTTAATAAATTTCTATTTTAACATGAACAAATGTATATATTTTTATTCTTTCACTATTCCATACATTCCAACAACCAACCTTCTGATAATTCTGGATAAAACGTGTAAGCTATAGAGAGTTTGGTTATGTATGACACAAGGCCGAATTAATAAACATTGACCATTACCCTCTACGGCTTCACTGGTGATCCCCAACATTCAAGGAACAGGCACCCCACTTCTTCAAGCTATCCCAACACACCTTCGGATTTCAGTGTTACACTTTGCATCCTCTGTTAAAATACTTCCCAGATATCTAAATTTGTGCACTTGTTTCATTTTGGGTTTATCCTTTTACTAAAATTCATGCATTCTTTTTTTCTTGCAGTTGACGCTTAGTCCTTTCTTCTCACTTTCCTTCACTACCTAGTGTAGTAGATTTTTGTAGTTTTCTTTCCCTGTCTGCCATCATTGTGTCATCTGAATATCTTATGTTAATATTGTGGTTGCCTATAATGAATCCTGGTAGGACTTCTAGTACTCTCAGAATTGCCTTGCTGTACAGGTTGAATAAGTCTGATGAGAGGACACATCCTTGTCTTACACGTCTTTCTATTTTTAAATATCTGCTGAACTCATTTTCTATCTATATGCATGCAGTTTGCTGTCAGTACAAGTATTTGATTATTATAAAATCCTACCTAAATATACCAAAATTGCTAAGTAGTTCCAACATGTCTTTGTGGCATACTTTATTGAATACTTTTGTGTAATTTATAAAACCTATATACACGTCGTGCATTTGTATTGCTTTTTCTGATAACATTCTGATCATAAATATAGTATTCCTTGTTTCAGTCTCTTTGATGAACCTGCACTGTTCCTGTTCTATTTCTGATCTGATTCTGCTGCACATCTTTTCAACAGAATTCAGATATTTTTCATTATATATCTCATTAGCCTGATTGTCTAATGGAGTTTACATTTGTTAGCACTGCCTAAAAATCCAGGTGCAATGAAAATAGGTTTACTTAGGTCAATTATGCCTATAGTGAAATTGTTTGAGGCTGCCAGCATCCCTACTACAATTCCACTTTGTTTTTGTTCAATTTGGCCAGTTCAGATTTTAATATTTCTAGTCTCTCAATATTTCTGTGTATTGTTGGTTGTTCTCTTTCATCATGGAAGAGTTCTCTGATATATTCATTCCATCTCTGAAGTAATCTCTGTCCTTAGATTTTATGTATCCTGTCATTTGTCCTGTTAGCTTTTTTTTTAATGTATGTCTGCTTTATTTGTGACCAGCAGTATAGCCCGGAGTTGCTCGGGTGTAATGAAAGCTTTAAAACTAATCCATGATCCTGGAGTTCAGACTCTTTGGATGTTGGCACGAAAGACTAAAAAGCAATAGTTGTTTTTCAGTTAAAGCGAAACCGTAGACTGAAAGAAAAATGCATGGATGCAAGTCAAATTTTGATTTCCTGGTATCGATATCAAATAAGTTTTTTTCATCGTAAACTGAATTTTGAAGGCTAAATAAGTCCTTTGAGTAAATGGTACCATGGCTGAGACTAAGAACTACAATTATACCTACTCAGAGCCAAACCCGAAGTAAAAACTAAAATAAAAGGGCTGAAAAAATACAGACATTTTTCATTGAGCTATTCTTCTTTAGTCTGTCTGCATTTGTTCCTTTTTTTTTGTCTTGTCTTGTCTTCTGTCCTATGTCTTAGTGTGCTTTTTTATTTCCTTTTCATTATGTTAGAAATTTCATCTTTTTTTCATTCATTTTTTTTTCTTTGTCTAATTTCCTTTGGGATGATCTCAATTACTGATGTTACTAAAGCTTCTCTTAAAGTGTCCCACTTTAAGTTTCCATTTTCCTTTTGTCCTGCTTTTCATTGTTCATAAATTTCTCCTTCAGATTGTGATCATTCAAGAGCCTGTCATATTTCAATTTGCATGCTGCCTTAGTCATCCTCAATTTCCACAGTTTCACTCCAAGTTTACATAACACAGGAAGGTGATCGCTTCCACAGTTGGAAATTGGATATGGTTTGCAGTGTAAAACTGCATTCCTGAATCTTTTGTTGATAGTTATGTAGTTGATCTGTGTTTTTTGTTTTTCCTCCTAGGCTTTTCACCATATCCATATTTGTCTTGGGAGTTTTTGAAACCAAGTGTTGGCTACTACCTGGTCATTTTCCAAACACCATTGGACCCATTTTTCTTCACATTAATCACTAGTCTGAATTTGTCAACTATTTCTCCATCTCATGGTCTACTTTGACATTCAGGTCCCCCATGATTATTATAATTCCCTACAATTTACAAGTGCATTGGTGTTTTCTAGCATAGAGTAGCATTTTTCAATTTCTTCTTCTGTACATTGTGCTGTTGATGTATACACAGCTATGACATACAGAAATTCATTTTAACAAAAACATTTCTTTCAGTTGATTGACAATATCACAGAATGTATTTCTTCATGTCTTTGTCTAATATCAATTCTACTCCTCTTTTATTTTTCTCTCTCTGTCTGCGTATATGAATCTTACAAATCATAAGGAAAAAGCAATACTTTTCTTACTAAATAATGACAGAAATGATAAAGATAGTATCAGGAGAAAGATTACCTTATTCCTATAACAGTTTGTAAAATGCTGCAGACACCTGACATGAACATTGTGGTGCATAACAGTTTAGCTTTAAAATCCTCATCTGCCTGTGCACAGACTAATTTGGCAACAAAAAGTGAAACAGTCAGACTTCCAGACAAAGAAATCAACACTTGCTGAAAAAGACAAAAAAGAAAATATATGTATAGTACAATATACATTTACACATAATTATTTCTTAGGGTGTGTTAGTCATAAAGTGAACATTATTTCATTTTCTGTTGACAATGATATATGACTTGTCAAACAAATGTGGGAATAAGGTTATCTGTTGCTTTTGTACAAATTTAAAACAAATAAACCGATATACATATATTTTTTTTAAAGCACAGAAATGAAGAAAACAAAAACTTATTTGCATAAAATGAGACAACACATGATTATGATGAGTTAAACAGGCATATATATATATATATATATATATATCAAAATATTTGGGATTTATGAGATTTAGGTGTACTTGTCAACATCAAGTTAACCCTCTCCAACAAAAAAAAAAAAGAACCTAGGAGATTTTTTCAAAATATTTCTGAATCAGAACTTCTGAAAATGTTATGTTCATAAAGTATTTTATTTTCAATTTGGAATAAATTAATTCTAGCAGAAACAATTGCACTTGATGAGAGCATAAACAAGAATATAAAACTGTTCGAAAATGAAATTGTGACAAGTAAAATATCCTCAAGATTCAGACAGAAATGAAGTCGAAAAGTTTACATTATTTACATTCTGATTAATGTCCTTATCTTTGTTGTTGTTATCACATTTCAGGCTGTTGTGACATCTGGCCTTCAAGTGCCCATTGCTGATTAAGTGGGAATTTTTAAGTGGAATTGATAAAATCCTAATAACAACAATAAGAAAAACAGACCAAAATAATACAAGAAATGAACAATGTGATACAAGGCAACAATAAGACAATAAATCAGTTATAAACAAAATAAAATAAAGTGTTCAGATACAAATAGAATATAGTCAAGTGGTTATAGCCTTCTGACATAAATGTTTGGGTAAGACCAAGAATTGTCCATTAATTCCAGCATTCATCTATAGGTTATGTGTATAAATTTGGGGAGGGGTGATTTTCAGCAGTCATTGTATAGATTAGAACTAAAATCTCTTGATCCAGGTAAATTTTGGGGCTCCAAGTTCTAGGTTGTCTCATGGAACAATAATCTAATGGTTTAAAGTATTGATTTGTGAATTTGGTGATATAGTGAGTTCAATCACTGGGCCAGGCATTGTGTATTTAGACTCAGTAGAAACAGGGCGAGAAATAACTGATCAATACTAAATAAAAAAAATGAGACTAGGTATTGCTAGAAATAGACAATCTATCTTCATAGATTAAATACAATGTTCAATTCAAAATAACCTAGATTGACAAACACCTGAAGAAGGTTTGCAGGCACAATGGCTGAAATGTGATAAAAACATTTGTTTGAATGTAAATAATATAAATGAAATAACTAAGGTTACACAGTAAAATACTACAAAATAGTACAACTTGTACTATCAAAAAAGATTTGTAAGATTTGTACCTCTGAGTCAGTCAGAAGTACAAATCTTACACAGGAAATTGAACTTCTTACTATTGAATGTCTATTATTTTTAATTTTCTTAATATTCTAAAATCATGGTCATTTGTTAAAACACTGGTTTTTATAAGATCACCAAAGTTAAGCAACATTAAACTTGGTCAGTACCTAAAAGGGGTACCCGCTTGGGAATGCCAGATGCTGTAAGCTTGGATGTATGAGTGGTTAAATGGATAATGGCTTGGAATGAGAAATTTGAAAGTAAAGTTGGTTACATTCACTTATGTGGAAATAACAATAGGAAAGCCATAAATCCCTCTCTTCTCCACCCAGATAGGGTTAAATAGCAAGACAGACTGAGTCGTATAGCTTTGGTTGGCAACCATACCACTGTAATAGCAGCTTCCTGCAGGAATCAGTCACAAATCAGAGACGGGATTGCCCAAGTGTGCATCAAATATGACACCTAAGGAAGGAATATTCTAGATATTGCTAACAGTTATTTTTCAACTTTTATTAGGTATATGCTCTATAAGAGGAAAAAAAAAAAAATTCAGAAATGTTAAGTGACAAATACTATGACTCAGGTTGAATACTGTATCCCTTATTGCTACTTTGGGTACATGAGTAGTAGTATGGTTTAACCTGTACTTAATTTTGCTGAACTATCAGGTTGAATACTGTATCCCTTATTGCTACTTTGGGTACATGAGTAGTAGTATGGTTTAACCTGTACTTAATTTTGCTGAGCTATCAGCTTAATGAGTCATATTACAAAACTGATCATTCGAATACTGATGAATAGAGCAAGAAGCAGAATCAGGCCAGAGATAGGACAGGAACAGTGCAGACTCGTCAAAGACACTGGGACAAGGAATGCCATATTTATGATTAGGATGCTCTCTGAAAGAGCAATACAAATGAAGGAGGACTTATCCCTGTGCTTTATAGATTATGAGAAGACGTTTGACAAAATATGCCACAAAGAACTGGAGATGCTCAGCAGCCTTGACATATTTGGGAAAGGCATTAGAGTAATTAAGAATCTCTACTGGTAGCAAACTGCCTGCAATACGGACAGGTAACGGATTCAGCAGATATACAAAGATAGAAAGGGACGTAAGACAGGGATGTGTATTTTCACTGGATCTGTATAACTTGTACAGTGAGAATAAAATGAGGATCCTAGATGTTATGCCAGGATTTGTCATCAGAGTCCACAATCTGAACAACATAAGATACGCAGGCGGCACGGAAAGGAAACGGCAGGACCTCCTACAGAAGATAGTGACAAGAAGGGACTACAAATAAACTGCAAGAAAACCGAATGCATGGTTATCAGCAAAAAGAACAGCCCAAAGTGCCAATTACAGGTGGGGGATGTTAAAATCAAGCAGGTAAGAAAATTTAAATATCTGGGAAGTGTTCTAACAGAAGATGGAAAGTGCAACACAGAGATCCAAAGGTGAATTGGCATGGCAAAGGATGCATTCCAGAACCTGAGTAAAGTATTAAGACACAGGAAACTTTCACTAGAAACAAAGAAGAGAGTACTGGATTGCTATGTGATGCCAGTTCTTCAATATGGCAGCGAATGTTGGACAATATCAACAAAGATGAGGGGGAAACGTGAAGCAGCTGAAATGTGGTTTTACAGAAGGATGCTGCGAATATCGTGGACCGAGCATGTGAGCAATGATGTGTTGGAAAGGATGGAAACGAAAAGGAAATTAATATTGAGCATCAGGAAGAAACAACTGAAGTTCCTGGGACATGCAATGAGGAAAGAGGGCTTGGAGAACCTGATACTAACAGGCCAGATAGAGGGTAAAAGAGATAGAGGAAAGCAGCGGATAACATATTTGAAGGGCCTTAGCAGGTGGATGACAGAACGGGGGCTGCGAGACGTTATGGGAGAAGGCATGCTAAGAGCCACCAGGGATAGGGAGATGTGGAAGGCTATGATTGCCTTCGTCCTGAAAGGACAAGGCACATAGAAGAATTTTGCTGAAATAAATTGATGTTGATATTTTAATAACAGCTTTTTCTGAAGAAATAAGGTTTTTCTTTGCCTGTACCTTTTAGATTTTCATTGTTGAAGATTTTAGTCAATTAAAAAAAACAAAAAAATTCCAGTAGATGGTTCAAATTATGATTTAGAAGGCAAGGTACTTGTAATTAGATTTCATTGACAAATTCTGAAATGACTACCCAAAATGGGTAAATGTATTTAAATAGCTAAGGGCAACTCTGATTCAATGTAGGGTGTTTTAAGTGCACAAATCTTTTTTAGACCATAGGCTTTTCTGAATGTAGTTAAATTTAAGTAGGGCTAAATTTAGTGTAGCTGAATACTAGAAATTTAATAAATTCTTATTCTAGGTGGTTCTGGAAATCCAATAAGTGATGAGGCTGTGATTGGGAATAAATAATGAATGAGGACAACTAAAAAGTAATTATTAGGTAATTTGTAGCAAAAGAATCAATCAAGCTAGATCAACTAGCAGTTCTGTTGATTAGACTTCCAAAAAAAATAGAGATAAGTGAAATTATGATAGCTAAGTTTATTTGCTTATCAAGAAAGATAAGCTCTGGTATTTAGGGCTGTGTTAAGAGGAATGGCTTTTGAACTGTGCATGAAGGTTTGGAAGATTCATTTTGCAGATTTATCTACCCATCCTTTGCCAACTGTCAATGCTACCACTCCTATGAACTTGACTTAATGCATTGCAAAGTCTGTTACCATCATCCTTTCAAAATCTATCTGAGTCTGCCAAATATAAGGACCTGTCAGTAGGCATATTTTCATTTAAAATTGGATGTGTACTAAAAATAAAAATAAAAAAAAACATCAATTCTAGGAAAGAAACACCAAGAAAACCTTTCAGCTTTGAGAAATATACACTCAAACCAAGAAACAGTATTAGTCATTTTCAATGAGTGCTCTACCCACAAATGTTAACATACGCACTTCTCAGATATCAAGGGATTTTTTTTTTAGTCACATTATCACTCTGCTTGGAGCGAACTGATTAAGATGCAAGGGGTTACTGGGAGTGAAAGAAAATGTGAAGACTTTAGGAGAAAGGATAATAAAAGAACATGATTCAGGAATACAAAAGATAGTGATTAGCATTGCACTGAAAATGTTTTGAAGATAGTAGGTAGCAAGGAAAGAAGAAACCAGAAGAGTTCCACAAGGAAGAATTACAAGAAAAACTATTAAAACAGAACCTACTGTTGCATCTAGCTTGTTTGAAATGGTGAGGCCTAGTTGCCAATCTAGGAGAAGGAAAGATCATTAGAACAATTGTGATAAAAATATTTGTAGAAAAGACAGAAGTTATGTCACACAGTGAGAAAGTGGCTGAAGTCAAGATGTCAGTTCAGAATCGATTACTTTACAGACCCTTCTTTGGATCTTGTCAAGAATATATATATATATATATATATATATATATATAATGATTTGTACCCACAGAAACCACAAATAACCTTAAAAAGAATAGACGTCATAATTATCCCAAACCCTAGGAACCAACACTTATCAAGGGCCTCATTGGCTTAATTTTAAAGGGTCAAGAAAAAGTACAAAACCAAAAGGGATTACTCACAATACTGGAAGAAGATGGAACTTATTTAAAAGTAAACTTTAATGAAAAAAAATATTCAAATATAAGTGGGGGTGTATACATATAATTCCACAAGAGTGAAGCCCTTGATAAATGTTGGCCGAAAGGTTCCTCGGGTTTTGGGATAATTATGACATTTATTCTTTTTAAAGATATATAGTAGGAATGCTAGGTCAAATATGGTAGCAATATTAAATGCATAGCTGATTTATAAATGCACAAGATGAATTCTGATGAGAAACCAAGCTGACCATTGATTGAAGATCAAACTTGACGGGAAAGCAAGAAGCCGGAATAGAGTTCCACAATTGAGAAGTGCAAGAAAAGTAAATGTTAGCATTGAACTTACGGTTACATCCAATCAGTTCAACTGCAAATTGATGAAACCTTATTGCTAATCTAGTAATGCACTTAAATTCATAAAGTCTAGATACCATAGCAAAGAGTTCAACTGAACAATTATCATGAAAGTATTTGTAGGAAGCAACTTTACAGTGGTGGGAAAGTGACTGAAGCCAAGATAAGACCAATAATATTGCTGATTCTTCTTTGGATTTTATCAAGAATCTGTAGATATATAGCAGAAGTATATATGACAGCAATATTCAAGGCATGGGTGCAATGGTGGACTTATAAATATATAAGATAGATTCAGGAGGAAAAAAACTGTCTAGTATGATATAGTGAACTGACTTTTTTTTTAACAGGAGACCTAGCAATAGATTCAAGATGATCTTTCCACTTCATATCAGCTAAGAATGTTAGTCTGCAAGCCTCGTGGGGGATTTATTTTAGAAATAACAGAAACCATGAATGGAGTTATGTGAATATAACTTGGTACAGACTGTTGTAGATGGCAAATCACATAAAGATATTACTGATGAGTCAAGAATTAAGTAAGAATAGAATTTCTGACCAAAGCATTCTGCTTTACCTGCCAAAAATGACAATACTTCAAACTGATTGAAGAGAGGAAGGACTAAGGATTTATTCTTGTTCAGTACACTCTTACAAAGCTGCCAGTAATCTCTCAAACCAAACACCTGAGAGGCTATATGGTTTTGGTGAGAAAGAAATAACAAATGTTTCAATGATGTGGCATACTCCACCTGTTTAGTGATTTGGCTTGGGCACTCCATATATTTCTCTCTCTCTCACTCTCTGGATATCTCTCTCTGTCTTACACTCTCTGTTGGTAGGTCTTTCAGTAGCACTGGTAGATTTGCCACTGTGCACTCTGTAACAAGGTGGATAGAGATTCTGCCCCAGAGTGTACTGAAAACTGAACCCCATCATATACATACATATATATATATATATATATATATATATATATATATATATATATATATATATATATAGCCTAAGGTAAATATTCTTCATAAGGTTGAAGAAAAGAGACTGATTAAACTTTCCTTACATAGGAATTAATTAAATATGAACTGATTAAGAGAATGAATTGGTTCTGATTAATTGATTCTGTGAAAAGAGTCTGTGGGGATCAAAATGCAAACTTGAAAATGACAAGTTTTCTCTTACCAGATGGTTAGCCTCAGATAAAACTAGCCTTTAAAAATAAACTTAAAATTTGAATCTTTAACCTAAAATATTAAGTGATAATCTACTTTTATTAAGTTGCAAAATAGAGAATTTAATTGAACCTATAACATGATCATTTAGACAAGCCACTGTAGTCCCATCAATGTAGCTTTTTGTCAAGCAGATGAACTGCAGGAAGAGTAGATACACATATGAGATGTTTTATAATGTTAGATTACTGCCCTTTGATGATAATCACAAGTATGTGATATTTGAAATCATCTTCCTCTTTTGGAGTTGTTACCAACAAGACGTCTTTTCTCATTACGTTAACATGTAAATGCCTCAGAGATGCATACTGAAGGTTGCTTTGAATTTTTCACAACTTTAACTTCATTTATCATTTTTCTTTTGTAATAAATCTGGTTAATATATTTATTAATGCTTGGATGGGTGTTATGATGCAGTGGATATTAGCCGGAATGAGAAATTGGGGTGCCGAGTTCGAATTCCAGTTGAATTTGTTGCATTCACTTATGTGCAAATACCCTTGGGAAAGGTATTAATCTATCTCTTCCCTCCAGTTATAGGTTAAATAACAGGACAGATTGAGTTCTATAGCCTTGGCTGGCAACCAGTCTACCACAGGAAGTAATGGCAACCTACTGCAGGATAATCTTCTGCCCAGTCAGTCATGTCTCTTTCGAAACATGATCCCCCAAGCATGTATAACTTAACTGACTGAATGCATGAATCTGCCATTGTTGTTTTTTTTTTTTTTAATCATTTCACCCCGAGCAAGGCGGAAACGCCACTGATGTGCAGGGGGTTACATAAATGTAAAAAGATTAATTAGAAAAGAGTGAGGAGTACAAACTAGTTAGAAAGGAACAATAGAAAGCTGAGAAAGCAGGTGCGATGACAGATACATAGGTGGAGAGAAAGGGGAGGTTATACAGAGGAGGGGAGAGAGCTAGAGTCCAGTGGTTAGTAGATGAGTATTGACTTTGCATTTAAATTTCTGGAGGTTGTAGCCGTCAGGAAAGCAAGAATACGGGAATGAGTTCCACAGGCGGGAAGTGCGAGAGATGTTTGCAGTACAAATGCATTAAGAGCCAACAAATATTTACTGAAAAATACTCACACCTTGCAACAAAAGTGGTGAGTTCTGCAGCAATAAACAACAATGATAAATAAAATGACTTGCAGTTGCTATTGTTAGATTCTAGAAATTTTCAACATTGTGATACATAAAATCTGATGACTCAAGAATGCTTCGACAGTCTGGAGATTTCTTCACATCTGAGATACAATGTAGGTAAAGAGGTCTCCTGACTTAGAGCCTTAACTAAACTTATTTATAAATGGAACTTTGTCTGTGTGTGTATCTGTTACCTATAGACTCCGAAACGGCTGAACCAATTTTCTTGAAAATTTACACAGTTGTACTATAAGTGTCTGCGAGTGTTCTTAGCTAGGTTTTGTGTCGTGGTACCCCCAATAAGTATCGAAAATCAATAATCGAAAAAATCGGGTTATAGAAGGAGTGGTCGGATTTTAATCAAATTTGATAGACTCATAGACAAAGACATAAGAAACGATATTCAGAAGTTTCAAGGTTGCAGTTCTTACAATAGTGCAGAAAATTTGATATTGATACCAGGAAATCAAAATTTGATTCGCATCCATTTATTTTTTTTTTCAGTCTACTGTTTCGCTTTAACTGGAAACAACTATTGTTTTTTCGTCTTTCGTGCCAACGTCCAGAGAGTCTGAGCTCCAGGACCATGGATTAGTTTTAAAGCTTTCATTACACCCGAGCAACACCAGGCTATACTGCTATTTGATCTATGATTGGGAATTGAATCCTCAGGGGGATGATTTCCCACACAACATATTACAACTCATTGCATCAATATAGAAAAAACTGTTTAATATACCTTCTTTCACTGGGGAAACATGCTTTCTGCAACTTATTTAAGATCACATGCTTTGCATGTTTTACAGTCAGATTTGTGCTTTGGATGCCAGCACTGTGTGTAACACTGTATTCTTGTTGCTTTATAGAAAACAGTGCATTTGGTCAAGGAGACTGTAATTAGTTATGTTATGGAGATGTATCTGAATGTAATGCCTGAAGGGGAGTCTTTTTTTTCTCTCTTCAAATTGATTGCTACTTTAAGTGTCAGCTTAAAGGTGAAGAATTATACTGGGGAGAGAAAGGCAATCTTCAGTGAAAATTCAATGAATTGGATGAAAGCTTTGTGGTTATCTAGTCTGAGAGTAGATAACTTGGAATGACATCTGGGAACATAAATTTTATGCATTGTAAAATACATGACAAATTAGTCTAAGAATTGCACCAATTTTCTTGGAACAGAAATAATTTAGCTTGGTAAATTCTCATACATTCTCACACTTTTATGTTTTTAGCCCCTCTTTTTGTTTTTATTTTTCAAGACCCTCTATTTCCATTAGAAGACAAAGTAAAATGTGGGAATACTTTTGAAAAATCAGAAGGTGACTAAATAATTTTTTTAATAATTTTTTCTTTTTTATATTATTGGTTAACTTACTAATCTCATATATTAGTATGCATGTTTTCTTTTATTTCATAAATTATAAAAAATCACTTTTCGACACACACACACATTCTTTACATAAAGTTCTGAAGATTAATGAAATGAAATGGATTAACAACTGACATATTTAATTTGTTTAAACATCATTTTTAATAGAAAATTGTATTTAAGTAGATACTGTTTTGAATTAAACAGTATATTTATATATACAACTCTGTTATATTAAATATTCAGGCCAGTAGAGTTTATATATATATATATATATATATATGTCAGATTAAATAAATTGCAAACATTGTTTATTTTTAATAAAATCCATTCATACTCATGGATAATCTTTCATGTATTATAATTGAAAGATGTCAGAAATGAGCTGTAACATTGACAGATGTTATTACCATTCATTTCTCGATGTACCCAAGTACTTTCAATCTCGTTCTGAGATCATTTTCAGGGTTGTGAGTTATTGAAACAACAATAACAGCAAAACTGTGTTGCTAAAAATTCCTGTAAATGTTTTTTCTGCTTCAAATATAATGGTTGACAAATTACTAGTGTTTTCATGCATGTGTTAAAGCATGAAAAAAACTGTTCTTTTTACAAACATTTCAGAACATTACTACTGTATTCATAGCTGATTCTATTACTTGACGGCTTAAGTGTTTTAACGAATATTGCCTCGAGAATCTGTAGTTTGCTTTTGTTGTTTTCTTGGTGTAGATAGTGTAGTTAATTTTTTATATTGTGAATGTAAACAGGAATGTTGTTGTAGATGTCTAGAAATGGACAAATGGTCAGACAAGTGTAATGTAAGACATCTAATTAATATAGTTGTTGTAAATCCAACATATATATTTGTTTTGTCAGAGATACATTCTCCCAAGGGACATTTGAATTGATATATAATGTTGGTTGTACGTAACACATCAATTCTGACATCTTTCAATTATAATATGTGAAAGATTATCCCTGAGTATAAACGGATTTTATTAAAAATAAGCAGACACAATGTTTGCAATTTATTTAATCTGACATGTCTCAGAAAAAATTTGCTGCCTAAATACAAATTTTACATTATATATATTGTGCTACCCTGTACAAAATGCCAAAAAGCATTTTGCTTTAGACAGCTAGTTTAAACTCAAATTCACAAGAACACACAGATGAATTTCATTGAAAAATTACTCGAATTAGGTAAAAAAATCTGAAAAAAAAAAAAATTGAAGAAAACAAAGATGAGTCCACTGTGATGAAGAAGACAGAAATAAAAGAGTGAGAAGGAAAGGCTAGAAACAGGGAAGGGAGCAAGCAAGAAGAAAGGGAAAGGTGAACCACTTCTACCAGCAACCATGCGGAGGCCTGATATAGTAGCAAAAGCGTTTTTAAATTTAACAAGGCAACAAATTTGGAAAAGCAGCTCAGCATTTATATCAAGAAATATGCATTTACAACATTGGACAAGGTAAAGGCATGACTATTTGCCAGAGTAAATTCTGGACAAATGGGTTCTTATTTCTTTTCTAAAATATCTATTTTGGGGCTAGAAGAATGAGCAACACAGAGATAAAGAGGCAACAACTATTTGTTGTGCCACAATAATGCGTTTAAAATACAAAGGAGAAAGAAGGGCTAAGAAGAATGAAATAACATACCAAAGTTATATGAAACGGCAGAGAGGCGACATGTGCGTGTGGATACAGGGACCAGCAGGAACAATCTCACTAACGTGGCCTTATCACATTGCCAAGAGTGGATAAAAAAAACGGTAGGGCGTGATAAAGGACAGGAAATTAAAACAAAAAGAAACATAATCTATGTTAGAAAGCACGATAATGAAAGAGAAGGGAAAAAAGAATAAAAAACAGTAACTAAAAAGACGTTGCAGTGAGATGAGAGGTAGAAAGGTAAACAAACAAAAAAAAAAGGGTGTCCGAATGAATTTGTCCTTGCTGACGGAAGGTCCGAGTTACAGTCATGACATATCTTCTCAAAAACAACTATTAAAAAATAATATCCAAACAAATAAATTATATGCTGAGAGGAAAACTCAACGCATTATTAAACCTCTCCTATATATATTTTTTTTTTTTTTTTTTTTTTTTTGTGAAAGCAATATCATGAAGAATGTTTATTTCTGGAATGAGGAGTTATCATTATTTACGTTGCCCTCATCTTTTTGTTTTCATTATCATGTTTCAGCCATTGAGCCCACCGGCCTTCATTAGTTTTTTCTTGATTTGGCTAATTTTTCATTCAGGCCCATGTCTAAGGATATATTATGTAGTTATTTAGTACTGCTCTGTTTCCACTGAGTCTACCTACCTGGCCCAGAGATTAAACTCAATTATAATTACACCAAATTTATAAACCACTGCTTTAATCCACGAGGCTATTGTTTTGTGGGACAATTTTGAGTGCTGCTGCTGCTGCTGGTGCAGTAGTAATGGATGAAGTTGGAATACTCAAAAAACTTGACAAAGTTAGTCAGGGATCGTAGCTATTATCATGAGTTGCTTACTCCACATCCACATTGTTGCAGATTTCCCATCAGCATGAAATAGCATTTTCATGTTCATTTTTTTAAGCCTACTCTTCCATGCTGGCTCAAGGCATGTTGAAAGAAAGCGCTTGGAGATTTTTTTCTCACAGTAGATTATCAATTCTTTCTGCAGTAGACAGGTTACCAACCAAAGCTATATAACCCAGTTTGTCTTGCTATTAATCCCCTTTCATGTGGGTTTTGAATTCAGTTTCTCTCTCTCCTAAATTGGCTGCCAACCAAGGCTATAGAACCTTCCCATAACTGGAAGAGACGGATTCATATCTTTCCTGAGGGTATTAGTACACAAGTGAATGTAATGAATTCAACCGGCATTCAAATTCAACTAATTCGTCAATGAGCCACTATCCATTACTCTATTGTGCCTCCCACGTCAAGGTGAAAAGGATTTCACTCTACCATTTAAATAGTTTAAATTATTTTTCTAAAGGTTGTAAAATGCTACTGAAAATAATATCAATTTTCAAAATATTAACAATTTGACGTATTGGTAATATATTATATGGCTGAATGATTAGAATGCTTGCTTTCCGACCATGAGATCCAGGTTTTAATTTCATAATAATTGATTTATCAGGAAGGTGACTTCATGATGTTATTTGGTTGGGGAGGTAATCTCAGTGTCAAGCATCTTTAGAAAGTGCCTGAAAACAATACCACATATTTACCCAAGCCTTGTGAGTGAAATTGGGTAGACAGACAATTTGAAAGTTGTTAATGGTAGTGACAGCACAGTCACAAATCATTAAGACCGATGGTTTGTGTGTACCATCCTTGTTCAGATGGTAGATCATGCCAGATAGTTACAATTTCTGAGAAAGTGCACATTAAGTTATGCTCAACATAGTTGCAATATAAACTACTGGTGGGCTCTGAATACTGAAAAAAGAAAAAAAAAACGTGCCTGAGTAGGCATCTGCAACAGGGATTGGCTAGCTGCTTCAGTAGATAGGCATATTCAGTTGCCAGCCACCACTAATACAAAATATCAAGGATTAAAATAATCTTGAGAAAATTAATAAGGCTGGGAGAAAGTGCAAAACAAATTATTTATATACAAGAAGCTGGGTGAAAATTCTTGGCCCAACTTGCTTCTCAAAATGAATCTCCTTGATTAAGATAAGAATTTTTCAGCTTCCTCTTGTACTAATATTTTCTAATAATTACCTGCAGTCCAAAAAAAAATGTCATGTGAAGGGAGGGATTATCTTCAATGCCATAATGCAAAGTGTTTTTTACAGGAGTGTCGGTAGAATCATCCGCATGTATATTGACAGTACTTGATATGACAGCACCTCCATTAGGAGTAGATTTTTCTTTGGATAAATCATCTGCCATTGGATTTGTCTGTAAAAACAATAAAAATTTTCTTTTAGGATTAAAAAAAATAAATAAATAAAAAATAAAAAAATTACAAAAATAAAAACAGTTTGTATATGGCTATATTTTGAATATGAGATATAAATATGTCTGAGAAAATGGGATACCAGATATGTTAGGTTCTGAACATTTCTTATATGAATTATTAAAATTTCAAACAATTGTTTGACAAATTCTTTTATTTATATACATTCATAGCATCATTATTCTGTCATCAGTATTCTATGCCCTTATGGTATCTTTCAGATAAATTGTGTACTCCATCATAAAAGGATTCTGTTTTGTATTCAATAGAAGTAATCAGAGAAGTGTTGTTACATGGAATGACATCCATGATAGTCTCAAATTTTTGCACAATATGACACAAAACCTTTTCAGCTCAGCATGATTATTTATTGCCACATTTATAACAAGTACTGTTGAGATGTGCGTTGTGGTGCAGTGGATATCGGCTTGGAATGAGAAATTGGAGAGCCGAGTTCAAATTCCAGTTGAATTTGTTGCATTCACTTATGCACAAATACCCTGGGAAAGGTTTTAATCCATCTCTTCCTTTCAGCTATAGGTTAAATAACAAAACAGATTGGGTTCTATAGCCTTGGTTGGCAACCAGTCTATTGCAGAAAGTAATGGCAAGCTACTGTGGGAAAAATCTTTTGCTCAGTCAGTTATGTCACTTTTGAGACATGATCACCCAAGCATGTATCACATATGGCACTTAAATGACTGACTTTTTAGTTATATTGCATTTTCCTTCAGAAATTTCTTCAATTCTCAAAGTTAATGATCTTTGTGCAGCATGTTCTTGAGCTCAAAATGTCCTTAAAACTTGCAAATTCTCTGAGTGTATCTGCATTGACCCAACTTAAATCAACTTGTCTGATTATAAATAAAAATGAAAAATGGAAAAATTATGTGGGTGATAATTTTTCTAGATTAACATTACTTTGACTTTTTTCTACCAACACATCAGAATTAAAAAATAGGGATTTTTTTCTTTATTCATTTTATTAGAGATCCTGTTCATTATACAAATACAGTGTCAAATTTATTCCTGACTTTCTAAAGAGTTATTTGTACTTTGTTTTTATTAACAAATGTCAATTGTGCTTAAATCATTGATAACTGTACTACTGCTGTTTTCTTTTTTCTAAATCATAGTACACAGTTATCAATGATGCAAACACAGTTTCAAGCTTGTAAATAAAAACTAAGTACAGATAACTCTTCAGGAAATTAGGTATAGATTTGACACTATTTAAATTATGAACTGGACTCTTTTTTTAAAATGATAAAAGAATAAATATTTTACAGTTTTGACAAATAATGTGGCTCCAGGAAGCTGTACTAAATGAAAATCTTCAAAAATTATTCTCCCCAAAACTGCTGCTTGTTTTTTTTTTAAACAAGCAGACCAGTTAAAGTAATGCCTTTGCACCTATTGCATTGTGAACATAATTTTCAATGATTCATTGTCACATGTTTCTGCCATGTTTTTCAAAATTAAACATAGAGACTAAAACAGTGTTGACTGTATATTTCATATTCAGCTAATCATTTTTCTGTAAACAATACTTAAAAAGCCTTAAACATGCAAGCAATAAAAAAATTAATTAAACTCCAGACATTTGAATGATTTTTTTCTGATATTGTGAAAAATATGCTGCTGAGAATTTTTCATTAATTTAATCCTATAGAATGTTTGAAAAAATGATATACATTTTATAAAAGTTAAAATTTTGTATTTTTTTTTTTAAATATAAATCTTATGAAAATAAAAGCTGCCTTAACTACTCTTTGCATGATATTCAATATTTAAACATGAAATAATTTAGGTGAAACAATGAAACTCACATTTCAGAATTGTTTCTATAAATTGTCTTGTCTTATAATTGTCTAAGCTTTCCTTAATATTGTGCTGTGAAAAGTCCAGTAACTGCTATTGCTCTTTCCAGTATTGCTGAAGCATATTGAAACACCAGCCCTCATATGATCACCAAAGTTAAGCAACATTGAACCTGGTCAATACCTAAATGAATGACCACATAGGAATATCAGATGCTTTAATCTTGGATGTACAGGTGGTTTAATGGATTAGTGGATTTTGATTTTATTAGAGTTGAAAATTAGAGAGCTCCATTTCCAGTTGGATTTTTAATATCCACTTATGCACAAATACCCTAGGAAAAGGTATGAAGCCACCTTTCCTGCTCTTGCTTTGGGTTAGTTAGTAGAACTAATCATTATCTCCAAAAAATTCTTACAATCTAAAAGTATCTTCTCGCTTTAATCTGCAAAAAGTTGATAAAAAAAAATCAATCAAAAATATATTTTGTTTGAAATAGTGTGGAATATCAACATCTTGATTATGTCATTTTCTCTTCAAGGTATATGTGATATCCATCTTGGTTGTTCCTGCTGTTGAAATTTCTAAAGTAGTGTAGTTTAAATACGTACATATATAAATTACATATTGACACATGTATACCAATTCTATAAGCAGATAACATTGTGTAAACAAAAGGAATGGCTGTTGAATCTCAAAGAAGGCTGTTGTTATTGTTATGAACTTTCAGATAAAAGAATGAGATCACTTATGTTGTTGACAATGTTTTAATTTTAATAATTTTTATTTCAATTAATAAACAGTAGAATAATTGACAGAAACAGAATTTGACAAAATTTACAATAAACAGAAGAAAGAAAAGAACAGGGCAAAAATAATATTATATATAGTAGGTGCCACCATATTTTCACTAAAAAAAAACAATATAGCATGGTGAAAAAAGTTTTATTGTTAAAATGTTTAAGAGGAAAGGCCAAAGTAGTATTCAATTATTTTCTAGTATTTTTTTATCCTTTCTAGAATGTTCTAAATTTTGGTTAAAAATCTTTGTCAGTGTGGAATTAGAACTGATTATGAGAATTTTATCACCTTTTTAATGAAAATTTCAGGACTTATTCACAAATGAATAAAATTACTTATGAAATTATTTTTTATAAAATCTTGGTAAAATTACATTTTTTTTTTCACATCTGTTACCTACCCCATATTTAATTTCATGAATTTCTGTCTGCAAACTTTGTTGCCAAAAATTTGCTCCAAATAGTAAAATAAAAAATGCAATAAAACTATGACATTATTTAATTAGATAAGCTTTTAATTGCTTTTATAAATAATATATATTAAGGACATTATTGTCTGAAGAAAAAAACATTTTTTAAGAATATTTTCCTCAAATTATAATAATTTATAGTTTCAAAAATGTCTGCATTAGGTTAAGTTATTAAATGAAAACTATATTTACTAAGCAAAAATTGAAAAGCTTAATAGAAATCATCACACAGTAAGATTTTAAAAATAATTTAAAATTTTTATTCATGTGCATAAAACCTGCTCATTTGAAAGTATGGGTGACTGTATATGACATCAGAGAACAAGATTGATTACTATAGTAAATTTAAATTTAACATTTCTAAAATTAGATTAGAGAATATTTCCAACAATTTTAAGATTATGGAATATTTAAAAATCGTATAAAAAAGCATGTCATTTTTTAAAAATTGTTTTAACAGACAAAGCCTGTCAGCAATAAATATATCAGTGCCTGACAAGTGCTTATCACGCATTGAAAGATATAATATTTGTTTCAAATCAGATTGATTATACTTAAAATCAGCTAATATTCCTAAAATAAAATATCAGAAAATATGTGAAAGATGGCTAAAAAGACTACTAATCAGCTATTTTAGAAAAAAAGATACCAAAAAATTGATTCACATCAATATGATTTCTGTTTGAAAAATACACCACAAAGTATTTTGCTTACTGGAAATAGTAAATTTAATCTTTTAGCTTTCAATTAAAGCTAAAATGAAAGCTTCAGGAAGGAATTTTTACAAATGAAAAAGCTTTTTCAAACTTAGGTACCTCCACATTTTTGTGATACCTAACACACACGTGTGTGTGTGTATGCACACACACATAAAACAAAATTAGACAAAGCAACAGTAATGGGGTGAAAAAGTTCAAACCTAAGAATGGTGTTAATATACAAAAAGGGAAACAGGTAAGTTATTGTATTGTTTTAACTTCAAGACAAAGAACAGAAATATTAGTATTTATTATTGTAAATTTACAATAAATAAATGTGGCACATGGCTGAAGGGGACATGGGTTGAAGCTGGTCATCACTTTCTATCATATATCTAGCTAATCAGATTCACAATCCAATCACTCATCACAAGAACTTGTCCATCACCTTACATACACTGTAATACCACATATTTGAAGGTAAATGTAAAAAGGGGTAAACTGATGATATAAAAATTCTATTCTATATACAATATTTTTATAAAAATATACTGATATTAAAATGAGAGGTGGGGGGAGAGGGTGATTAGTCCAAAACAAAATAATATATAATGAAACATTCAAACTAAAGTAAGTAAATGTTAGTAAGACCTGTCTATCCCACAAAAAAATAAGAGTGGCTACTGTATTCAGCAAAATGTTAGCTTACTTGCGAATGGAGAGGAAAAGAATAAAAAATAAATAATGGATTGGGGAAAATGAAAGACTAAGTCAAGATAAAAGGGAGCCAAAAACAAACGGGAGGTTAGGAATCTCGATGTGGATCATAACGAAAAAGAACACTGGGAACAGGCTAGGTACAACACTTAATTAACTAGGTACACAGTCTAACTTAGAGGAAGTATTTGCAGGACACACACACATTATCACATGCATAGATGAGCGATCAACTCATTGACATGGTCCCAGAAAGGATGCACCTGAGGACAATGGTAGAAGATTAGCTCAGCTATTTTTTCTAAACCAATGTCACAGTCGGGTAAATCTGCCCCGCCCCATCTGAGAGATAGCACATTCTGAATCAATCACCAGGTAAGTGTGTTGCCGTCCATGAAGTGGTTTCTTCATCACGACTCCCTCCATTAATAAATGATACAAGTGCCTCCAAGCTGAGAAAGGTCAGTGGACCAAGGAATGGCTTGCAAAGCATTTTGACACTCAAGTAAGAATTCTGATTGATTTCAGGAGGCATTTCTTCACTTTCCATGTAGACTTCCAGTTGAGGTGACTATACCAGTTACTGCATCTTCCACTGCTGTTGCTTCTTAGGGGACAGTCTCTTTTTATCTGATGATTGCACTCTCTTTGGAGGAGTGTCTTGTTGAAGAGGAGGGGTAGCTGCTTTTTGGCCACTCCTCACAACCTCAGTCCATTCATTTTGACTGGTTGGGCGTCTCTGCTACTGCCTCTTCCATTACACTATTTACATAATTCAGACTATTCTCTTAATCTTTATTGTGGTGTTTATAATGTTTTGGAATGAAGCTGAAATAATTGCTAGAGAACACCACTGGAAACTATGTAAAGATTTTTGTGGCCTAGCTTATGTACTGATTCATTAAGTTGACCAAGCATAGAAATGAATACAATATGGGAACCAGTAAGACAGTGCTACAGAAAAAAAATCATGAGCATCAGAGATTGCAATATGAGCTCTGGTTAAAAAAGAAAAAGATGGTTATTGGGACATTAGATTTATAAGTCCCACAAATTTATGTACTGACATCCTTGAGAACACATGGCCCAGTAGATATAGACATTGGCTGGTTTCACTTACTTGACCCAAAGAGATGTGAGTTCAATACCAGGCTACAGCAGTGGTGAACAAATAACTTAGAAAGTTAAAGGAAGTAGCATCACACATGAGATGAGAATTATATACCCCAGTGAATGTAAAAGTGTTCGGTTTGAAATTCCTAGTAGAAGGCTGGAGCATACAATGGCTGAAATTTCATAAACATGGCAATAAAGATAAGGACAATAGACTGAACCATGTAAATAATACCTCATCCCAGAAGTATAAACAAATGCCTCTTCTATTATTTTTGCAGCCACAGGTGTAGAAGTGTCCATGGCAGCACACATCCAGCAATTGGGGTTTTCTATCTTCCATCACTACAAAAAGATTCCTTCCTTGGCACAGAAATAAGTTGTAGATATTGGAAAATTCTGCATGGTTTAGTGTCACCTGCAGACAAAAGTCCTCTGTTGGTACACCTGCCTTGCTTGATACATGGGACACCTTCTCTGAGGAGCCAAACTGGACAAAAATGTCTCCCACATGGTCATTTGATATCTCCAGAAGCACACTGTGAACAATAATCTGAGTCTGATGGGTGCCCATGTACTGTTTACAGTCAGATATTTTTTGTTGTCAGGACAATTCCTGCCGGAAACTTGCCACCCCCCCTCAACCATCCCCAGTAGTACATCCCACCTTGGCAAAATTTTAACTACAATTTTCAGGCTTTTTAGGGCCTCCTTGATAGTCTCCCTGCTGACACTGATAAATTTACATGTTTTTTCCATTGGTTGTCAACAAGGAAATTGTTCTCCCCAACACATCAAGTGCTTCTGGAATTGTCATCAGCTCATTCCCGTTAATATACTCCTTATGTTGCTGACATATTTGGTCATAATAAGCCTTGTCTTTTTTTCTCCAAAGTCTGTACTGACAGCAATGATGACACCATCGGTGCAACAGTTGGCTGGGGAGACTCAACTATTGTGGTCATTGCCTCCCCAAAAACGCATGAAAAAGTTCACAAAAATACAACTGACAACAATACAGACCAAAAAAAAAAAAAAATCAAATACAAGTTCAAATAACTTGATGAAAAGTTGCATAATAGATTTATTTTAAAAACAATTGCCAGAAAAATGGAGAAAGAACAGAAATATGGCTTATGAGACCAAGAAGTGGCCTATTGTATTGGATAGGAAGGAATCCCAGCATGCATCTGTACAAGTTGTCTATAAATTTGGGAAGGGGAATGTTTTTGTAGTCATTCCTAATTGGATTGGAACCAACATAAATTTTATTATTGGTTAAAACATACAATTATTTTTGCATCAACCTAACAATGTTATATTTTTAAACTAATTTTCTTTATGCAAACAATAAAAAAAATGACTTCAGCAGAGCAATTATGATGTCAATATAATTAGTAATATTTTTTTTAATGTGTTGAAACTGGTCAAGGTTTGCAATCAAAGAAAAAGAAAGTTAATGACATTGCACAAGTTCCCAGATGAAAACTGAAATCTAATCTGACTTAGAACATTAATGAAAAAAGGGGTGTATCTGGAGGGAAGGCTTTCTTGTTATCCAATTTGAAAAGGTGAATAGGTTATCCGATTTACCACTTTCATATTAATTGCTGCACGGACATGCTTAGATTTCAATTTTTCATGTGAAACAAAATACATTTCTGAAGAGGCAGATTTTGATGTTTTGCAAACCAGAAAAAAAAACAAAAAAAACAAGCACACACACACAAACAGCAACTTGTAACAGAAAAGACAGACATTGTCATTTTCTTAGTCAATCAGCCTCTCTCATCTGGAACTGATGGTTGAATCATACAATATCACTTGTTATTTAGATACATTTTAATGCTGTGTAAGATTTTCAAGTAGAAAATATAGTTATTTACATTATTTGAATTATTGTCCTCATCTTTGTTGCATATTCACAATGTTTCGGCTGTTGTACATTGACCTTCTTCAGGTGATTGTAACAACAATGTAAATAATTACAATACCACAAATAGAAAACATAGATCTGAAAAGTCTTTATGCACACGGTAATTAACCTCAAATAGCACATATTAATATCCAACAATATCTATCCTTGAAATATACCTATAAACATAGCTTACTGTATTAATGTTTATATAACCTGTGGTAGCATGAACAGGTCATTCTTATGAATGATGTGAGACAGAAAATTCTAATGGGATGGCACTAAAAAGTTGAGTAAAATAAATCACAAATGTATTTTATCATAAACTGCTCATATTCTGGAAATATCTGCAATGTTTTGGCTTTTAATCCTGCCCACTAGCTCTACTGCTATTCCATCACTCTTGTTTCAATTTAGTCTTTTTTTTTCTTCTTCTTTTTTCTCTCTCTCTTTTTTTTTTTTTTTTTTTTTACAGTTAACAACAAAAATATTTCTGACAATAGGAAAATATTGATCAAATGCTTTTTTTCTTTTTTAGTCTAAATTTGATTTTGCAACTTTTGGCATTCAATTTGAATACTGCACATTGAAAATTGTGAGGAAAAAGTTTCATTAGTCCTCAGAATTTAATGCAAATATTACTGGCAGAACGAAGTTGTGGTATGTAAATGCACTGTCCTGGATATTTCCGTAGAAAAGTATTGCAAGTAATTTTACAATATTAATGCATTGTCAATAAGAAAAAAAACAGGTTTGTTAGGAATTAATGTTAGCATTATTGACAGAATGGGGTTAACATAATCTTTTTTCAATGTACTTTGATTAAAACAAAAATCACTAAGTTATATTATAAATGGATTAATCCAAGATTACAGAATAGTTCCAAGTTTGAAACCATTTGGAAAGTAGGGAGGGGCTTCCCGAATCTCACAGGACACACTTGTGTTGGTGTCTTGATTAAATGAATTGAAGCTTAGTAAATATCTATTTATGGTGTATAATACAAGCTTGTTAACCAAGAATTTGTTGACAATATAGATGAATGAAGCCAACAAAATTGTGATTATTATAAGGGTTGAGAAATTTGGGGCTCATATCCTAAATAAAAGTGAATTATTTTCTAGAATCTCAAGTCTAAAAACTTTGGTTAAACTTTGAAAAAAACAGTGAAATCTCATTTTCCAGTTCAAGCAATGCTTGATGGTAGTAATCATTTTATAAATGTAGCTGCTAAGAATTGATTTTGGTATAGATACTGCAAAATTCCAAGATAACACATCACTCAATAAATCCTGGGCCTAACTAATAAAACAACTTTTAGGCAAAATTCGACTTTATTTATCAACATAGTCTCCTTATATGGTGAGACAGTGATTCCAATGCTTCTCTAACAATTCGATGCCTTTTTTTTGTAGAACAATTTGTCTTTCGTCACAAAATACACCTCAGTTTCCAACTTCTCTTCTTCATTGAAGCCAAATCTCTTTCCCTGGAGCATTCTTTGGAGGTCTGTAAATAGCCAGTAGTTGCTGGGGGCCAGATTTGGAGAATAGGGTGGATGCAGAAGCAATTCATGTAGTTTCACCATTGTTGTGATGACTTTTAACACGGTGCGTTGTCTTGGTGGAAGATCATTTTTTTCGTCTTCATTTGTGGCTGTTTTTTGACAATTTCTTCTTTCAAATGCTCCAATAATGCTATCTGCTATATGATATTTGCTATTGATGTTTTTTTTTCTTTCTCAAGGTAATTGATGAATAAAATATGGAGACCAAAACATTGCTTGCTGATGTTTGTGTCTTTGGTCGCTTTGGATGGCTTTCACCTGCTGCTGTTTACCCAGTTGATTGCCAATTTGACTTTGGAGTGAAATAGTGGATCCATGTTTCATCCATTGTCACATATTTATGCAGAAACTCCTTGTTGCATTGAAACAGTTGCAAATAACGCTCTGAATTGTTAATGCATTGTTGTTTTTGATTGACTGTGAGCAAACGTGGCACCCACTTTGAACACCGCTTTCTCATTATAATATGTTCAACTCCTCTGCTATCTCATGCAACTTCAATTTACAATTGACCAAAACGAGTTGGTGGATTTTGTTAGTGTTTTCCAGGACAAGTGCCAAGACCTGAGCATTCAGCACCATTTGTGTCTGTATGACTGCATTTAAAGTCAGCATACCACCTCTTAACTGTTGTTTCTGATGGAGCAGAGTCTGAATAACACTTATCAAGCCATTGCTTTGCTTGAACAGTATTTTTCCCATCAGAAAGCAATGCTTTATCAATACATGAAATTCAGAATTTTTCCATTTTTTTGAAAATTTGCAACAGTAGCTTCACTTAAATAACTGTAATTTGTAAACTAATAATTTGATTGGACTCAAATTTTGTTATGTGCCATTTGAAGGTTAGTACTTCATAAAAATCATATGAAATGTTTTATTAGTGGAGCCATTTATATGTCAGGCCTTGGACTTATTGAGTGATGTGTTAGAACATTCTTAATAACAAAAGTACTAGTAGAATAAAATGTATTCAAAGACAGCAGGCATCTGTAATTCTTTAGTTGCTCATCACCCATGATATAATTTTTGCAGTTAACCATTTACAATAGAAGAGAATATTTCTATAAAATGGTACAATAAGACATAATATAGTAATTTATAACTTGTTTTAGGTTGGGAATGAATTCACACTCCACCCACATCTATTGAACAGGTGTAGAGGCTCATCCCTTGTTCCCTGTTTAGGATGTGGTTTCCGGCTTTCTCTTTTCTAATCTTTTCATTCTTACATAGCCCCCTGCCCATCGGTGACATTACCGCCTTGCTCAGGGTGAAATGATTAAAAAAAAAAAAAGCATAAAAAAATATTGCTAACAAAGAAGACTTAGTGAAGAAACCAATTTTCAAACTTTTGTGGAGAGAGCATAAAGTAGTAAAATCCAAAACTTTAACATTATTAACCACTTCATGTTTTATTGATATATAGAATAAAATACTTATTGGAATCTAAAGATTTATTTGTTGAATGTTAGAAAGCCAATTTGTTCAGCATGGATGTAAAGAAATGGCTACCATTTGTATGAAATCTGAATTTTGAAGTTTCAAATCCATAGCTACATTTGTGAGTTTGATGCTTTAAAAGGAATCATAAGGCTGATTTGATAAATAAAGAGAAATATTTAATAACTTCAGAGCTTTGGAAATGTAAAGATTCTGGGTAAGTTTGATAAATATAAATTTGGATAAACATCAAAGAGATAATCAAGAGAAAAATTAAAAAAAAAAAAAAAATCTGTCTTTCAGGCATTGTGACAGCGAGGAAGTATCACATCCTAAATCAATTATTAAAATTGAGACTGATCACTCAGCCTCTTTTCAACTAAAGAAATAATGGAATACATAATAATAGACCAATTATTCAATCATTCTTTTCACTGAGGATTACTGGGATACCATTGATGGTTCAGACAGACAGTAAAAAGGCTGGGTGGCTAGAAGTGGAAAGAAACTGCTTTCACAAGTTGAGCAGAAATGGGGGTGTTGTTTTAGAGTGGGATTACAGGTGGTGACTCATTCCAGATGATGTTAAAATGACATTTATTTTTAAGGAATGCATGAAGCCATTTTTCAAGAGATCAAACAATTCCAAAAAGATAAGGGCAGGGTGGAGTACTGAAAATCTGAATAAAATGTTTCGAAGGCTCAATTAAAGTGGTCAGACCTGACTTTTATCTGATTGAAAACTTTTGGAGAATTCTGAAGAGAAAGGTTTACATTAGTGGACAGCAATTTACAAGACGGGAATACTTTTGAATCTTAGACTGGATACTTTTGCCATTATTTTTTTTTTTTGTGTGAAGAAATACAACAGGTTACAGAATCAATAGATGAACAATTTAAAACATTTGTGAAAAGGGAGCAAACATTTTACAATAATATTGTCTTTACAGTTGTCATCATTATAATGACCTTGTTTTCTATTTTTTGTTCAAAACATTTGTTATAAATTTTGCACACTTTTTGTAATTATAATGCTTAACTACAATGTTTGTCAGTTTAAGTAACTTGGTAAATAATCTGAGGCCAAGTGTATGGAGACATAATGACTGAATTAGCATTCTGATGAATATCTAAAGTGAAACAAAATGTTTTTTTATAATTTCTCATGAGAAAAGATAAAGTAGTTCTGAATAATTTTCATGAGATTTCTTGTAAGTTGTTGTTAAAACTAAACTTCATGTCTTTGTTTGCTTTAAGGTCATGAACGATACTTTGTTCTCCATATTCACAACAATTATAGACATTTCGTTTTTCTAATACTTCCCACCTGTTTCTGAATGTCTATATGGTAATGTCTTATTTAATTTTATTTATAGTGCAGAAATACATGTCTCTTTGCTATTTACCCTTTTTCTGATAAGATTCCTACACCATACCTGTATGAACTTATGAAATAACTAAGTGTCACATGAAATTCAATATTTTTAATTATTTTCAAACAGAAATATCAAAATAGATAATTATTTTCCCTGCAAGTTGACATGTTCAGGAAACAGACAAAAGAGAAAAATCAAACTCCATTCACCAGCTGCTTTGAGTTGGTTGTCTACCTCAACTGTTTCATTAAAAAGTTGAGATTCTTTATGAATAAATAAATCCTTTTCTCATGATCTTTTCTAACAAACAACAAAAACTGTATCAAGAAACAATAATGTGAAACCAGTTGGTTACATAATTGGTTAAATTTTTGAAGAAAGAAATAAGATAAAGCTTTTATTTCCTTTTATATAACTGAAAAATGCTTTTAGCAAAATGACTTTCAATGCACACCTTATTATTGGGTCACTAACTTCTTAGACAAGCTAAGCAATAAAAGTTGGTGTTTGGTTACTATTTTGATATACTCACAATATAAGTCTTACAACTGAACCCTCAACCTCTTTCGTACATGTACAAGATGGAAATAAATGATTGGTGTTAACAAATTTTATACTTGACTTTTTATCATTGTTAATTTTTGACCTAATGTTAGTCTGTTGGTTCCAGTCTGTAAGAATGACTGCATCTCCCTCCTAATTTAGAGACAGGCAAATTATACAGAAGTATACTGGAATTTCTTCATAACCAATAAAATGAACCACTTCTGCCATATTTTTTCTTTCTTGTCTTAAAGTCAGAACACTACAATCACTTGACTGTTTCCCTTTTGTTTGTTAACTCCATTCTTTATGTGCATTTGTGGTGCAGTGGAAATTGGCTTGGGATGAGAAATCAGAGAGCAGAGTTCAAATTCCAGTTGAATTCGTTGCATTCACATGCATACAAATACTCTTAGGAAAGGTATGAATCCCTTGATTCTCCCTTCAGCTGTGGATTAAATAGCAGAATATATTGGGCTCTATGGCCTTGGTTGGCAACTAGTCTACCACAGAAAGTAATGGCAACCTACTGCAGGAAAATCTTCTGCCCAGTTAGTCATGTCTCTTTCGAGACATGATTGCCCAAGCATGTATCATGTATGGCACTTAACTGACTGACTGTTGTTTAGTATATATATTGTTTGCTTAATATTTTTTGTTCTTTTCTTTTGTTATGGTTTATCGAAAACTTTGTCAATTCAGTTTGTTGCGCATTTTTGCTAATTACTCAACATAGACAATACCAGATAATGCTAACCTTGCCACCTACTATACCATTTTCCATCCTCAATCTATTGTTTATTGAAAATGCTAAAATGTTTGTGCTATAACGTAAGTGTTTACATGATGTTGAAAAAAAAAAAAATCAAAAGTATATTAATAATGAAGATTTTCATCGTCACAGACTCCACACGTAAAAATGGCAATAATTATTATTACATGAAAGCAAAAAAAAAAGTTCTTACTTATAGGACTGATAAAAATAAATGCATGAAGATGGTGCCTTTTTTCTGAACAACTTTAACAAAATTTTATATTTAAATTTTTAGAACAATATAACATACTCTTCATGCTATGAAGGCAGATTTTTTTTTTTCAAATAAGAAACTTATTTAACTTAAATGGTTAGGACATAAATCTTTAATTAAGAAAAAGAAAGATATTATGAAGATGTTTATTTACTTTTGATAGTGAACATCAAAAGTAAAATTAAAAAAAAAAACAAGAACTTTTACTTACAGTTGACAAGAGATGGTCCCAGGAGAATGTAATTTTATCTGAATCCTTACCCTGGAAAATAGAAGTAAAACTAATTTAAGTAAAAAAAAAGATTGGTACTTATGGCATTTATAAAGTAAGAGAAAATTGTTTTACATGAAAGACTGAATTGTGTGTATGCCTTTATACATCAATCTGGTATATCCTTTTTTTTTTGTTTACAACATTTTCCTTGTACAAACCCCCAAAACCACTCAAGATAGTGTTACAGAGGAAGAGGTGTAGTGAATGGGTATATGTGGGAAAGATAACGTTTAATCCTAGAGTTGAACAGGTTGAGATTAGAAAGCATCCTCTTGGGAGTCGGTTCCACGAAACCAAAAAAAAAAAAAAAAGCAATTCCTATTTTCCATCACATGTTAAAATATTTCATGAGTCATTCTTCTAAGTATGAAGGTACCAGTTACCTCAACCCACTAACTCACCATTATGTATGGTAATTTTTTTTAGCTACATTTTAAAGATGTTTAAATCATATGATGGCTGTGAATCTATTTTTCATTTCATTGGTGTATTAGTTTTCAAGATGTTATCATTTGAAATCATACAATATCTATGCACAAAGATTTTGAAGTGAGGAAAGGCTTTGCACAGGGCCAATCTCTCACACTGAATACATTTGTTCATAAAGAAAAACTGGTTTACATCACTGAATACAAACAGACACAGATATACCAGTTTCCCTTCTCCTAGGTAGATGTTTAGATGTTGTAAACAAAGACCAGGGGGTCTCTCACTCCCAACAGGCTTACAACACATCTCTCTGTCCCTGTGCATAATATAACATTATATAAAAGTAGCAACAAAATAACATTGTTCTATAGAATATAACAATAAAAATATATAGGACAATTTAAACTTTCAAACTATTTCAGTTAAAAAAGAAAAAAGTAATCTGTTGTGGCCAATTTCTTTTTTTTCATAATCATTTCCCCCTGAGTAAAGCAGTACTGCCACTGGTGTGCAGGGGGCTACATAAGAGGAGAATGAAGAGAAATTGAAACCAGTTACAGGGTGGGTGTCAGAGAATGGTTATTAGAAGGATGGGAATACTGGTGTGAAGAAATTTGCATGACAATAGAGTGAAAAGGGAGAAGAACAAGATACAGTGGGTGTTTGGGAAAGGATAATGGAAGGGTGAGAGTCAAAGGAATAAGATATGGCAACTGATGTTGCATTTAAACTCTTAGAGATTGTAGCTATCAGGGAAGCAAGTATACGGAAGGGAGTTTCACAGGCAGAAAGTGCAAGAAAAGAAACTGCTAGAGAAGAAGTGACAGTTGCATTTGGTTGTTGAAGCCATTTTTAAATTTTGTTATGAAATTATTTTAATAGCAGTAAATTATAAATTGAGCAGATTTCCCGTGAATGTTGGTTTCACGGCCAGAAGCATCTTTTTCAAGAACATTAAGACGTAGAAACAACTGCATAATTGCAGACAGAAATCTATTCTACTACATCAATGATATATATTGCCAGGTCTACAGTTCAAGCATTTTAGTTCTTCCAGTTATCTATTGCATCATTCTAGCATTGTCTTTTAAAGCCAAATGAGAAACCAAAATGAAAGAAAATTCTAAATGTTAACAAAGACATAGTTACAATTAAATATTAGAGCCCATTTGATATATTTTGAATAACAATTCATATTTAAGTATATACATCATTCCTAGATTAATCATTTAATAAATTTCACTAATAATTGTTTTCCTTACTTGAAAAGTTCCACTGAAATTCTCTAATTTTGGGAAATTGCACAACACAGTGGTAAAAAATAGCTGTACTAGAACAGGGATGAATGAACAAAAAAAAAAAGTTTTCAAATTTTGCTAATACTAAAAAAAACAAATATATAACATCTAATATATAATGACATTTATTTTCAAGTGCTTTTCAATATAATAAAGTGTATATAATGCATATTAAATTGCATCTGAATATTCACTGATTTCTGGCATTAAACCCAAATTCTTTGAATTTATTTTTAAATAAAAATAAGAAATTGACCCCTTTTTTCAATTCCTTCATATAAATTCATTTAAAGAACTCTACAAGGTGCAATGGATGAAAATAACTGACATCTAACAAATATTTTTGCTGAAATTATAAAAAATATATCTTGAAATAATAAAGAGTAAATTTATTCAATAAAATTGCCATTGGCTTCAACCATGGCCTCCTTGTTTAAGTTGATGAATGCTGCCATAAACCTTGCCTTCAATAATCAAATTTGATAATATGTTCATGTTATAATGGTAAAATTTAATGTATACCCTAGTGAAAAGAATTTACATTTGATAAGAACATTATTTTGTGACATTTTTTTCATTATTTGATATAACTATTTAACAAATCTCCAAAAAGTTAAATTGAAATATCAAAAAATTAGCAGTAAACTAGATGAATTTTGTCTTTCCCAATATGTAGTAATAGGCTCAGCTAGATGATGGGTAACATAGATAAAGAGGTAGTGTAGCTGTAGCATTTATTGAAAACAGACAAGTTTTAGATTTCATTGTTGCCACTATGAAGACAGACTATATCTCAGAAGTACCCCGCCCCTTGTAGAAATGGATTCAGCTGGATGATGTGACAAAATAGGAAATGAAACAGTTTAGATGTGGCAGTCATTGGAAATGGATGAGATTGAACATTGTGGAATGACTGTCACTGCTATAAAAACAAGGGATTATATGAGAAATGGAAACAGCTTTAGATTTTTCTGAGGCAACAGTATCAGAACAGAGACATAGGCATTCCAGACAAATATCAGTGTCAGTAACATTATGGGTATCATGACATCAGTTGCTGCTTCAGTGTTTTTCAGGGAGAAAGTGTAGTTTATATGTGGTATAAACTAAATGAAGCTATGGATTCAGTCTGTCAGAGTTGTGAAAGTTAGCAATGTCTCTGTTGTAGCATAGAGTGTGTTCTGTTGAAATTTCTAATAAAGAAATTATAATCTATTTTGACAAGTATGACATTCACTGATCATGTTGCAAATAAGTGAATGGTTTGTTCTGACAAAATCCCATACCACCCCCTTTTTTTATACAGGTGACATGAGACTGACTGACATTTAGGTACTTCATTGGTCCCTGTGCTCACTTGATTTAAATACCATTGAGTGTGACATGTTGAAAACAGCAGTAAATTACTTAAAGCCATATCTAATAAAATTTATAGACAGCCCTGGAAAATACCTGGATGGATGATAGACCAATGCAACTCCAATCATAGAATCTCCTAAAATCCATGCATAATTGATGTCTATTTCAGTAACAAGAGAAATTACAAATTATTAGGTGGCTCTCTCTGATGATTTTTTTTTTGGGGGGGGGGGGGGTGTCTATTTTGACCAACAAAAACGTTTGATTTAAGTAAATTTTCTACTTAATAACTAAAGGATTAAGGATTTATTAAACCCAACAGCCTTCTATACATTTATTAATATCTACTGCAAGAAATTATAAATCCCTAAAAGTGGCACAAATGTAATTTTTTTTTTTTGGAAAGAAAGAAATTTAATGCAATTAATAATGTTAGGTTAGATGTTTCTATTTTAAAATCAGAAGTTTCTTTATCTTGGGGAAACCATATGGTAATGAGTTACACCAGCTTAGTCTGAGGTTTAATACCTGATAATTTTAACTTTAAATTTGTTCCAGTAAAAATATCAAAATATTTAAACAATTTTATTTGTAAAGAGGAAAACAACTCATTTTGTTTCAGAAGTTAGTTACATGAAAAATGTGCTTATTTACTATGCAACATTATTATATATTATTATGTAATATTTATCTTCCAGTATGGTAGTGAATGCTGAAAAATTTCTTCACAGATGAAAAGGCAAGAGATATGGCTCTACAGAAAGATATTGAGAATACAATGGACAGAACATGTGAGCAAGAAGGAAGTTTTAAAGGAAAAAAAAAAAAAAAGGATGCTTATACTTAAAACCAGAAAGAGATGATTGAAATTTCTAGAACATGAGGAAAGAGGGCTTGAAAAATTTGACACCCATAAAACATACTGAAGGTGAGAGGCACAGGAAGAAATAGTAACCTATCCAACAAGTTTGTGTAAATACATAGCAGAACAGAGTAGGAGGAACAGCAAAAGAACAAAGAACAATGTAGGATAGAAAGTTGTGGAAAGCCATGAGCATCCATGCCATGAAAGAACATGCCATACGAAAAAAGGAATATAAAAAAAAAGAAAAAATTAGTTAGGTTCATTAGAACTTTATTAAAACATAGAACTAAACTATCGCCCGGTTCACACTCCACCCACATCTATTGAACAGGTGAAGAGGCTCATCCCTTGTTTCCTGTTTAGGATGTGGTTTCCGGCTTTCTCTTTTCCATTCTTTTTACCCTTACGTAGCCCCCTGCGCATCAGTGGGGTTACCGCCTTGCTTGGGGTGATATGATTAAAAAAAACAAAAAAAACAAAACAAACAATCTTAGACCATGTCAAAATGAAATCAAACTGAGGTTATCTAAAATTTCATTACAAGCCAGATATTAACAAATACTTTACTCTTTCAAAGCAGGTTTATGTCTCACAAAACATCAGTTTTTATTATGCAAGTCAATGTTGTTTTCATGATATAAATTTACATTCATATAATAAATATACCATGTGATTTTCAACTTTAAATACTTGTTTTTATGATAAAAATTTACGATTATTTAATGGTGTGAAATTTTATTACTCATAAGAGTTCTTCATCATACTGTAAATATAACAATATGGTCATTGACATTTTTTTTTTAATTTCAGATATATCAAGATTGTATTGTCAAAAATATCTGATCTCAAAGGAGAAGATATAAAGCTAATGAATAATGCAAACATAACCTGAAAAATTGTGAAAGATCAGAATTACAATAATAAATTGAAAATATCAGTAAGATAAGAACAAACAAAAGATTTGCTTTAAGAAAAGTGGATTGACCATTTAGATAAAAATATTATACTTAATTATATTTCTTATTTTTTCCCATTATCTTCCGATGGATGGTAATTTCAAAAAGAAAGTGAGGAAAAAAAAAAAAGAAAAAAAAGGGAGGTAACATACTGTCGACTGGGAAGTCCTTTCACTTTGCATTACTAAAAATTACTTTGCATCACTCTTAACTATTTCATGTTCATATTTCTTTTTTTTTCTCTCTTTAAATTTCTGTCTTAAGTCTTGCTTTGAGGCAAGTATATATGCACACACACACACACACACATTTTTAATTTGTAAACTAGTTATTGCGCGACCTAGGTTTCTACCATGAATGGTGTCTTCAGGTGATTTGCAATAAATCGCTTGAAGACACCACTCATGGTAGAAACCTAGGTCGTGTAATAACAAGATTACAAATGTGCACTGGTCTAATCTGATTATGACCAGAAACTAACTAATTAAACAATCAGTATATATATATATATATATATATATATATATATATATGTGTGTGTGTGTGTGTTTACAGGGGGTTTGTACTGTTTAACTGTACATTAATGTTGATCATATATTTAATGAAAATTTTTCTGGTATGGTAAATTGGTTCATGAGCAAGTCTGTATGCTTTTCAAGTAGGAAATCTTGGGACTTATAAGTTAAAACTTTATAATTATCACAGCCATCCTTAATTTTTCTCCTACCCTCTTGGACAAGTGTTTCTAATGACTTAGCAAAACAACGGTCAATTCCTGCCTTGCATCTGCGACAGGAGTAATACCATTTTAAGTCTAAAATTTTTTCTCTTAAATAAGTATCTTCTCTATGTATGTTCACTACATCGAGTGGTGAGTTCACTCTAACAAAAGGAAGGTAGGAAGATATTGCAGACTTCTCCATTGCCTACAAACTAAGATCATTGAAGAACCCACCAGAGTCCCAGATGCAATGTATTCCATCAGTGAGAAGTAAGTTCCACTCAAACAGAAAATCACTGCCTTATGAAAGAGACTCCGAAGGGGATGTTTCCCTGATCACTACAATCTTAAGCTGTTCAAATCTAGAGTCAGCAGTAACTTTTTCCCTCCTATCCATAACATAACCCACTACCTTAAGTGGCCCCTGGGCCTTGTACTGAGTAAACCTTACTGTAGAAAATATTAAAGAAAATCTCATTAAAACACACCCACCCAATAGAATAGTCTACAGGGTTAACATAATCCCTAACAGAACATAGTTTATACACATAAGAAAAGTACCAAATGCAATAAAGAGGAGTGTCACAACCAAAGTAGCATTTATCCCTACCATATGAATAGACTTCCAGTGGCCCATACTGCAGACATGGCTTGCAGAACTATTTCTATAGATAGATGTGGTTTCCGGCTTTCTCTTTTCCAATCTTCTCACTTTGTTTTTTTTTTTTTGTTTTTTGTTTTTCCAACTGGAGTAGATAGATCTATCGCCCGGTTCACACTCCACCCATATCTATTGAACAGGTTAAGAGGCTCATCCTTTGTTCCCTGTTTAGGATGTGGTTTCCGGCTTTCTTTTCCAGTCTTTTCACTATTACGTAGACCCCTGCACATCAGTGGTGTTATCACCTTGCTCGGGGTGATACGATTAAAAAAAAAAAAAAGTTACATAGCAGCCCTTCTGAAGACTGAAGGGCGACCACAAGTGGCTAAGTTAATAAGGTATTAACCAAGTCAAACAGGGTCCAAAGAAAACAGGATGTTAGTTCAAATTCTATCAGAGGCAACTTTGTTTCCAATTCATGTTGCTTAACAGTTGTGAAATGTGAAGCCAACTGAGTTTTAAAATACAAAGATGAAAGATAAACTAGTAAAACTTTAATAATGATAATAAAAAGCTTTATAGAAATTTAAACAACTTATTAAACTGTTTTCAAGGTCATATTTTAGGGGTATTAATTTCAAGTTTAATAAGAGATATATATGGCCCCCTATTATCCTTTATCTTTACAAGATCCAGATCAGGCAGAAAATGAAGTACTGCTGTCATATGTGGGCAGGAAATGCCTAGTTCTCACTTTCCAGTACTAATAGAATCCAAAAGCATTTATACGTCCTTGTGAGTACTACTCTGAACACTTTTCATGGAAATAGCGATAAACTACAGTCCTGAACTTTACAACTAAAACATGCCATGCAACCACTGTAGTTCCTTTTACATATCCCATAATGAAAAGTACATTTCACTCAAGCAGCTCCTTCCCATGACCTGCTGTTTGATGAAACTGACTCCCAAGTAGATGCTTCCCTAATCACTAGGATTTTAACCTGTTCAAGTCTAGGGTTAAGTTATCTTTTCCACATATATCCCCATAAACTGTGCTTCTCTGTAACTCTCTACTTTGAATGGTTCATTGTCCTTGCAGTGAACATTATTATATAAAAATAATGGAAAATTCAATATACAACTCTATATCACTATTGTGGGCAGAGCCCAGTTTAAAACAAAGTGATCAACTATTGATTGGCTGCAAGATTTTGCTTGTTGATGCAAAGGGCCGGTGGTGTGGGGGAGTCCACAGGCATATTTTTAAAAATTTACATGCAGTAGATAAATGCTTCAGTTTATTGTGTAAAAAATAAATAAAATTTGGAATATTTTTATTTTCTATGGAAAATATTTACAAATAAAAACTCTGACATCAAAACCATCAATTCAAATTAATGACTTTAATGTACATTTAAATATCCAGTATGACAGACACAGATGTCATAAAATCATTAAAATTAAAAAGTAAACTCTTCATTTGAAGAGTAACAGTGAAATATTCTTAAATAAACTCATGAAACCAGATTGACATTCTTTCTTCCCCAGAAATCTCAACACCTTTGGCTCATATAAAATTGTCTCATTCAGGTTTATTGATTTGTGTCATCTTGAAATGCTTAAAAATGTCACAGTAGACTTTGGACAACTTATCAAATTCTGCCCATTCTCTGAAGGCAGTGACATACCTTAAATCAAAAAGTTGTGTAATAAATTCCCTGGAAGTTCATCTTATTTTACTTGAGTCAAATAATTTTCAAATTATTAAACAGAGCACACATAATTTAAATATTTGGTGGAGGTATTTCAAAGGGATTTCAAGTACCTACATTTTTTTACCTTAAATTTATTCATTTTACTTTGTGTTATCTCAAACGCTTGCAAAATACCAAACTATGGCTTTGTGAGAAGTTATTAAACATTTTGAAAAATTAATTGTTGTAGATGCAGTCTAGATTTTCCAGTCACCATAAAAATGTCATGGAAAATGAAAATAGACTTCAGTTTCTGGCTAGGAATTTTTCAGATGTCTACTTAAAAGGTTAAATATAAAAATCTAGTTTAGTTAACATGATGGTCACGAACTAAGGCTCCTGTTTAGCATCATGTTTATATTGTAAATTGAACCCTCACTAAAACCTTAAGTTTTGGAATGTTCAAAAACTGATATGCTAAAACAAGTTCTGGGTTCCCATAAATAACTTCATAAAATTTGATTTCAACAATCTTTTTTTTTTTTATCTCTCAATGTAAAAATCATTTGGTGACTTATAGTAAGGTAGTATGAAATCCATCTTCATGATCCCCCCACCACCAAGCAGTAATAATGATCCAATGTTTGTGTTTATTACAAAAGCTAGAACGCAAACCATGTTAATATTCAATAATGAAATAAAGATTATTAATTGCTGTACAAAATAATAATACCTGCAAAATAATATCTTGTAAAACAATAACAAATTTTTCAATAAAAAAATCAATCAATAAAAAAAAAACAACATTTTATTAAAAAAAATTAATTTTTGCATTTCTTTTCCTTTTCTACTGCAAACATTTTCACGCTTTGTTATAAAAAAATTGTTTTTAAATTCTAGATTGTAAGAATGGATGTTCAAAAATCATATAACTCTAAAATCTTACAGATAAGAGATTAGTAAAAGTACAAGTAAAGCTAATTTTAAATGCTGATGGAGTTTGGCTAATTATAGAGTTGGTCATCTAATTTATCATTTAACACTACTTGTATTTCTACTAATCTCTAATAAGCAATGCTAACTTTGTTTTAATTGTAGTTTGAGTTTGATTTAACAAAAGAGAAAAATTAACCAAATTCACCCCAAGCAAGCTAGTAAAGCCACTAAGACAAAAGAAGTTATTGTGTATGGAAGAACAAAAAAATGAGAAATATTATTCTTCTTTTGTTCTTGTTACTTGGAAATCAGGACTGTAGAAACTGACTGACATTGCATTTAAATTTATGAGCATTAAGGTTGACTGGAAAGCATAGAGCATGCAGGAATTTCTACAAGCAAGAAGTGTGAGAAAAGAAAATTAGCATAGAATTTAGTTATATCTAGTCAACTCAACAATACATTGGTGAGACCTTGTTGTCATTCTAGTACTATACTTAAATTCATTAAGTCTAAGGAGACAACTTTATGATGGCGTGAAAGTGACTGAAGCTGAGATGTAAGATCAGGACAAATAATATTGCTTATTCATCTTTGGATTTTATTATGGATCTCTACGTATGTGGTGAAATAGTGGCAGCAATATTCTAAACATAGGTGAATGGTAGATTTATGGATATGTAAGAGATTCTGGAGTTTAAAAAAAAGAGTCTAGCACAACACAGTGAACCAAATTTCTTAACAGCTGACCTAGTAATGAATTCAATGTAGTCTCTCAATTTCAAGTTAGTCCGAGAAGCTGCAACAAATCACTCTCCTGGAGGTTAGCATCAGCCATGCTGATGGAAGGCATAGTTGAGAGCAGTTTAGTTTTGGAGGCATTAAAATTAACAATCCATTCTTTGCTTCAGTTAACAGACTGAAAGTCATTTTTGAGATCAGCAACCAATTTGACCATACTGGATTAATCATACTTACTATTAAGACAGGAGTAAATGATTGTGCCATCAGCATAGATACCAAGTTAAGTGCTGATACCATAGGGAAGGTTGTTAATGAAAATTAAAAATAAAGTAAGACCAAAAATAGAGTCCTGGGGTTCACCCGCATTAGGGCAAAAGGATCTAGAAGAATGGTCAATCAGGATAACTTTCATTTCAAAATTTGATAAGACTGGATCAGTTCAAAGATACAGCCAGAGACACTGTAACTTTTCAACTTGTGAAAAAGACCTGTATGCTAAACCCTGTCAAAAGCTTTCAAGATGTCTGAAGCAACAGCCTGAGCTTTGCCATTCTTATTTAGATCTTGATAAACTCTTTCCACAATTATCAACAATACATCAGCAGTTGACCCAGTGAAGTTTAACTAATTCAGTACTGGTTAGGGCCTCTAGTAGTTTCCCAAAAAGAGGTAGAAGGCTAATATGCTGATAGGTGGATGCTTCATTTGAGTTCTTAAAAACTGGTACAATAGATAAGGATTTTCAACATGATGGAAAGCAAGAGGCAGCCAGCAATTTATTATATTGTTCTTAACTTGTTTGTCTAAATAAATAGAACTTGTACAAATAAGATGCAATTTGACAGTGAGTTTAATTGTTGCTATTGGCAGCATTAAGCAAATCCATAATAAAACATTTTTCAATTCCATTTTGATTACTTTATAGGAGACAAATTATGCTCCTTTATATCAAATGTTTATAAGCAATATTATGCTTGTCTGTATCTCTCTCTCTCTATATATATATATATACTCAATAAATTTAAACTGTGGGGAGAAGTTGTGGTTTTATATCTACCCTCACTCTTTATAATTAAAATTATTGAATTTTGTATGAAAAAATTTTTGTTTCGTATTTTTTTTTTTTTAAATCATTTCATCTCAAGCAAGGTGGTAATGCCACTAAGATGTGAGGTGTTACTGGGAATGAAAGAGAATAAGAAAATTGAGGAGAAAGAACAAGATGGCAATTGACGTCAATTGTAGGTGGCAAAGAAGCAGGTAACTGGAAGAGAATTTCATATGTAAGAAGTGCAATAAACTATTGTCAATAAAGGAAAGTTTATTCTTTTTATCAAATGTCTACATTTCCTCAAGTAATCTCAGGAAACACTAATTCCAAGGAATTGCTTCCAAGGATACAAGATAGCCATTTGTAAACATTTTTTATTTACAAACACATATGTTGTAAATTTAGGCTTACCGTAATTTAAAGCCTCAGACTGGGACCGTTTTCAAATTTTATTTTAAGTTTATGTTCTTGCACAATAAGGTGTTTCATGGTCCAACATTCTTTAAGCTTTGGGGCTGAGACACAAAAATAAGATAACATATCTCTAACAAGACAACAACAGATACCTGCCAAACCAGAACCAAGATGTATAGTAAACCTATGTAAATATCATACACAGAATTATTATTATTATTATTATATTTTCAATTTTAGCTTTTGTTTTAAAGCTGGAGGCTTAAAACAAAAGCTAACCTTATTTTTCAGTGATTTCTTACCACTCCTAAAATATCTGACAGTTTTGTCATTTAACAAATTTTACTTCCTGTTTGCAATGATTTCATGTTTGTTTTTATGTCTCTCTATCTGTAAGATTATTTCATTGGTTATCAAATGCATCAGAATCCTGTAAGCAAGCAAGTTCCAATTACTCATGAAAATTTTTAAAAATTACTTTTTAAAAATTTCCAGTTTTCTTTAATTTCAATCTAAACTGGTGCTTTGAATAAAGAATATGTCTAATTCATTAAAAAGCAGATCACCCAGCATCACTAATAATCAGGGTAGATGAAGTAAAATCCCTGATTTGAATCTGTTGGTCACTGCTGTATGGTACCTACCACATTATATATATATATATATATATATATATATATATATATATAATTCATTCATTCAGTAATGAATTAGAACACTCTTAGTTACTGGCACATATTCACATGGTATATCACATGCTAAAAGTATGTCTTCTTCTACCAAGCGCCCATAGCTCAAAGGTAAAATCACCAACTGATGTCAACTCAGTCAGGTTTCAATCCTGGCTAAAGCAATTCTAACCATATTGATGAGCTGTGATACGGCAAAACAGATTTGTCTGCAGATGACTATTATATATATATATATATATATATATATATATATATATATTTGCGTATCATGAGACTTTTGAAGACCTAATTTTGAAGATCATTTTAAGTGGGTTCCATCATTCAGGAGATAAAATTAGCAGGTATCTTGAGCAGTACATACACTAATTTTATATCTTGTGTATGATGTGACCCCTTTAAAATTTGCTGATATGAGTATATATGGTATTTTTTTTCAGCATTACAAAATCCCCAACTATCAAATCTCTCTACTCACCACTCATAGTTCTGTGATGTGGAGTTATTGTTTATACTATTTATATTTGAACTATAGTTCTCTTTGTTGTTATCACAACCACCATGTCATCAAATTCACAAACTAATGCATTTATCCATTGTCCTGTAGGACAGTTTGCTTATGCAAATTTAGTTTTAAACTTAACCTGGCTGCTGATTAGGCTGCAACTGCTGAAGACTTGCTATCACTAATCTTCTTTTATTAGTAGCTCCTATATGGTATTTATTTCTATGCTAGGTCTACTAAGGAGGTCCTTATAGCCTAGGACATTCATTGCAAAACTGTGTCCTGTTTAGCTTTCTGAATGGAATAGCTAATTTAAAGAGAAAACATTTATTAAAATTTTGTGTTTTGTTTCATTTTTACTTGTTCACCCAGTCTCTCTCATGTCAAAAGGTTAAGATGCTGGTGTCAAAGGGAGATAACTATTAAATGCCTGAGTATCTTCCCTTACTTATTAATGTCCATTGTGTACAGTTAAATTAAACCATAATGATAAATGAATAAATTAGAAACAAATTAATCACAGTAGCATGTGTTAATCACTGGATCATCAGTGATATTATATGAAACCTTCAAATATTAAATTGTTGAAAAAAATCTTTTCTTTTAAATAACAAATATCAAGTTTTTCCCTCCATTTCCAAGGCAGATGCTTACATGTATGATATTCTGTATCGAAAATAATTGCTTTACTTTTAACATAAAATTACTTTAAATTTTTTTGTACCTATGTTTCATTGACTATGCAAAGACATTCGACAAGATATGACACAAAGAATTGATGGAGATGCTTGGCAGCCTCAACATTTTCAGGAAAGACATAAGAGTAATCAAGAATCTCTACTGGCAGCAAACGGCCTGCATACGGACAGGTAACGATTTCAGTAGATTTACAGAGATAGAAAGAGGCGTAAGACAAGGATGTGTCTTTTCACCGGATTCAACCTATACAGCAAGAATATTTTGAGGACCCTAGATGACACGCCAGGATTTGTTATTGGAGGCCACAACTTGAACAACATAAGATATGCAGATGATACAGTGCTGATTGCAGACACGGAAAGGAAACTATAAGACCTCCTACAGAAGGTAGCGGTGGAGAACGACAAAAAAGGACTACAAATAAACTTTAAGAAAACTGAATGCATGGTCATCAGCAAAAGCTGCAACGATGAGGTGTTGGAAAGAATGGCAACAAAAAGGAAATTAATACTGAGCATCAGGAAGAGACAACTGAAGTTCCTGGGATACACAATGAGGAAGGAGAGCCTGGAGAACCTGATACTGACTGGCCAGATAGAAGGAAAGAGAGACAGAAGAAGGCAGTGGATAACATATTTGCAGGGCCTGATCAGGTGGATGACGGAATGGGGGTTGCCAGGAGTAACAAGAGCAAACATACTAAGAGTCACAAGGGATAGGGAGACATGGAGAACCATGATCGCCTACGCCCTGAAGAGACAGGGCACATAGAAGAAGAAGACAGCCCACTTTATGATATGCCATATCTCATGTGTCCCACTAGTCAGAAAAGGCTGCCCATGTTTGGCCTTGCATATGAGTTGATTCTTTTAAATGTCTTACTCTCTAGTGTTCTTCCTTGCCCAGTATTTTTACTTCATTCCACGGGGATTGATTACTCATTGCCTTTGGTTTGTGAATTTGGTGACATAGTGGTTACAAATTCAATTCCTTGGTTGAACAGTGTGTACTTGCACTCAGTTGAAACGGTTGAGCAGTAACCAAACAGTACTAAATAAAATAATAGATGAAATCCGTAGACATGAGCATTAGAATGAGAACAGTTTACTCCTGTAGATTAAATAAAGGGTTCAGCTAAGAATTTCCTCTAGGTAACCCAGATTAATATACACCTGAGGAAAGCCAGAGGGCACAACAACCGAAACATGATAACAAAGATGAGGACAATAGTCCAAATATAAATAGTGTAAATAATTAATGGATAAAGTTTTTTTTTTTAATAACCACTGTGATTAGAAATAATTTTTTCATATTTTTTTTTCTTACATTTCTTTAAATTAAGCATACTGGATCACAAATATATATAATAATGTAATTTTATAAAGGTTAATAAGGGGTCGAGTTTATTATGTAAGTTGACTCCCCTTAGTTAAGTGCCAAACATGAAACATGCTTGGGCAATCATGTCTTTTTGGAATCATGACTGACTAAGAAGAAGAGTTTCCTGCAGTAGGTTGCCATTTCTTTTTGTGGTAGACTAGTTTCCAAACAAGGCTATAGAACCCAATCTGTCCTGCTATTTAGCACATAGCTGGAGGGAGAAGAGATGGATTAATACCTTTCCCAAGGGTATTTGTACATAGTGAATGAAATTTGACTGGAATTTGAACTCAGCTCTCTGATTTCTTAGTTGAAGCTGATATCTACTACACCACAGATTGAACCTAAAAAACAGGATTCTCATACAATGTTATTTCTTTAAAAATTTGCAAGTCATAACCTGGGGTGCTTTTTTTTTTTTTAAATATGTATATTAATATTGGTTAAGCACTCCAGATGACAATATTTCAAAATAGCTTGTGTTTTAATTTTTTTGAAATCACATAGTGAAAACAAAATATGTGCAAACTAATGTGGTAAGTGGGGATATCAATATAAAACTAATTTGCATTGAGAACCAGATCCCAACTTACATTAAAATATAAAATTTAATTAACAACAAAAACACAATGTTCATGGTTTTGTAGTGCTTAATATGTAGTAATAAAAAAGAAAATGATTTGGTCAATGTGTCTAACATACAACTTTACTAGTGTTTATCCAAGACATTTTTGGCTTCCAATCTGCTGCCACTTATAAGATTGAAAAGTGGGGGGGAAAAAAAATTTCCAAATACATGTTTAAAGTACAATTAAAAAAATTAATAATTTCTTAAAATTCTATATATCAGGTCACCTCAATGCAGTTAAAGATATCAATATTTTGTTCTTTTTATCAAATATTAATTTTGCTTTTGTACAGAACATGATTTAATCCTATTTCTTACAATTTAACTTTCCCAGCAAATGAAAAGCAGATATTTATTAAGATAGAAGAAAACTGAGATCTCTGAAGACAAGCCTCCACCTCAAAAAAAAAAAAAAAAAAAATTCTACACACTCTGATGAGTGGATGGAGTTATTACTAGAGAATGGTCTACAAAACTCTGGAGTTGGGATTCTGAAAGTAACATCAATCAGCTAAGTGACAAATGTTTTACTTGTATTAATTCTTTTTCATTATATATATATATATATATATATATATATATATATATAAAGAGAGAATTAATAGAATTAAATTTTGTGTATTTAGGCAGAAAATTCTCTTTTATGCATGTCAGATTAAATAAATTGCAAACATTATGTCTGCTTATTTTTAATAAAATCTGTTCATACATATTTGAAGCAAAAAGAAACAATTACAGCAATTTTTAGCAACAGTTTTGCTATTATTTTTTGTTACTACATTTACACTCCTGAAGATGATTTTGGAAGGAGATCAAATGTACTTGGGGATTGAAGAATGGAAAATAAAATTAACTGTAAAAGTTAGTGCATTTCTTACATGAGTACAAACGGATTTTATTAAAAATAAACAGACATAATGTTGGCAATTTATTTAATCTGACACATATAGGGGTAAGATCTCTGACTGATGACAAATCAGTCGAATAATACAGTGAAACAGGCCTGTATCAAAATGATTATATAGTACAATGGAGAAATTGTTATCTAAATTACACAAAAATGAAAATGACACTGACATCAAATATATTTACCAAAATTACACAAAAATATCTTTAAATACTAAAGAATAAATTTATTCAATAAAATTGCCAATGGCTTCAACCATGGCTTCCAGATGACTTCAGAATCTCCTGTATCTCTTCTAAATGGTCTTCTTGTTTAAATTAGTGAATGTTGCCATAAATCTTGCCTTCAGTTCATATTTGGTGTTACAAGGAGTTTTGTTGGTTTCTTGCTCAACTGCACCCCACACATAATAATCAAGGGGGTTACCCTCTGGGGGAGTTAAGTGATTAGTAGTGATATAGTTGCAGAAAATGTCTGACAGCCATGACTAAATTCTCCTGCTTGTGTAGCATGGTGCAGAGTCCTGTTGCCAGCAGCCACCCTCTTAATTCAGGGTAGTACTACCTCTTCGAGGCACATGATGTAGGTTTCCGTGTCGAGTCTGCGGAAAGATGAACGGAGACATACCATCACTAGTGATCACTCCAAAACACCTTTATAATCGCCATTAGACTCCTCCAACTCTTTCCAAATCCCCTGCACTGTCTTCTTATTGATACCTAAATACTAAAGCTTCTGGTATGAATGCCAAGTACTACAGTATGCTGTTCCCACATTTCTGGCAGAGTGAATTGCTGGATGTGCGTTGTGGATATCGACTCGGAACTAAAAATCGAGTAGCTAAGTTTGAATTCCTTGCATTCACTTATGCACAAATACCCTTGGGAAAGGTATTAATCTGTCTCTTCCCTTCAGTTATGGGTTAAATAATAGGATAGATTGGGTTCTATAGCCTTGGCTGGCAACCAGTCTACCAAAGAAAGCAATAGCAACCTAGTGCAGGATAATCTTCTGCCCAGTCAGTCTTCTGCCCTTTTGAGACATGATCACCCAAAGCGTGCATCACATATGGCACTTAACTGACTGACTGAATTGCATCATGGTAGTCTTTTTTTTCAGATGGTGCAACCAACAAAATCAAATATATAAATTTACACATCGCGCACTATATATGTTAAAACAAATTAAAAAAAGAACAAACTCAGATGTAAAAATAAATTAGGAAACTAAAAAAATATTGATCAAAATTATTTCATTATAGAAAATGCAAAAAGGTATGACCGATACCAACACATTTTTAGAAAATTATAGAAATTGCCCACAATAAGTATTTGTATTAAAATTGCCTCAGACATAGCAATTTGGTACTGTCCTATATTTTAGCAAAGTGGATAATGATATAGAAATAGAGAAAATATTTCGTAAGTCCAGTTGTGAAATCTGGGATTAAGAACAAATATTATGTTTACGTGTAACACTGACATAAGAATTTTATATGGATATGTGACAGCTACAGGCTGACATAAAATTGTTCTGTGTATGTATTTGTTGAGAATGTATGTATCCTTGTCCTTGAAAGGAAAATCCTAATTTTGCTATGTAAACATCATATCGGAATGCTGACAGCTTTTTACTAGAGATTTATATATGACAACTTGCGAAATGTCCCAATGCATTATCAACAAGAATAGATGTTATATATGCAGTGACCACATTTTATTCTTTTTATGGAAAATGAGGAAAAAAGCTAAATGATAAAGTTTCTGTAGTGAAATGTGTTAGACTTGAACCTTGAATATATTTTGTAGATAATTTACCTATAAGTCACAGTGGAGTAATGGAGAGTGGCTTGGACTGAGGAATTGGCAAGCAGAGTTCAAATATTATTGGGAAATAAATCCACCTCTTCTCCTTCAACTATGGGTAAAATAGCAGGACTGACAGACAATAGCCTTGAGGGGCAACTGGGTCTAGGAGAAACAACTCTGGATTCAAAACCTCCAAATATGGGTTAAATAGCCCCACCAACCCTTGATTGGACAATGAACGTTTGGTTTTGTTTTTTAAATTGATAAAATTTTTTCTGGTTGTCAGACTGAAGTTATAACTTAGCAGTTCACCACACCTCTTTTTATTTTGTTTTTGTTTTTTTCAATTGGAGTAGATAGACTAAACTACTGCCCGGTTCACACTCCATGTCTATTGCACAGGTAAAGAGGCTCATCCCTTGTTCCCTGTTTAGGATGTGGTTTCTGGCTTTCTCTTTTCCAATCTTTTCACGCTTACGTAGCCCTCTGCGCTTCAGTGGTGTTACTGCCTTGCTCGGGGTGATATGATTAAACAAAAAAAAACAAAAAAAAAACATAATGACTATAGCTACACCTCTGAAGGCAGGGTCAATCAGGAAAGGGTTCCTTTAACAAGAATGAGAAAGCTCTGGTTCTTTTCTAGAGCACTTTCATCCCTGGTACTCCCACCTTTTTTTTTTTTTACCTAAGGAGGTATAAAAAAAATAATGATACATTTAGGTTTTAACTGAAATCAGTTTAAAGAATAAAATAATATAGAAATAATAATGGCACATGGATATTTTCACTACAATATAACAAATGTATCAGATTACATATGGAAACTCAAGATTTGTACATTAAAGAAATAAATTGTGGTTAAAGATGAAATTTTCAATATATGCTGAAACCAAGTAATAACATAAATCCACCTTTTCGTCTACGGTCAAATCACACTGAAATCACTGGCTTTTGTTCCACCACTGAAGTTAAGGAGTATTGAACTTGGTCAATACTTAGGTTAGGGAGTGAGGCGCATTTGAGAGCACTAATCACTATAAACAACCTCCTATAATCTGAAATAAATGGCTTTAAATAACCAAAGGGTTGTAAAAAAATTCAAAATCAATATTTGTATTCAAATGCATGAAAATTCCCCCCCACTCTTCAACATTAGCTAATAAAAATATACTAATATCTTTAAAATTATTTTCAATCCTGTTAATGTGTTGGTAAACATTATCAGTATGAAAAGTAGATTTTGCAAATAGAGTTCAAGTCTGCCCTAGTCTGTTGCATTCACTTTTGCACAAATGCACTTGGGAAAGAGATGAATCCATCTCCTCTCTCCTTAGCTATAACAAAGTAAACTAGACTCTCAAGTCTAAGAGAAGAAAATGTGAAATTATTTTACTATCTTTCTCAAACAGTCATGAAAATTCAAGTAATAAAAGAAAAGATTGCTTACATCCTGAAAGAATATGATATATAAAAGAGAAAACAAAATAGCTGTTGAAATGCAATTCTTTATCTGGACAAACTTAACAATTTTATTGTGAGAAACAAAGTAAAGAACCATTTTAAAAATGGAGGTAAAAAAAAAAAAAATGAAACATTTAAAACAAATATTTTTATTCTTCTCAGAAGTTGAGAAAACATTTCAAGCTACTCCACTCTCGTCTATTGAACAGGTGTAGAGGCTCATCCCTTGTTCCCTGTTTAGAATGTGGTTTCCGGCTTTCTTTTTTCCAATCTTTACACTTCTTTTTTTTTTTGTTTATTTTTTTTCAATTGGAGTAGATAGACTAAACTATCGCCCAGTTCACACTCCACCCCCGTCTATTGAACAGGTGAAGAGGCTCATCCCTTGTTCACTGTTTAGGATGTGGTTTCCGGCTTTCTCTTTTCCAATCTATTCACTCTTATGTAGCCCCCTGCACATCAGTGGCGCTACCGCCTTGCTTGGGGTGATATGATTAAAAAAATGTCTTTTTAAATTTGTTTTATGTTTTTTCCACCTGTTTACTTTCAGTATCTCTTATTTTCTTTGTTTCTTTCTTTCAATATTCTCTTCATCTTTTTTCTCTCTCTTGATTTTTATTCATCTAAGCAACTATAATTTTTCTGCCAAAGCATTCATGTCTATTCCTGTCTCTCAGTATTTGAAAATTCAATTTCCGTCAATATTGTTAAAGGAAAAATAATTTTGATAATTTAATGTTTCTCAAGCTGTGTTGCAATCTCTTTACAGAAAAATATGACAATAGTAATTAAAAATATTGCAAAAATGTTTCCTCATTTGCTGTAATGAGTGCAAATTATTTTAAAACTTGAACCAGAACAAAGCTGATAAAGACTGAAATGCTGACTAGAAAAAAGTAAAAAAAATGAAATAATTGGGAATAAAATGAGAGAGAGAGAGAGAGAGAGAGAAAAAACTGAAAATAAAGAGGTGGTGGAGGTTTTATATATATATATCTTAGAAGTAGTATAAACTAATGGGTTGGCAGCCAACTGTTTGTAGTGACTTACTTTATTAAGAGTGCTTGATACTTAATAGAGCATTATATAAGGTAAAATTTTTATCATAGGTTTATAATAAAAACAGTTTATAACCTGCTGAGGGGCTAGTAAGATAGTGCTGAAGCACAATGGCTCTTGTAAACTACGTTTTTATTTTAAACTTACAATAAAGATATATATATATAGAGAGAGAGAAGAGGACAGATCACTAAATCCATGGCCCAATACATCTATGAAGAACACAAGCGATTATGGCTCTCCTCAACTTCCTGTTCTTTGTAGATCTAACTTTAGTTTTTTTTGTTACCTCTCCTAATCCCTGTTCTTCCAACCATTTTTACAGGTTTGTTTATTATCCCTCTTGCCATCAACATGTCCTGTCAGTGTCAGATTTTCAAAGCCTGCTTTCTCATTATGGATCCTAGAAATTTCAACTCTTTCTGATGAAAGTGACCTTTTCTTTTTTCCTGAAATTTTGGAATTCCTTGCATGTTCAGTCCGTGGTATTTTCAGCATCCTTGTGTTTCCTCAAGTTTCTTCCTCCAAGAGAAGATTGTCCAGTATTCAGTCATGTTGGAAGACTAATATTACATAACAGTTCAGTACGCTTTTCTTTGTTTCTAAAAAATTTTTTCTATTTCTTAATACTTTGCTCAGCTTTTGGAAAGCATCTTTTGCTATTCCAATGTGCTTTCAGATTTGATTTTTGCATTTTCAATCCTTCTGCTTTCCTTTAAATCTGAAATTTTTATTGTATAATATTCAGTCTATATGATTAATGAATTAATGTACTGAATCAAATTTACCGATGAGGAAGGATATTATGTTGAAAAATATTGAAAAATAAATATTTGTCATGTGAAATAAATGCTTATTTTCATTAGGTTGCAGACTTATTGATTTATCTCCTTATATGAGAAAGAAATAAAGAGAGGCGAATTAAGCTGGTGTAGAACTACTCACAGAATGTTCATATAAGCTTTGGTATTGAATTTGGTCATTGGAGATGTTAAGTGCTTCGTCATTGATTAAATACACGTGGAGTTGATGCAATATCTGAAGTAAATAGGATAATATCTTTTCTTCAAACTAATGTGCAAATTATATAACCTGACAACATATATACACAAACTGAGGCACTAAGGATTTGTAATAAAGAAAACATGACTCCATTAATTTCGAATAGAATTTTGTTCTTTAATTAGTTATATGATTAGTCTAATATTATGAAAGTTTAAATATCTATGCAGTCTTTTGCCAGAGGACAGAAAATGTGACACTGAAATCTGAAGGAATATTGGAATAGCAAAAGCTGCCTTCTAAAACCTAAGCAAAGTATAAAGAAACAGAAAAGTTGTTAGCAGTTCAGTACTCCTTTCTTTGTTTCTATGTAATATGGGTCCTCCTTCTCACAGATGGAATAAAAGATATGAAACAATAGAAATGTAGACATACAGAAGGATGCTGAGAATACCATGAACTGAACATGTGAGCAATGATGAAGTTTTAGGAAAATAGAAACAGAAATGACATATACTTAGAATCAGAAAGAGACAATTGAGATTTCTAGGGAAGATGATGAGAAGAGAAGGCTTAGAGAATTTGACACTCACAGGACATACTGAATGCATGCAAAACAGGAAAACCTACCTAAAAAGCTTGACAGAACAGAGGCTAAGAGGGATAGTAAGAAGAAAAACCTTACTCAAAACTACAAAAGACAGTAAATCATGGCTCTCCACAGCTTTATATGTTCTGAAGGGACACAGCACATAAAATCTAGGTGCTGACAAGTTTTTAAAGATTTTATTTTCATTAAATGTATTAAGTACCAAAATGAAATATCTACCTGGAAATATGATGCAAGTTTTTGAGATTATTTCTTATTACACTAAATTTTATATTTAGTGAGCATATGTATCAAAGCAGGCATACTTATATTTTTAAAGAGTGAAATTAATGTCTATAGGCCTAGAAATTGAAAGTCTAAATAAAATGTCCACCTGACAAGAAATACACTTGTATTCACTTTTAAACTTCATACTAAGGATGCTTTGCCATTAAGTCACAAGAGGTCATCACTATTAAGCAAGGTATAATTAACCTTTTTAAGAAATACATTATAAAAAAGAAATTATTAAAAAAAAGTCATATCTACTTAAATACATTTGACTAAATGTTTATCAGCACTATATAATGATTATCACTGTGTATTTTACTTATATCTTTCATGTTATGCTCTATAGGAGAAAGGGAGGTAAATCAACTTTGGATAGTAAGTAAATTTATGAGTGATTACTTCCCTTAGTCATTTTTATAATCTATACAAATACAATTTGGGATTTTGGACTATTGTCCTCATCATTGTTGTTATCACAACATTTTGGCTGTTTTGTTCCCCAGCCATAAAATTGATCTAGGTAACCTGCAGAAAATTTTGAAGTAAACCCTTTATTTAATCTATGAAAGTAAGTAGACTGTTCCATGTCTAGGGATATCATCTAGTTCTTATTTTATTTAGTACTGCTCAATTTCTACTGAGTGCAAGTACACACTTCCTGATGCAGAGATTGAAATTACCAAATTCACAAACCATGTTTTTCCTGTACAATAGTCTGAATATAAATAGTGTAAATAATAAGATATTCATCTTTATTTAGACAATTAGTTCTCAAGCAACATGTACCCTTGCTAGGTAGAAATAACTGTAACAAAAAAAAAAAAAAATTAATTACAAGAGATTAAACAAACATTATTAGCCTGCATTTCTTTTAGTCAATATCTGTAAATTTGTTATTCAAATTGATTTTGAACTTCATTTAGATAACACATGATCTAAAAGGTTTGGTAAGAAAAATGCACATATATTTCAGGTGTATGGTCAGCAAGGTTACCACCTAAAATGAACTGAAGTTGTCTTACTTGACAAGTGCAACAGAAATACAAAAATCACATTAAATGGTTGCTGAAAAGAAAACATATCAGTTTACTATAACATAATCAGTAATTGAGAACAAATCTTGCAAGTGATGGTTTTTTTATATGTTAAGCTCTGACCCATAAGTAAATAATCCAGTCATTTTTTACAGGTATTATGCTAGTGATAATTGAACAAAATATATTTAAAGACTCACATGTTAAAACTTATAACAGTAAGAATTTAACAAAATATCAATTTCATATATGCCATCACTTTTGAGACTATTTGAATAAATATTAGATTTTACTGGACATAAAGTAGAAATAAATTGATCACTCAAGAATTATTGCATCATAACTGAAAAAATATATATGTAGACTCACATGTGAAGACATAATAATACTAAATTTACTAAGTAGTTAACAAAATATCAGTTTTTATATATGCTATTTTTTTTAATACTATGGGCAAACTATTTTTGTTAAGATTTCTTCTATTTCCATACCAAATTCTTTAAGTGATGACATTTTTAATATTTTATCTAAAGTGTTTTACTTATTATTGGGAGTTTCTCAAAAATTATTTTCTGAAAACTCATTGTAAGTTGAATACTTCTTTATATAATTTGTGTCTAGTGATGTGAAGTGGTTTGGTTGATTCCCAGGATCAACTCCTTGATTGTATGCCTCTAAGCCTTGTGGGTGGGGGTGTTGGTTTTATAGAACCTTGTACTGTGAAATGTATGAAATGAAAACACTTCAAAAATATGTAAAAACAGATGAAACATGAAATAAACACTTTATTCAAATTAAATATAGAGAAAATTTTTATTTTGCTCTTTGACTGGATACTTGGGGATGTCGCAACACACTCCATCTAGGTAATAGACAGAAAATTATGAGAGTAGAAAAAGTGAAATAGAAAAATAGTATTAGAGGTTTTTGTAATTTAATATACAATATGTTTTCCATGGCAGATAAGTGCTAAGATCAGCTTGTGGGCAAGCTAAGATCAGCTTGTGAAAATAGCAAATAATTAATATATGTCCAAATATTTTCACTAGCAAATTGACACCCTACTTTTAAAATGATTTTGTTTTAGCTTGAAAGAAAAAAAAATCCTAATCTGCTTTTTTTTTTTTTTTAAATTTTTTTATACTGCAAAACAGTGATAAAACCGGTTATTTTATTATATATACTGTAGTATAGGCCAATTTAATAGAGCCCCTCAGAGTTATCCATTAAGGAATCTATTTTACTTAAAAGTAAGTACTCCACTCATTTTTGGTACCCAACTTCTTCCCCATACAGGAAAAACATTTGGACAATTATGTCAATCATACTTAGCTTCTTTGAACATCTGGTTGTCATCACACATCAATCACTTGGCAACAGCCAGAAAGATCAATGCTCCGCAATACAGAAACAGTTTTTTTCTAAATTTCATGCTATAATATATGTGTAAATCAGATCAATTTAACTTTACATTTACTAATTTCCCAAAAATAATGTGTCAGTGATGTACATTTTATTTTTACAACATTTTTTAAAAACTGAGGACCAACTTTTGTTTACACTTAAAAATTGAAGAATTTCTAGATTTTAATCAATATAAATTCTGTTTGTAATACACCAGAATATTTTGCTTACTGGAAATAGTAAATTTAATAATTTAACTTTCAATTAAATCTAAAATTAAAGCTTTAAGAAAACTTTTATTTATCAAAATTCATTTTAAAACTTAGGTACCGCAACTTATTGTGAAAAAGTGTAGGTACCTAAATAAAACAAATTTTTGCTACAAAATTTAATTTATTGAAATTTCATTGATTTACGTGGAGGGGATTAACAGACGTAAAAAAAAAGAAGCTTACTAAGATTTTCTAAAGGTAATAATTTAAAAAAATAATTTAATTCATTTTTGATTAAGTCCTGAAAGTTTTATTAAAATCCGACAATTATTTGATTTTTGCAAGAATTTCTAAATTTTTCACCGGAAAAAAAAACAAAAACAAACAAAAAAAATAAATAAATGTGTTACGTAATATTACATTTAACAATAACATTATCTATTGTAAACTCGGGTAACAAAATCGTTACCCGCTGACGAAAATCCAAACAAATTTTTTTACCAAAATTTTGAACGTGTTAGAAAGGATTAAAAAATTTAAAAAAATAATGAAAAAAATACTTTGATCTTTCCTTAACAAACATTTTGATGGAAAAACTTCGTTTTTATTATGGTGTTTTTTTTCAGTGAATTAGTGGAGGTATCTACTACTCCTACAAAAAAAAAAAAAAAAAACCCAAAAAAACCCAATAATTTCAAAAATTAAATGAAATAGACAAAAAAAAAACAACTTTTTTACTAGTCAATGAATGTGATTAAATTATTTCCCCATTCATTTTTAAACTTTTCTCATCAATCAGACTTTGATGAGGTCATAAATGGTCTGTTTTTTTAAAGATATTTTTCAAAATATTACTTTTTTTTTAATTTTTACCCCTTTTAAATATATTATGCAAAGTAGTTTTAAATTCAATAAACATTTTTTTTAGTACAAAAGTTTTGCTGAGTTAATCAACCAACAATGTTCCGTGCTTCTCTGTGTACAGGTGCTAAGATTCTCCTGTGAGTAGTTTATATATTTTCAAGTCAATGACAAAAATCATAAAAAGATATATCACCCAAATGACGGATTATAATACCTTATCAAATGAAGGTCATAAACTTAGGAATTAGGGTTGTTAATTGGCAAAAAAAACTTAAACGATGATTGACTGACAATTAACACGCACTTTCAAACTGAAGAAAAAAAAAAAAAAAAGCAATATAAAAATCTTTAAAAAAAAAATCATCGAATTATTCTCATTTTTAAAAATGCGCCATCTCATAAATCCAGAAAATCCTATTATTTAGGTTTTATTTTTCGCACATACTCATAATTTATTAACAATAAATAAAAAACTGTAATTAACACATTGTTTCAATTATTTACTTTAAAGCTTAAAAAAAAAAAAGTAAAAATGAAAGTTAAAACATTGCTTTTTTTTTTAACATTTTTTTTGTAAAAATAGAATACCTCCAACGCACACAGAAAAATCCATAGATGTTTTAAGAACCTTGTTCTTTGATTTAACCCCATATGAAAAACAACAAATCCTAGCAATGTGTGTACACTGTACAAAAATATAATTTTTAAAAAATTCCATTTAAATTTAGTTTCTCGTTATTTCCTCTTAGTCTTTACGGGCGAAATAATAAAAATCAATACTTGGAGAATGAGAACACTTACCTGCTGTGTCTTTTAATGTCGACAGAAAAGAAAAAAAAAAAGGTAGCTGCTGGCTTGATAAAATTCACAATCTCAAGAAAAGAGATAATGCCAACTGTTGACGACACGAAGATGTGGCGGACTTAAGAGGGAGGTCCGAAGAACGTGGGACCGACAGGTGGGGACGGGACTCAAAACGAGCCAATCGCAGATCGTTATTTCTTTACAAAGAAACGCGGTTCACATTCACAGGATTGGTTCCTTCATAAGGTTTGTAGACGACGCACGAATCTTTAACATAAATTAGTCTCCCACACAGAAAAACAAAAAGTCAAATTTATTGAAAACAAGTGATAACAAAATATCCCAAAATTGTGGGTGGGTAGAGAGAGGGAGGTAACCTGTCACTTTTTATTTTTTTAATTAAAAGATAAAAATAGAAATAATTTTTTCGATATCTTCTTCATCTATCCTATTTCTTGGAATGTGATGTGTGATGTTACATCCTCACCGATATGTGTATTTAAATGTTAATTGTTGGGTCACAGCATTAATGAATTTTTTTTTTTTGTTGGTTGGAGACTGACCAGGGAAATGTGACGCTGTTAAAATGGGTGGGAATACTGACTTACACGAAGTTAAAGCTTAGTGATTTCCCTCTCCGCTCCACTCTTCTGACCCCGATCTTTAATAATCTCTCTAATCACTTTCCTCGTTAACAAATGAGAGGAAAAAAGAAAAAAAAAAAGGTACACGGTAATGAAAGCAAATTCATCACAATCTTTTCAATTGACGAAGTACAAATCCCCACCTCTGTGGAGTGTATGTGTGGCAAATGGAAACGTTTCATGAAATAGATTTGACATCGCCATTCAAGATTTCATCAGATCCGAAAACGAAAGAATGAAACGTGTATACTTGTATCATACAAATTGTAATTGTATGTATGCTCAAATAATGAAAATAGTACGTAGGAACCTTATCTTTTTTTTCAATGAGAAAAAAACAAAAACAAAAAACAGCATAGCCTGGTGGAAAAAAACCTAAAAAACAAGTTTTAACGTGAAAAGATTTTATGTTGTTATCAAGAGGAAAGACCAATTTGCCTATTTTTCTTTTATTATTTTCTTTTTTTTTTTTATCCTAGTACATTCGAAATTTTAGTTAAAAAATCTTTTTTGCGTCAGCGGTCGACGTAACGTTTTTAGCGCTCCCCCACCCCGGTGAAAAACATTGATTTGGAAATTCTTGCAAGAATCAAATAATCGTGAGATTTTAATGAAACTTTCAAGAGTTAGTTACTCACAAACGTATAAAATTATTTTTTAAATTTGTGTTAATTAACCTCCCCCATCTCCACTTAATTTCATGAAATTTAGATTCGAGAAATTAAAATTTTCAGGCGAATTTTTTATGAGTTAAAAGCAGGACTTTTCAGAAAATGTAAATCCTCTTTAAAAAAAAAAATTCCGTAAAGTAAAAAAAAAAATGCAATAAAACCATGACATTATTTAATTGGAAAAGCTTTTAATTGCTTTTATAAATAAGATTTATTAAAGACACTATTGTCTTGAGAAAAAAAAAACAACATTTCAGTGAATAATGAATTTCTACAAGAATTGTTTTTATTTGTTTAAAGTTTTAATAATATATAATCTTAAAATTATGCATTACTTTCGTGTTAGTAAATATAGTTTTCACTTAATTTCACCTAATTAAAAACTGAAAAGATTTTTATTATTAATTTGCACCAAAGATTTTGAAAATATTTTTTTTAGTGTATAAACATTCCAATTTTTGTAAGTGTGGTAGTTCATGCATGACATTATCATTAATAGGTCACGTTTTGAGGGTTGTCCTTCCCCTTAAAAGTAATCATTTCGAATTCGTAAATTTGTGTCAATTCTGATCCATCATACTTAGTTTTACATGTTGGTCGGTCAATAAATCAATGAACACGTCAGAAAAACAAGATCCAGTGGTTAAGAAATTCTTGTATATTGCGTTTTAATGTAATGCAGTTATAAACTGACTACCCCACTCCAAGTTATGGTGGTTAGTAACTCAGTAGGATGAAAAATAAGATCTATCAAAGAGGTGGGGGCTCTCAACGAGTCAACAGCCAGTTAAATAGAGGCGGTATCTCAACAAAGCACCGTTGAGAAGGTATCGGAAAACCAATCTACTGTTAATCCCAAGAAATATTGCAATTATCAAACGAAATATGAAAGCTAACGACATGAAAAGGGTTAAGTGGATGCGAATTAAATCCTAGTCCGGTAAGGAGCGACATGAGTAACATATGTTACCTGACCGTCATCTAGTTACTGTTCACATCAACAATTCTCAGGACAAGGAACGTTAGAACGTTAAACAAGTGTGGTCAGTTGGAAAATATAAAACAGTAGGTTAAATGTCAAAGTTTAAACTAGGGAGATTTTGTCAGTGTCAAGCACAAAATTATATATGCAGGGGTAGAGAAAAATGATGAGTTAAACTGATACTCGACCAAGACATGAAAAAATGCGTTTCGGACTACTGTCAGTTATCTGAAAGAATTTTTGTAGTTAAACTGAAAGGAAAGCATTTTAATATAACTGTGTATGCACCGACAGCACAAAATAGGGAAGAAGAAATCGAAACTTTCTACTCTATGCTAGACAACGGCAAGGCTCAATGTAAATCACAAGAAAGTATCATAAGAGACCTGAATGCCAAAGTAGGGAAAGGATGGTAAAATAGCTGGCAAAATTGGACTAGGAACCGCAATGAACGTGGAGAGAGAGAGAGAGAAAAAAAGGTCCAACGTTACACGGCGAATGGTCAGGTAATAATAGCCAACACCTGGTTCTAAGAACATCCAAAACTATTATGGACACGGAGAAACCTAGAAAGAGAAAAGAAAAACCAAATCGTCAACAAGAGATTCAGAAATGCAGTTGTACACTGCAAAAGTAAAACCTATCCAAGTGCCGACTACGAAAGCGATCATCTACCTGTAAAAACTAAGAATGAAAATACGGAAACTGAAGAAGCCTAACAATATTCAAATTGCAATACAACAGAATGTGAACTCCAACGAACAATCGGCTTTTAATGAGCCACATAACAAAAATCATCATCATAATTCTGATGAATAGAGCGCGCAGCAGAATCAGACCAGAAATAGGACAAGAACAGTGCGGGTTTGCCGAAGACACCAGAACAAGGAACACAATATTTACGCTCGGAATGTTATCAGAAGAGCAATTTAAATGCAGAAGGACGTGTTTTATAGACTACGCAAAAGGTTCGGCAAAGTATGCCACAAAGACTTGATAAAGCTGTTCAGATCACTTGACATATTGATTATTCTAATGTCTTTTCTGAATAACAGCAAACCACCTGAATACGAGCAGTAAATTAATTCAGAAGATAGAAAGTGGGTGTAAGAAGACAAGGATGTGTCTGGTCACCAGACTTACTTTAACTTTATACAACGAGGCAATTCTGAGAGAATTAGAAGTCCTACCAAAATTCATTATTATCAGCCACAATATTAAAAGATATGCAGATGACACGGTGCTGATAGCAGATACAGAAAGGAAACTACAAAAAAACCTCCTACAGAAAGTAGTAAAGGAAAGCGAGAAGAAAGGAATAAGCATAAACTAAGACAGAATGCATGGTTATCAGCAAAAAAGATGAGCCCAAAATACAAATTACAAATCGGGGATACTAAAATTAAACAGATATTTTTCCGTCCCGTAAAGAGCCGCTGTTTCTTGCCTAAAACATGAGTGGTTTTTACAACGGAGAGAGTATCTCTTAAAAAAATTATGACTCTGGCTGGAGATAAATAGTTTACTAGTTAAACAGGTTCATTGACCGTCAAAGACGTGTTTATACTCTCCGTTATAAGACCACATATGTTTTAGGCAAAAAACATCGGCTCTTTACGGGACGGAAAAGTAAAAATCGAAGGTTCCACCTCAAGGCAAACAGGAGCGCTCAATAACACATATTGTCTTGAAGAAAAAGCGGAAAAACACCGGGGATCAGCCGGTGAAGGTTTAAAGGTTGTGTCCTCCGGAAAATAGGGGACAGCAAAGAGACGTAACAGATACGCGTTCTGAGGTAAAATGTGTAACACAACACTAACAGATACAGAAATTTAAAGTGCGTCAACAGAAAACGGAAAAGTGCGACACTGAGATCTGAAAACGTATTGGGATAGCCAAAAATGCATTCCAAAAGCAGTAAATTTTTGTTTTGTTCCCCGAAGGCCTTTACCCACGTCAAACCTTTCCTAAACTTCCTTAATTTATGTGCAAAAAAATGTATATGCTGAAATCAAGTCGATCATTGTTTATTGAAGAAACCTACCATTTTTCCTGTTTTCGACTACAAAAAAGTCGGACTATATGTCACCCCTTACTACCATGTTCATATCTGATTCACCGCTGAATGACTTGGGGCGTAGGATACTTATTACGGCTCTTTTACTTCTTTTGAGTGATTGGTCCGCGATTTGTTTGGGTTCGGAACTCAAATTCCACGCATGAATAGCAAAAAAGAAGGTAAATTGGCCGAAAAATCGCCAAACTACGCGTGAAGTCATTCAGCAGTGAATAACATGTTTTGAACCGTGGTTATGGGGTGAGATAAACAGCGAAAAGAAGTTCGATAATTTTCTGGTTGTAAAATTGAAAAAGTTAGGTTTCGTCAATAAACAATTATCGATTTGAGTTCAGCATTTACTTTTGCACGGAAATAAGGATGTTTTCGAAAGATTTTGAAGGGTAAAGGCCTTCGGGGAACAAAACAAAAATTTTTACCCCCAAAAGCTAAGCAGAGTCTTTAAAGAGACAGAAAAGTTTCGTTGGAAACAAAGGCAAGAGTACTGAACTGTTTTTACGTGATCTGTTCTCGTGTATGGCAGATAATCCCCTGGATAATCTCTTCAAAGATGAGGAAGAGACTTTAAGCAACAGAAATGTGGTTCAACAGAAAGATGCAGAGGATACTATGGACCGAACGTGTGAGCAACAACAAGGTTTTGGAGAGAAACAAGAGGGAAACTTACTTTTTTATCAGGAAGAGGCAGTTGAAATTCCTGGGGGACATGAGGAAAGAGGACTTGGAAAATCTGATAGTCACTGGTAGAAGAAAGCAGTGTGTAACATACTTAATGGGTTTGAGCGGCATAATAGCAGAACAGGTTTTGGGTGAAATAACGTAAAAGCAACACTTTTCAAGAGCTCAAAGAGACAGAAAGATGTGAAGTGCCATGATCGCCTACGTCCTTAAGGGACACGCTAGTTACTGTATAAAAGGAAAGAGAAGAGAGTAATAGTTGGGTGGAGTCAGAAGTACACGTTTTCCCCTTGATTTTTTTCTTTTATAATAAATAAAACATACTAAAAATAGTAACTAAGTAACTATATGATATGTCATATACACTACAGTCTTCTAAGTTGTTGATCAAATAATGGAAATTTTATAAACACGTTTCAGACACAAATTTTCTTTGGATTTAACTGGAAACCTTTTAATTTTCAGTGAATCCTAGTGCTTTTCTGTTAAATCCTGGCCAAATATTACGTTTTACTTGCTGTTTACTACTACTAAAAAAAAACAAAACAAAACAAAAAAATTACTGGTGTAAAAAGTCTTGTAGCAGCAGCCAATTTATATTTGCAGTTTCATTCAATCCATTAAGTACCAGATACACGAGTTAAAAATAAGTCATCAGAAAAAAAGAAAAGAAAATCACTTAAAATTAAAAAATCAAAAAGTTACTTATACTCAGTTTGAGTGAGGCAATCAATAGTAAATTTTTTACGATAAAACTACGTAACAAAATTTCTGTGGGATATGGAAAAAAAGAGTTTTTTTTATCTTGTGTAAATTTATGGACTTTTAGCGGGAAACTGTGTGGGTCTGTATATTTGTTAATAATTCAATTCAAATATAACATTGAAAGAAGGAAACAGAGTACATTACGCAACAATAACATATATTTGACATTGACAAGACAAGCGGCGAATTTATGATGTGTATTAAGTTCAGTCAGTGTAAGAGAAAAAATTACTACAAGAAAACATGTCACTGATACATTTTTTTACTGTTATTTTCTACCCATTCCATAGTACTAGCTAAAAAACGGTTGCACACCCACGAACCAGTTAAGTACCCATATTTCAGGCACCGAAAAAGCATGATTTTTTTTACTTCGAAAGGAATTGGCACGCGCACCTTATCAACACATCTGTCCACGCAACACTGAGTGAAGAGATTTTTTTTTAAGGTAAAAAGAAGTGTTTATAAGAAAAGAAAATGACAGAAAAATATTGTCCTGTCACAACAAAATTAGCTTACCTCAGCTTCTAACAATTTGGATGGTACACAGACGTTTATTTTGACAATAAGAAAAAAAAAGCAGATAAGCTTTGATCAAAATAAGGTAAACCACATTGAATGATGGCAGTTGACTGTGTACACAAACCGAGTAGCATTTGAAATGCATGTATTTCATAACCTCCGCTCCGTCTCTAGAAGAAACCAATATTCAACAACAGTAAGTGTGTAGCTTTTCCTCTTTTCCACTCCACCTACGAATATTCGGTTTACTTTCGCTATTACCAATGTGCAAGCCTCTTCTCAACAGACGAAATGGAAGAATATTAGGAAAGTAACGATCTACTCGACACAAACAATGACTCAATGAGAAAAAAAAAGTAGTAATTACTTCTTAAACACAAGGAGACATCCAAGAAACTTAGAGAGGCATTTCATTCATTTTCATTCAAGCAAAGATTAAAAATAAAAATAATTTTTTTTTAACGTGACAAACTTACAGAAAATTTAATAAAACTGACTAAAAAAATTAAAATTAATGTTCATTTCGAACAAATTTTGAAAAAGAAAAAAATCTTTTGACAGTCATCAGCAGATGATTGGATGCGTTGTTTGTTTTTTCTGTCTATGCACTTTTCCATCATTAATAGATCGTATGTAGGGACATTTAAAATGAATCATATACGTATTTCAAATATAGCAAAAAAAAAAAGTGCTGCCTGCAATTAAAAGGAAAATAATGTTTTAAACTAATGTTTTGAAAATGTGATAAATTAAATAGCGAGTAAAAATAAAACACCAAGAAAAGAAAAGAATAATTTTTTTTATCCAAACAACCATCATTCACGTCTTCATCCGACAAAGTGAAAGAATATAATTTATTAGTAGTAGTAATAATAGTCAAGTGTTCATGCAATGTTTAGAAAACTTCTTGCAGTCAATCTCGATTGTGTTCGATCCTTACGGTTAGTTACACTGTAATCCTGTACCAAACTTAGCATAGTAAAGTTTAAAATGAATAGGTGTAAAAAGTTGTTAGCAGCATTCATTCCACTGGACAGGTTAGGAAGGCAAGAGAGACAGAAAAAAAACAATACATAACCTACAGAGTGAGATTGAGTAAATGGATGAAGGAACAAGATCTGAGAGAGATAATGACAATTTTTAAGAGCAACAAAAAAAGACAGGAAATAGTGGAGAACAATGATCGCCAACGTCCTGAATAGACACAACACAAAAAAAATTTTGGCACATATCTTATAAATAAAATTAAATACCATTAATTTCAAGATTCTTTTTAATTTTAACGTACACTTATTTTTATTATTTTTACGATTTTTTGTGTGCGTTTGAATTGGAAAATTAAAGTGAGTTTTGTTTTGTGTAGAAAGAGTGTAGTAATTCATTATAGTCAAAATTATACTAAACTTCCAATAATTGGGGTACAATTTTTTTTAAAACTATTTTTGCAAAGGTTTTTTTCGATAAAAGTGTATGTTGATTTTTGTGGCTATATCTTTTCTTTTGATAAAAAAAAGTATATTATTTTGTGAGTTTCTGAAATAAATTTTTTTTTAATACATTTTCAAGCAAAATCTGTCACAATTTACGGTAGTATATTGTTTCAGGTTGGGTGGAGAGTCTTGGTTTCTGCTAGCCTTATCTCTCAGGCATAGATTTGTGTAGGCAACCTGGCATTTTTGAGATGACCGACTGCAGCCTCTTGCAATGTTTTGTATACACTAGTTTTCAAATGATACTAACTGGAACTTTTTTGAATTTGTTCAAGCTAGCAGTGATTGGTTGAAAATTCTGTTTTTATAAGTTATGATCTGTTGCCTATGTTCACAAGATTTAAATCTGATTTTTGGTAGCTTTTTTTTTGGAACTTGCCATTCATGCTGATCATCTTTTCATATGGGCTTTGAAATATCTATGAAACCTTTACACGTGATATGTGCTATTTTAATTATTGAATCTTAATTACTGTTATATTTCCTGTTTGATTAGAAGAGATATCTTCATAAAAATTAATAAATCATTAGTTTTTTTTATGTTCATAGAGATGATTTTTTGTATCCTACCTGTAGCGGCATTCACCCAGTCAGTTTTTATTTTTTATTTTTTTTTTATAATCATGTTGCCCCCAAGGAAGGCATTTTACTGCCACTGTCGTGCAGGGGGTTACATAGAAGGAATGTTATGCGAAAGAGTGACAGGTTACAGAGGGTGTCAGGAAGAGAGTATGAGAAGGAAGAGAATACTGATGAGAGTGGGGTGAACAGAGAAAAAAGCATGAGAGAGAGGATGTAAGTTAGTAGGACAGGAGATGACTATTGACTTCACATTTGAATTCTTGAAGATTGTAGCTGTCGGGAAAGCAAGTAAGTGGAAGGGAATTCTACAGGCGGGAAATGCGAGAAAAGAAGCTGCTGGAGTAGAATTTGTGTTTACAATTTATTAGTTTCACAGTAAAAGAGTGGGACCTAGTTGCTAATCTTGTGGCTCAAGGAAATTCATATATAGGGGGTACCAGTGTGCTAAGTGTATCAGAGCAGAAGCCGTGAAAGTATTTGAAGAAGAGACACAGGGAAACCACACTGCGTCAGTGAGAAAGCGACTGTATCCTAGATGCCAAGTCGGGATCAATCACATTACAGATTCTCTGTTGGATTTGGTTGAGGACACCTAGGTGGACAGCAGGAGCACCCGACCAGATATGGTAGCAATATTCAATGCACGGGCGGATGGTAGATTTGAATCATCTCCATGAAATGAACCTGTCATAGCTAAATGAAAACTAACCAAGTGTAGCAGAGGTCATACTCATTTGAATATGCAAATTTATATTAGGAGTTTTAGTGGAAATTTGAATTTAAAGCAGTCACCAGCTGCATGCATACACATGCATAGTGCAATCTAATTTGAATTCAGACTTTTCTTCTAGACTGGTTACAACCTTGTCTATCCTGCTATTTTGCCCACAGAAGAAATGGATTTATACCTTTCCCAAGGGTATTAGCACATAAGTGAATGTAATGAACTTGACAGGAATTTGAACTCTGCTTTCCAATTTAACAATCTGAGCTGCTAACCATTGCTCCAATGTGCTTCCACATGATTTGCTTGAATTAATTTGATATTTTGTCATCATTTATATCAGAATTACTGGAACTGGCAATACTCAGTTGATCATCTCAGTCAGAATTGTACGTAATATCACCCGTAGGTCTTTGAACACTAGTATTGAATTGTATGCAATATCATCCATAGGTCTTTGAACACTAGTATGCAACAAATATTGAAATAGCTATAGAATTATTATTTTTATCCTTAAAAAATACTTATGTTTCAACATAAGGTTTCAGTCTGTCCCTATATATTTGGTTATACTATATATACTTGTGTATAACTGGTCACTGAAAATGCATGATTTTTAAACTCTTAAAAAAAAAAAAAAAAGATTACCTGTGTATAGTGCTACCCCTATTTTTTGCGGAAAAAATAAGACTGATCATAAAAACTTTCACTATACTCAAGCATATATGGCATATATTGTCATTCATCTTCATGAAAAATGTTTTTATAAACAGTTTATAATTTTGTAAAGTCCTTTAAAAGGTTCTTCTAAAAGTTTCTTGATACGATACATTATTAACCATACTTATCACAAGACAAATTCACTTGCAAGTTTTATTTATGCTATCTGCTTAGTACCTTGTGATACATAAGAACTTTTGGTGTGGTTTCTGCAACAGGATGGGGTAACTGGCCCAACTTCCGTACACTGAAGAAAGGCTGGTTTTCAGTAGAATTTTCCTTCACTTAGACAACAACATGTTCCTGAACTAGCAACATTCATCTTCCAAGGTTTGGGAATTCAGAGCTTTTCTTCTCCTAGATTGGTTGTTAACCAAAGCTGAAGAGTCTGGTCTTCCATACAAGTTTTATTTAAGAACTGATAATTTCCTTTAGAAAAGTCTCCAAGATAAAGTTATAGCTGATTTTTACACAATTTCTTAGTAGATTTCCTATTTAATGAATTGTCTTTCATTGTATCAGACAATGAGAAGCCAGTTAAAGCACAAAAGGATGGGAGGCTGGATTCATTAGATTTACACTGTATACTAAAGAGTACAATCAATAATGCTAAGAACCATGATTTTGCAAGAATTGCTGTTTTAATTGTTCTGTGTGATCTCTCTATTAAATCATTACATTGCAGGTGGTAAGTAATTGTCTTCATCTATGAAAGCAACCCATGATAGTTATAAAAACAACAAATTTTTAAATTGACTTCCCTGGTCATGACATGGAATGAAACACCAAATTTTTTAATCCATATATATTTTATTACCCATATATTTACAAAAGCATTAGCATCTGTGCAGTAGTACCAATTAATTATTAAGCACCAGGTCAAGGAGTTGAACAGTCAAAACACATCAAGAGATATTTTAAGGAGATGAGGTAGGGATCTGAATAATTAAGGACTGAACAGTGTAGTCCAATAATATTAGTATGGACAATTTGAAAAAGTGGAGGTAAATTTTCAATAGATCATGTATAGTACCAATCTTTGATTGTTAACAAAACAAACTTTATACAACACTTTATTCATCCATATTAAATATCCATATTAAGATTTATCCATCTTCTTCTAAGTGCCTTGTCCTTTCAGAACGTAGGTGATCATGGCCTTCCACGTCTCCCTATCCCTGGTGGCTCTTAGCACGCTTTCTCTTGTAACATCTTGCAGCCCCCGTTCTGTCATCCACCTGCTCAGGCCTTTCAAATATGTTATCCGCTGCATTCATCCATCTCTTTTTCCCTCTATCTGGCCTATCTATTAGTATCACATTCTCCAAGCCCTCTTTCCTCATTGCATGTCCCAGGAACTTCAGTTGTCTCTTCCTGATGCTCAGTATTAATTTCCTTTTCGTTTCCATTCTTTCCAACACCTCGTCATTGCTCACTTGCTCAATCCATGATATGCACAGCATCATTCTGTAGAACCACATTTCAGCTGCTTCAAGTTTTCCCTTCATCTTTGTTGATATTCATCATCAACATTTCTCAGTCACACCCAGATGGTACATAGGACAGCAACTTTTTGTTGCTATTTCTGTAACAAACTGTTTTTTACGGGACAGGGTTGTTAGCCCTGCACCCAATCCCTAAACCTGGAGGACCGGTGAACCATTCTTGGTCCTTACGTTTACAGCACCTGGTATTCCCAAATGGTCACCCACTTAAGTACTGACCAGGCTTGATGTTGCTTAACTTCGGTGATCAGACGGGAACCGGTGTATTCAAAACGATATAGCTGTAGATGTTGATATACATACTTGGCCAATATTATCTAGATTTAGCTAACACTATAGATGTTCTAACACCAAGATGAGAATAAATGAAAGCCATATAAAAATAAATCGACTGTCAGTGAGCACTTGAGAGTCAGAAACTATAAATTGTGAGCGAGCTAAGGTAGTTACATTACAAAGCTATTACACAATATTATTCAAGTTTTTTTTTCTATATCGAGTATTTCAGAATAGTTGGGAAATAATCTTATACATTCACACGAAGGTTGTACTATTTTGGCATAATTAGATAAATGTTTTTTTTCCTTAAATGTAGTTCTCTTATAATGCAAAAATTCTAAAATTAGAAACATTAAAATAGCTTGCTTAGGGTAGGTAGGTAGGTGACACCTGAGAACGTCCACCATATCAAACAGCTCAACTCATTATTATTCTTCTCCTATGTGCCCAGTCCCTTCAGTCTCCATGTCTCCCTATCCCTTGTGGCTCTTAGTATGTTTGCTCCTGTTACTCCTGGCAACCCCTGTTTCGTCATCCACCTGATCAGGCCCTGCAGATATGTTATCCGTTGCCTTCCTCTGTTTCTCTTTCCTTCTATCTGGCCAGTCAGTATCAGGTTTTCCAGGCTCTCCTTCCTCATTGCATGTCCCAGGAACTTCAGTTGTCTCTTCCTGATGCTCAGTATTAATTTCCTTTTTGTTGCCATTCTTTCCAACACCTCATCATTGCTTGCACGATATCTGCAGCTTCCTTCTGTAGAACCACATTTCCTTTCCGCTGCTTCCAGTTTTGTCCTCATTTTCGATGATATTTGTCCAGCATTCACTGCTGTATTGAAGAACTGACATCACATAGCAATCCAGCACTCTTTTCTTTGTTTTACAACTACCAAATCTCTGACCATCTATATATTCTGACATACAAATGGGATGCATAGAAACTGGTTCCCTCAATCACGAACATAACTTATTGTAGGCCAGCAACAAGAAATAATCAATGTCCAGTTTGTTGTTGCTTGACCTCAAATATTTTTTTTCAATTGTTTGTTTTTCCTCTTTGGTCAAGTGAGTGCCTCTCAAAAACTTAACTTAAAAAACATTCACTGATCATAAAACAGAAACACTTGAAATCATAAGATCACACTTTCCTTTACTATAGAGAGCCTCAGCCATAATGTCACAACACCCAAAGAAAACTGCAATATTATCGACTCCTACATCTCTGCTTCAGATACTTTTCTACCAGCCTAGTGTAGTTCTTATGGGTTTTTTTTCTATAAATATTTTCATGGTAATTCTTCTGATGACCTTTCCTCTTTGGTACTTCAACTAGATTGGCAGATAGGTCTCATCCTTTTACACTTGAAATTGATACTTGCAACCAGAATTTCTATTCTGATAGGGTTTTCTTTTTGTATTTATCAATTGTGCAACTCTCTTCCAGTTTCTTGCTTTTCTGTCAACTACAATCTACAAAAATTTAAATGCAATGTCAATTGTCAATTTTCTGTCAACTTAAATCTTGGTATTTTTCTTTCTCTTCAGTAACTCCTTGTACCTTGCATGGGGTGAAATAGTTTAAAACAGAAAAAAAATAGGCCCAATAAAGAATAAATTCTCATTAGAATGTTCTTTGTAAACAAGAAATTTCAGTGCCAAGATTCATTTATCCTTGATATTTTTTATGGTTACTGATCGAGACTGATACTGGACTTGGATTCAGAACAATTCTGTTCACTAGATAACCAGTAATATAGAAATACTAGTATCAATAACAAATTTTATTTGTATTGATTGATCAGTTTAATAAGGTCAAATTGGGAGTTGATTTCAAAAATAATCTATAACTTTTACTTAATGTGAACAAGAAGTGAGATGTTAATTTTAAGCCTCCAAAACAAAACTGCTCTCTTTTAATCATCTTAGAGAATCTATTTTTTGCCTTCCATCAGTATGGCAGATGCTAACCTTCAAAAGAACAACTCATTGCATCTTTTTAAGCTAGTGTTTTCTGTTGATATGAAAAAAAAAAATGTCAGATTATAGTGAATCAAATGTGAAGTCTAGTACTAGGAAAGCTGGTTCCCTGTGTCATGCTAGACAATTTATCTCACAAGGATCTATCTTACATATTTATAAGTCTTCTATTCATCCATGCTTTGAATATTACTGCCATATATGGTCTGGTGCTCCTGCTATTATTTAGAGATTCTTGAAAAGATCTAATGAAGAATCTGCAATGTTATTTGGTCATGATGTGGCATCTCGCTTTAAGTCACTTTCCTACTGCTATAATGTAGACTTTTCTATAAATATTTTCATGGCAATTGTTCTTTCCTTTTTGGTACCTAGACTTCATAAATTCAAGTGCAGAACTAGATTGGTAGCAAGGTCCCATCATTTTATAGTTGAAATAGTTAAATCTTTAAGTTCTATGCTAACAGTTTCTTCTTTTGCACTTCTTTCTTGTGGAACTCTTTTGGCGTTTTGCTTTCCAGTCAACTTTGATCTTCGAAAATATAAATGCCAATCATTATTTTCTGTCTTAATTCTTGTTCTTATAAAGATTTAATTTTCTGATAATCTTTCACACTCAGTAACCTCTGTGTTTTTACTGCCTTGCTTCAGGTGAAATGATAAAAAAAATATTTATACAATGATATTTTTAGAAGTAGTGAGTTTTGCAGAGCTGATGAAATCAATTCAATTAATTTTCTACTAAGAACAAAGGTTAGTATTTGTGTACTGGTTAACATTTGAAAACACTTGGATATATAAATTGCTATATGTTTAGATGTCTCATGATTTTACAGAAAATAGCAATTTAATGGACAATATTGCTATTAGCAATTCTTTGGACAATGCAACAATATTGTTTTAGGCAACAAAAATTACCTTATTTTTGAAAAGAATGATCACAAGTGAAGAAAAATGGATTGTTTACAATAATAAGTAGTGAAAAAAGTTCTTGGAAAACAAAATGAATCAATACAGAAGACGAAGAAGGTGGTACTGCGTATCTGGTGGAATTGGAAGGGGTCATTACGTATTAGGTAGTTACCTCCATTCATTTTTGATAACTAACTTTTAAATTGAATTTTTCAAAATAAAAAAGTTTTCTTGAAACTTTTATTTTAGTTTTAATTGAAAGCTAAATGATTAAATTTTCTATTTCCAGTAAGCAAAATACTATGGTGTATTTCAAACAGAAATTATACTGATTGGAATCTAAAATTTTGATTTTTTAAATTTTTTAGCCATTTTTGAGCAATCAACACATTTGTAAACAAAAGTTAATTTTTGGTTTTTAAAATCTTGCAAAAATAAAATATACATCAGTGACACATGATTTTTGATGCTAAATTAATCTGATTTACACAAGTATTATTTATAGCATGAAATTTAGAATAAAATTATTCCTTAAATACAGTGTTGAAGTTTCTGACTTTTACCCTGTATTTAACACGTGATGACAGCTCGACAGATGTGAGATAAGAGCATGGGGACCGGAATTGATAAAATTGTCCATATTTTTTTTCCTGCAAGTGGAAGAAACCATGAAACACATGACCTTTTAATGTACACATAGTAATGATCATACAAAAAAAACTTCAAATACACACCAAAAATTAGCTTAAAAATATGATGGCTCGATGATTTGTATCAAACTTTTCAGTTTTTGATTAGTAAATATAGCCTTCACTTAATAACTTAACATCTACAAGTCTTTGAAATATTTTAAAAATATTTTTGAAATTTTATAAATCGTTTTATTAAAAAAAAGAAAAAAAAATGAAAACAATTTTTTAAAAATTTTATTATTAATTGGAAATTTTTTTTCTTCAGACTATAATATCCTTAATTTATATTATTTATTAAAGCAATTAAAGTTTATCTAATTAAATAATGACATAATTTTATTGCCTTTTTTATTTTATCATAGGGAATAGATTTTTGGAAAAAGGGGCCAAACAGTAGAAAAAAAATAACAGATGATTTACATTCCTCAATGAATCCTGCGTTTAACTAATAAAACCAATTTTGCCTACAGAATTTAATTTTTTGAAATTTCATGAATTTATGTGGCAGTGGGGTAACAGATGTAAAAAAAAAAATACTTTTACCAAGATTTTTTTTAAAATAATGATTTCAAAAATAATCTAATTCATTTGTAAATAAATCTTAAAAGTTTCATTAAAATCTGACAATTATTTGATATTTGCAAGAATTTCCAAATTAATGTGTTTGTCACTGGAAAAAAAACAGTTACATAATATTACATTTTCCATTGTAAATTCTTGTAACAATTTGGCAATCCACTAATGAAAATAAAAAAAGATTTTTACTAAAAGTTTGAATATGTTAGAAAGAATGAAAAAAAAATTAAAATATACTTTGATCTTTTGTTTTGATGAAAATGTTTGTCTTAAGTTTTTCAGGAAACTAATTGTTATTACTCTTTCCAGTACTGATGATAGCTTCCTTCCTAACCTTTTGTTTGAAGTCATGTGGAATGTCAACACCTTGATTATGTCGTTATTTTCCCTTTGAATTATATATGATATACATCTTAGTTGTTGCTGCTGTTGAAAATTCTCAAGTGATGTTGTTTCTGTTATTTGGTAAAGTGCTTTGTTTGTGATTCTATAGCACCTGTCCATGAGATCTGATAATGAACAGTCCTTTCTAAGATCTGCAGGGTTCAGAATTCAAAGTCATTTCAACCATTAATCTGAGAAAGCAGTTGTAAACAGCTGACAGTTCAGATACTTCTTAACAAGTTGGATGCTATGAATGACATCCATAGCAGAGTCTAGAGGTTATTTAAGATCATAACTTCTTAGGTTAATGCCTCGGTTTTGTAGCAGCTTGCAGTGTTGTGTAAAACTACCTATAGTGCAACCTATTCTATGTTCAATTTCCTTATCTTTTACACTACAATTGTTGTAAATGAGTTATACACCATGGTATTTGAAGTGTTTATGTGCGTTGTGGTGTAGTGGATATCGACTTGGAATGAGACGTTGGGAAGCCAAGTTCGAATTACAGCTGAATTCCTTGCATTCACTTATGTGCAAATACCCTTGGGAAAGGTATTAATCTGTCTCTTTCCTCCAGTTATAGGTTAAATAAAAGGACAGATTGGGTTCTATAGCTTTGGTCGGCAACCAGTCTACCGCAGAAAGCAATGACAACCTATATAGCTCCACTTATCATCAGTACACTGGCCTTGACAGAAAAAAAACCAAAGTATTGTTTTCTATTAGTAGATTTGTTTGGGATATGGTATGGAAAACTAGAAGGCTCAGTGCTCATCTCTTCACATCTGTGCTTGTATATGAGCAAAGCATACTTTAGGAAGGGATTAAATAGATTCTAATTTTCTCCTTGTTACATTCTTGATGACATTTAAAGTAATTTGATTTGAGGTTTTCAGACATGTACAACTTTGTTGATGGATATAGTCCCTCTGTCAGATCTAGACATTTAGTGGAGTTGAGATTTGGTAGGTAGGCAGTTTCTAATGGCTGAAAAGAGGAAGACTATTGATGTGGTCATATGCTACTGTGAGATCAACCTATCAGGTATACAATTTTTGAGTCAATAGGTACGAAATTTCATGGAGTTGCTTAATGATATATATATATATATATATATATATATATATATATATACCATCAGTAAACTCCTTGCCAAAAAATGAAAACTAAACATGGCCATGAGAAGTTGACTTTCATAAAATGCTAAGAATAAAACTAGCATTAGTACTTACACCATAGTGGATCCATACCTCTGTATGTGCAAGGGTCTTGAGGATTACCTTTTTGGTTCTATAGTGCATTAATGCACATTCGTTCCTACTGAGGATGTGCATAGTGGTGCAATGGGTATCAGCTCGGAATGAGAAATTGGGGAGCTGAGTTCAAATTCCAGTTGAATTCCTTGCATTTACTTACGCACAAATAACCTTGGGAAAGGTATTAATCCATCTCTTCTCTCCAGTTATGGGTCAAATAACAGGACAGATTGGGTTCTATAGCCTTGGTTGGCAACCAGTCGACTGCAGAAAGCAATGGCAACCTACTGCAGGATAATCTTCTGCCTAGTCAGTCATGTCTCTTTCAAGAGAGGATTGCCCAAAGCGTGTATCACGTATGGAACTTAACTGACTGAGTCCCTACTGCTTTGGAATGTATTTCTGATTCAAAACTTTCTTCATGAAACTGAGAAGCTTGTTTTTGAATTCAGGGAGAAGATATGTTACTTTCAAAAATTCAGTCTCAATGTCAATTATGCTTTATTCTTTAAGTTTTATATTTTTTTTTATAGCTTTCTTGACTTCCTCATCACGAGGCTCATTGTTGTTTATGTTTGGAGACAGATTTTGTAATGCTCTGATGTATATTCTATTTCCTCTGGTATTTTTAGGTTAGTGTCATTGGGGTTGAAATGTGGCTGGAAGTGTTTGAGATCAGGGCATTTCTTCTGTTTTGGCTTTGATTATAATATTACTGTGATTTTTTTGTTGCTTTTCTCCACATTTCAACAATCAATATAGTTTGGCATCATTAATTTAGTTTCTAATTTCTTGAAGATATTGGTTTCTCAGATCATCAAGTCATTATTTTCTCTTGTTTGTTAATTGGTTAGTATTCTTTCTTCCATTTTTTTCTCTTCAGAATTGGAATTCAACTGAAAAATCTTTTTCTATCTAGATACTTTAGAAATAGTTTTATGTGCTTTAGCTAAAGAAGATACAATTATATTATTTAATCTTTAAAAAGACAAGGGAAAGCAATGGATAACATATTTGAAAGACCTAACAACGGTTGCATGGGGTAACAGGAGAAGGTGTGCTAAGAGCCACCAGGGATAGGGAGATGTGGAAAGCCATGATCGCCTACGTCCTGAAGGAGCAGGGCACATAGAAGAAGAATTCTTTGATATTATTCAGGTCAAGAATTAGAGACAATGCTACCCTTATATTTTCATTTTTAAGAAATTGGACAATATGTCTTGGGATCTTTTATGGTCTATGTAAACAGAAGCAAGCAATTTCTTTGGCTGGTATTATTTTGTTAAAAGAAGTTTGTGATTGGATTCAAAATAGAAATTATACCTTAACATCTGTAACAAATTACCTAATCCAAGATTATGAGACGCTGAAGTTAATAACCTTTTTGGTTATTTTAGTTGGGCTATAGCAAGTGAGAGTCAAATTATGTGTTTAAGATGGAATATCTTTTCAAACAACAAAAATTTAATAAGAGTTCCTCCATAGCTGTTCAAATGTTACAACTACGGAAAGCTCTTTGTTTTTTTAAATAAAAAAAATATTTAAATTTTAAAGATTGATAGATGCATGTAACATGAAAACTATCTTATTTAAAATATTCACACCGCATTCGAACAACGGTACAGAACACGTCAAGTTGGATTTGGTCGAGATCAAAACAACAAATGAACAAAAGTCGCGCATCATCACGATCTAATATGAGCAAATGAGATATTTGTGTGACCATCTACAACGTTTTTTTCTTCTTCCTTCACGAGCGCGTTAATAACGGTAAACACGTTCAGGAAATTTCATTGCTGATACAAACTGCAAAGAGGAACAATCGTTTTATTTACGTCTTTATGAGAATATACAAAAGGGACAATCAAGTTTATCCTCATACCCTGCCTGGTGGCAAACGCTGCCGGGTCCCGCCATAACCACCGAAACCATGATATCACTTCTGGTCGGCGGCTGATGAAGACAGGATATTGCATGTGCTAACATATGTTGTATGTTACAAATTTGTGATCTGAGTGGCTGTCAGATTTAAGAGAATAAAAAGGAAACAAATGTATGTAGCCATTTTATATTTACCAGGATAGTAATTAGTGCACAACATGACAAAGATAGGTTTTTAAAAATGAATAAAAAGATTATTTACACTATTTACATTCAGACTATTTTCCTCATCTTTGTTGTTGCTATCACAACATTTCAGTCATTGTGCTCTCTGGCCTTCATCAGGTGCATATCAGTCTGGGTAACCTACAGGGAATTCCAGGCTGAATCTTTTATTTATTTATGAGCGTAGACTATTCTCGTTCCAATGCCCATGTCTAGGGATATCTCATCTAGTTATTTTTAGCACTATTCAGTTATTGCTCTTCTCATCTGTAGAAATATCTTCTAGCTTCTTTTTTTCTGGTCAACTACAATCTTCAAAAATTTAAATGCAACATCAACTGCCATTTTCTGTCTTTCTGAATTCTATTCTTTTATTGTCCTTTCTTTTCACTAATGTTTTCTTTGAGTAAACCTAAATCCCTAGGATTAAATAGGAATTTATAAATAATAGTTTCCATAGGAAGCTTTCTACAAACTCACCACAACCCTAATCATGGCAAACTACTAGACCAAAACTATCAACTTTCTAAAGTAATACAACACATGGAGGGAGAGTACACCAACAACAAATTTCCTAGAAAAGAGATTCCCATTCGATAAAGGACAGGTGTGTCTGAAAATTCCAAATTTAAAATTTTTCTCCTCATACTTTGGTTTAGTCAAAAGGCCCATTAATATAACAAGTACTATTAGTTTTATTGACAATATTTTATATTTTGTTGTTTTTTTTTTATTCCTCCAATTTCATCTAACTGGACTATTAAATTTACATATTATAAGAATCATAAGTGGACTTTCATTATTATTTTATGTGTGTGTGTGTGTGCGTGTATGTAACATTCTATGAGAATAATTAAATAATATAAAATACATATTCACATACACAGGTGGATAAAATAAACTAAAAGCCACAAGTGGCAAAAGTGTGAGATTATTTATATATACAGGGTGAAATGAATGCATTCTTGTCAAAGTTATACAAAAATCAAAATAACACTGACATCTCATTTTAACAGATATATTTACTAAAATTACACAAAAATAGCTTGAAACACTAAAGAGTAAATTTGTTCATTTATTGGGTTCAACCAAAGCTTCATATTGGCTTCCAAATCTTCTGCAACTCTTCTGGATGGTTTCTGTGTTGTTGAATGCTGCCATGATCCTTGCCTTCAGTTCATTTTTGGCATTACAAAGAGTTTTGTTAGTCTCTCACTCATCAAGGAAGTTGTCATTTGGGGAGCTAGGTGGCCAGATGTAAAGGCTGATGTCGTTGTAGAAATTGTCTGACTGGGTTCTCCTGCTTGTGTGGGGTGGTGCAGAGTCTTGTTGTCAGACATAGGGTTTTCCAGCAGGCACTTCTTGACCTAGGGCAGCACTACCTCCTAAGGAACTTGATGTAGGTCTTCATGTTATGCCTGTGGGAAGATGAAGAGGCACAGCATCATTATCACTTCAAACACCATTTGACTCATCCAACATTTGCTGAACCCTATGAACTGTCCTCAAACTGACACCCAAACACTCTGAAATGTTCATACTGAAGTTTCTGGCACAAATACCAAACAATACAGCATGCCTTTTACGAATTTCTGGTAGAGTGAATTGCATCATGTTGCTCTTTTTCTCATAGATGGTGCCCTACTGATCCTACTATACTGTGCAGATAGAAAAAAAATCAAATACAAGCAACATGCACATGCAAAATTAAAGATATAAAAGGCAACAATTTACCTATAGTACCCTGTATAACCATGTGACATCTAAATCTATCTATCTAATCGAATCTAATCTAAATCTAAACTTATTTATAAATGGAACTGTGTGTATGTGTGTGTGTCCATTACCTATAGACTCCGAAACGGCTGAACCAATTTTCTTGAAAATTTACACAGTTGTACTATAAGCGTCTGTGAGTGTTCTTAGCTAGGTTTTGTGTCGAGGTAACCCCGATAAATATCGATAATCAAAAAAATCAGGTTATAGAATGAGTGGTCTGATTTTAATCAAATTTGATACACTCATAGACAAAGACATAAGAAACGATATTCAGAAGTTTCAAGGTTGCAGTTCTTACAATAGTGCAAAAAATTGATTATATAAGGCAAGATGTTTATGTGTCAGTCTACGGTTTCGCTTTAACTGGAAACAACTATTGCTTTTTAGTCTTTCATGCCAACGTCCAAAGAATCTGAGCTCCAGGACCATGGATTAGTTTTAAAGCTTTCATTACACCAGAGCAATGCCGGGCTATACTGCTAGTCAGTATATAAGCAGCATTGAATTAAAAATCTTCCTCTTTCCTTATCCCTTTTTGATCTGCATAATGAAAATCATTGCGTGACTAAGCATTAAGGTAGGACTTAATTTTGACAACATGCTTTCTCCCAACATTTTTCTCTCTTGGGCACATGAACATTTTGAAGTCAGTCAACACTAAAACAAGATTTTTCATTGTTTTTTCTTCACATTTTCTTTTTTGAATTTCTTTGAACATGTTTACAACATATTCCATGTTATATAAGTATTTTAGATGTAATTTAAAAATGACCCATCAATATTCATAGAAATAAATAATGATGCAACTAAATATATCATACAATGTATACCATATACAGATAATTCTTCCCAATATTCAACGTGCTACATCCCTTCAAGGTTTCCAAAACTTTCTACTCTTAGTTTTTTATTGCTTTGTTACCCACTTCCAGTTCACACAAGCTTTTCAGATACATGTTTCACTGTCTTTCCACATCTCTTTTACCTTAATTTCATGTTCTGTGAGGGTCAAGTTTTCAAAACCCTCTTTCCTAGTTTTATGTCCAAGAAATGTCACTTGTCTAATACCAATCTTTAAAAATATTACTGCATCTTAATTAAATCTTGTACATTTTTTAAATATGTAACCTTGAGTATGCCTGTAATTTCCACTCTTATTGTCCACTATCTCCTGCTGAGCAGATATTACGATTTTCTTTAAAAGCCTGAAAGCATATCAATCTTTTTGTAAAACTTTTCTCTCTCAGTAGAAAACCACAGAAGATTATGCAATATCTGAACATATGTTAGTGAAATTTTTTAGTACAAAAATTGAATGCAGATCTAAAATTAACAAATTTTAGAATCACAGTACCTCTGATGAAATGTGTTTGTAAGATAAGACCCTCAAATGTGAATGGTACATGATTGTTCAGTGGTAAGAAAGAGGAGTGCTGGATTTATTCTTAATGAATAAATAGGACATCATCAAATTCAAAATAGTATTCACAAAATGCCAAACATTTTCTTTAAATAGAATCTCATGTTTCAAATGTTAAAGACTGTTTCATACAGAAATATAAGTCTTCAATCGTTACTTCTCTCTAACATTTCACTGGAAAGCTGGTAAAGAGTCAAGTAGAATTGTGTAATATGAAGACCCCAGTAATTTGGGTCCTTTGTCACCTAAGAGACTAGACAGATATCATATTTATCTGGACTAATACCTAATACAGATATAGATATAACTGAGACTTATTGACCAACAAAAAAGAAAAGCTTAATTGAACTTCTTTATCAATTTAAAAAAAAAAAAAGAAAAAAAAAGGCATCTCCCTTGATGGAACATGCAAATAACATAACGGTTATCAACACAGAAAGTGTTATCAAAGAAGCAAGTTAAAGTTCATTCTGCTGTATTTACTTTGCCCTAATGTCAGTGGCAGACTGGGTTTAAATATATTAGTTACCAAAAACAAAGGGGATCCAATCATAACTATAATGCTATCATTTACATCTCATAATGAATAAATAAAATTAAAAAATACGTGGGGGAAAAAAACGGTATATTCAAAATTGTTGGGGAAAAAGAGGTGTATTTCTTAGTAATTACAGTTTACATGTACTACACATATTACTGGGAGAAGATATAAAATGTAAATATAGAATACTAGCAGTATAGCCCAGCATTGCTCGGGTGTAATGAAAGCTTTAAAACTAATCCATGGTCCTGGAGCTCAGACTCAGCCTAAAGAATATTTGTGTGAAGTTTGGTGAGAATCGGATAAAAATTGTGAATTTGTATAAAGGACATACAGACAGATAAACAGACACACACACAAACATCTTGCCATATATATATATATATATGTATTATCAATTTTCTGCACAATTGTAAGAACTGCAACCTTGAAACTTCTGAATATCATTTCTTATGTCTTTGTCTATAAGTATATAAAATTTGATTAAAATCAGACCACTCCTTCTATGACCCGATTTTTTCGATTATCAATTTTCAATATTTGTTGGGGCTACCTTGACACAAAACCTAGCTAAGAACACTTGCTGACGTTTATAGTACAACTGTGTAAATTTTCAAGAAAATCGGTTCAGTCGTTTTGGAGTCTATAGGTAATGGACACACAAAGTTCCATTTATAAATAAGTTTAGATTATAATTGAATTAAGTTTTTTTTTAATTTTCAGTAATTGATTAATATTTTTAAATAGTTTACTGCACAATTTACTCACTAACAAATATTTCAAATGTACAATAGAGCATTGCTTGCAGTCCACTATATTAAGAGCAATCATTTGTGTTCACAAGATGATTGTGAAAATCAGCCAATAATTTCTTCTGCATCCAATTCATCTATTAGGTTGTAACAAAAATAATGGCTGCTCTAAGTGTTGTATTTTGAAAAGCCATTTAACATAGTATTCACAGTACATATTAGATGAATTTTGGTATACATGATAATTAATGCATGCTTTTAAACAATTTTAACTTATTTCAGACAGAAATATTCTTGAAGCGTAGAAGCCCTTAATTATGAATCTGACAAAACATGATCTTTGTTTATTTTTCTTGCCTGAGTTCAAACTTGGACACAGTGCCTCCCAAACTTCTGCCAATATCAACAGAGCATGGGGAGATGGGTCCACAAGTAGTCAGGAAGTACAAAGGTGGTTCTAAAAATTCCTTACTGCCTTGAAGCTGAAGAAGGTAGAGGACAGTCATGCAGTCTTGACAACAAACAATTGCAAGCAGTTGTTGAGCAAAACCTACTTTAAAATGTCAGAAATATGTTTCAGACGCTTAGTGTCAGCACTGCAATAGTTTCACATCATTTTTGGAGTATTGGCAAGTGAAAAAGCTTGATAAATGGGTTCCTCATGACTTCAATGAAAAGAAAAAACTTAGAGCATTAAGCACACTTCAAAACATCTTTCTGCATAAAACAAATGATCTCTTTCTTGATCAAATAGTCACTTGCAATGAAAAGTGGATCCTTTATGATAACCGTAAATAATCAGTGACTTAAACATTTCCCAAAGCCAAAATTGCATCAGTAAAAGATTATGGTGACAGTCTGGTGGTTTGCAATTGTTATCATCCACTACAGCTTTCTAAAAGCCAATCAAAGCATTAATACTGAAATGCATGCACGCTTACAAAAAATGAAACCTGCATTGGTGCATCAACATGATTTAATTCTGCTCCATGATAATGTGCAGACATGTAAGAATGATAATGCAAAACTCACAGACTTTGGATACAAGAGTTTACCATATCCTCCATATTCTCCTGATCCACTGATTATCATTTTTTAAAGTACATTTTTAAATGGCAACACTTGTGGAAACAGCTTTCAAAGATTTTGTTGCATCACAGACAATAACATTTTATCAACAAGGAATAAACAATCTCATCCATTGATGGCAGGGGTGCATAGATGCTCAAGGCTTGTATTTTGACAAATTTCAACTTTTCTACTGTATATTTTTCAAGAATTGTTGGGATACCTTCCCTGTTTACACTAATGTGGACTCTTCCTAAGACTATATATAGTAGTAGTCATTAGTGGACTACAGTGTTAGTGTATCCCAGTGATCTAGTCCTAAGGGTAACATTGGCAAGTCTCACGTCTCGTATTATCTAGTATTCTCTCGTATTTGACTAATCGTATTGTACAATGTTCTACTAACTTCTCTGTATATATTTCTCTTCAATATATTGTTTTCTACTGTATTACTCTGCGTTGTGTATTTATTGGATCTAACCCCAGATCTACAACAGTGGCGACAAAGATTGCGAACAATCACGTAGAGGAAAAAATATGTTCTCAAGTCAGTCACCACCACAATAGTGGTGACGTGGTTCTGAACAGGTAAAAAAAAAAAAAAGAACTTACAAGAAAAACAGCAGTCACGAGAAAAGATTCAAATAGAACTATACATATGGTCGACCACAAACAGTGATGAGAAATTACCAATCACTGCAGTGGTGAAAAAAAAAAAGAAAAAAAAAAAGAATCCTACTACGACTGTAACACAGAGGAAAAATACGATAAAACTAATACCCAGAGGAAAACCATAAAAATTTTTTCCTCCTCTGGTAAAATGGCAGATTTCAAAGCAACGATAGTAGAACTGGTGAAACTACAGATGAGCCAACAGGAAAGCAACGAGAAAATACAGTTTGAATTAAAAAAAACCTTAATGGCGCAACCACAACTTAATTAGAAGAAACAACTCCAAATACAAGAGAAACAGCAAAAAATGCAGTTCAGATTTTTACCAAGAACAAATTTAATGGAATTGCAACAGAAAGTTGATGAGAGAAACAATGAACAACAACAAATGGCACAAGAATTAATTTGACAAGCTATATTGGCTAAGGGTCAAAATGAAGAAAATGAAAACACATTCACACAAAACACAATTTGGAACTCAATTGAATACTTTAATTACAACCCGGATGAGGAAAAAGCCTTTGCTCTATATTATAGACGGTACCAGAACTTTTATGAAGTCGATTGTAGCAGCTGGTCGAATGAGAAGAAAGTATGTTTACACCTTTGCAAACTGGGAACACACGAACACAACAAATTCGTGGATTACATACTGCCAAAGAAAATGCATGAGTTAAAATTTGCTGAAGCTATAAAACTATTAACAGAATTGTTTAGCCCAAAGACATCTCTATTCCATAAGAGATGGAAATGTTTAAATTTACGAAAAAAGATGACGAGGACTATACCACTTTCACATCAGTGGTGAATAAACAATGCAACGAATTTAGACTAGCAGAACTCACGGCAGATAATTTCAAATGCTTAGTCTTTGTACAAGGTTTGATTGCAATTAAAGATGCAGAAATGAGAAGGAGAATTCTAAGAAAATTAGAAAACGAGCAAAATCTAACTCTACAAAAATTAGCTGAATATTGCCAGCAGTGCATAAGCATAAAAAATGATTCGAGGAACATTGAAGAAGATGGAGTAGCTAACATAAAAAAATACAGAGGAAAACATGTTTCTCCTCCCCTCCTAAAATGACAAAATCAAGGAAAAATTGGCATTCGCCTACTAGATCATTTGGAAGATCAGAGAAGAAACCACCTCCAAGCCCTTGTTATAGATGTGGTGAATACCACTGGAATCAGGATTGCTCTTTTAAATTCAAAACATGTTGAAACTGTCACAAAAAGGGACATAAAGCATGCAGAAGCAGTAGAGTGAAAGTAACAAGGACCGAGGAAGACAAAGGTACTAACATTCAAAAGTACTTACAAGTCAAAATGTTAAACAAAAGTGTAAACATGCAGTTAGACTCCAGATCTGACATTTGAATAATTAGCTTCCAAACATGGAGACATCTGAATAAACCTACTCTATTAAAAACAAAAAATATGGTGAGATCAGTCATGGGAAATAAAATTAATTTTGAAGGAGAAGTAATTTTGAACGTGACATTCAATGGAGTTACGAAAAAATTAAAAGTGTACATATTAAAAAATACCAACAACTTGTTTGGGGCTGACTGGATGCAAAGATTTAATCTTTGGGACTTACCAATCAGCTCGTATTGTAAAAAAAAATTGAAAGTCTAACTACAGAAACCAAAAACAAAGTCAGAATTAAAAAAGAACTTTCCTGAAGTATTCTCGGACGGGTTAGGCAGATGCAAAAAAAATGTTCCTTTCGCTGCACTAGAAAAAAATAAACAGCGACCTGGACAGATTAACCAGCTCGGGAGTCATACCCAAGGTGGAATACAACCATTGGGCAGCACCTGCTGTTTACGTTAAAAAAAAGTTTGGGGAAATACACGTAAACGCGGATTTCTTGACAGGTTTGAATGAGGCAGTAAAGGATTACCATTACCCACTTCCAAGTCCGGAAGAAGTATTTACAAAATTAAACGGGGGCAGATATTTCTCCAAAATAGACCTGAGTAAGGCATATCTACAGATTCTTGTAGATGAAGAAAGCTCGAAGCACTTATGCATCAATATGCATAGAGATCTATACAAATATGAAAGATTAGCGTTTGGCGTAAAAGTAGCCCCCACTATTTTTCAGCAAGTCATGGATACGATGTTGGCAGAATTCGATTTCGCTATAGCTTATCTTGATGACATTTTAATAAAAATGAAATGATTGAGCAGCACACAAAACATAAAAAAGGTTTTGAACAAATTCGGTATTACGGGTTTAAGGTCAGAGAGGAAAAGTGCGATTTCTTCTTGGAAGAGATTAAATACTTGGGCCACATAATAAACAAAGATGGCAAAAGGCTTGATCCAACTAGATCTTTGGTGATCAAAAATATGCTGGCACCAAATAATATTGCATCGCTACAGAATTTTCTGGGACTAGTCAGCTACTACCAAGGTTTCATACCGAATTTACACAATCTTTGAGCACCCCTTAATGAACTAAGAAAGGATAAGGCCTATAGTCAAACAAATGCCAACAGGCATTTGAAAGCATAAAAAAAATATTGACGTCTGACTTATTTCTGACACATTATGATCCAAAATTGAAGATACTGATAGCTAGCAACGTGCGTTTGCACGGGATTGGAGTGTGCATATTACATAAGATGGAAGACAGAACTATAAAGCCGATTGCCCACGCTAGGAGATCACTGTTTCTATCTGAGAGAAGCTACTCTCAGATAGAGAAAGAAGCCTTAGGCATCATATTTGCAGTAACTAAACTCCATAGGTATATCCACAAAAGATACTTCACCCTTCAGACAGACCACAAACCATTACTTACAATATATGGTTTAAAAAAAAAAAAAAAAAAGAAAAAGAAAAAAGGTCTACACACGTATACAGCAAACCGACTGTTGAGGTAGAGTACTATTTTATTGAATTATAATTTTAAATTGCAATATTCACCTTCTAGCAAAATTGGTCATGTGGATGGTCTATCGAGACTGATTCCTCAACAGATAGAACCACTTGAAGACTCCGTTATTGCTGCACTAAGACGGAGAATTAGAAAATACACTGTGTAACACAATTAGGGAGCTGCTCATATCATTGAAAGAAATCAAATACGAAGCTACAAAGGATGAATTCATAAAAGAGACGAAAGTGAAAATCGCTGAAAAAGACCAAAATATTGCAGAAAGCTTCTCCATATGCAATAACATACTACTGTACAGTGATAGGGTAGTCGTGCCAAAAACTTTACAGAAAAGGATATTAAAATATTTCCATACAGGACATCCTGGTAGGAACCGAATGAAGAGCTTAATGAGGAGTTACGTTTATTGGCCAAAAATGGACATGGATATTGTGAACATGGTGGATAAATGCAAGGGCTGTGCTCTAGCAGCTAAATCACCGCCAATAACACACAAACCCTGGCTGAAAATGGATTGACCCTGGTCAAGGATTCATATTGACTACGCTGGTCCTATTGATGGACTATACTATTTGGTAGTTGTGGATAGTTATTCGAAGTAGCCTGAAGTGTTTCAATGCAAGAGACCAACACAATAAACCATTTACATGAGCTATTCACTCATTTCGGCGTTGTCAACTGTCTAGTGAGCGACAATGGGACTCAATTCACCTCGGAAGAATTTAAAGAATTCTGCCTGACATTTCAGGTTGAACATATTAAAACCCCTCAATATCATCCAAGGTCGAATGGCCTGGCAGAGCGCTTTGCAGACGCCCTAAAGAAAGCGTCGGGTATGCGAATGAAAAAAGCTCTCCAACAATTTTTACAGGTGTAGAGAATAACACCAAATAAATCAGCACCATCGACACTGTCACCCACCGAATTGATGTTTGCACAAAAAGTGAGGTCGGTGTTCGACAAATTAATTCCAAGTCAAAAAGAACACATACTTGCAATCATCACACCAAAGCAAACTTTTAGCCAAAATGAAAATGTTTATTTAAAAAATTACAAAAATAACATGTCATTCTGGGAACCAGGCATCATCAAAAGACAGATTGGAAATATGATCTATATGATTGATGGACCTAGGTTTGCCCACAAGCAGCATATAAATCAAATAAGAAAAAGGCTAATGGAAGACGAAACCAACATGTCTAACGCCTCTTCCTCCTGAGGCATTAGACACATTTGATATGCAAATGCCCCAGATGTAACCTCAACAGAGGAGGTCTAAAAGAAAAAGCAAATCAATGGAGCCATTGGCTATTGATCCAAAAAAGGAAGAAATATTAAAAGGACATTCCAAGTAAAAAAAAAAAAAAAAAAAGTTGGGAGGTAGGTGTTGGGTATCTTCTCTGTTTACACTAATGTGGACTCTTCCTAAGACTATATATAATAGTAGTCATTAGTGGACTACAGTGTTAGTGTATCCCAGTGATCTAGTCCTGAGGGTAACATTGCCAAGTCTCACATCTCGTATTCTCTCGTATTCGACTAACCATATTGTACGACACTCAACTAACTTCACTGTATATATTTCTCTTCAATATGTTGCATTTTCTACCATATCACTCTGCGTTGTGTATTTATTGGATCTAACCCCAGATCCACAACAAGAATAAAATTGTTTCTGAAATCAGCCACTATTTTTGTAACAACCTAATTACTTTTCAATGAGTAGCAACATGATTCCACACTTATCAGAAAGTAAATTTCTTAAATCCCCCTTTTTTGTTTACTAAAACAGTTTATTTCTTTACTGCATTTTTTATTTGACATAGGGGCTCACTTCATCAGGTGCCCCACTTGCTATATGGCAAACTGACATCGAGGCCATTATCCTTCTCCCACCATCTATGTAGACTGGACTTTCTAACCTTGAGTGGCAGTCAGTCCTGGATGAGGAACGAATTCAAAACCATAGTGAAGACAATGAGAAACCACTTTTTTCTTCTTCTTTTTACTGTTGTTCACAAAGTTCAAATCCACTCAAGGTAGAATGAGATTATTGTCTGTACATGAAGGTCGACCCTAAATTTGAAGAGGTTAAGATTGTAGGGACCAGATAGGAAATGTCCAAATGGAACTTCCTTTTTAACCCTGTATACATATATAGTATGGTGTGTCTTAGCTGTAAAGGTCTGAATTGACAAAACTAAAGAATGTAGCTCTTCAGAACATTTTCTCTGTAAATACTAACAGAGTAGAAAGGAGATGCTTTTCAACACAATCAAGGCTGAAAGGTGATGATTGAGTTGCTCCAGCCCATACACAGATCAGCAATACTTCACCTTTGGTCTGATCTGAATTCTATAAAGATAAAACATGGTAGAAGGAGACGGTGCTCTCTGGAGCAACACAAGAGATTGAGTACTTTTGTAGCATCGTTAAAGGTGGATTATTATCTTTTCCAAGAAATCATGAGAGTTCACAGATTCTAAAAAAGAAACTGTGGAGAGATATAATTATCTACACTCTAAAGGAACATGGCATTTAAAAAAGAAAAAAAAACAAACTTGATTTTAGCCATTTTAAGAATTTCTTGATACTAATTTATTTACAAAAATAAGATTAGGCGGAGAAAAAATGAAAAACAAAACAAAACTGCTCAACATCTATTTCTGAAATTGCTCATTCAAATCATCATTTAATTATCATCACTTCATATGCACATTTAAAAACAATCATTTGTGTTGTTTTTCTGCACTTTTTTTAAGGGCAAAGACATTGACTTACTTAGCACATGTCAGGATTACATTGTTTTGTAACAGTAGATGATCAATAATAGTTTTTGTGTTAGATTGAAAGAGTTATGCAAGTAAATAGAGAGAAAATACACTTAATTGCAGATTATTGTTTTCATTATTTTGTGTCATGTGGACAGAATAACACAAAGATTCATAAATAAGTCTACTGAAATTAACAGGTTAGATTATCTAAAATAATTCTCATCATAAATTATGTATGATATTTTTTTTATAAACATTTCCCCCAAGGAAGGCAGTACTGCTACTGGTGTGCAGGGGATTACATAAGAGAAGAATGGTGAGAAAGAGGAACAAGTTACGGAAGTTGTCAGAGAATGGATACGAGAAGGATGAGAACACTGATGTGAAGAAAGCTGCATGAGAATAGAGTGGAAAGGGAGAAGAATATTATACAAAGTTTGTCAGGGAAAGGATGCAAGTCAAAGAGATAGGAGATGGAAACTGACCTTGCATTTAAATTCTGGGAGATTGTAGCTGAAGCAAGTATATGGAAGGGAATTCCACGGGTGGGAAGTGCGAGAAAAGAAGCTGATAGAGTAGAAATTGCATTCACATATGTTTGGCTTTTATGTAAATGGATGGGACCTAGTTGCTAGTCTTTTAGTTTGGGCAAATTCATCCAGAGGAGGCACCAGGGAGCTAAGCTCATTGAAGCAGAAGCTGTGAAAGTATTTATAGAAGAGACAGAGGGAAGCCACATTATGTCAGTGTGAAAGTGACTGGAGTTGAGCTACCAGGCTGGGGTCAATTACACTGCAGATTCTCTGTTGGATTTTGTTAAGAAGCCCAAGATGAATAGCAGGGGCACCTAACCTGATGTGAGAGCAGTATTCAATGCATGGGCAGATGGTAAATTTATACATGTGTGAGATGAATTTAGACGAGAAAAACTTCCTGTACCTACATTTAGCTTTTATTTCAATGTAGTCATTCCACTTGAGGCTGGCTGATAGAGTTAGAACGAGGAGGCATAGTGTTTTGCTTTCAGAGAGATTAGCCTGATCCATGCTGCTGGGATGTGAGGAGTGATTCTTATCCGAGTCCACAATATGTCCTTTTATGGATGTCCTTTTCAAGATCATCAGCAAGGTAAACTTTGTCACCTTGGGAAGATTTCTTAATGAGGCAGGAGTAAATGGTAGTATCATGAGTACAGATGCCTACTTGGGATCTGATTCCATCAGGGAGATCGTTGATGAAAATCAAAAATGGTGTAGCACCAAGGATAGAGCCTTGAGGAACACCCACGTTCATATGATTACGTCAGTATCTAGAAGCATACCAATTCAATACTACTTTCATTACGCAATTTGAAAGGAATGACTGGATTAGATCAAACAAGCATCCAGTTATACCATAGCCCTGAAGCTTGTGCAGAAAGCCAGCAGGCAAGACACTGTTAAATGCTTTGGCGATATCTAGGGCAACAGCTCTAGCTTTGCCATTTTTATCAAGAGCCTGGTATATATACTGTGATGGTCATTTGCATATCAGCAGTAGACCTGGTGAAGCAGAAACCACACTGTTTATCGCAGAGGCCATGGACTGAGAATTGTACCACTTCAGCATTGATAATAGCCTTGAACACTTTGCCAAAAATCAGTAGGAGGTTGATATTATGATAGAGAGATCTGAGGGTTCTCCAGAGTTCTTCAATACAGGACACCACAGAGGAGGTCTTCCAGCAGGCAAGAAAGCATGAAACAGAAAGGCAGTAGTTGTAGAGCTTAGAGAGAACAAATAAGAGTTTAGGGACACATTTCTTCAGGACAATGATGAGTATTCTGCCAACTTTGCTGTTAGAGAGCAGCAAGGTGGGAAGATGAACATCATTTAGTTGAGCCTCAGTTCTAGATGGGAAATCAGGTGTGGATACCCCAGACAAAACATATGTTGAGTTCCTGGCAAGGATGAAAGCATTGATGTCAGCTTTAACCCAAGAGAAGACCTCAGATGCAAAGTCTTCAATGAGAAGACTAAAAACTTTGTTCCAAGGGATGTTACACAGGAAATCGTGGAATGACTCCTAATCAGCTCTTTGGTAGCAGTAAGATATTCTGCTGGTTGGAGGTTCCTTGGAGGTGGGGGGTGGAAGGAGATATAAATGGAAACTACAGTATGATCAGAGTTGCCAAGAGCTGCATGGCATGGCAAAAGTCAGGGATAGAAGTGAAACAGATCTAGCTGTGAGTCAGTTCCATTAGGGTTATTAGAGAAAAAATGTAGAGAACTCCACCACTTGTGTAAGGGATTGAGTGATTGAAAAGTTCATGGTAAAAGATCTTTGACGGAGTTTTTCAACCACTTAGTGTAGTGGGCATTAAGGTCTCCAAACATGAATTTATGAGCAAATGGATGAGAGGAAATGGCCTTATCTATATTGTTCGAGATGCTGTCAAGTATGGAACCACCAGGGGATGAAGTGGAGCAGTAGAGAAAGAAAAGATAGCTAACCGAGCTTAGTAGGAAGAGATGGAGACACATGTAGGAATGGTCAGAAGATTCAAGAGAAATCACCCTAGCTAGAAGGAGATGGTCTCTGACATAAATGCCAATTCCATGCATATGGACATTGAAGTCCTTTGTAAAGAGGGGAAGGTAGCCAGGGATATAGAAATCAGAGGAAGGAATAGAAGAGTTAAGGTTAGTTTCATAGAGAGCTAAGATGTTAGCTGAGTTTAACTGGAGGAAGGATTCAGTGCTGCAAAAGTTGGTATGAATACCACAAAACTATTGGAAGAATATTCTTTTTCAACCAATGTATGTAAAAGCAATTTCGTTAAATATAGCTGTCTTAAAACAAAAAAAAAAAACTAATTATCTTAATTGCAAAGGATGTATTGCAAATTGTAGCTTAGCATCCTTTTTGGATGAACAAAATGTAATCTATATTAAAAAAGAAGAGTATTCTGTTTGTCACACACTGTCCACATGTGTCTTTAGATGAGTGTATGTAGTCTTATATATGTAGTATGTGTCATGGTGTGAGTGATCTATATGTACTTGAACCATTTACTATACACACACAATTTGATTGAGATTAATATAAGACATTAGAATAATACATTCTCCAGGCTGAACAATAAAATCAAAGCTGGAGACAAAAAAAAAAGAAAAAAAAGGCATTCTCACCCCTGTTGGAATTCCTGGGTGACCATATCTGGGGTTTTAGCTGTACTAACCACACATGGCCAATTACAGGGAGGTGAGGTTATTTAAACTATATTTGGGATGGATGGCCATTGATTGACGATTCCATCCACCATTTAATAACTTTTTTTTAAGCTACTGGGGTTCCACATGCCCTCCTCACTAGACCAGAGTCTAGTGGTGAAGCTAACTTAGTTGTTGACCACTCAGATTTTGAATTCAGAGTTATTCTTCTCCAAGAGTGTTTACCACACAAGGTTATAGGATCTAATCTGTCGTGCTCTTTACTCATAGCTTGGGAAAGAGAAGAGATGGATTCATACCTTTTCCAAGAGTATTTGCACATACGTGAATATAACAAACTTGGCTGGAATTACTGAACTTTTTGGAAATTATTTGGTAATAAATAGATTATTTTAATTCTAGAGAAATATTTTAGGTCAGTTATTAAATTAAAATATATATATAAACTATCGCCTGGTTCACACTCCACCCTTGTCTATTGAACAGGTGAAGAGGCTCATCTCTTGTTCCCTGTTTAGGATGTGGTTTCTGACTTTTTCTTTTCCAATCTTTTCACTCTTATGTTCTGGATAACAGGAAAAAGAGTATAAGCTGAAATGTACAGTCCTTTGCAATCATTTTTATGAATTCTTTTGCATTGAAACTTAATATATAAGATGCGATGGATAAATTGTCAGTATTATATATTTTTAATTTTGTGCATATATGTTGTTTTACATTTTGTCACCTGCACAGTATAGTGGGGTCAGTGAGAAAAAGAGCACCGTGACAATTCATTCTGCCAGAAATTTGGAAATAGCATACTGAACTGCTTGGTATTTTGCACCAGAAGCTCCAATACAAACATTGTAAAGTGTTTGGGTATCAATCTGAGAACAGTGCAGATGATTTAAAAAGACTTGAATGAGCCTAATGGTAATTACAAAGGTGTTTAAAATAATCACTAGGGATGGCAATATTATGCCTTTATTTGGCTTTCCACAGGGCCTCAGACTCAACATGGAGACCTACATCAAGTGCTTTGAGGAAGTAGTGCTGTTCTGGGTCAAGAGGGTGGCTGCTGAAAGAACCTATGTCTGGCAACAGGACTCTGCTCGATGTCACACAAGCAGGAGAACCCAGTCATAGCTGTCAGACAATTTTTGCAACCACATCACCTCTTACATTTGTCCACTTAACTCCCCAGACTGCAACCTCCTTAATTATTTTGTGAGAGACACAGTTGAGCAAGAGATCAACAAAACTTTTTGTAATACCAAAGATGAACTGAAGGCAAGGATTACTGTGATGCTGTGTAGCCTGAAGAACATTCGTGGCCCATTGTCCCATGTGTCAAGATCAATCCTGGTCTGAGAGCAAGTCATCAGCTCACACTTGTCAGTCGGTAATGGCGCTGACACAGCAGCTGGTCCTTGAGGTTGACCTCTTCAACAGTAATTTTTCTTACCCACATTGTGATTTTGATCTTAAGAGAGTTAAGCCAAAGTATCACTGGGTATCTCCGTCAAGTTAAACCAAGTTGGATACACTCATACAATTGTGGAAATAAAAACAGCACCAATTATAGAAATAAAATGAATGATGCCTGCATAAAGTGTAGGTAGTATTTTTAGGTACCTCCACTCATTTTTTCTATACCTAAATTTAAATTTAAATTTTAAAAATAAATAAGTTATCTTCAAGCTTTAAAATTAGCTTTAATTGAAAGCCAACGGATTAAACTTACTAATTTCAGTAAGCAAAATACACTGGTGTATTTTAAACCGAAATTATATTGATCGGAATCAAAAATTTAAAAAAATATTTTTAAAAAGTTTAAAAATTTCAAAATTTCTGCCATTTTTCATTGATTGTAAACAGAAGCCAATTCTCGGTTTTAAAAAATCTTACAAAAATAAAATACACCTCACTGACACATTATTTTCTTCAAATTACCAATTTAAACTTACTTTAGGCTGACTTGAAACAAGAATTACTTGCTTACTGTTTGGAAATGTTTCACAAAGCATTCCTCAATTACGGTAGCCTTGTTATCTTCAGCTGTCAACACCTATCAGGAGGCCATGATGAATGATTTATAGCAGCTGGCCAAAAGTATGGAAGACGAATTTGGTATAAAAAGGTTTATATATGGATTTTTTTTTCATGTAAGGGATGACAACCCTTGAATCACGTGACCTTTTACGGCCACTTGTACAAACAAAAAACAGGAAATCAACATGCAGAAAATTAACAGGTTTTAATTAATTTACAAAAAAGAAGCACCCCCTTTTAGAGTAACTGTTTAAATTTTTTGATTAATAAATATATTTGTCACAACTTAATTAAAAAAAATCTGAGAGACCTATGAGGAGAAAATTTTAAAAGACTTATGAAACTTTTTAGAAATTAATTAATAAAAATTAAAATAAAATAAAAGTAAAAACAATTCTTGTAAAAATTCATTACTAATGGAAAAATTTTTTTCTATTCAGACAATGATACAATTTTAATTTATGTTTATAAAAGCAATTAAAAGTTTATCCGAATAAAAAATGGCATAGTTTTATTGCATTTTTGTTTTCCTAATTTGGAGCAGATTTTCTAAAAAGTGGTAGGTTTTGAAGAAAAAAAGACAGTTGATTTGCATTCCTAAATGACTCCTGAATTTAATTAAAACTATCTATATGTTGAGACCTAGTCGCATTTTTCGACATTTCTGGAAATTAAATGGGGGGAGTAACATATTAAAAAAAAATGTTTTTACTAATATTTTCTGAAAATATTTATTTCAATACCTATTTCAGTCAATTATGAATAAGTCCTGAAATTTTCATCAAAATCAGACGATTATTTGATTTTTGCAAGAATTTCCAAATTAAGGTGTCTTTCAGAGTCAAAAAATGTCTTCACGTAATATTACGTTTTGACGTAAATAAACTCTAGCATCAATTTATCCCACTCACTGACAAGAGAAAAAAAAAAAGATTTTCTACCACTAAATGAGCCTTTTAGAACCTGTTAGAACAATTTAAAAAATTGGTAAAAATAATTAAAAAATACTTTAATCTATCCTCTTTATGATAGCATAAACATTTTGCCAAGAAAACTGTTTTTATTTAGTTTGAGGCCTTTTCCTTCAGACTATGCTGCTTTTTCCAGCAAAAAAGTGGAGATACCTAGACTATTTATATACAAAAATATAAGAGAAAAATAATTACAGTTTCTCTTTTCCCAAACTCTGTTTCTATTGGTGACAGAATGAAAGTTTCGACCAGTTTCTCTAACTTCCAATCATGGAAGATTTTCTCCCTCCACTTTGGGTGGAGGTATTACATGTCAGCTTCTCTCAGAGAAATTTTAAATAGTCATTTGCCATAATTAATAATTGTTCTTTTCCTTCCCTCAACAAATCAACTTAACTTTTGCTTTTACAGTCTTTCTCTTCATTTTGTTTATACTTTGCAATAAGGCGAGCCTGACATTTTGACCACTTAATCATGCTGGTTTATTTTGGTTGTATTCTGCCAAGAACAAAGAAAATAAAATTTTCTCTTCAATTATTTTTGGCCTCTGCGTTTCGTGGGTTTATTACACTGATTTCAACATGGTGGTTGACATTTGACTTCTAATTATATCGGCCATATTTTGCCAAAGGTTTAGGAAAATAAAAAAAAATAAAAAAATTTTCTTCAATTGTTCTCCCCGCCATGAATAGCGGTCCTGTTGTACATATTTCAACATGGTCGATTGACATGTAACCTCTGTGAATGTCAATCCTTTACAAATTTTGGCTGGGAAAATATGAATCTAAAAAATACAAATTTCACTTCCCTAATCGTTTTTCATCTAAGCCTTGTTTAATAATGTCTCCTTTCTTTTAACAAGGTGAGTTTGATACTTTGACCTCTCGGCTGTCTTGCTGGACAACAATAATCATATGGTATAATGACATCTCATTTCTTTTTTAGCCAATTTGCAATCTTGGGAAAATGAACCCCACCCCAAAAAAACATTGCTTTCTTTTTAAAGCTTTCTTGTCGGAATAAAATAAATAATTTTTAGTTAAATCTTTTTCATCTGTAATAATTAAAAAAATAGTGTGACGCTACACTCCATCAGTCACTGATGGCATCGACACAGCAGCTGGTCCTGGGATTAACCTTTTCAACAGTGATCTCCCTTGCCCACATTGTGAAATTGATCGATAAAGTCACGTTGAATTCTTGCTAGTAAACCAAGGTGGATGTGCGCACACAATTAGGAAAATGAAAACGGCACCAAAAATAAAATGAATGAAGCCTGAATAAGTTGTAGAAAGTTTTTAAGAGAAAAAAAAAACAATCACCAATTGTCATCTTCCCAAACCCTGTTCCTATTAATCTGGTGATGGAATAAAATTTCTCTAAGTAGTACTTTGCATAGTGTTTTATTATTAATTCAAGTTTTTGGTTGGCAATATCACTTCACCTCCGGTTGGAGTTTTAAGTTTGTGGTGACTCAAACTGTCTCACTTCATGGAAAGTGCTGAAGAGCTGTCTTTGAGTATGGTGAGTGGCTGGCAGCAGTGGTAATTTGAATTGACTACATTTCCATGTGGTGCTGGAACTGGAACTCTATTCAACTCTGTTTGGTTTGGCAATTTCAACACTGTCTGCAAAATCACTTCTTGTATGCCATTAATTTTGGTCGGTCGGCAGCAGGCTTCCCTATGGTTGGCACCCAACGGCATGGCAATTATCTCTGTTTCATTACATCTTCAGCCAGGAACTATGGGAGGCAGCGGTCCCTGCAGTTGGCACCCAACGGTGTGGCACCTATCTGTCATTACATCTCTGGGCAGGAAGCCGACTGGAACTGACTTTGGTTCCCCGGGGGTCTGTATTCATGCTTGTCCATTTTTACTGGTGTGGGTACAATGGGTACTGGGTGTGTTTATGCAAATCCTATCCTCAATCGTTTTCTGTCTCATGCATCCAATGAAATCACTCTCTCTCCTACCTTTGGACAGAGTTATTACATGACGTCAATTTATTTTTCATCTTCTCTTAGCCAATTACGGGTTTTTCTTGTCTGCCTGGGTGGAACTACTATATGACATCAATTTTTCTTTTCAGCAAATGCTGGATTGTCTTTTATTGTCCACTGGGCGGGACTATTACATGATATTGACTTTTTTTTTTTCCAGGGAATTTCCAATCTAGTCATTCTCATAATTATTTGTCCTTTTCTTGCCATCAACAAATCAACTTAACCTTTGCACGTGACTGAATTCCCAATCCGAGAATTTATAAATACAGAATTTCTCTTTTTTCACTTTGTCTATAGTTTGCAATACGTCGAGCCTAACCTTTTTGATCTATCTTCCACAGGTGTGTTTTGATTTGTATTTTGCTGGAATAAGTTAAAGTAGACATTTTCATATTATTATTTTATGATCCACAGTTAGCATCTGGGGTAGATTCATTCAACACTGTCCATTGACATCTTTTACTCTCATTCATGACAGCTAGCATATACCAAAATTTTAGCTGGGAATTATAGTTAAAAAAAAAAAAATCCATAATCACTTTCCATAGCTGGGAATTGATTAATAATGTCTCTTTTTTAACAAAGTGAATTTTGACACCTGACCTCTCCAGCTGTGTCATCAAGAATTAAGAAAAACAAAAGCCTTTCCCAGTTATGTATTGCTTGTACATAATATATTCCTGTCAACCACTTTTGTTCTAAATGAACAATTACACTTATTCATATTTATTTTTAGCACATTTGCAATCTTTTCTCAACTAAAAACAATATTGCCTTTTTTCCCCTCTGTTCATATTGGAACAGAATAATTTTTTCCTAGTTGATTCTTTTCTATCTGTAATAATAATAATAATAAAACTAATATAATTCTTCTGTCCACACCATGTTAAATATTGTTATAATAATCCATTAACTCTTTTGTCCAAAGACATGTTAAATATTGTTATATCATGGCAACATTCACCAGCTTAAATAAAGAGACTGTCCAGAGGAGTTACAGTAAATTCTGAAGTAATGTGGAGGTTGTGGTTGAAGCCAATGGAGATTTTATTGAATAAATTTACTATTTAGTGTTTCAACATATTTTTGTGTAATTTCGGTAAATATATCTGTTAAAATGAGATATTCAGTACTGTATAATTTACACGACAATTTATCCATCGCATCATGTTTTTCTAATAAATGTACTATTCTTAATGGATAAACAAATTAGATTTAAAATTTTACTTTGACTATTACCTGTCATTTTACTGACAGCAATGATAAAAGGTGGACATTAGTGTTACAGATTTTGAACAAAAGACATGTCTGTTGTTGCTATCAACAAAAGTAAATAAATCATAAAATTATCAATATAATCATAAATCAAATATATGGGTTGACAAACTGAATTTAAGTTCAAAATTTACAAAGACATTTTCCACAACATTTTTTCCTTTTTGTTATTATGCAGTTTACTTATCAAGATACCGAGTGATAAATAAGGAAATAGTAATCAAGCTTTAAAATCTAGGATATTGTTTTTTGTTTTACTTGGATAAAATTTAAAATGTAATTTGTTTTTATGCAATTTAATAAATGGTTCATGATTTAATTCAAAATTTCAGTCTTTCAGATTAGAACTCATGCTAGAAAATGAGATTCTACATTATGCCAAATTATATGTAATGATGATCTTAATACTCTTACTATTTTTATGTATAATTTTGATGCTTTTGATTCAAATATAGGGTACAGCAGAAATATCTTCCACATAACGGCTTATGCGCTGAGGAACTTCTTTTCCTGGTGCTCCGATCATATGAATTTACTTGTGCTACTAGACTGGCATCAAGTAGCTAACCCTTTACCATCAAAATAGTCAAATATACTCATCTACTAACCACTGGCCTCTAGCTCTCTCCTCTCCCCTGTATAACCTTCCCTTTCTCTCCACCTATGTATCTGTCATCGCACCTGCTTTCTCAGTTTTCTATTGTTCCTTTCTAACTAGCTTGTACTCCTCGCTCTTTTCTAATTAATCTTTATACATTTATGTAATCCCCTGCACATCAGTGGCGTTTCCGCCTTGCTCGGGGTGAAATGATTAAAAAAAAAAAAAAAAAAAACATATATATATAACTGCCACTTCTACTCCAGTTTCTTTTCTCATACTTCCCCCCTGTGGAATTCTCTTCCATATACTTGCTTCCTTGATAGCTACAATCTCCAAAAGTATAAAGGCAACCTCAATTGCCATCTTTTATCTTATTGATGCCTGAAACTTAGTTTCTATGAGTAGCCACTTTATCTTTGCTACAAAATGGACATCAAGCTCCTGCCATTTTACCATCCAAATAGTCAAATATAACTGCCACTTCTACTCTAACAATTTCTTTTCTTGCACTTCCCACCTGTGGAACTCTCTTCTGTATACTTGCCTGGCTGTGATAATCCTTTTGGAGGAAAAATAGAAAATTGTTGTTTACTGGAAATAAATGACTATACAGACAATTATGACAATGATTTCTCATGGAGGCTGCCATTTTGGTTTAAAATACAAATAGTATTCAAAACCTCACCAAAAACACATCTCGAACAGTGAAAACATAGAGAAATTAACCACACCAAAAAGCAAAATGCACACACATGTTGAGATATATATAATTATATAGTTATGTATCAATTGTACATTGCGACACAGAAATTTCTATTTTTGAGATAGATTCTCATCATCAGGCAATGTTGATGTTAGTTGTGCAGATGATTTACATTTAAATGACAAAAACCTTTGGTTTGCTGTGTATGTATGTGGGTGTTTCTTGTGGCTAATCAGAATGGAGATTCATTTTGGGATTTGGCCCCAAAGAATACATACTAACCAACTTTTTCTCTTTTTCCCCCTCATCCTACCCTTTTTCCTTGTTTCTTTTCCCTCCTTAATGCTAACTTACCTTTCTTAATGCTAACTTACCTTTAACCTGATCATTTTCCCTTCTTTCCCTTCAGTTTTATTACTTTTGATGTGATATTCTCATTGAGTCTTCTTCTATGTGCCCTGTCCCCTCAGGACGTAGGCGGTCATGGCCCTCCATGTCTCCCTATCCCTTATGGCCCTCAGCATGTTTGTTCCCATTACTCCTGGTAACCCCCGTTCCGTCATCCACCTGACCAGGCCCTGCAAATATGTTATCCACTGCCTTCCTCTGTCTCTCTTTCCCTCTACCTGGCCAGTCAGTATCAGGTTCTCCAAACTCCTTCCTTATTGCGTGTCCCAGGAACTTCAGTTGTCTCTTCTTGATGCTCGGTATTAATTTCCTTTTGGTTGCCATTCTTTCCAACACCTCATCGTTGCTTCCATGTTCAGTCCATGATATCCACAGCATCCTTCTGTAGAACCACATTCTGCTGCTTCCAGTTTTGTCCTCATTATCGATGATATTGTCCAGCACTCTCATTGAGTACCAATTCTATATTTTTTTTTTTTTACTTACTTACTTATCATTTTTAGTCTATTTATTTGTTGTAAAGTTTTTTATAAAAAAGAAAAGATTTATTTTAAAGAAATAATTATGTTCCAATTTATTTTTATATAGTTCATCAGTGATTATTTTCTTTAAGCACTTGTTGGTTATATGCATGTTATTTCATTTAGATTTTATCCATTTTCTAATGTCAATAATTTACAATTTAACTATATAATTATATTAAGCTCTATAATACTCATTATATTGAGCACTGTTTATAATAAAATAAATGCCAGAGTACTCAAAATAAAAAAAACCTTGAGTCCTCTTCACCTGGAATTGATAGATATATATATCTATCAAGTTCACCCCTAGCAAGGCATAAAAATCCACTGACATACAAGGTTGCCAAATGTGGAAGTTGGCTGGAAAGCATAGAGTCAGAAGGAAGTTCCACAATAAATGTAAGAAAAGAAACTTAATTTTCTGTCTGAACTGGAAAGCATAGAGAAGAATAAGGTTACATCAAATTTGCAAGATATATTCAGTACAGAAATTTCAAAGTTGAACAAATGCTTGGATACTTATCCAGTGTATTAGTTTTACAAATCGGCCTGTCTGTTTGATCCTTGACAGCTACCACGTATAAGCCATAACATTGGCAGCTTTGCAGCCATCAGATATTTGCAAGATCCATTCATTGAACTTTTTGAAGAGGGCAGATTTCCCATTCTGTCACAGATTGCCACCACAGTTATGTCAATATCTGTTATTAGTGTAGATACTGAACATCCATTTTCTCAATATATATGTTTGCTCAGTGACTCACACAAAGGTCTAACTCAGGGAAAATGTCGAACCATTTATGATGCTGTACTTTAATGGAGATTTGAGAAAAGATTTTAAACCTGGTTGATTTTCTCAGTATGATATTTTATTTTTTCATACAGTAAATAATTCTAATTTATATCAGTACCTCTACAGGATTAAATTTTGGGTTTGACAAAAAGAACTAAAAAAAAAAACGTTTGAGCAGTTGATACTTTAAAAAAAATATTTGGAACGTATTTACTGGTATACTTTTTTTTTAATCATATCACCCCAAGCATGGCGGTAATGCCACTGAAGTGCAGGGGGCCATGTAAGAATGAAAAGATTGGAACAGAGAAAGCCGGGAACCACATCCTAAACAGGCAACAAGGGATGAGCCTCTACACCTGTTCAATAGACATGGGTGGAGTGTGAACCGGGTGATAGTTTATATTTTTTTTTTACAGTGATTAAATTTAATTTTGTTGCTCATTCAGACATACTCCTGTTGAATTTTTTAAATGTGACTTAATTTTTTTAAATATAATTTATCAGGAACTTAAAGCTATAATTAATGCACAAATGAATAATTAATTGCTTATAGCAAGCTTGGGGTAATATGGGTCAATTTTGGCTAATTTTAACTAGAGGTACTCTATTATATATGAATCAATTGTGATAGTGAATATACATTTGATCAGAGTTCTTATTTGGAAATTACTGTTTTCACAATACCACATAATTTTGCAATGTAACATACCAATAGCTTTTGATGAAGACATCAGAATTTGCATTAAAATGCTTGTTTGAATTTATTTTCATTTTTTTTTTATCAACTAGCAGTAAGTACCCGGCAAGAGTAAGAATTCCTATAGGCAATTTAAGCGTTGGTCTTTGTAAGGGGAAATGTACCACTATGCAGAAGGGGGAAGAGTTGGTAGTGTCTATTTGTAACATTGATAGGTGCAACTTCAGCTTAAACACAGTAGGATAAGATGGGGCTGGGTAAATGTTGGAGGTTTGCTTCTGGGTTGGCCGTGCAAAGTGAATGTCTACTTAAATAAATTTGCAAGGGGTGTGTAAGCTTTGAAACAAATTAAATGAAAAATGTGAAAGTGTATGTTAATAGAAATCAGTGAAGATACACACACAGACACATCTTCAGTTTTATTTATATATAACATTAAATACGGAATATAGCTCTTGTATTTTTGAAAGAGTTTTTCTCCATGTAAAAGTTACCCTGTTGAACCTATCTTTACAAAAATACTTAATAAAATAAATTAAGACAAAATTAAAATGAAAACCCAAATGCAACTTTTTTGTGTAGAATGATAAATTTGCAAGGGGTTTATAAGTTTTGAAACAAATCGGATAAAAACATATCTTCAGTTTTATTTATATAGATATATTTCTTTACAAATATTAATAAACTAGCCTTCATGTTTGTGTATTTGTTTCTCTTTACAGGATAATTTTATCCTGAAAAATTAAATTATACATGAACGATGTCATAAAATAGATTAAGCTGGTTGCTTTCACACTAAGGTTATTTGAGGTTATTGGAATCCCAAAAGGGACGATATGTCATTATTGGCCTTACCTTTCAACATAGAAACTTTTCCATTGTGTTATTTTTCTTATGTCTATACTATGAAAAGAAACAGAATATTCAAAGAATTTGGATTGTATTTATACTCACCTTTTATTTGTTTAATCGTCTGTGGCGCTACTTTTGCCACTTTCACTTAATTCTTATTTAGGATTGTAGAATTCTTTGCAAGGGTTTTCAAGGAAACTCATCAAGTTAGATTAAGGTTTGAAATCCTTTCAAGCTCAAGTGACTTCCTCAATGGGTGGACATTCCAGCTTGTAAGATTTTTTAAAAAATTCAATTTTTCCACCATTTTTGATAGATCGACACATTTCATAAACAGAAACCAAATTTCGTTTTCAAAAGTCGCGAAAAAATAAAATATACCTTGCTGACATGTTATTTAAGTCAATTTTTTAAATTGCAACTTATCTTAATCTGATTTCAAATAAGTAGTACTTGCTTAGTGCCTAAAATGTACAATAAAAGCTTTTCTTAACTATGGTAATCCTCTTATATCAGTGTTATCAGAGGTGACGAATGATTTAATGACAGCTGAAAGCTGTCAAAAAAAAGTATGGAAGCCAAACACATTTGAGTCAGAAGGAATGCAGTTTTCTGTGGTTTTCCATGTAAGGGAAATAATCCAAAACGCTTGTTAACTTTTAAAATCAATATGACCCCTATGGAACATCGTACTTAATTAAAATGAACATATTTACACACACAAAAAAAATTTTTTTTAATTATTTTAAAAATATGGCTGCAGAACAATTTTTATTAAACTTTTCAATAGGCAATATAATCATCAATTCTTGACTAAAAGAAAATCTAACCGCAAAAGTTCTTTAAAGATTTTAAAAATATTTTTAAAACTTTATAAATTATTATAATAATAGAAAAAAAAGAAAAAGAAAATTCTTTTAAAATTTTATTAGTTATCAAAAGATTTTTTTTTCTTCAGACTATAACGTCCTTAATTTTTATTATTTATTCAAGCAATTAAAAGCTTATCAAATTAAATAATATCAGAGTTTTATTGCATTTTTTATTTTACTCTTTGGAGCAAATTTCCAAAATTTAAAATAAAAAAAATAGATGATTTATATTCCCCAATGAGTCCTGCGTTTAACTAAAATTATAGTTTGCAGCCAATTAAAATTTATTAAAATTTCATGGATTTACGTGGAGGGAGGTAACAGATGTAAAAAATATATATATTTTTACCAAGATTTTAAAAAAATAATAGTTTTAAAATTCATTTAATTCATTTGTGAATGAGTACTGAAAGTTTAATTAAATTCTGACAATTATTTGATTTTGCGAGAATTTCCAAATTAATGTTTGTCACCAGAAAAAAGTGGGTGATGTAATAATTATGTTTTCCATTTTAAACAGTTGTAACATTTTGGTTACCCGCTAACTCAAATCAAAACAAAATATTCTACCAAAATTTCAACCATGTTATAAGGGATTAAAAAAATTTTCAAAATAAATAAAAATTACTTTGATCTTTCCTCTTAATAACATTATAAACATTTTGATGGAAAAAGTTTGTTTTTATTAAGTTTTGGACCTTTTTATTCATACTATGCTGTTTTTTTAATGGAGGTACCTAAACACTGAAAACAGTTGTCAAGATGTATAAATCTGTCTATACTTCTGTGATGAGGTAGTATTTACATTGTTCAAACTTTTGTCCTCATTTAGATCACTAGGGTATATGAACTATGCCACTTCTGGATGTCTTAGAGAAGTGAGTTAAAGGAAGATAACTAAGTTATTTGTTCACCACTGCTGTAGCCAGGTTTTGAACTCATAACTCTTTGGGTTAAGCCACTGGATTTAATTAACACTTTTATCCACTGGGCCATGTGTCCTTGAGGACAGTCAAAATGTTATTAGTATAAAAATGGCAATAAAGATAAAGTCCAAACAATGTAAATAAAGCAATGGGACTGACTAAGTATAATCCTACTGAGTAATATTTGTTTGACAGCTCTAAACAAAATTTAAAATATTACCTGTTTAGCCATTAAGATATATTCCCAGAAAACCTTGATGATGTAAGCAAAGAACAAGAGAAAATTTCCATCAAGACTATAGAGGAGTGGTACCAAGGACGATGGAACATCTACATGGTGCCTGATTACTGCTGGAGCCTTACACATGGTTACACTCAGAAAACTTACAATAGAAGTCCTATAAGAGAAGCTTCCTTCTGTAAATTACAATGACTTGGACAGCTTGTGTTATTGAGCATGTAAGATTATGTAAAATAGCTTAAATTACATATTTTGCTACTTTACTTTTGATGTGAAATTTCATTGGAAATCATATTTATTTTATAATTTTTCAATAATCTTTTGTAATAAACGAAGATACTATAAGAAAATATTTTGGCTTGTCTTTGTTCATTGTTAGAATAGTAGCATGCTGTAAGTAAATATTGCATTTTAATTATTCATACACAATCAGAAAACTAAAATAAAATTTATTCAACGTTGTTTTATTACAAATAACCTAAATAGCATAACAAATGTAAGTTTGCTAAAATATTCATGCACCAGTAAAACAGTAATCCAATTAGTATCATCATGCACAGATTCAGACACAAACACATTTCAGAAAAACATCTTAAAAACTTTAGCCAATTGGACAAAACCAATGTTCTCCTCAAATTTAGCAACCCCAATATACCCCAGAAACAGTCAATTTTGTTGTCTAATGCAATAGGCATCTTCTGACCAGAATGAGGGACAGACATTTCTGACCAGAATGAGGGACAGGCATCTTCTGACCAGAATGAGGGACAGGCATCTTCTGACCAGAATGAGGGACAGGCATCTTCTGACCAGAATGAGGGACAGGCATCTTCTGACCAGAATGAGGGACAGGCATCTTCTGACCAGAATGAGGGACAGGCATCTTCTGACCAGAATGAGGGACAGGCATCTTCTGACCAGAATGAGGGACAGACATCTTCTGACCAGAATGAGGGACAGACATCTTCTGACCAGAATGAGGGACAGACATCTTCTGACCAGAATGAGGGACAGACACATGCGTGGAAGATTAAAACAAAAAGGTAGAAAAAATTGAAGATGCAATAAATATCTTTATCAGGTACTATGACCAAACAATGATTCTTGCACTGCAACCATTAATGTCTACTGGATTTCAAATTTAGTCCAGTTCAAAAAAACACTACTCATTATCAAAGACTGGCAATAGTTGTAGAAGCAACCAACAATTTTCTGATTCCAAAAATATTTGTGCTCTCACATGACAACTAAATAAAGAAGATAAAAAAAAATACACAAAAAATAATTTTGTTATCTAATTTATAATCAGTCACTTTGAATTTAATACCTTTGAAATCATTTAAAGTTTTAAAGAAAGTTTAATGGAAACAAAAAAAACATTTTGAATCAGAAAAAATTGGAATTTCTACGACATATAATGAAGAGGATTTGTTAGTCTATTCTGGTTTTCTGCTCTTTCATAGTGCTCCTAAGAAAAAAAAAAAAAAATGGTGTTAGATAGCTCTCCCAGTCCCAGACCCATGGTGACTCTTAGTAAAATTCCAGCCCAGTATCATATGTATGCAAATTGTCAGTGTCACCAACAGTGAATAGAATGTCTCCTCTCAACAACTCATTGTGGAAGAGGCTGTAACACATAACCAACTCTGAATTTATTATTGAGTTGACTTGATTCTATATCACAGAGGACTTAGAGAATTTGACACTCACTGGGCATATTGAAGACAAGAGGAGCAGAAGGAAACATGGGTAGCCAACCTAACAACTTTGTTGTAGTTTGATCTGGAGAGAAATCGGCTTCAACAGGTCTAATTGCCTAAGACATACAACACAATAATAAATACCTGTCTGGCTTTCAATCCAAAAATTTGAAGGTGGCTGGTTGGGTGCTCAGCTATACAGCGACCCTATAATCACACCCAGTTGTGGGATTTATGATGATGATGATAAAGGTAGGAAGGTGTAATAGTTTTATGCAAAAGCAGGCAGAATAATAGCATAAGATGTTATATAAGAAAATAGAAAATAAAAAGGAGGAAGAGAGAAAGCCAAAAACATAGAATAAACAGGACAAATTGTAGAATAAAGAAATAGAAAAATGGTGTCCAGGAAGAAAATCTTCAATCACATCAAATTCTGATTCTATTTGAAAAGACAACTGTTTTGTTTCAAAAACAAAATTTTCATGCTTGCAGACGTTGGTTTCTGTTCAAGTGAAATAATTTTGCATTAAGTTCAAGTTAAAAAAATCTGATTAGGATTAACATTGTTGGTCCATTGTAAGGATTTGTACAGTTTGAAGCAAAGAAAGAGAAATTAGGAAAGAAATAAAAGTAAAACCAAAGGATGTTGGTGTTGGGGGGGGGGAGTAAACTAAAGAGAAGTCAGAGATTTAAAAGGTAAAAACTATAGGAAAGGAGAGACTGATCAGAAAGAAATAAGTCTTTACATCTATCAATTTGTAGCATGACATAGGATTGATACGAAACACATTTGGGAAGAAATCAAGACATACAAAGTGAAGGGGGAGAAATAGAGAAACACATGGGGGCAAAGATATAAAGGCACATGGATGGGGAAGAAATATAAAAGTAAAACAGAACAAGTGAATAAAGATTAGTGAAAAACATTTACTCAATTTTTTCCCCCCATTCAGTTTTGTTTCTGTTTTATTTTTTTTCCCTCTAAATGATGAACACTTCATTATCTGAAAATTATTTATCACTTTTTTTTTTTTCTTTTCTTTACACATGACAATGACCTTAAGCACTGATTCAGATTATCTGGAGATCTGAAATTCAATTGATACACATGTCATTTTTTATGCAAGTTAATGTTTACACAAAAATATTAATATTAGCAAACCAATGTTGATAAAAACTTTTAGGATATAATTCTATATGATTATGAATACATCATATGAATTTCGGCTTATAATATCTATCCTTATTGAAAACTTATTTGAGGTCTATCAAGGTTTATTATATAAAATATAACAAAATTTTCACTACTTACATTATTCGGACTATTGTCCTCATCTTTGTTACCGTTTGTATGTCATTTCAGCCACTGTATGCTCCAGCCTTCTTCTGGTGCTAGGTTTTCTCTAGTATATTCTTACCAGAGTTCATATTGCAATTTTTGATGTTAATGGTTTTCCCTAGTATTTTTTACCAGAGCTTATATTGCAATTTTTGACACAAAAGATTTTCTTTGGCACTCTGTATATTGGTTCCCATATTGTATTCATCTCTATGCTTGGTTGACTTCTAGCCTAGCATATGTGCTGATTCCTTAAGTTTATGTAGTTTTCAGTGGCATTCTCTATCTTTTATTTCAACTTTATCCCATAGAGGGTGGTGATCCTCTTTCTACCTACACTCTGGTAAAAAATACTAGAGAAAACCATTAACATAAAAGAAATTGCAATATAAACTCTGGCAAAAAATGGTTACTGAACATCAGGTTTATAAGTCACAGAAATTCAGTTGTTCTAGTCCTTAAGGACACATGGCCCAGTGGATACAGATGTTGGTTAGTTCCAGTGATTGACCCAAAGATTTGTGAGTTCAATCCCAGGTTACAGTGGTGGTGAACACGTAACTAAGAGTCTGGTTAGTGGGAGATAACTCATGACTGCCAAAGAAGCTTCACACAAGGAATGAGTATGATATACTCCAGTGATCGTAATAAAGGGTTTGATTCAAAATTCCTAGCACCTGAAGAAGGCTGGTGTGTACAATGGCCGAAACATTGTACAAATGACAACAAAGATGAGAACAATAGTAATGTAAATACTACCTCATCTTAGGCAACTAACAAAATTTTCATTTATAAACTAACTACAAAAATAGACAAAAATGTGACAAACAATATACTACAGATATGAATAAATTATTCTATTACTTTATATATTAATATCAGCTCTCAACTATTAGTTTTGTTAACATTTCTACTGTTTGTTTTTCACATAACAGTTTTTATTATTTTTCACTATTGTTTTCCATTTTCACAAATACCTCTTTAATAGAGACTTATGGTCCGTTATAAAAATATCTGGAGAAGTTGGGAAGCATTCCTTTAATTTGTTATTTTTTTAAACAGTTTTTAACTAGGTAGACAACAACTTTTCAGAATATAAAAGGAGCATTGTTTTGCTTAAAGATTTTATGCAAGTTATACCAAAAAAGTCTCATTAAAAAACTTTTCTGCATTTATATTCAACCATCAACAATACTGATAGTATTGTCAGCAGTAATATTATATGTCCTATGTCCAAACATAACTACATTTCTCTCACTGTTTATGTTTTTTAAGTTATATTGTTTGACTATTTCCAAGTCTATCTAGTCATTAGGTCCATCCAATGTAGCTCTAAATTAAAAATTACTTTTGAGAAATCAGTTTTTATATACTTTGCTCAATGTTCCTCTTTGTTTAAAGTTGATAGTTTGATTCCTTTCATGTCTTTAGCCAATATTCTTAATATTCTGCACCTGTTTGCATTTAAATCAGTTGCTTTATATATATATATATATATATATATTTGCTGACCAATCCACTTTTCATGTTTCCTCCCACTTTTTTCTTTTTGTTGCCTTAAACATATTTGTTACTTAAAGCCAGATCTTGTTAATGTTTTAAATTTCAAAAATATTTTCTGATTTCTGTGCACTTTTTCTAATATTGTTTTCTAAAATTTGATAATTTTACAGTAACATTTCTTAGAACTCTATATTTGTCTTATAACCCATGGCAATTTCTCCATATCTGAAATTGAAAAATAAATAGTTATAACTATACTATTGTATATATTAACATGTATATATATTGTATATATAAAATCAAACCCTATCAAAGCAGATATTGTAAATATTTTAAATAAAAATAGATATTATGAGGGGAAAATTTAACCAATATTGGTTGATACCCATGGCCGTATCTGACTACTGGGCATGGGTCCAGGCTGATCCGTACAATCATAGTGAAAATCCGGGCAAGGAAAAATGTCTTCGTCAGAAATCAAACTAAACAATTCACGAAGAAAGAAAGAAAGAAAAACAAAGAAAACATCCGAATGAACGCAGTAAATATCTGTTCATTTATTAATTTTGGGAGAAAAGACTGGTTATACTCAGAAAGTTCGAACCCGATTTCCTGCTTTTGTTCACGTTCTGTGCCTAATTTTCATCGAAATAGACAAAAAAAAATCAGCAAAAATCATAGTTTCTGGAAACGGATGACACTGATGTCATCACATTGTCAACTAATAAATCCGGGCAATTTTCTCTGTGCCCGGTGTTTTTTTTAGCATTAGCTATGGCCCTGTTGATACCAATTTCATTGTAAAAACACTGATGTGCATAATATAGTGTATACTGGTTCATTCGAAGTAACAAGCACTATGTTGTGCTAAACAATTTTTCTTTCCAGATTTATCCTACCTTTAAGTTTCTCATTCATCCATGCTTCCAATATTGCTGCCACACATGGACTGGTGTTTCTGCTATATATTTAGAGATTCTTGATAAAATCTGAAGAACCTGCAATGTTACCAGTCTTGACCTGGCATTTGGGATTTAGTCACTTTCCCACTGTCATAATGTAGCTTCCCTGTGTCTTTTCTATAAATACTTTCATGGTAATAGTTCAGATGAACTTTCCACTAGGGTGCCTAAACTTTGTGAATTTAAGCACAGTACTAGATTAGTAACAAGATCTCACCATTTTACAGTTGAATTGGTTAGATGTAACCATAACTTCTTTGCTGTTTCTTTTCTCATATTTTTCCTGGCTTTTTGATTCCTCTTTTATCGCTTTTTGCTCCTTAATAAAGTTTCTCTTTTTTACTTCTTTTATACTCAGTAATTTTTTTGTGTCTTCATGACATTGTGGGAATTAATTGACACAAAATATTACTAGCATAGACAACAAAATGAGAAAGTCTATCTTTGTGATCAAAAGTGAATAATTTCAAATGCCTGAGGACATTACTGAATAGGAATGAAAAAGGTTAAAATATTGACACTATAACAAATACAATGAAGATAACAGTTCAGATCTAATATAAACTTGTTTATAAATGGAACTTTGTCTGTGTGTGTCCGTTACCCATAGACACCAAAATGGCTGAACCGATTTCTTAAAAATTTACACAGTTGTACTATAAGTGTCTGCGAGTGTTCTTAGCTAGGTTTTGTGTCGAGGTATCCCCGATAAATATCGAAAATCAATAATTGAAAAAATTGGGTTATAGAAGTAGTGTTCCGATTTTAATCAAATTTGATATACTCATAGACAAAGTCATAAGAAACGATACTCAGAAGCTCTTACAATAGTGCAGAAAATCGATTATATATATATATATATATAAGGCAAGATATGTGTGTGTGTGTGTGTTTATCTGCCTGTATGTCTATTTTTTCAGCCCTTTTATTTTAGTTTTTGCTTCGGGTTTGGCTCTAAGTAGGTATAATTGTAGTTCTTAGTTTCAGCCATGACACCATTTATTCAGAGGACTTATTTAGCCTTCAAAATTCAGTTTACGACGAAAAAACTTATTTGATATCGATACCAGGAAATCAAAATTTAACTTGCATCCATTCATTTTTCTTTCAGTCTATGGTTTCGCTTTAACTAGAAACAACTATCGCTTTTTAGTCTTTCATGCTTTCTGAGCTCCAGAACCATGGATTAGTTTTAAAGCTTTCATTACACCCGAGCAATGCCGGGCTATACTGCTAGTAAACCAATAAATAATAATTTAAATTAAGTAAAAGGTTAACATATCAGTGACTTTAAAATAAAAAATGAAGCCATAATAATAGTAATGATGAATATTTCAGATAGTATTATATGTGATGTTATAATTGTGGAAGTATGGGAGAGTAATGGATAGCAGCTCAGACTGAAGAATTGGAGAGCCGAATTCAAATCCCAGTCAAATTCATTACATCTACTTATATGCTAATACTCTTGAGAAAAGTATGAATCCATCTCCCTGCCCCCAGCTATGGGTAAATATCAGGACAGCCTAGGTTTTATAGCCTTGGTTGGCAACCAGTCTACTGCAGGAAAATCTTCAAACAATATGCAGTTTGGGACCACTTGTGGAACCAAAAATATGTCATGAAACTTCTAAGGAAGAAGCCGACTCAACCCATTCAGGGTGAATGTTGCCATAAGTATAAGTATGTATGCTACAATAACAAACACAAATGTACATGTTGAACAATTGAATTTCTAAGCCCAACTGAATTTCCGAAATCTGACCAAATGATTAAACACTGAAATTTATTTTGGAATCTACTCTTTATTGGTGGGGGCGGGATGCAAGAACTATCCAGCACACCCTCATAACCTGAAACATCTTTCCACTCGTTACAGCTTGAAAATAAATATGAGAAATATCTTCTCAGAATTTTATAATTTATGAAAGAAACTGAAATGATTAGTATATTTTTTTTTATTTGTTATTTTGTGATAAAGAACTGCATACATTAATATTTCAAAGAATTTCTTCAAAAATAAATATTTTTAGAAAATCATTTAAAACAAGGATTGGACAGTTGACTTTGAAAAATGGCAGCAGATGTTGAAGGAACAAAAGAAGTGGGGGAGAGAAGCAATATAATAAAAAAATGAACAGGAAAACAAGACAGTGGAAGAACGAAGTGATAGACAAGATGAGAGAAAGAAATGAGGATAAAAAAAGAAGAAAGTAAAATGAGATCCAGAAGGAGCCAAAGTTCAAGAAGGAGAATAAAAGAAAAGGAGTAAAATGAAAAAGAAAATAAAAAGAATTGAACAAAACATTAAAAAGTGCAAAATGAAGAGAAAAAAAAAGAAAATTAAGGGAAGAAGAGAAAAAAAAAAGAAAATTAAGGGAAGAAGAGAAAAAAAAAAGAAAATTAAGGGAAGAAGAGAAAAAAAAAGAAAATTAAGGGAAGAAGAGAAAAAAAAAGAAAATTAAGGGAAGAAGAGAAAAAAAAGAAAATTAAGGGAAGAAGAGAAAAAAAAGAAAATTAAGGGAAGAAGAGAAAAAAAAGAAAATTAAGGGAAGAAGAGAAAAAAAGAAAAGGGAATTAAGGGAAGAAAAAAAGAAAAGAAAAAAAAAGGGAAAATTAAGGGAAGAAAAAAAAGAAAAGAATAAAAAAGAAAATTAAGGGAAGAAGAGAATAAAAAAAGAAAATTAAGGGAAGAAGAGAATAAAAAAGAAAATTAAGGGAAGAAGAGAAAAAAAAGAAAATTAAGGGAAGAAGAGAAAAAAAAAGAAAATTAAGGGAAGAAGAGAAAAAAAGAAAATTAAGGGAAGAAGAGAAAAAAAAGAAAATTAAGGGAAGAAGAGAAAAAAAAGAAAATTAAGGGAAGAAGAGAAAAAAAAGAAAATTAAGGGAAGAAGAGAAAAAAAAGAAAATTAAGGGAAGAAGAAGAATAAAAAAAGAAAATTAAGGGAAGAAGAGAATAAAAAAAGAATAAAAAAAGAAAAGAAGGGAAGAAGAGAAAGGTAAAAATGTGTGTAAAGAGGCTGAAAAAGTAAAAACATTTCATGACCAAAGCTCAATGTAAAAATAAGAAATAAAACAAACAAAAAAATTAAAAGAACCTATTCATACGATGAAAACAAAATGAAAAATGAATTGGAATCACAGAATTAAAAGGACATCTGGCAACAAGTCACATGAAATGGAAAACACTTTTACAAACAGACCAGAAAATTAATTTTTAATAACAGTCAATGATCTTATACAGATTAATAGTTAAATAAAATTCTGATGAAAAGAAACCAGTCGCTTATAGAAAACTGTCACCAAAGAAAAGACAAGAGGTTGAGGGAAGTGCAATCAATTTTAGACTTTCACTTTCCATATGGGGATGAAAATAGATTGAATAATTGAGAAAACAAATGCTTAGAAGTGTATCTTCAAAAATCAGTGTATACAATTTTGTAAACAGGTTTTGTTTTTAGATTATAACCATTAGATGTGTGCAAATGTTTCCAGCAGATTATAAAGGAAAAAATGCTATAATAGTTTAAAAAAAAAAAAAAGTGGCTGGAGATTTTTCCATATAAAAAATAAAGTGTATTTGATAGACACAAAATTTTTCCAAGAATTCAGATTTCTTCAATATCACTGCAATTACTTCATTCTTTTTCTCAGTACAAAAAAATGTTTTAATTTTCAAGAGTTTTTTTGGGCAATTTGTCTGGTGTAAGTAGTGATGGTCAAATACAAAATAAGTAACCGAACTGTCCAACAAACAGAATGGACAAAGACTGCAATAAAAAAAAAAAAAAGAGAAAAGAACGGGAAAACAAAACCAACAAAGCAAGCAAATAATATACACACTAGGCAGATCGGCAGCAATAAGGCAAAATGTTCAAACTAAGAATTGGGGTTGACATACAAAAGTAGGTTCAGATAAGCAAATGTAGCATTCTGACTTCAAGACAAGACAGACCAGAACTTAGTCAGATGAAATAGAGAACTGACCTATTTTATTAGCTAAGAAAAAATCCCAGCAAGTTTCAGTTTATAAATTGGGGAGAGGCAAGTGTTTTGCAGTCATTTTCTAATAGAAATTGGAATCAACAATTTGTCAAAAAAAACAGAATTAAATATTCAGAGTATGCAAAAGTTCCAAGAATGTACACATACACACTGTGTGTGTGTGTGTGTGTATATATATATATATATATAAACCACCATTGAGAAACAACCCTGCCTACAATTAGAATGAATGACACTAGACTCCTAGAGAGCAACACACTGTGCCTCTTTGGCCTCACTCTTTCAAATGACCTCAAATGGAATGACTGCATTGAATTCATCATAGCTATATCTACTGCTAGGAAGATTGGTTCACTGTGTTGAGCCAGAAAATTTTTCTTGTCAGAATCCATTTTGCACATTTATAATCTACCAGTGCATTGAATACTGTTGCCATATCTGGTTGGGTACTACTGCTATTCCCCTTGAGGTTCTTGACAAAATCCAAAGAAGGATCTGCAATATAATCGATCCTGACTTACAGCCCATCTTCAGTCAGTTTCTCACTGACAAGATGTGGCTTCCTTCTGTCTTTTCTACAAGTATTTTCATGACAACTGCTCTGATGAGCTTTTTCTCCCTGGTACCCCAACCACTTGTTTACTTGTGCTACTAGATTGGCATCAAGATCTCACCCTTTTACAGTTGAAATAGTTAAAATATAACCATTTCTTCTACTTTAACAGTATTTTCTTGCACTTCCCGTTTGTGGAACTCCCTTCTATTTGCATGCTTTCCTAATAGCTACACTCTCCAAAAGTTTAAATGCAATGTCAATTACCATCTTTTATCTACTTGCTTCCCATCCATCTCTTATCTTTTCTTCGATATCTCCTGTACCTTTTTTTCTTCTCACTGTAACCCACTGTGCACCAATGCTATTTCTGCTTTGCTTGGGGTGAAATGACAACTGGGAAATTTATTTACTTTAACCAATGCCTTTGTCCTAATGACGGACTTTGTTAAAGCAAATGTAAGAATTTTTATTTTGAAACAAGAATTTATAAACAGAAGGAAAGATGTTATTTTTCTTGAATTGTAAAGTTTTGCAACAAGTTATAAAAAAAGTCTTTAAAAAAAGTCTTTAAAAAAAAAAAAAAAAAATGTTTTTCCTGAAATCCAGAATATAAATATCTGATATTCTGAAATCCAGAATATAAATATCTGATATTCTGAAATCCAGAATATAAATATCTGATATTCTGAAATCCAGAATATAAATATCTGATATTCTGAAATCCAGAATATAAATATCTGATATTCTGAAATCCAGAATATAAATATCTGATATTCTGAAATTCAGATGATTTATTAATATGTGAAAATCTTCACCAGAAGAAAAATAAACAAATAAATGATCACAAAAATGTTAAGAAAATGAAGAAAAAGGTTTCATTTATTAAAATAGAGGTTGCTGACTTGAGTAGTTTCTTTTCATTGAATTGAATTGTTAAACATAATTAAAAAATTGCTGATAAGAGTGACTGTAAAGGATTTTCTTATAAAGATTTTCTCCCTCAAAAGTTTTCATAATTTTTGTCTACTTAATGAACCCATGAAGCTGAAAAAACCTAGTCTATTTTCAATGCCAAATATACTTTTAAAATAAAAACCTGTATTCCCAGTATAATATATGGACTGTGCCAACATTATATTAACCCAATGTTTTGCTTAAAATCTAAATTATGTAATGGTCAACAGCTGATGATTGCGTTGTGCAATCAGTGAATAAATATATATATATATATATATATATATATTAATTTATTTCATTTGTAAATTCAATATTTTACATTTGAGGAATAGCTATTTTTACAGGCTCTAAGTACCTGTACATCTAGCTATTCCCCAAATGCAAAATATTGAATTTGCATATGAAATATCTGGTCTGTAAATTAAATTTACATCAAGCTCTCTGTTAGATCAGTTTTAATATTTAGCCTAAAATTACTAGGATCCATTGAGATTATTTACTAAATCTCCTGGATTTATTACTGCTATATATATATATAGCTATATATATATATATATATATATATATATAGCAGTAATAAATCCAGGAGGATATATATATATATATATATATATATATAACTTTCAACCATATCTTAGTGGATTTTAATGCTGAATTTTCTTACTGTATTCCTTATCAAATGAATCTTTCATTGGTCAACATTTTTTTTTCTACTACTGACAATTGAGATTGCTCATCATTTATTTAAAAACCCAATCTGACATAGAACAGCAAGCAGCATTGATCTTACTGCTGATGCATAAAAATGTTTTCTTCATCTTTGTATCTTTTCATTCACCAATTCTCCATTTTCAGCAAAAGAACTATTTCCTGATACTCGTCCAGTTGTAATAACACTGCAATGTTTGATGCAAAGCAATTAATTTCTGGCAGACATAGATGATGACATGAAATATGGTGTGGGTGGTAATGTGAAAGAGAAAGATCAAGAAGGAAATTGTGGTCAACAGAATGAAAGAGAAAATGAAAGAAATAATTGGTTGAGAGTTTTGCAAATAAACCAAATACAATCACTGCCTTTGCGAGACAGACCATCAATGTAATGTAGATATTGCTGTAAAGGTCATTTGGAAAAATGGGAGAAGGTGATAACCACACATTATTTCATTAATGTCAAGAAATATAGTTCAAATTTATGGTGTTATGCATATGGCTATTACTTTTCTATATTCCGTCTCCCTTCAGGACGTTAGCAATAAAGACTCCACAATTTCCTGTCCTTTGTATCTTAATTTTTTTTTTTTTATCTCTCCTTAATGTTGCTCTGCCATCCATTTACACAAGCTCACTAGATAGCTTTTGCATTGTTTTATTCTCTCTTACCTGTCATATCCTGTGTGTAACAAATTTACCAAGCCTCCTTCCCTTATTATGAAATTTTAACTGCTTTTCTAATGTTAAGTATTTCGTTTCCATTCTCTCTAAAACATCAATTATTAAATCCTAATTTACTTGCACCATCAAAAAAATATATTTAAGTAATTTTATAATTACATTGAACTTCTGTTTGAATTTCTGGCAAGAGGAGTTATTTATATGTGGACCACTGTCCTCACCTTTATTGTTATCCTAACTTTTCAGCCATTGTTCCCTGTCTTTCATCAGAGTGTATCTGATCAAAGTAACCAAAAAGGAATTCTAAACTGAACCTTCTATTTAATCTACAGAGGTAAATTGTTCTTATTCCACTGCCCATATCTAGAGATATCTGATCTTTACATTATTTACATTGTTTGGACTTGTTCTCATCTTTATTGCCATATTCAAAAGATTTTCATCAAACTTCTTCAGGTGATTTGAAATTTTGAAACAAAATCCTTTATTTCAATCACTGGAGTATATTGTTATCGTTCTATGAATCATGCCACTTCCAGATGTCTTAGTTATCTGCCTTTAAGTCAACTCATTTTTTGTTCACCACTGCTGTAGCCAGGTATTGAACTTACAACTTAGGCTCAAGTCACTAGATCTAACCAACATGTTTATTCACTAAGCCATATGTTCCAATCACCTGAAGAAGGTCTGAGTGTACAATAGCCGAAGCATTGTGAATATGTCAATAAAGATGAGGATAACAGTCTGAACAATAAATAATTTAAATAATAACAAGTCCTCATCTAAGAAGTATAGACATATCTCATTTTATTTTTTGGCACTGCTCCATTATTGCTCAACTTGTTTCCATGGAGTTCAAGTACACATTGTCCAACACAGTAATTGCACTCACAATTATTATATTTGCTAAATTCATGAACTAATGCTTTAATTCACTAGGCTATTTTCCTGTAAGTTACACAGATCAACATGCACTATTCATGCTTTTCCCAAGGGCATTTGTGTGAAAGCGAATGAAACAGACTAACCTGAAATTTAAACTGTCTCAGATTTCATTCTCCACAAATATCCATTACACAACTCTCCGTTTTCTGGGGTGAAAGTTATGTGGTGATACTGACTGAACAAAGTGAGTGACCGGATATTTGCACTCTCATGATCAAAACTGGTCGGTGCGCACTCCGGCTCCACGCAGATGTTCCGGTTGAAAACTAAAAATTAATTAAATATTAAATTCCAGTTCGAGCCTATGAACTTTATTTATCAGCCAATGAGAAGCCCAGAATCAAATATGGATGCGAATTCCCAAATGATCCACTGCGATCCAAAAACCGACATAAAAAGCCGATACAGAAAGCATCACCAGACAGAAACAGACAGACAACATACACAGACTCGAGAGAGACAAGTGTAATTAGTATCTTCCTTGACCAAAGTCAAGCGAATTACTATGCTCGCCACCCTTCCCTCTCCTTTGCTGTCTCTAAACTACTTACTGACCAAAGGAGTGGATACATCAAAGACTTTCCTAATTTACAATGCTCCCACATACCTAAGCATAAATTCTCTTTTCAGCATTTATTGCCATGAACATTTTAACGTCATTGGACCCATACTTAAAGGACACTTTAATTGTAAAAACCTTAATTCATATGTGTACATATAAAATGTTGTTTCTAAACTCAATTTACTTTTCTTGATTTATGACCTTTTATAACTTATAGTGGGCTATCTATAACAAGGCCAAATTCCGTTAATCTGCAACAACATACAACTCCTCTCCACAGAACGCCTCCCCACTATACCTGAAAATAATATTTTACTTATATAGTTTTTCCGTCAATTTTAATATTTTTATTACTGCTTTTGATATTTTAGGATTTAAATTTTAGAACCATTAAAAAATTGAAGCAAATGATGAAGACCAATGAAAATCAAAATCCAAAAATAAAGTATCATGTTCTTGAATTTTTAACTGAAAAAGACTGTGCTGTAGAAAACCTATGATTTCATGCAAAATAAATACCATAAGGTTGGTTAGTTGGTAGGCTTTGTTTAGTGACATATCAACCTCTACAGGTTATTTAATGCCAAAATCTAAATATTTTGTACACAATTTTATGGCTTCAACTACAGATAAAATGCATTGTTGGTTATTTTTACATTAAATAGGTATAACTGGTCATTTTTATATAAAAATATATTGCTGGTACTTTTATACTTTCATAATATTTTGTTGGGGAGGGGTCACTATTTGCTCATAGCTGGGACCCTAAAAGGTGCTACCACTTTGGGTCATGGTAAACCTGGGAACAACAGCAATTAAAAGTTGGTTCTGTACTCCTCAAATCTCTTGATCAGAGGCCTTGTTCTTAGATGTAAATAGTCAAATAGTGGGCTACTAAGAGATACTGAAGGAGGAGATCCCTTAAATGGTAATAGCAATATTAGCTATTTCTTTACTGCACCAAATAACAGAAACATCATTGTTGAGCAGCAACAGCTAAAATGGATAAAGCATGTAATTCTAAGAAAATAATGGTACAATCTAGATGTTGACATTACACACTACTTGAAATAAAAAGTTAGGATGGAAGCCCCCATCAATACTTGAAAGAGCATTTCCTGAAAAATTGTTTTATGAAAAAAAACTTTATAAATTTCAACCAACAGTGGTAAAAGCTGAAGGGTTCAGTTCAGAATTTCCTATTGGTTACCCAGATCATTATGGACCTGAGGAAGGCTGCAGAGCACAATGGTCAAAACATTGTGATAACAAGAAAGATGAGGAGAATCATTCAAATATAAACTGTGTAAATATTTGTAATATCTTTTCATTCAGAATGTTTATAATAATTCATTTAGTTGTATAAGATTTCATTATGCAATTTGAGGGTTGATCATATTGTAATTAGTATAAAGATAATGAAAATGAAAAAAAAAAATCAATAGCAGATACCTCCTGATGGACAGAATGATTAAAAAAAAAAAAAAAAAAAAAAAAAAAAAGGTTCATTTACAAAATTCCAGACTGGCAGTACTGAATATAACATCAGAAAAGTGACAAATTTTATTTATAGTAATCACATTATATACAATAATTACGCTCTCACACCCTGATTGAGCACTCTAGAAGAAAGGTAGACTTTGAAAAACAGTAGCCACTCTAGTGTGTATGCATTGCTCATTCAGTAAAAATGAATTTGAGCACTCTAACTATTGGGTGCGTAATATGATATGTGCAAAAAAGATTGCTTTCTTCCACCAAACGCCCCATGGCCCAGGGGTAGAGTCGCCGACTGACGCCAATTCGGTTGGGTTTCAAGCCTGGGTTATGTAGCAATCGGAGTCTAACCGTACTGATGAGCTGTGATATGGCGAAACAGATCTGTCTGAGGATGATTATATATATATATATCTATATAGTGTTGAATTGTAATAATGTTCAGCCGCAAAGTTTTCTTTTCAGTGGTTTTACTGATAAAATGTATTCTGGCAAGAGGGTTTTTTTTATCATAAAGTGCTCGATATTGGGGTGACGCTAAAGCATTGGTAAGCACAAAAAATTTGTCATTTTAAATGAGCAGGTTCATGAGGACACCATTATAATGCTGTTACTTGTCAAGGTTGGTTTGGCTATATATATATATATATATATATATATATATATAACAGTCAGACAGACTCTATTGAGTTTGGACATTAGATGCGATAAAGTAATTAAATTTGATTTATGGTCTAAACATTTTTTCTTACATAGTTTTGTCTTTCATTCTAACCTGAGGAAGCCAAAGAGAGTAGACACTATTGGTGAAACAAGTTGTTTATTCATTTTCCACTGTCTCATCATCTTCACTCACAGAGTTATTGATATTTATTTTTTTTAACTTCACAAATGGAAAGATTCTTAGCAGTTATAATATATAATTTCAAAAGACAAATTTTATCTTACAGTTATTAAATGATGGAATACAATATTAGAAAAAAAAACTAGAAAATAAAAAAAATCATTGTCAAAATCAGAAAAAAATTGCTTTAAAAATGTCATAAAAAGAATAAAAAATATGGGGAAGTGTAATAAGCAAGAAATGTACCTAACTAAAGGTCAATATTAGAAACTGGCATTGCAACTGTGAACAGAGAAAAGATGCAAGGGATGCTCATGATTATGTTCATAAATACATATAATAATATACTAGCAGTATAGCCCGGCATTGCTCGGGTGTAATGAAAGCTTTAAAACTAATCCATGGTCATGGAGCTCAGACTCAGCCTAAAGAATGTGTGAAGTTTGGTGAGAATCGAATAAAAATTGTGGATTTGTATATAGGACATACAGACAGATAAATAGACACACACACAAACATCTTGCCTTTTATATATATATATAATCGATTTTCTGCACTATTGTATGAACTGGAACCTTGAAACTTCTGAATATCGTTTGTTATGTCTTTGTCTATAAGTGGATCAAATTTGATTAAAATCGGACCACTCCTTCTATAACCAGATTTTTTCAATTATCAATATTTATCGGGGGTACCTTGACACAAAACCTAACTAAGAACATTCGCAGACACTTGGAGTACAACTGTGTAAATTTTCAAGAAAATCGGTTCAGCCATTTCGGAGTCTATAGGTAATGGACACAGACAAAGTTCCATTTATAAATAAGTTTAGATTTATAGATATTTTTTTTTTTTAATTTCAGATATAGAAAGATTACCATGGGCTTTAAGAAAGATATAGCCTGAGGAGAAACGATATTGTAAAATTATTGAATTATGGAAAACAATATTGAAAAAAAAACTGAACAGAAATTAGAAAATTTTTTTTAAATCTAAAAGATTAGCAAGATCTGAACTGGCTTTAAGAAAGTAGGAAAAAGACATTTAATAAAAAGGTTGGGGGGGGGCAGGAGAAGTGGATTGATCATCAAAGATATTTCCAAAGCAGCTGGTGCTTTGAATGTAAACATGAGATGAAGAATATTAATGTTGACAAAAGACATAAATGCAATCAAGCTACCACTTTTAAGTAAATATCACAAAGAGGAACACTGATCAAAGTAAATGAAACCTGATTTCTCAAGAGTAATTTTTCAGGATTAATTTATAGATACATAGAGGAATCTGATGGTTAGGATAGAGTATAGCAGGGAGACAGTAAAGTTTAGTTATAGTATTGTAAATTCAGGATGTGCGTTATGGTGCAGTGGATATCGTCATGGAACAAGAAATTGGGGAGCCGAGTTCAAATTCCAGTTGAATTTATTGCATTCATTTATGCACAAATACCCTTGGGAAAGGTATTAATCTGTCTCTTCCTTCCAGCTATGGGTTAAATAACAGAACAGATTGGGTTCTATAGCCTTGGCTGGCAACCAGTCTACCGCAGAAAGCAATGGCAACCTACTGCGGGATAATCTTCTGTCCAGTCAGTCATGTCTCTTTCGAGACATGATCGCCCAAGCATGTTTCACGTATGGCACTTAACTGACTGATTGTAAATTTGGCATTGAAAGTGGAATCAATAAGCTGATTTCAAGTTCTTGCCTAGTCTATTATGTTCACTTCACATTAATGCTCTTGAGAAAGGCATGAATCCATTTTCTTTTAGTTATGGGTTAAATGGAAACATCTATCCTTTATGGTAGTCAACCAAGGAGAAAGACAATTCTGAACTGAAAACTGAAGGAGGACCTCCACTATCTTCCTCAAGAAGTCATGGCAATTCACAGATAATCAAAACAGAATGTGAAGAGCCATGATTTTCTGAATGTATATGGCATTAAAAAAAATAAAGTAAACAGTAAGATTACAGATCCTTTGAAATTTGATGACATTGTCAAGAAAATGTGGAGAATTAGTACAGGTTATTGAACAAACCATTTTTTTGAGTGATGCAATCATAACTAAGAAGCCTTTAGCTACTGTTTATGTTTATACATGATAATGCTCCTTCACATTCTGCAAAGCTAACTATTGCCCACCTTGCCAAAGAAAAGTTTCAAAGAGAATTCACGGAATACCTTCTAGGTTTTCCAGCTATTAATCCAAGAGCAAACTTGTGAACTGTTATTAGAAGAGATGTGCAAGAGAATGGAAAAGGACTAGCAAGAATACCTGGCATTGTACAGGCTACATTTTTTTCCATTGCACTACATAGTCATTTGTATATGCTATACAAGACTGTTAGTGAATTTTTTGTAATTGAAATGGTTCAACAGGTTCAAATATTTTGGTAATGGTTTATTTCATGTATCGTGCATGTATGTGTGTGTGTGTGTGTATATATATATATATATATATATATATATATATATATAATGATGCCAAAACATTTGAGAGAATTATATTCTTCGCTATTCAACACCATAATTATTGCAAAAAATAATAAAGCACACAGCAAGACTAGCAGTATAGACCGGCATTGCTCAAGTGTAATGAAAGGGTTAAAACTAATCCATGGTCCTGGAGCTCAGACTCTGGACGTTGGCATGAAAGACTAAAAAGCAATAGTTGTTTCCAGTTAAAGCAAAACCGTAGACTGAAAGAAAAATGAATGGATGTAAGTAAAATTTTGATTTCCTGGTATCGATATCAAATAAGTTTTTTTTTGCCATAAACTGAGTTTTGAAGGCTAAATAAGTCCTCTGAGTAAATGGTATCATGACTGAAACTAAGAACTACAATTATACCTACTTAGAGCCAAACCCAAAGCAAAAACTAAAAAAGGGCTGAAAAAATACAGACATACAGGCAGATAAACACACACTCACAAACATCTTGCCTTTTATATATAATTGATTTTCTGCACTATTGTAAGAACTGCAATCTTGAAATTTCTGAATATCGTTTTTGATGTCTTTGTCTATGAGTGTATCAAATTTGATTAAAATCGGACCACTCATTCTATCACCCGATTTTTTCAATTATCAATATTTATCTGGGTTACTTCGACAAAACCTAGCTAAGAACACTCGCAGATGCTTATAGTACAAGTGTGCAAATTTTCAAGAAAATCGGTTAAGCCATTTCGGAGTCTATAGGTAACGGACACAGACAAAGTTCCATTTATAAATAAGTTTAGATATTTAATAAATGGTAGTAAAGCGAATGAACTGAGCTGTTGCTGCCTGGCTATTGTCTTTCTAATGAACTCAGCTGGTTCTACTTAACAATTGTTTCTCTCCTCTCTCTCCATGAACGTGACAGGAAGAAAATATATATCCATATATATTTCACAAATGCACAATGGTAACAGAGGGGATATATAAAAAGAGAGAAAATAATTACTAATGTGGGTTTTCAGAGAAAATCGTTTTTGCTCAACCAGTTTTACTATGCAGTGTTGAAAAATTTTGTAAAACTTTATAAGATTACCCCATGCTGGTATTTAAGTTTAGAATAAAAGAAAAAAAAACAAAACGAAAAAACGCTGTAACTCGATTTATCAGTTGCTTAGTAAATTCCCAAACTCAAATCTTTCACTAATACAACCTATATAGATGAACATTACATTATAGAAAACATAATATGTGCTTTTATTCTGTGGTCTTTTGGTTTTATTGGTATAATGGGATGATATTAAAGTTTGGAGAATTTCATCTTCCACATTTTCTCTATTTTCATGGCAACTGCTCTGATGAGCTTTTTTCTCCTGATACCCCGGCCACATTGATTTATTCATGCTGCTAAATTAGAATCAAGGTCTCATCTTTTTACCATTGAAATAGTTAAATGTAAATGTCTCTTCTACTCTAATTTTTATCACACTTCTTGTTTGTGGAACTCACTTTCATTTGCTGGTTTCACTGATAGCTACAATCTTCAAAACTTTAAAAGCAATGTCAAGTGCCATCTTTTATCCACTTGATTCCCATCCATCTCTTACATTTTCTTCAACATCCCTGTACCATTTTTATTCTTTCAGTGTAACCCTCTGCACACCAGCAGCATTTTTGCTTTGCTTGAAAGAAAATGATTAAAAAAAAAAAAAAAAAAAAAAATGTTGGCTAAGAGGAATTTTTCTAGTTTGCACATCTCTAATTTGTTGGCGATGAACTGTCATCCTTTGTCAGAGAGTCCTTGCTAGTTTGGCTAATGAAGTGTTTCTGGCATAAACTCTCTGAGTTGCACAAGAAGTTATTTTGAATTGGGATCCATCTTTGAAGAGAAATTTGTGGTCTTCTAATAAGTAGCTGCATACTCCACAGTGGCGACAGTTGTATCTTTTCACTTGAGGCACTTTGTGGTTTGTATTTTTGCACTCGTCAAAATTTCTTTTAGTAACTTTGCTTGTTTACTTTTTATGATTGTGTTTTTTGGGATAAATTTTTCAATTTTTTGGTCCTTTAATGTGTGTTGTGAAGCAGTGGATATCAACTCGGAATGAAAAATCAGGGTGTCAAGTTCGAATTTCAGTTTAATTCTTTGCATTCACATATGCACAAATATCTTTGGGAAAGGTATTAATCCATCTCTTTCCTCCAGTTATGGCTTAAATATCAGGACAGATTGGGTTCTATAACCTTGGCTGGCATTCAGTCTACCGCAGAAAGTAATGGCAACCTACTGTGGGATAATCTTCTGCCCAGTCAGTCATGTCTCTTTCAAGACATGATCACCCAAGTGTGTATCACGTAGGGCACTTATCTGACTGAATGTGTGTGGGTGTGTTGTAATGAAATGTCCCACACTCCCTATGATCTATGTGGACTGACTATATTAGTAGCCATATATAATGATATCTGACACTTGCTTCAACAATTACTAGCCACCGAATTCCCTGTCTTGCTGTAGCACATTCTCTTTACAATTATAACTCTTCTTTCATCTATGTATGTGTTGCTGTTCTTTCACTCGAGTACCACCTTGTCTGTTTGTAACCTCTTTAAAGGATACAACAGTAGCGATGAGAGATTCAATTCCAACTCACAGCAAGAAAGATCCCAAGACACTATTTGTAAAACATACAGCAATAATAATTACAAATTTGATCAACTTACGTTGAAAATACTCAGTGAAATTACTCAACAAAAATGAAACAACTGGTTGAATTGACTAAAGCATTACATGCTAGTTTGCAGTTACAACAGCAGCAACAACAACAACAATTACAGCAACAGGAAAAATTTGAAAAATCACAAAAGAATTTTCAATATGAACTGATACAATTACAAAAACAACAAGCAGAAGATACTAAGCTGTTGTGCAAAACTGGAATATCTAAAATAACAGAAGAACGGAGCTACAGATTTTTTTCCTCTGAAGGAATAGCAAATTTGTTATCAGAATTCAAGTTTGACTCAGACAATGGAGTAACTTTCCCGGCCTATTTTTATAGGTACAAGACAACTTTTTTTAGGAAAAGTGTAAACAATGGTCTGAAGAGGAGAAATCTAAGTTGTTAGTCCAAAAATTAGGTACAGAGAAGAACACTAAATACATAAACCTAGTTTTACCTAAAAAGACGAAGCAAATCTCGTTCGAAGAGACAAAGATTTTGTCAAGAATGTCCAACTAAAGAGACAGTTTGTTTTATACTCGATATAAGTGTTTAAACATTGTCAAACAAGAGAATGATGACTTTGTAACTTATGCAGGCAATGTAACTTTACAATATGAACTGTTTAAATTAGGCGATCTTTCAGTCAGTCAACATGTTTAACCTTTGTCCAGGGACATACAGCAGAGAACGACAAAAACATCAGATCAAGGATTCTGACATTTATGGAGCAAGTCATTTAAATTACACTACAGAAGGTAACTGAGGAATACCAGAGGCTGAGGAATGTAAAAAGAGACAATACACAGATCAAAGAAAAGAACATTTTTTTGAGTCCAAGCGATAAAACAACCGAAATTTGCAAAATATAAGCCCAAAACATCCTAGTATGATGCCTGTGTGGGGCTCACATTAAAAAAAAAGAAAAAAAAGAAAAAAGGATTGCTTTTTAAGGGTAAGGTTTGCTTCAAGTATGACTATGTTGGTATAAATAGTAAAGAAAGAAAGAAGCAAAAAATTTAAATCAAAAGTAAATGTTGTTTTATCCAAGAATGAAATTGAAAAGGGTGAAAAAAGGAAATACATAAATACAAAAATAAATGGTCATATATTGAAGTTATTGTTGGATACTGAAAGCAACATTTATATTGTGAATGAACAAACATGGAAGAAAATAGGTTGTCCATCACTGACAAGTACCAAAAAAAAAAAAAAAACTAGAGGAGTGTCTGGGAAAAAACTAAAACTTCAGTTGGGAATTTAGCTGCAACATATCATTTAGGAAGAGGACTTTCAAATCAAAAGTCTAGGTTCTTCCAGGTATGATGAATTTATTTGGTACAGATTGGATCGAGCTTTTCGAATTATGAACCAAAAAGGAAAGTACTATTTTCAGCTTTAGATTCCATAAATCAAGAACTGAAACAGAGAAAATGGGTGTAATTTCTAAAGTTCGACTGTGCCTACAGTGTTTGTAAGGAAAAAGAACAAAATGATCCGAGTTTGTGCAGATTTTTCAACCGGATTAAATGACTGTGTGAAAGATCACACATACCCGTTACCTTCACCGGAGGATATTTTTTAAAATCTGAATGGTGGTAAAGTGTTTTTTAAAATAGATCTGTCTGATTCATATCTACAGGTGAAAGTGGATGAACTGTGATCAAAGTTATTAGCAATTAATACAGACAAGGGACTCTACGAGCTAACTAGCCTCTCATTTGGGTTAAAGACGGCTCCAAGTTTGTTTCAATAAATATTGGACACTAGTTAGTGGGACTAGAATTTGCATAGAATACCTGGAAGAAATTCTGCTAAAGAGTGAAAACAACAAACAGTACAAAAAACATAAAACAATGTTCCAGATGATTGATGAATATGGCTTCAAGCTAAGTTCAGATAAATGCAAGTTCTTCATAAAGCAGATCAAATATTTGGGGTAAATAATTGACAAGAACAGAAGAACAAGCCCAGAAAGCGCCAAAGCTATTAAAAGATTTTGTCAAGAATGTCCAACTAAAGACAGTTTGTTTTATACTCGATATAAGTGTTTAAACATTGTCAAACAAGAGAATGACGACTTTGTAACTTATGCAGGCAATGTAACTTTACAATATGAACTGTTTAAATTAGGCGATCTTTCAGTCAACATGTTTAAATGTTTAACATACAGCGGAGAAAGACAAAAACATCAGATCAAGGAAAAAGTTACCTTCACCGGAGGATATTTTTAAAAATCTGAATGGTGGTAAAGTGTTTTTTAAAATAGATCTGTCTGATTCATATCTACAGGTGAAAGTGGATGAACTGTGTTCAAAGTTATTAGCATTAGATTCTAAGCCTAACTGAAAAAAATAACTTCTACTTGTCTTGTACCTATAAAAATAGGCCGGGAAAGTTACTCCATTGTCTGAGTCAAACTTGAATTCTGATAACAAATTTGCTATTCCTTCAGAGGAAAAAAATCTGTAGCTCCGTTCTTCTGTTATTTTAGATATTAGTTTTGCACAACAGCTTAGTATCTTCTGCTTGTTGTTTTTGTAATTGTATCAGTTCATATTAAAAATTCTTTTGTTGTTAATCTTCAGGCATTTTTAGTCTTGGTCAACTATTACAATATCTACATTCCCAAAATATATAATCTTAGAGCCTCACTAAAAGACTAATTGAAAAAGGGTGCAAAATGGATTTAGACTAAAGAATGTAAAAATGCTTTCCAGAAAATAAAAAGCTATCTGGTATCAGATTTATCGTTAGTGCATTTTGACCTTGGAAAAGAAATAATTGTAGCATCTAAGATTGGTAACTATGGGGTCGAAGTGGTAATTTTGCATAAGTTTGAAGATGGGACCACAAAGTCCATGCTTCCAGAACCCTGCTTCCTGCAGAAAAAAAGTTATAGCTAGATTTAGAAAGAAAGCCTGGCCATAAATTACATAGTTAAAAAATTTCACAGGTTCATCCATGGAAGGAAATTTACACTACAGATGAATCTTAGACCATTGTTAACAATTTTTTGATCAAGAAAAGGTATATCCATGCACATTGCTAACAGGTTACAGCACTGGGGAATAATCTTATTAAACTATGACTTTAAGAAGGAATATCTACCCTTGAAAAAACTAGGACACGCCGACAGTTTGTCTAAGTTGATTCCAAGACTTGCAGAACCATTAGAAGACATGGTGATAGCTGCTTTAAGGAATGCAAAAGAATTATCAGTATTACTATGCAATACAATTTGGGAGTTACCCGTGACTCTAGAAGATGTAAAAAAAAAAGCAGCTGAGAACGTATTCATTAATAAAATGAAGAAACAGGTATGGCTGAAAGAAAAACTTAAAAAAGGATCCAAAACATCACCTTTCTCAATCTGTGAGCAGGTGCAGATAGAGTGGTTAATACCATATACACTGCAAAAGAAAATCTTAAAGGAATTTCATATAGGTCATCCGGGTACGTCCAGAATGAAATAATACGTAGCTATACATATTGGCCTGGCATGGACCAGGAAAATGAAAAAAACGGTAAAAGAGTGTAGAGGTTCTCAACTTGTGGCAAAAGCACCACCAATGTAAATTCAGCCATAGCCTAAAACGGATGTCCCATAGAAAAGGTTACACATTGACTACACTGGACCAATAAATGATTACCTTATAATTGTGAACACTTTCTCCAAGTGGCTGGAAATATTCAAGTGTAGACATCTGCAAATACTATGAATGTACTAAAGAAGCTTTTTAGTCGTTTTGGGATACCAAAAGTTTTAGTTAGTGACAACAGAACACAGTTTACCAGCAGAGAATTTAAGAATTTCTGCACATCTTTGTCCATTATGGTGGAGACTTACCTCGTCGAAGCAAGAGAAGGTGGTTTGTCTGCACATGCATTTGTAGACGTCATGGAACCGTGAGGCGAGCTCATGCAAGGCAGTTTTTGGAATGACATGGTGCATGGAAAATTGAGCTCAGTGGGAAGTATTGTAAGGGAATGTCCCACACTCACTATTGCCAATGTAGAAGCCATATATAGTGAGCACAGGAGATACTTGTGACTTGCTCCGGCAATTACTAGCCTGCCACCAGATTCCCTGTCTTGCTGTGGTGTATTCTTTTTACAATAAACCTCTCTTCATTCATCTACACATATGTTGCTGTTCTTTCACTCAAGTACCACCTTGTCTATTTGTAACCTCTTTAAAGGATATAACAATATATATATATATATATATATATATATATATATTAGTCTCAAATACAGATTGGAATCCAACAGGATGATATGATAGGATAAAGAACAAATAGGAAACATTTATCAATCTAACATTTTACTTTTCATCAGAGAATAATATATGGAGAAAAAATTCTGGTATTTTTATTTTTGCATCATTTGATTTTAATTGGGTTCATATGCATCTGAATTGTTAAGTACAGTTAATATAATTTATGGCATTCTGAGCTCAAGATGATGCATCCTTTTGAAACTCAAATCATAAACAGATTCTAAGCCTAACTGAAAAAAATAACTTCTACTTTATGTATGCAAATTTACCATAATTATATTTTGTCTGTGTGAAATTCAGATAATAGTGTATACAGATTATAAAACACTGTGATATTTTTTTTTTTAAAGTGTATCTTAATTGGTGGGTTACACCTGACCTCAAGTGGAACTTGTACAAATGATCCATTGGAAAAGACACAGGAAAAATGGTCAATCTTTTGTACTGATCCAGTAAATAACTGACTCTTCATGCGATCCTTTACCTTTGCAAGAGCCAGATCAGGCCTAAAATGGAGTACTGTTGCTATATACATGAAGGAGCTACACAGTTTTTCTTTTTCAATCTTGGTAGAATCCAAAAACATCTCAGAGTCCTTGTGGGTTACAAATTATTTTTCAGTCTCCAATGTCACCTGTATAGCAAGATGTGGCAAGCCTCTTAGTGTCCTGTTGCTACTTCTATGTAAAGTGCTTGGACAAACTACATTCCTTGATTCCACTCGTTCTAACCTTCATGGCTAGGACCAGCATGCCACTTACATTGTTGCAAACCAACCATATTCTCTCCATATTTTATTGGGGAAAAGTAAATTCCACACAAACGGCTTCTTCCCACAAAAGAGTGTTCCACAGAGCTGTTCTAAGAAGATATTTCTCCAATCACTACAATCTTAACCTTTGCAAATCTAGAGTTTAACTTCCTCTCCAATCTGCACAAACTGTCTCTTAGCGTAACTCTTTACCTTGACTGGCTACCGTACTTTGTACAGGGGGAACCTTACAGTAGAAAAAAAAGAAAAAAAAGGAGTGATCTTAGATAAAAATTATAATAATCACCATCATTCGAAGTAATCATTATATTGGCAATTTGCTTCAAACAGAAGAATAAGTATTATGGTAGATTTTCTATGGAATATTTTGTTGAAGAAGTCATCACCATAATATTGATTATAATATTGAAAAAAATATAATATAAATATAATATTGATTAATATTGATAGAAGTAAAAATAAAGTAAAATAAATATTAACTGCAAAGTATGAATTTTAGAGCTTAAAATAAAAATGAAAAAAGCTGACAATAAAAAGTGTGAAAATATACACTTTAAACAGCTTTTGTAATTTTAAGATAGATTCTTATTATTCCAAATACTATTATTACAATATTTCATTAGATCCATTGTCTTCCTGATTGACAATCCATATGGAAAGAGGATTCTCCTGAATAGTATATTGTACATTTAGATATTAGATTCTTTTAATCATTTCTGCATTTTTTTTTTAATTACTGCCAACTCTTCCTTTTTCCAAGTTTTTTTTTATTGCTTATTCTCAGAATTTACATTGAAATAAAGAATTCAGTACTTGTTAACCTCAATACAGCAACAGACAGGTACACGTTCTAATTTTAATAAAAATACAAATTTTACTTACATGGAATTCAGACTCTATATCTTCCACTGTTTTGTCTTTAAGACTATACGTTTCTTTTTCCTTCATAATTTCAACTTAGAGAAAATCAGAGACAAATCAATGTAATGTTATCCCTGGAAAATAAAACAAAAAACAAATAAAAACAATGATCAATGCAAGAAAGGAAAGTAAATCTGAGAAATTAAAATTAAAAATTAAAATGCAAGTGTTTTCTATAAAACCAATTGTTTACTTGGAACCTCTACAAGATTGTCAAGCTTGAAAATCAATGTTTTCCTTCATTAATTTTTCATTAAGCACTAATTTGTTTAATTAAACTGATTTTACTGTTTAATTCTCAATCTAAAAATGGAATTCAAATTGTAAAGAAAATTTTCTAAAAGGATTTGAGGGCCAATCAAAAAATTAATACTTTTTTTTAATAACATCTGATATTTTGTTCACATTTTTTAATGTAACTTCTACATTTGAAAAGTGGTCAAAAGATAATAAAAAAAGCTATTCTGTATCATGACAGAAGTCTTACAAATGTTACTACAACATCTAATTCCTCTTCTGAGTTTTCAGTATGGTTAAAAATTAGAATTAGCTTTTGTTCAGTTGGCCTCATGTTAAATATCTGTTTAAAGGAAATACAAAAAATGAAAATTAAATTTGTGAATGGATTATTCCATTGAGATTGTATAAACAGGTTTTTTTTGTAATTTGCTTAGACATTTTTTTTGTAGTAGATCAGATTTTTGTTGTGTTGGTATTTTCTTTTTTTTTTTCCACAGACTTACCGAGTTCGAATTCCAGTTGAATTCATTGCATTCAGTTACGTGCAAATACCCTTGGGAAAGGTATTAATCCATCTCTTCCCTCCAGTTATGGGTTAAATAATAGGACAGATTGGGTTCTATAGCCTTGGTCGGCAACCAGTCTACCGCAGAAAGCAATGGCAACCTACTGCAGGATAATCCTCTGCCCAGTCAGTCATGTCTGTTTCGAGACATGATCGACCAAAGCGTTAACTGACTGATTCATAGAATCATAAAAAATAGACTACACTGATAAAGGATTTTACCTAGACTAACAGTCAAACAGCTTTTTTGGTTTATGCTAACTTAAAGGTAGAAAAAAAAATATACAAGACACAAAAGTGTTGAAACAAAATGGCTACTTTTGTAGTGATATTTTAACATATCCATGTTATAATTTATGAATAAATAATATTTGTTCTACTTTTGTATTAAGCACTTTTTTAAAAATAGTGTTTCTTTGGACAAGGAATATTATTCCAACAATACTTGGATATATATATATATATCTCAATTTACTAAAAATAGCTTAGTTGTGGCACAAGGCTGAAAATATGGTAAACCAAGGGAGGATCAAACTCACTACTCAGTTGTAATTGATCCAGCTTGCTAACCATTACACCACATCAGAAGATTATAAAAAATATCTGGAAAAGAAAAACCAACAGATGAAGAAGAAATAAGTAAGTAAGTGACAGGTAGAAACATGCTTAATACCTTGGAACCCCCCTCCACATATGTCACAGAATTGTTGTAACAGGATATGCAGTGTACACAACTAGTAAAAGAACACGGATTTACCAGAGCTTAGAGCAATTTAGAAAAAAAAAAAAAATTTGTTGCTGAGAGAAAAGCAATCATAATTGTCAAATTCACAAAATATCATGTAATAAAGTCACCGTTGAGTTTAGGGGAAGAGGGTTAAGAATTTATAGGTTGCAAAAAGCAAGATCTTTTCTATGTAGGACATAATTTTAATCACTGCTAAAAATTGGCTTGGTCTAAAAAAGATCTACAGAGTAAAGAAAGCCCGTACAAGATAAGGGTAAAAGTAGTTCTTCAGTATTTGAGGTCCCTGATAATGTTTTAAGAAATCACTTGGCTGCATATTTTCTCAGTCTTCAGGAAATTGGTTTGAAACGAGAAATTGGGGAGTGGTGTTCGAAATTCCAGTTGAACTTGTTGCATTCATTTACGCACAAATACCCTTGGGAAAGGTATTAATCCATCTCTTCTCTCCAGTTATGGCTTGAATAACAGGACAGATTGGGTTCTATAGCATTGGCTGGCAACCAGTCTACCACAGAAAGTAATGGCAACCTACTGCAGGATAATCTTCTGTCCAGTCAGTCATGTCTCTTTCGAGATGTGATCGACCAAAGTGTGTATCACATATGGCACTTAACTGACTGAGACCTGGCATAGAGAATGAAACTCACTTTATGCCAAACCAAAAGACTTTCAATGCTATTTCTGACTATTTGGATGTCAAGTGCTAGAACCTACCAATCATTGTCTCAAGCAGGAGACCAGCATATTGGTACTGTAGAAGAACTGGTTACATCTTTGCACATTAAACTATCACTCAGTAAGATTCTTATCCCTCTACATTAGCCAGAGAAAAGAAAGGCATAACAGCCTTGCCCACCACCAAGGCCAGAATGTCCCTCCAGAAGGTCTTTCCTCAAACAGCCTCTACGATAAGAAATAAAATCCACCTAAAAATATTAAAATAAAATTAAATGAAATTATAAAAAATTTATAATAATAATAATAATAATCTTTATATAAACTGTTTCTTCACTGCATATACATTCTCTTGCTTTTCCTCCTATGCCATAACTATTCTCTCTGTTAATGGATACCAATTTCTAAATAAGACTTGGCACTGTATTTCATTTAGAAAGTGTTGATTAGTATAACAGGACATGCTTCAGGTTGCAAAACAATTCTTAGATGGACATTTCCTGAGTTTGATTTTTGCAACATGTCAAACCTGTTCAAAACTTATCCTCTGGTTATATTATATCTTGAGATAGGCACTAATGCACTCTGCAACATGGTAGCAATACTTGACATGGAAATATACATTCTCTAGCATTAAGACACACAGATAAAATACAAATTCTATATTTTCATGTGTGTTTCAAGTTGAAATTCTGTTGCCATTTATATTCATACACAGTTTGGGTGTAAAAAAGTTGGAGGGTGGAGAGTGTAATGGATAACAACTTTGAATGTGAAATAGGAGAGCTGAGTTTTAAAATAATATCAGGATCCAAGAAAAATATATACACAAGTATTCAGGAAAAAAAAAAAAAAAAAAAAAAAACTCAGGTTCATATTGGATTTGCCAAAAATGTTTGTTTGCTTATTAAGTTTAAAATTGACTGAAATGAATTAACTTTTTAGCCAACCCAATATTTAAGACTATACTTTCTTTTAAAAATTTAAGAGTCAAAATTTGTATTCTTTTGCTTTGCTTTTCTTTATATAATGTTCATTTATGCAAGTTGACAAGACTCATATTACTGAAAGATTTGAATTTGGAAATATACTAAGTAACAATCGTAATGGTAATTTTACCAATGTCCTTATATGAAAACTTCAGCATACATGACTGAGCAGCCAGTGTTATTTCCACTTGAAATTTATAAAATATTTCTCAAACAAATTTGAAGAAAAACAGATTCATCAAATAAGAAGGTCGGGTCATTGTGTCGGGCCAGGATGTTTTTCCTGCCTGAATCCATCCTGCATACATACAAATCAACCATTTGTCTATGCATGGAATACTGCTGCCATATATGGTCAGGCGCCCCTGCCGTTCATCTCAGTGTTCTCGACAGGCTCCAAAGGAGAATCAGTAATGTGATAGGTACCGACTTGGCGGCTCGACTACAGCCACTTCCCCACTGACGAAATGTGGCCTCCCTTTGTCTGTTCTATAAATACTTTCATGGCTTCTGCTCGAATGAACTTAAGTCACTGGTACCTCCTCAACAGGTGTTTACTCATGCAACCAGATTGGCAACTGGGTCCCACCCATTCACAGTTAGATTAACCAAATGCAGACAACAATTCAACTCCTGCAGCTTCTTCTCCCACACTTCCCGCCTGTGGAACTTGCTCCCATATTCTTGCTTTCCTGACGGCTACAACCTCCAGGAATTTAAATGCAATGTCAATACTCATCTATTAACCACTTGACTAGTTCTTTCCCCACACTGTATATCCTTTCCTTTCTCTCCACCTTTGAAACTGTCATCACACCTGTATTCCCATCCTTCTATTGCTCCTTTCTAACTGGTTTGTCTTCCTCTTCACTCTTCTAATTAATCTTTTTACACTTATGTAGCCCCCTGCACATCAGTGGCATTACCGCCTTGCTCAGAGTGATACGATTAAAAAAAAAATTAAAAAAAAATCCTCTAGCTGTTATTGCTCTTTCCAGTACTAATGAGTATTTCCTTGCTAACCTTTTGTTTAAAGTAGTATGGAACCTCAACATCTTGATTTTGTCATTTGGTACAGTTCTTAGTTTGTGATTCTGTAGTGCCAGTCCACTTGTGTATGAATAATAAAATTTAAATCCCTTTTTGCAGCTTTATATTCATATTTTTTATATACATTTTTATATATTTATATACCTATATATTCTATGTGTGTATCACTCCTTCAACTGCAATTAATAGGCTTCCATAGTTTTCTTGTTGCTATTAAATCTATGAACTTGTACTTTTCCTTCAGTGAAGAGGCTCAAGAGTAAACACTTCATAGCTCTTTATTTAAAGTCTTTTTCATTTGTTTACTTTTTGAAACAAGAGAGAAAATAGAGAAACTCCTAAAGCAAAATCCAAAGACTAATTTCCAGTATTTGTTATTTTCTTACCTTTTTCAAGTTGTTAAATGTTTTTTTTAATTGCTTGTCTTATTCAAATAGTTTTAAGGTATAAGTTCATTTGATTTACCTGAAGGATTTAATTAATCTTATGATCATTCATTTAATCAATTTATTTCATTTATATATTTAGCTACTATTGTAGTAATATCATTTAGTCCAGGTGCCAATTTTGACAAAATCTTAATTTTATCTGTAATCTTTTACAACCAATCAGAAAAGTGATATAACTGTCGAATCAGCAAACCTAATAATTTATGTTTTTCCTAAATCATTGTTATAATTACACTCTTCTTTTTCAGTTTTCATATCAATGTATTTTTTAATGAAATTGTTCTCCAAAATACCTGTATAAATTTTTACCAACAACACTTGAAAATTTTAATGTACTTTAAATCTGTTTTAAAAAAAAATATTCATTTTTTTTTTTTTTGTAAGACGTTTCTGAAAATACACACTGAACTTTTTAGACAAGATATAATCACAAACTATAATAGACTAGATGGAATTTTTTTTAAAGGGTTTCAATACTGAAAAGCTAATTTCCTTGTTCAACCCAAGTTAATTTCCTTTGAAATACTGAAAACAATAAATGAAGCAGTTTAAGAAACATTTATTTGCATAAAAATGTGCCATACCATTTTATACGGTCAGTTAAGTGCCATACATGAAACACGCTTGGGCAATCATGTCTCGAAGGAGACATGGCTGACTGGGCAGAAGATTATCCCACAGTAGATTGCCATTACTTTCTGTGGTAGACTGGTTGCCAGCCAAGGCTATAGAACCCAATCTATCCTGTTATTTAACTCATAACTGGAAGGAAGAGACGGATTAATACCTTTCCCAAGGGTATTTGTGTGTAAGCGAATGCAATGAATTCGAACTCGGCTCCCCGATTTCTCGTTCCTAGTTAATATCCACTGCACCACAATGCACATTTATACATTGCACTAAATTCATATTAAAAGCTTGAGTCAATGGATGGTAGCAAAAGGTTTAGGAAAGATAACAAAAAGACAAATTTTAATAAGCAAAGAACAGAAAATTGTGTAGAGCCATGATTACCAATGTCATGAAGAGAAATGGCATAAAAGATTGTTGAGTCTGAAATTGCCAAATATATGCCATGTGTTCCTTTATCATTCATTTGAATTTGTTTCAAATTGTTACTGTTCCAGTTTGAAAACCATTTTCCTTGTTTGTGGATTTCTTTGAAATGTATTTTGTTGTTCATTTCCTTTTTTGAAAGATATTTGTTATTTGTTTCTAGCTTATAAAGCATGAAACTTTCATTGGGATGGGTGTTGGTTACACAAAGCACATTTTATACATATCATCCTAGTTGAAGGTACAACTCAGGGTTTCATGCATTATGCAATCATCAGGTGCATATTTCAAACTGACAGTTTAATAGATTTAAATTTAAGTTCACTTGATGTTCATGGGAATTAAACGTTATAATGTAAAGTTACTGCTTTTTTAATTACAAGAATAAAAATTTAAATATTCTAAGATTACATGCAGATAAAAATTAAAATATAAAATAAAAAATTTGGAAAGTTGATTAAGTGTGAAAAATTAAGGAACAAAGAACACTTGTTGGGATTAATGTAAAATTTGAGGAATCAATAAAAGATTATATGAACAGAAAAGAAATCTTTTAGAAAATGAAACACTCAGTGCATTGGACATTCATTGTAATCAGTGACCATAATTTCAATTTACAAATCCTGCTTTAAATAAAAGAGTAAGTAATTTTCAAAAGGCATGATATATATATAGAAAGTGAACTGATTTCTGAATCATCTAAGGTAAACGAGTGTCCAGGCTCTTTCAACAGTTCACCTTTTTAACCAATCTCAGGTTGTCATATTTAAAAACAACAGCAATAAAAAGAAAAGCTGTACATCTAAAGACATTGGATGTCAGAAATTTTAAAGTTTAGCCTTCCAACATTATGAAAGATGTTTTTTTGTCATCTGTTTTAGCAAGCAGGTTTTTTGACATAAAATGATCAATATCAAGAGAGCATTAATAGAATTAATGTGGAAAAGTTTGTCACTTAACTGAGCAGAGTTATGTCAACTTCAAAGTTTTGTGAAGGCATTATTGTCATGTCTTCACTTCTCAGATCTTTTAGTAAAAATTCAAAGTTGACATAACTGTTCAGTTAAGTGAAAATTATATAGTCTTCATTTTGTACTACTGTAAGAACTGCAACCTTGAAACTTCTGAATATCGTTTCTTATGTCTTTGTCTATGAGTGTATCATTTGATTGAAGTCGGACCACTCCCTTTTTTTTTTTTTTTAATTTCTTCTGATCATGAGATCACTACAGTGTAAAATACATAAAGGGGCTGTATAGGTTGGTTGGTTGGTTGGTTCATTTAACCAGCATATCAACCTTCATTAGGTCATTTAATGCTGAAAATCATTTTGATTTGTTTTATTTAGTTTATTTGTTTTATTGTTTTTGTTTTTATATTTTTTTTTTTGGGTGGGGGATTGATTCAAAAAAGTTTTGTTGCTAACATTTTTCATTCAAAAAAGTTTTGTTGGTAAACACTTTCATAGCATTTTTACCCCGGTTTGTGGGTTAACTATTTACCCATAGCTGGGACTCTAACAGGTGCTACTACTCTGGGTCAGGGTAGACCTGGGAACAACAGCTATTAAGAGGTAGTTCCATGCTCCTCACAACCTCCAAATCAGAGGCCTTGCTGCCAGATGCAGTTTATGGTCATACCCAGGAGCATGTATAAGTAGGTATACAGTAAATATTACTGATATGTTTATATAAACAATACAATATGTTTTGTTATTGTATGCCTACTTTTGCATTCCCCTGTATATAATATGTAAGTAATGGTAAAAGAGGAGAAAAAGCAGTAAAGATGGGTGTTTCTTGGTTGTTTTTAATTTGACTGTTTTAACACTCAAACTTTCACTTAATTACAGCCCTTCAGTCTAGCAAGAGACAGACAAAATCATGAAGTGAGGGTCTCTTAGCTTGAGGGTTTTTTTCTTGAATTGCTAATTTAGGTGAAAGAGTAACAGATTCTAAGAATAGATATGCAATTATACCGACTTTTTTAAAAAGATTTTTTCTTAAATATTAAGAAAAAAATTTCTCAACTCCTCCAAAAATTTACATGGAAAAAAAGCCATCAACAATTTCAAAATCAAACCCAGTCTTTACGTTATCAAAAATTTAGAGACCAGGGTTTTATAATCTGAAGTAGGGACGGTCAGCCATATCTGGTACAAGGCCAATTCACAAACATAGCCAACACTCCCCACAACTTAAGGGTTTATGAGAAGGTCATCAGAATTATCAGAAGTTTGAAATGTAGAAGAATAAAAGTATTTAATTTGTAAAATAAGTTGAATTTTATTAACAGAACAGAATAACATCAATTTGTAGGAGTTAAATGTTCAAAGAGAAATAGTAATAAGTAACATTTCTAGTTTAAGTAGTGAATGTATTTAATAAAGTGTGTTCCTTTCCTTTTTTTTATGGCTAGTAAAAAAGTGAAAAGGAAGGTGAAGCAATAAAGGAAATTGTACTTATGGGACATTAGTTTTTAGGAGTCAGTTGAAGTATCTTGTTGTTATCGTCTTCTTTGTTGACTGCGAGAATGTTGAGGATGGAGAAGAAGAGGTAAAAGAAAATAGCATGAGTGAAGAAGGATAACAAATGTGTGACAGGACTTTATATGTCCGGGTCAGACTTGAAGTTTCTCTTGTCACATGTTGCTGGTATATTATATTGCTGCTTCCATCTCACTGACTGATTATGACATTCTTTGTGTTTTTATAGCCATTTAGTTTTTCACACTGCATTGCTAACTTTTCTCTCAGTTTTTCAAACCACTTCCTTTCATTGGTTAGAAAATTAATTTAACATCTGATTGCAAAATCCGGCTTCGTCTTTTTCTTTCAGACTTTCAGTTGCCTGGTGAATTTTTATCGAAGTAATGCAAGACTGAACAGATTTTTTGCTGCCTGGATAATAACTCTAGAAGAATTTGAAATATAAAATAAGCAGCAGTATTAATGTATAAGAGAATGATGAAAAATTCTCAGTCCAACCCATTTCTTAAAGTGATAAAAAAATGGTTTTATTGTGGGAATTCAAAACAGAAAAATTAAAACAGGCTCTAACTTTATCTGAATTTCTGAGATGAGGTGTTCTTATTTATATTAATAATGTAAATAAGTCCTTAACTCAAACACAGGTTATGGTCACATTAAATTGAAAAACTGATTCCCATACAATCGCCAATGTTAAGCAACATCAAGGCTGGTTAGTACCTAGATGGGTGACTACTTAGGAATACCAGATGTAGGCTTGGATGTGCAAGTGATTTAATGGATAATGGCTTGGAATTTTTTTTTTTTTTAGTTCCCAATTCTAGTTGAGTTTGCTGTATTCACTTATGGAAAGGTATGAATCTACCTCTTCACCCAACTATGGGCTAATTAGTAAAACTTGCATCACTAAAACCATTATCCCCCCACAAAAAAAAAAAAAAAAGAAAGAAAAAACTGCCTACAAAATACTTAGATTTCAGCATTAAATTACTCATAGAGGCTGCTATGCCGCTAAATAAAAATGACCAACAATCAACTCAAACATATTTTACTGTAGAAAAATTTTTCTTCATGTGGTGAAATTTTAAATGCATTCTTTATTATAGATTTCTAGAACCTTGATAAACAGTTATTGTCCAACACCAAAACGAGCAACTGGCTTGCTGGAATAATTCACTGAAAAAAATAAAACAAAAAAAAACAAGTTTTGCTTGGAAAGGAAGTCAAGCAGTGATTTTACTACATGATATTACCTGTTCTAGTGATAATGATATCAATTATACTGGCATTTACTGTTTTTATACACAGTTATCCTTTTTATTACATCACAGAAATTTTGTCTCTGGTTTAAAAATCATCAGTTATCTTAGAGAATAATTTTAAATAATATTTCAATAGATTTTTGGTAATTTTTTTTTTACAATTCACAATTATTAGGTCTTACCTAATTCTACATGTGTTTTAATGATAGTGTAGTGATACTTTGGGGTTAAAATGAACAGTTAATTTATCCATATCAAGAAGGTTAATGGTGGCAGATAAAGAAACATACAGGTTATTTTTAACAAAAGATAAGGAATTTATTTACGAATTTACATGCTTAAAGTTGTAGCAGTAGCTCGTGTCATGAAGATAATTTTTTTAAAATCTGTAATTTCAACAAATTATGATGAAGAAGAAATGTTCATACAACAGATTAAATCATCTGACACAAAATAATATTCAAAAATATTTCAAAAGGTAAGTGTTTTTCACATTAGGGTTATACAGTTGCATACATTCATAGTAGATGAACAGAGAGAGAGTTTTAAATGCTTAACTTTCTTGGATTGTTGAAATAAAGTTCTTTGAAGTGCCAAATGCTTCATTAAACCAATAACATAATTAGTGAGTAACTTGACACTGACTAAAATCTGAAGAATGGACACATGAACAGAAATTAAATATTTCACATGACTTCAGACGCACTTCCATTGATTTAATTTTTTTCCTTATTTTATATATAAAGAAAAGAATAGGCTCGCTATTTTTGCTTTCTTTTTCTAGGCTCAACAGTTGAGTCCTGTGTAAGTAAAGTTTTCATTGGTCCAAATAAAGCTTCACATATTTTAGCAAATTTCTTTCCATCTTTTTCCTCAGTCAGTCAGTTAAGTGCCATACGTGATACACGCTTGGGCGATCATGTCTCGAAAGGGACATGACTGACTGGACAGAACATTATCCCGCAGTAGGCTGCCATTGCTTTCTGCGGTAGACTGGTTGCCAACCAAGACTACAGAACCCAATCTGTCCTATTATTTAACCCATAACTGGAGGGAAGAGATGGATTAATACCTTTCCCAAGGGTATTTGCACATGAGTGAATGCAAGAAATTTGAGTGGAATTTGAACTCGTTCTGAGCCAATATCCACTGCACCACGACACACTTTGTACTCACCACATATTCTTCTGGCCCCTCATCTCAACTTCAGACATGTTCTGTTTCATACAACACTTGTTAGGTTGGCAGAATTTGAAGATTTTGCATTATACTTCAAAGAATTCATTCTTTTATCATGGAACATGCAATTTCACTGAAAGGTGTTGTAAGATCATAGAAAGCCATACTTTGATGACTGAATAATGATGTTATTAATTTATATGCCTAAAACATTTTGTGAAAAAACTTGGATCTTATGTATCAGCCCTATAGAAAACAAACTTTAGCTGAACGATTTATTTGAGCCTTAAGAAGATCCAAACATTTTTTTCTTTTTTTAATCATATCACCCCGAGCAAGGCGGTAACACCACTGGTGCGCAGGGGGCTATGTAAAAGTGAAAAGATTGGAAAAGAGAAAGCCGGAAACCACATCCTTAACAGGGAACAAGGGATGGGCCTCTTCACCTGTTCAATAGACATGGATGGAGTGTGAACCAGGTGATAGTTTAGTCTATCTACTCCAGTTCAATACTTTAATGGCTGAATAATGATGTTATGAATTGAAATGCCTAAAACATTTTGTCAAATATTCTGAGAACTTTTCCATTAAATGGGATACAAAGTTTAGCTGAAAGCTGTCTTAGAAAAATAAAAATAAAAGACAGGAAATACTTTAATGACTGAATAATGATGCTATGAATTTCTATGCATAAAGTTTCGTAAAGAAAATGTTTGAGATTTGTATCAACCTAATATTGTAGAATATTATATTCAACTAAAAGAAGTTAGGACAAAGAAAACTTGCTAAATCCAAGTCAGCCTTCAACATCTCAACCTAAACTGAATCTACAGGAAAGTGGGGGTCATTTTGACTAGTGGGTCTAAATGGAATTATGTTTTTTTAAATAGCTAAACCTTACATAAATTGCCAATATACCACAATAATGTAAGCAGTTGACTCATCTGAATAATAGAAATAACATGTATTTTCTCAAGGAAGAAAATCAACTGAGGATCTTACTACATGAAGATACCTCTCCTCATGTAGCATATGATCATTTGATGGAATGAAAAATTCTTCTATATATACTAAAAACCCGAATCCACTTCCCAGAAACTTGCCAAATAACAAAACCTCAGATTTCAGATTCTCTTTTTGATTGTGCGAAAGGATTCAGTACTTTTGTATTTATTTAACAAAATAAACTTTACTGGAAGTACCCATGAAAATTTAATGGTTTTCCTATTTTAATTTTCTGATGAATTGTAATTTTTGATTTCATTAACTCTTTGTTAGTTAGACAATGATAAAATACCTGTGGAAATTTCCTTATTGTTAAAAATTTGAGCTTAAAAAAAAAATTAAAAAAATTAAAAAAAAAATTGCTGTAGCAATCAAAATTCTGAATGCTGGTCATTAAAGAAGTAAGAGAAAAAGATTAAAAATTGATAAGGTTTTCCATTTCATTGAAGCAGGTGTTGACTTGTGAGAAAATAAAATCAATAAATAAAATTGAAAAAAAAAAAAATTATTTTCCCATGATGCAAATTATAAAAGAAACCCGACAGAGTTTCTGGTCACATGTGCAATTTTATTATCCCACTTTTGGAAAGAACAGAGTCTTTTGCTTTCCACTTCCCAACAAGATGTTTGGACATGCTTTCAGCAGCCCTAATCATGCATCCTAACTCAGTGCATGGTTGACTTGAGTTGATCATCTTTATTCATTCTTATCTTCATTTCCCATAAATTATTTCTGAAGCCAAAAAAAGAAAATGAACAGTCAACTTTATTTTAATTTGGTCAATCTTCATTGTTTTTATATTGAATATATATACACTATCACCTAAAAAATACATGCAAAACCCACAACATTGCTAAAATCTACAAAAAAAATTACTACCTCTTCTATCTTCCTTTTCTTGTTTTTACTTCTTTTTTATTATGTATGCTTTTTTTTCCCTCACTAAAACCAAACAGCATCTCTCTTTCTCTCATGTTACCTCCCAGTCGAATTCCAGTTGAACATCTTGCATTCACTTACACACAAATACTCTTGGGAAAGGTATTAATCTGTCTCTTCCCTCCAGTTATGGATTAAATAATAGGACAGATTGGGTTCTATAGCCTTGGTCGGCAACCAGTCTACTGCAGAAAGCAATGGCAACCTACTGCGGGATAATCTTCTGCCCAGTCAGTCATGCCTCTTTCAAGACATGATCACCCAAAGTGTGTATCACATATGGCACTTAACTGACCTCCCAGTCAAAATTAAATAGTCCATCATTTATCTGAAGTAATAGCAGGGCATAACATGTTAGCAGAAGAATAAGCAGAATTTCACCCAGCAATTAGTAATCTTCTCCTTTTTCAATGTTGCTAGAAATTTTTCAGGTATTTTTTTAAAGTGTAATAAACATGCAAAATCAAAAAGGAGCTCTAAAAAAAAAAAATAAAAAAAAATAAAAAAATAAAAATTTTTTTTTTTCTTTCTTAAAATGACACCGCATCCTAACACTGAAAAGTTTGCCAACCCTTACAAACCCCAATCAAGAAATAAAAGCAATCATGAATCCCAAACATACAATAGACATCTACAATTATCATTTATTTGTAATAAATACTGCTTATCTTGTTAGTATAATACCATATATATTGTTTTACAACCAGTAGGCAGCTTCTTACCGGTACTTTAAGTCATTCATTTACTTAGGTAGGCATATCATACTGTACCATCACCAACTCTAACACCAGCTAGAGACTGACACACACACATGAATACCAGTTTTATTATCACACTTTGTGTACTATTGAAACCAACAAGTTAGCTCAATTGGCCTACCATTAATTTTAAATATACTGTCAATTCCCAGTACATACTATCTGCCATATTTATTTGGGAACCCCATACTTTCAGCCCTGTGCCACATCTAAGTGGCACTAAGAAAATCAACCATCTGCCATATTTGTTTAGGTTATTAAATCCCTAAATACTTTTTTCCACAAAAAAATGTTAATTATAAGGTGCATCTTACTTTTTGTAACATCTTAACATATAGGAAATACAGTAACTTGCAATTTGAACTGGAAAATAAATTAAAAAAAAAAAAAAAACAACACTTGTCTGACATTTTCTGCAGTATTATGGTAACAGGGAAACCTCTTGACAAAAATATCTAAACCATTTATTTAACTTGGGAAATGCTCTTTAATTACAGACTTCTAGAATAATTTAAAAAATTAATTTCCCACTCTAGTATCATCTCTTCAAATGTTTGTTAAACATCCAATGATTTAGGATATTTCACATTGTAAATATTTCAATTTTGAATACTGCAACAAGTTGGAATAGGCAGCAATAAAATGCAGTCCTGCTTAATAAATAATTCTTTTACATTTCGTAAAACTGGGACACAAGGCAGTTGGTAAGTTAATCTAAACAAGCAAGACCTGTGTAATTTATATGAATTTAACAAGAAATTTTTTTAATAACGATCTACACTTTACAACCCATGATCATTCCAAAATAGTTTTAAGAAAAGTTGACATTTCTCTTTAAAACACTAAATGTCCTCAACAGATTTTTATGTCATGAAACCTGATTTAACTCATCACAGCAAACAATAGCCTTTATCTAAGATGACCACCCTCTTTGTGTTGCACTCCCTTTTTGTCTATGTCCCACTCACTGTTTTAATGTCGCATCTGTGGACAAACAATATTTGAAGGTATAAGCATATGATTATTAACCATTTATTGGTCAGAATCAAATTAGACCAGTACACAGTTGTATTTAAAAATGCTCAATACATATATAATGTAGAACTTTTAAATATTTTAATTTGGAAGTCAGCTGATTACACTACCTTGGTTTCAATGTAATTGCCTGATTTCTGAATTAAAATTACACACTTGAGGATGAAATTGACCTTGAAGGAAATAGTCAGACAATAAATAATTTTTTTTATAAGTCCAAAATGAATAAATAACATTCATTTAATGAAACTAAAATTGTTGCTGTCCTCACTCTATATTATTTATAGCTGATTCTAAAAGGTGTTGATTATACATTATTAAACTAGATACACAACATACAATCTGTCCTAGAAAAGGAGAAAAAGGAAGTTAAAAGATGACAAACTAAATACAAAAAAAAAAAAGAAGAGATTTTGTTCTCAGAGACACAGAGTTTTAGAACCAATCAATGCACAGAATGTAAGAAAGGCAAAAATGAAAGTGAAAGTTGAATTAATTTCCGTCTGTCTGTTTCTTTGTCAGTATCTAAACAAAAGGTTAAAAAAAACCCAAAAAAAACACCAGTATTCCTAACCAAGCAGACAACAGTGTGTGTCAGTCTTCTGTTGGGCATCAGAATTCTGAGAAGAGTCTTTGATTAGATTGCTTAGGAAGGAGAATCTTTAATCACTCACTTTTGAAAATGGTCAATCGATTATCACAAGAATTCAGGCCTACCTCTCACTTCAATCTTCATTACTTTCACTTGCCTTGGTTTCCAGCTGCTCGTGCTTGTGCATATCTTCAATGACTACATTTCAATGGAGTTTGAGGAATATAAATAAAAATACCAAGAGTGGAAAACTGTTTTTTATTATTCACTTTTCTCTTGTGAAGTCTTCACCCACTTTTCTTTCTTATTAATTTCTTTCTCTTTACTTCATTCCTACAACTTTTGCTCCTCTACATTTCCCATTTTATTATTCAAATTCTCTACATTTTTTTTAATCTATTTCCTTCTCATCCTATCTCTGATTCATCTCTTATTCCCTTCATCTCTTTTCTCACTGAACACATCTCATAATATCTTATATGTATATAACTTAAATCCTTTTTATAATAAGATATTCTTTTTCTCCTTTGAAACTAACAAATTCATATATTAACTCGAGCCACTTTCTATCTACTTACACATAGTATAGAGATCAGTTATAACAAATTGAGCATAGGTGATGAAGAAATTGAACATAGCTGTGCTAGTAGTTTTGCATAAGATAACACATTGCTACAAAATTAAAACATTAACTCGAAAACTCATGTTCTTAAGAATCCTCATCAGATTGAGACTTTCATATGGATGTAGTGCATGGAAATAAACCTGTTCAGAAATATCTAAACTGTCAACTGTATATAACTGTTTTCTAAAAATCAACAGTTAAAAATGGTTTGAGCGAAGGAAGCCTGTGAATCTTGGGGGAAAACCATCCTTCAACCATTGGGGACTGGGACTACAGATTTAAAAAGAATTGTACCAGATGACAGAGACCGTATAAGTTATGGATTAATGGCATAATTATAATGTTAGCATTCCACACTACTTCAAACAAAAGATTAGGAAGGAAGCTCCCATCAGTACTGGAAAGAGTGATAATAATGGTTGCTTCATCAATGTATGTCAAATGTTTCCTTATAAGGAAATGGCTAATATTGAAATTACCCTTTTGTGTTGAAACAGAAGGTGCTAGCAGTAGCAATGTATTTCACCCTCACACCAAACTAAGAATTATTTTCAATTAAGTCTCAGAGATAGTAAAGAATTTGGCAAGTGAATAGAAATGAGATGGTATTTGATTGTATGGCACAAATCGGTTTAAAAAAAGCACCAGCTCCTGAAATCTTGAAGCTGGAATCACCAAAAACAAATATAGAACATTATATAAGCTTTAAAAAGTGCATGATCTTTTGAGAGGTTTCCCGTCAACTGAAAAACCCAAATAATTTTGACACATCCATTTGTGGACACTGCCCTACCTTCATTATATGGAGCATATTTAATAATAAACAATTTCAATCTTTGGCAAATATGGACCTTTGTGCCTGAAAGAAAAGAAGGAACAAAAAGAAAAAAGACACAAAAAGCATGTTAAATTTTTCCCATGGCAACACTTATTTTAACTACCTTCACTTTACAGCAATGTTTATGGTTTTAAAAGATGATGATTAGAATTGTAATATAATCTAAATCTACCTAAACTTATTTATAAATGAAACTCTGTGTGTGTGTGTGTGTGTGTGTGTGTGTGTGCATCCGTTACCTATAGATTCCGAAACGGCTGAACAGATTTTCTTGAAAATTTACACAGTTGTACTATAAGTGTCTGCAAGTATTTTTAGCTAGGTTTTGGGTCAAGGTACCCCTGATAAATATCGAAAATCGATAATCAAAATAATCGGGTTATAGAAAGAGTGGTCCGATTTTAATCAAATTTGATACACTCATAGACAACGACATAAGAAACAATATTCAGAAGTTTCAAGGTTGTAGTTCTTATAATAGTGCAGAAAATCGATAATATATCGATACCAGGAAATCAAAATTTGACTTACATCCATTTTCAGTCTACGGTTTCGCTTTAACTGGAAACTTTTTAGTCTTTTGTGCCAACGTTCAAAGAGTCTGAGCTCCAGGACCATGGATTAGTTTTAAAGCTTTCATTACACCCAAGCAATGCCAGGTTATACTGCTAGTAACAAATATATGATAAAATGGAATTTGTCCATTTTGATTTGTTCTTAAGAATTAACAGCAAACCTAATAAACACTATTTATTAGCTTGTTTATTTACACTATTATCTATAATATTGTTTATTGGAATGATTAGCAAAACATCAGCTAATTGCTAATTGATTCAAACTTTATAAAATGGTAATTAAAGATTTCCTTATGGTTGCTTCATATATTTTAATAAATTAGTAAATGTTTATAAATTTATAAATAAATTGTTTTCATGTCTATGTTTTTATAAATTGGTAAATATTGTATTGCATTAGTTTTAATACAATTCTAATCATTACTTTTTAAAACAAACATCATTAAGGAGTAGGTAAAATAAAAGCAGTGTTATGGAAAAAAAAACATCCTTTAAACCCCCCCTTTTTTTTTGCAAGCATAAAAGTCCACGTTTGGACAAACTTTCTGGAGCAATACAATGAACCAACCATTCTTCCAGCATTTTTTGCAATGGCCCAAATATATGCATTTTGCTTGAGGTCAGAAGGTTCAACTAAATCAATCATCAATTATATATTATAGTTGTAAATTAAGGTTATATCGAAAACAGAATTATTTGAAAATTTCTATTTTCTTGAATTGAACCTTTCTTTGATATTTACTTTTTATTATTTTTTAAGGAGAGATAAGAGAAAAAGAAATTAAACATATTAGATTAAAAAGGTTTAATACTGTACACAAATTTAAAATCTGTTGTCTGTATATAGGGATAAATTAATCATTAAACAAAGTAAGTACATGCTTTGATTCTAGGCAGATTAAAGCATCAAAAGAGAAGATACTAGTTGTTTTAGTAACTAAATCATATTTGTGATAAGACATTCCTTGTCCAACTGTTAAAGAAGGAGGTAAATAAAAACCTCAATATCTAACCTGAATCAAACATAATTGACTAATAAATAAGGTAAAAGAATTGGTAACAGTTACTTTTTTATTAACTATTTTCAATAAAGATTAGTAAAACAAATAAAAGAAAAAGAAAAACTGTCAGAATATATTATTGAAATTAATTCTATATCTGACGAGTCATAAGTCAGAGATGAAATTTCTATGATGTAATAAAGAAGGATGACTAAGCATAAAAACTAATTAATTGGGGTGGAGTTGGTTAAAAAATTAAAAGCTAACAGATTAATCAGCAAATGACCGATATGGCCAGTTAATGATTACCAACTGATTAATTAGCACAACTTTAATACAAATAACGATATCTTAAAGTCAGCAGTTCATGGAGGCAGTTGGATAAAAGATTAGTACATCACGTGCCTAAGTAGATTGAACTTAGTGGTTTATGAGATAAGGGAAGAAACATAAGAAGCAATGGATTTGCTTGAATAAAACAAGGAAATTATGATTTAAATAGTGGCATAAATCAAGTTTCACCTTACAAGGTCTACACACAACTAGAAGTATAAATTAAGCTTAACTATAGGGGAGCTATGCTCAAGTTTTAGTGCAAAGCTTAACCTGAGGAGAGTTACACTCAACTATTCATGCAGAGTTTAACCTGACAATAGCTACATTCAACTAGTAGCATGGATTGAATTTAATTCATTATTCTTTAATTAAATATTAAATTAAAATAATATTTATTAATAAAGGTTGTGAAAGTGCATTATGTATATATTTCCACCTCTTTGCATGTGCATAATATTGTAATTAGCTTCTCTCTGGGCCCGCCCCAGAGCTAAATCCTGTTAAAATTAATCTTCTCATCATAACATGAAGTATAACATAAGTTAATTCATGTTATTTTATTTTTCATATCTGCTATTATTATTGTTATTATTACTACTTTCTTTATTGTTATTAATTATTTTGTAACCGCATGACTAGCTTACTATGTGACCTTCTTTATCACAGTCACATGAAATGAAATGGTGGAAGTTATTAAGACACAAAAGGATAAGGATTTATGAAATGTATATAAATTAAGACCTAATACTAAAAAAATACTGACAAGAAGTCAATACATTATAATCCTTGTGAGACAAGGATCAATATACTCAGTTCAGCCATCTTGAAGGTATACTTATCTGAAGGGGTGACAAATCTTTACACTTTGCTCAGAAATCCACCTAGGTCAGTGATCTCAAAGACACAAAACAGCCTTTATATGCTGAGGGCAGTGTGCACTAGGGCAAAAATAGGTCAATTATATTAGGGGGGTGACAACTTGCCAATTTTGTTAACAGGTTCTTGTACATGTGGTCTGCAGATTACCATATAAACAGCTTCTGAATCAGAGTTCTACATACCCACAAAACTAAATTAAATCAGTTTGGTATGTTTTAATGATAGGATTTGCAAGGGAGAAAGAGGAGAGTAGTCAGTATACCAGCAGTTCACGTTTAAGTACATCTTTAAAAAAAAGCAAAATATACCTGTAATTTTTTAAAAGAATTGATTATCATTATGTGAAGAAAACAACATTTCTTGCATCAGTCAATGCAAGGTATGTCCTTCAGCATTAAAATTTTGATTTCACTTCCCCAGGTGGAAAGAAACTAGAACAGACCTTGCTGACATTCAAAATTAAAACAAAAATTGTACAAATAAAATTACAGGGAAAATCCTGAAGAACTAACCTTAGGTGTAACTAAGTTGTTCCAAAGAATAAAGTTAAAAAAAAAAAAAAAAAAAAAAAATTAAACTAAAAATACTACTAGCACTGAGAGAGTTTTTAAAGATTTGTACAGGTCATCCATGTTGAATTTTGTTTATATCTCTCATCCCAGAATCAAAGATAAAAAAAAAAGAAAATATTTCAAAAGCCATTATTTCAGGAGTGAGATTCGTCCACATGAGGTGGGGGATAACAGAATCAAACAAGTACAAGAATTTAAGTACCTAGGAAGTGTTCTAACAGAAGATGGAAAGTGCGACACGGAGATCCGAAGGCGAATTGGCATGGCAAAGGACGCGTTCCAGAAGATGAGCAAAATACTAACACACAGGAAAATCTCAATAGAAACGAAGAAAAGAGTGCTAGACTACTACGTGATGTCAGTTTTTCAATACGGCTGTGAATGCTGGACAATATCATCGAAAATGAGGACAAAACTGGAAACGGCCGAAATGTGGTTCTACAGAAGGATGCCACGGATATCGTGGACTGAGCATACAAGCAACGACGAGGTGTTAGAAAGAATGGCAACAAAAAGGAAATTGATGCTGAGCATCAGGAAGAGACAACTGAAGTTCCTGGGACATGCAATGAAGAGGGAGAGCCTGGAGAACCTGATACTGACTGGACAGATAGAAGGAAGGAGAGACAGAGGAAGGCAGCGGATAACATATTTGCAGGGCCTGATCAAGTGGATGACGGAACGGGGGTTGCCAAGAGCAAACATACTAAGAGCCACAAGGGATAGGGAGACGTGGAGAGCCATGATCGCCTACGTCCTGAAGGGACAGGGCACATAGAAGAAGAAGATGAGCTTAAATTTGTGATCTTAAAAATTTACAAAAATTCCAGATACCTGTTTGATGTTAGCTATCGTCTGCTAGTGAACAGAAACAAGGGAGATAAGCGAGTGTAAAAGTGCTTTCCCTTGCCTAATTCAAAGAGCACTTAATGTAGACTGGTAAAATATTTCTTTTTATAATCATTTCACTCCAAGTAATGTTGTGCAGGAGGTTACATAGAAGAAGAGTGATGAGAAAGAGGAACAAGTGATAGGGGGTGTTAGAGAATGGGTAAGAGAAGGATGACAATAGAGCTGATGAGAGTAGAGTAGACGGAGAAAAGAACATGAGAGAAAGTATGCAAGTCAGAGAGATAGGCAATGGCAATTGACTTTACATTTAAATTCTTGGAGATTGTGTATACTTGCTTCCCTGACAGCTACAAAGGAATTATACAAGTGAGAAGTACAAAAAAGAAGATGCCAGAGTAGAAGTTGCAGTTACATTTTATTGGTTTAACTATAAAAGGGTGGGACCTAGTTGCTAGTCTAGTAGCTTGAGTAAATTCATGCAGAGGGGGCACCAGGGTGCTAAGCTCGTCAGAGCAAAAGCCAGGAAAGTATTTGCAGATGAGACAGACGAAAGACACGTTACGCCGGTGAGAAAGTGACTGCTGCTGAGCTACCAAGTTGGGATTAAGCACATTGCAGATTCTCCATTGGATTTTGCCAAGAAGCCCGAGGTGAATAGCAGGGGCACCCAACCAGATGTGACACTGTGACAGCAGTATTCAATACAAGGTTGATGGTAGATTTATATATGTGCAGGATGGATTCAGACAGGAAAAACTTCCTGGCCCTACACAGTGAACCAACCTTCCTAGCAGCAGATTTAGCTATGGATTTGATGTAGTCATTCCACTTGAGGTCTGCTGAAAGTTAGGCTGAAGAGGTACAGTGTTTTGCTTTCAGGGAGACTAGCCAGATCCAGGCTGGTGGGGGTGGAATGATTGTCTGTGGTGGTCAACAGATAGCAAGCATCTTTGTTTTGATCACATTAAAATTCACAAGCTGTTTCTTACCCCAGTCCACCACAGATTGGAGGTCCTGTTCAAGCTCAGCAGCGAGGTTCGCTTTGTCAGCCTTAGCAGATTTTTGATCGAGGTGAGAGTAAATGGTGGTGTCATTAGCATAGATGCCTACTTGAGATCTGATTACATCAGGGAGATCATTGATGAAGTATAGGACCTAGAATAAAGCCTCGAGGGACACCCACGTTCATATGATAGTATTGGGAGTCATGTCCATTCAATACTACCTTCATGACGCAATTTGAAAGAAGTGACTGGATTAGATTAAGCAATCATTCAGTTATACCATAGTTTGCATAGAAGGCCAGCATGCCAGACTGTCAAACACTTTGGAGATATCCAGGGCAACAGCTCGAGTTTTGACATTCATAACAAGAGCCTGACTCAGTGATGGTCATTAGCATATCAGCAGTAGACCTGGTGAAGCGGAAACCATACTATTTGTCAGAGAAGAGACTGAAATGTTGAACAACTTTGGCATTGATAAAGGCCTCGAACACTTTGCCAAAAATTGATAAGAGGCTGATAGGGCAAAAAGTAGAGGGTTCCGAGGGTTCTCCAGAATTCTTATATACAGGAACCACAGTGGAGGACTTTCAGACAGGCAGTAGTTATAGAGTTTGAAGAGAACAGAGTAGAGTTCAGTGGACCATTTCTTCAGGACAATGATTGGAATTCCGTCACCTCCACTCGCTTTATGGGGGGGAGGTCAAACTTTGAAATTATGTTAGAGACCAGCTTGGATGTAAAGTGGATATCACTCAGTTCTGGGAAGCCGTGAAAGTATTTGCAGATGAGACAGACGGAAGACACATTACGCCGGTGAGAAAGTGAATGCTGCTGAGCTACCAAGTCGGGATTAACCACATTGCAGACTCTCCATTGGATTTTGCCAAGAACCCTGAGGTGAATCCGGTGTTGAGTTGGTGAAGAATTTGTGAGCAAAGCACTTAGCCTGGTTCGCTGAAGATGTAAGGACCTCAAATTCATTGATTAGAGTGGGGATTGAAGGTTTACTGTTATTTAGTATGTATTTACAGAGTTGCCAGTAGTCTTTGCAGCTGAAGCAAACAGCAGCTTAGCGTTATCTTTTTGCACTCATTACAAGCAGAGGCAAAAATGCGCCTGTTATGGTCAGATGTGTGGCTCTGATTAAGGTGGAAGAAGTGATTCCTGTAGGTGATACTGGGTGAGCAAGCAGGGGAGAACCAGGGGGATAAATAGAGTTTAAATCACAACTCTCTAGCTGGAATGAAAGCATTGATGACAGCCTTAACCCAAGAGGAGACCTTAGACGCATAGCCTTCAACTAAAAACTTTGGTCCAAGGGACATCACACAGGATATTGCAGAACAAGTCTCAGTCTGCTCTTTGGTAGCAGTAAAATATTCTGGTGGTCTGAGGTTCCTGAGTGGAGCATAAGTGGAAGGAGATATTAACGAAAACCACTGCATGGCCAGAGTTTCCAAGAGGGCAAAGCTGCTTGATATTGCAAGAGATGGAAGTGAAACAGAGATCTAGCAGTGAGTCAGGTCTATTAGGGCTAAAATTTGCTATGAAAACCCAGTAAGAAGTGTAATTGTCACTATTAACCATTTAAAAAAAAAAATGTGCTTATAGGCTGATGTGCACATGACACAATGATTATTCACACAAGCACTGGCCATTGATTTCACTTCAAGTTAATACATTTTGGAAAGGCATGAATTCAACTTTTCTCTGACTATAGTTTAATAAACATAAGCCTCTTTTGCCAGTATATATATATATATATATATATATATATATAATAATAATAATGATGATAATATAGGTACCTCCAAAAATTCACTAAGAAAGCATATCATGATAAAAAAATAAAAAATAAAAAAAAGCCTCAAACTTGATAAAAATAGTTTTATCATCAAAATGTTTCTTATTATTTAGAGGAAAGACCAAGGGATTTTTTTAATCATTCTATTAAACTTTAGTTCTTTCTAGCACATTTAAAATCTTGGTTAAAAATCTTGTTTTTCTTATATCAGAAGGTCGGCCAAAGACTTTTTTTAAATAAATAAATAAATAAAAAAAAAGGTAATAAACAGTCTTGGAAATTCTTGTGAGAAATCAAATAACTGTCAGATTTTAATGAATTTTTCAGGATTTATCCACAATTATTTTTAAATATAGTTAGAAAATCTAAGCAAAATTTCTTTTTTTTCCTTTTACATGTTAGCCCCATTTAAATCTATGAAATTTGGAGAAATTAAATTTCAACCCTCTTCATATTTATATTAGTTAAAAGCAGGACTACCCAGAGAATTCAAATTATCAATTTGTTTTTGTCAAACAGAAACACTACTTATGAAAAATACAAGAAAACTGACATTATTCAATTAGAAATTTTTTTTTAATTAATAAGATATATTAAAGACACTATTGTCTTCAGAAAATGTTTTTCTGATTAATAATGAATTTTTACAAGAATTGTTTTCATTTTAAAATTTTGTGTTAATTATATCATCTAAAGGGATGAATTAAGTAAAAACTATATCTACTAATAATAGAAACTTAATACAGATCATCAAGCAAAATATTTTTAAAAGAATTTTGTGTGTATCAAATTTGTAAATATGGATGACCAGACATAACATTATCAAAAAATAAAAGTGATAACTATAGTAAAAAATAAAAGTGATAACTATAGTAAATTTAAAGCCAAAATTTATAAAATTTATAAAATTTAAAGCATTAGAGAAATTTTCTAAGATTACTCAGTATTTAAAAATTATATAAAAAAGGCGTTCACATAATTTTCCTCAATTGTCTTTTACATAAAAAATTCCCCATAGAAGAACATTAGATCTGTCACTATGCTGTCAGTACATCAATACCTTGAATAAACAGCTACAGCTGGGTTAAAAACATGCATTCTAAACTTAAAGCAAATAATATTTGTTCCAAATCAGGTTAAATATATTTAAAATCAGATAAAATTTGAGATAAGTATGAAAAATGACTAAAAAATGAGTGCTAGTCAACTATTTTACAAAAAAAAAAAAACAACAAAGTAAAACAATTCCTTCCAGTCAATTTAAATTAGTTTTTAAAATACAGCAAAGTAATTAATTTTAATCTATTGGCTTGAAATTAAAGCTAAAATAAAATCTTCAATAACAATTTTTCATTTTTTAAAATTTATTTGAAACCTTAGGTATTGCATTTTCTATGGAGATGTAAGAAATTGGTTCCATCAAACATGAGAATCCAGTATTAAAAAAAAAACAAAAAAACAGTTGAATAACTACATACATCATAATCCTTGAAAATTAATTTACCAACATTTGAAAGTATTCAGAGTAGAAAATAATATAAGATTAAAGTTAATATAAATTTTGGCAAATTTACTGATAACACAAAAACAATTTATTTGAAAATTTCAAAGATGTAATAAACAATTCGGTTGGGTTTCAATCCTGGCTAGAAGCAATCAGATGTCTAACCGTACTGATGAGCTGTGATACAGCGAAACAGATTTATCTGTAAATGACTACATATATACATAATATATATTATATATATATTGTTTTTACATTCAAATGTAAATTATTTACACCATGATTATTCAACATTGCCTGATGACAAGGTAAAATCTCAAAACACAAATTTCCGTGTCGCAATGTAAATTAAATTAATTTTAAATAAAAAACAAATTTAATTATAATTATATTATGCTCTATGATATATGTTGTATTGAGCACTTTTTTAAAAAGTAAATGCTGCAGAATTCTAGATTCTAAAACTGTTGGTTCTCTTCACCTGGATAGACACACACACACACACGTGTCAATGCTTATATATATATATATATATATTTCTCAAACAGGCTAAAATATCTAGATCAGTAAATGAACCTTGCTCCATTGTCTACAAGAAAAAATGGAAATTATTAAATACATGAAGAGTGACATATTACTGAATCAGAGGCATGAAACTACAGTAAATTGTAAACATTAAAAAATTAACCTTACAATCCTGCTGGAATTATAAAATCTAAGGTTTGATTCTCCAGCAATTATAAACTTTTTACAGTATTAATCTTACTACCTTGATAGTTTATTTTAACTATATGATCTTATATATTTTATATAATATTTTATTTTATATATTCAATTCATAACAGTTGGCCAGCGAACGCATGCTGCTTAACTCGACTATATTCTGTAAAAAATGGTTTAATTTCTATTTTTGTCTTCAGAAATTTAATTAAATCAATTTTTCAGTGTTAGCTGCTTGTGGTAAGTCAACCAGGATTCAGTCCATTTTTCAGTCTGTTTCTCTGTAATATTTGGAAATTTTTTTTTTTTCGTTTTTTTTGTTCGTCTTTGATTTTTTTTTTCTTTTTGTCACTTAGTTTGTGTAAATTATTTTGCTATTCAAAGTTATTTTTGACTTAAGATAAATAGTATCATGGTTCAATTATTTCCATTAGTTTTGTTTTGTAGAAGAGTTAAATTTCTGTCTTCGAGACATTCAATTCGTAACGGTTGGCCAGTGAACGCATGCTGCTTAACTCGACTATATTCTGTAAAAAGTGGTTTAATTTCTATTTTTGTCTTCAGAAATTTAATTAAATCAACTTTTCAGTGTTAGCTGCTTGTGGTAAGTCAACCGGGATTCAGTCCATTTTTCAGTCTGTTTCTCTGTAATATTTGGAAATTATTATTTTTTAATAATAATTTCCAAATTTAATTTTAATGATTCTCGAACAATTCGAGTCTGGACTCATCTGGAGTTTTTACACCCGATTTCTCACCTAGAACCGAGGCACAACTGAATGATGTCCACATTACACCTTCGCTTGTCTCTAAGATAGTCTTAAAACTTGACCCTCACAAAGCAAGCAGTGGGGACGGAATCCCAACCATAGTCTTAAAGAAATGTGCCCCTGAACTCTCCTCTGTCCTTTCTAAGCTCTACAACCTCTGCCTATCTGCTTCCTGCCTGTTGGAAATCTTCCTCTGTAGTTCCTATATTTAAAAAACACTGGAGAATCCTCGGACCCTGCAAATTACTGCCCTATCAGCCTTCTTCTGATCTTTGGCAAAGTGTTCGAAGCCATTATAAACGCCGAGGTGGTTCAGCATCTCACAGCACACAGGCTCCTCTCGCATAAGCAATATGGTTTCCGCTTCACCAGGTCTACTGCTGATATGCTAACGACCATCACCGAGTACATATATCAAGCACTCGACAGGAATGGCGAAGCTCAAACCGTTGCATTGGATATATCTAAGGCGTTCGACAGAGTTTGGCATGCTGGCCTTCTATGTAAACTGCGGAGCTATGGTATAACTGGACATTTGTTTCAACTAATCCAGTCATTCCTCTAACCGCACAATGAAGGTGGTATTAAACGGACATGCCTCCCAAAACTACCATACAAACGCAGGTGTCTCCCAAGGCTCCATCTTAGGTCCTACACTCTTCCTGATATATGTTAATGATCTTCCTGATTCCATAAGAGCCCAAGTAGGTTTGTACGCCGATGACACCACAGTTTACTCTCGCCTCCTACAAAAATCTGGTGTAGGCGTCAAAGATGCAGTCAAGATTGAAAGAGACCTCCAATCCATAGTGGATTGGGGTAAGAAATGACTAGTAAATTTTAATGCTTCTAAAACGAAGCTACTCTCAATTAACCATCATCGACAATCTCACCTACCTCCCATTAGCATGGACCAGGCTTGCCTCCCAGAGAGTAAAACACTATGCCTCCTTGGTCTCACACTTTCAGCGGACCTCAAATGGTATGACTATATCGAATCCATTGCTAAATCCGCTGCTATGAAAGTCAGTTCTCTGTGTAGGGCCCGGAAGTTTTTTCCGTCTAAATCTATCCTGCACATATATAAATCTACCATCTGCCCGTGCATTGAATACTGCTGCCATATCTGGTCGGGTGCCCCTGCGACTCTCCTCGGGCTTCTCGATAAGGTTCAGAGGAGGGTCTGTAATGTGATAGATACTGACTTGGCAGACCGCCTGCAATCTCTCTCCCACCGGTGCGACGTAGCTTCCCTGTGTCTCTTCTATAAATATGTTCACGGCTTCTGCTCCGATGAACTTAGATCACTGGTGCCCCCTAAATACGAATTTGCACGAGATACTAGATTAGCAACTAGATCCCACCCTTTTACAGTGAAACCGATAAAATGCAACCGCAACTTCTACTCCAACAGTTTCTTTCCTCGCACTTCCCAACTGTGGAATTCCCTTCCACACAATTGCTTCCCCGACAGCTACAATCTCCAGGAGTTTAAATGTAAGGTCAATAGACACCTCCTAACACACTAACCTGCTCCCATTCTATCAAACACTCTTCCCATCTGCCCAACCCTCATCCTCGGTATCCTTACTCATCTGTCACCTTCCTCCTGACATTCCCTATGTCTAACCACTCCTTTTTACCTTCCCCTATGTAGCCCCATGTGCAATAGTGGCAGTGGAATGCCTTGCTTGGGGTGAAATGATTAAAAAAAAAAAAATTTCTAGTTTCATCTTGTCTTGGATTTTTAAATGTCCTCTAATCTGCACTTTTTGAATAATTTCTCTGTGTATGTGATTTCATCATTTTTTTTTTTAATGCCAAAGAATTTAGTTTTATACAATGTTAAACAAATGTATCTATTTACAATTCATTTCCGGCTGAAGTTTGAAATTTCTATTTCTTTGCAGCTCCTGTTGTCTCCCTCACCACTTCCTTCTGCCTGTGCATTTTCTTTCTTTTTTTCCTTTTTGTTAAGCCCAGACAAGTCTGTATATTCTTATACTTTACTTCCTACCTAAATTTTGGGTCTATTTCTCCTTGAGCTATTTTTCATTGGCTCTTTTCCTTTGTTTCTTTTTCTTTCTTGTTTTACTGTTCTTTTTTTTTTTTTTTATTTCCTGTGTCCTTTTCCACTTTTTTGATTTATCATCTTTCCTATCCTTTTTACATCATGAAAAATTTTGCCAATAAAAGGAAGTGAATTTTCATAAATAAAATAACGTTTATTACCATCATTACTAACTAACTGATAAGACATTGTTCTTTCAATGTTGAAACAAAATGTGCAATTTTGTAGTAGATTGTACGTTCTAAAGTATAATTCATAATAAATATTCATTGCTCTATTTCTATATTGAGCACTGTTTTAAATCAATGTTTTGAAAGTTGTAAATATTTTCTTTGTTCCTTATTCATTTGCATATATAATATATATAGGACGTGATGGATGAATTTTCATCTAAATTACGCAAATAACACAGACATCTCATTTTAACATTTATTAAAATTATACAAAAAAAAAAAATATACTAAAATACTAAAAAGTAAATTTATTCAATAAAAATCACCATTAGCTTCAACCATAGCCTCCAGGTGACTTTGGAATCTTATGCAACTGTTTTGGATGGTCGTGTGAACTTTTTTTTTTTAATCGTATCACCCCGAGCAAGGCGGTAACGCCACTGATGTGCAGGGGGCTACGTAATAGTGAAAAGATTGGAAAAGATAAAGCCGGAAACCACATCCTAAACAGGGAACAAGGGATGAGCCTCTTAACCTGTTCAATAGACGTGGGTGGAGTGTGAACCGAGCAAGAAATAGATCTATCTACTCCAATTGAAAAAAACAAAAAAACAAAGTAAGAAGATTGGAAAAGAGAAAGCCGGAAACCACAATACTGCCATAATCCTTGTCTTTGATTCATCTTCGGTATTACAAGGAGTTTTGATGGTCTCTTGTTCAACTGCACCCCACATATAATAATCAAGGAAGTTGCAGTCTGGGAATTTAGGTGGCCAGATGTAAGGGGTGATATGGTTAAAGAAATTGTCTGACAGGCATGACTAGATTCTCTTGCTTGTGTGGCATGGTGCAGACTCCTGTTGCCAGAAATAGGGTCTTCTAGCAGCCACCCTCTTGATCTAGGGCAGCACTACCTCCTCGGCACTTTATTAGGCCTCTGTGTTGAGTCTGAGGACCTCACCAACAAATTCAGAAGTTCTTTTCTTATCAGAATGATTAAAGTGAGTTTTTGAAGCTACTGGACCTTTGTAGTCACCATTAGATTCATTGAACTCTTTTCAAATCCTCTGCACTATTTTCAGATTGAAACCAAAACAGTCTGAAATGTTTGTATTGGAACTTCCAGCACAGATGCCAAGTAGTACAGCATGCCATTTATAAATTTCTGGTAAAGTGAATTGCATTATGGTGCTCTTTGTTCACAAACAGTGCCCAACTGGCCCAACTATACTGTGCAGTTGACAAAATCAAAAACAAACAACATATGCATAAAATTAAAAAAATAAAATGGCGACAATTTAACATCCCATCCCCTGTGTGTGTGTGTGTTTATATATTATAGTCCTGAGTATGACAATAAACTACAACTGGCAGTAAGGCCTCTGATTGGGAGATTGGGGATCTATTTAGGCTGGGTAAGAATCTTTAGCTTAGGATAGCAACTTATCTAAGAGAAGGAAGTCTGATAGAAAAACCTCTACACCTACTCTGTGTAGAAATAGGGTAGACTGAACACTTTAACCTTGGTAGGTAATCTTTGTAGAGATGGTGTCTCAATAAAATTACTAAGTTTCTAGTTTCCTAACCTGGTTGGTGATAGTAACGGCATACAGCTGTGAAACATGCTCCAATATTTCATGATGGTTTAATGACAGAGACATCAAGAAAACCCTGTCTAAACATGCAAACTTACATTAATTATAAAGACTCTGCTTAAATAAAAATAAATAAAAAAATATCCACGCCAACTATTATCGGCTCTTCTAAGAAATCCATAAAGATATAGTCTAGCGAGCAGATAATTAAAACTTACAACTGTCTAAAATCAAAGACTCATTAATCAACCACTTCAGAAACACTCTCCCAAAAAATTCCAATGGTCACATTGTTAACTCCCACCAACACCTCGAACAAAACTAAATAAATATAAAGAAAAAGGATTTCCAGTTTTTTACGCACCTCCTGATGAGGCATTGAAGTTTCAATGCCGAAGCGAGCATACCTTCATAGAGGTTATATATAGAATAATTACGTACATGTTCTAAAATTTAATTTATAATAAATATTCACAGCTCTATATATTATATATTGAGCACTGTTCTTAAATTAATGTTTTGGACGTTGTAAGAATTCTTCGTTCTGTATTCACTAGGAGATATATATATATATATATATGAGAGAGAAAGATAATAGTGTGTGTAAAGCAGTCAAAAGAAAAAGACTTTACTTACATATAAGGAAGTCGGAAAAAAACATTTCCAGTTAAAAATTGAATAAGTACCAGGTTCTCTCATTTCTTAGAATGCCAGCAAAACTTAAATCTCCTTAAGAAATATCAATTTCACTGTTTACTCTAATCATAAACATGCAGTTTTTACATAAATAAAAATTGTAAGTTATAATTTATATGCATCTCAGACTACACACCCATTTATGACCTGAAATTTCAATAATTTATATTCTAGAATCATTCATTAAGTTCAAGAATATTCAATGTAAAGGCTAACTGAAAGCTGTTATGATAAACATGATTTGTAATATGAAGGAGATAGAGGGGGGAGTGAAGACTATAAGGAGAAGAGATAACAACTGACCTTTGACTTCTTACAAGTCTGTTTACAAATGAACAAGTTTCCTTAGGTTTCTATTTAGAGTAGAGTATATATATATATATATATACTCTACTCTAAATAGAAACCTAAGGAAACTTGTTCATTTTTATATATATATATATTAACTTCATGTTTCTTTGGCACTATATCATTAACTTTAATTGCACAAATATATGAAGTGGTGCTGAAAAGTTATTGACCAAACTCACTTCCCCCAGGATTTTTTTTTTTAATTTTAAATTTCTTCTTGATTGGGCTGACCTTTTTAGTACTCCACTTGTATAAGCAAAAGGGCATGCTCTTACATCAAACTTAAGGTTAATTATTGCCCCAGAGCCTCTCAAGAAGCCAGCACACATATTTATCATTTTAAATAAATGCAAACATGTTTCTTTTTAGAAATTTGCATGTTAAATCTAATCTTCATTGAATAGCAATCCAGGTTATAGCTGATGTAAAATTTTCTTATGAGGTATTCAATAATTCAGACATTCAATTTTTAATAGTGTGAAACAAATTGTCTGGAAAAAAACTTAAGTAGAAATTTTTTTAATACTGTAATGTTATAATGTTAAAAAGTTTTTAGAATATTTTTCAGTCTATGTGCACAGATATATAACAAGAAAGAGCAGTTTTATTGATCAAACTCATGTAGTAGTCCATTTAAATATTGTACATGTTATAAATATAAAATTACTAAAGGAGACAGAGATATTCAGCAAGATGAACCATTTTAAGGACCCTAGATGAACCACTGTAAGGATTCTCAATAAATTAGTAAAAGTTATAGCAGAAACTTCTGGAACCAAGTTATATCCAAAAGGGTTTATCAAGCTAAAAAATGATTTTTTAACAACAGAATTCAAAATCAAAATGAAAAAAATAAAATAAAGTGAAAAATCACTAAAAAGGGATAGCGATGAAAAAAAAAAAAAAAAAAAAAAATTAAGAAATAAAAAGTGCTGACTTACCTCTGGCCCACTAAACAGTTAAGTAATAAATGGGAATGGTCAAACAGTTAATTTTTACTTACACCTGAGTTTGTAGTTTTAGAAAGAAAAAGAAAAAAGAAAGTAAAGAAAAAGTATTTGACAGGTGTACTCGTCACAGGTGTCAAGTGGACTGAGAAGCAAACCTACTGGAAAGAAGCTCTTCAAGTGTAGGTGCTAAGATCTTATCAGATATTCATTTGAAAAACAAATTCTCTTCAATAATTGATAACATTCAGTGTATATATATATATATATATATATAATGGCCAATGCTGAATTGAATCAACACCTTATGCTTGGGGCATTTTCATGTTTGTCTGTGAAAAATTAATTTGTGGGTATGTATATTACAGATTTTTTCAGTCAATCCTTAATTTATACCTCTAAGGTGCAGGTAATATAAAACTGCTACATGTAGAAATTTAGCACAATACATTGCTAAATGCTTCCAACTATGCTTTAACTATAATCTTCTCAATGGGTGAACAACATAAAAAGTAACCAGTCTTTGTCATAGTATAGTTTTTATTTTCTTTTAGGTTATAAAATACTCTTCTATTTTTGCCGGATCTTAACTTTTTAATGAACAGACAAGATAGATTACACTGATAAAAAAAAAAAAAAAAAATTTTTTTTGAAATGGTGTTGAGATACCAAATATCTTTTTTTAGGTAATTTGAGGGTGCTGAAATGAAATGAAATGAATGACCTTACTTTTTCTTGGTTTGCTACCATTTTTAATGTACAGAAATGCCTCATGGGGGGGGGGGGGCATTCTTTTCATTTGTTTTCTGTATATATGATATTGACTGATGACAATATTCTTCAAAGTAAAATTGCAGAAACATCTCAATTCGTATTTAAACCAACAAATATTGGTCTGTTTATTGAAAAATACTATTTTTTTCAATAACAACCAAACCCCAAGTCTTTAAAAACAACATGATTGAATATACCAAGATCAAGTATTTTCATCAAATCATTTAATAAACAAACAACAGAAATAAAATCTTCATGAACATAAGAACTATGGTAACAATTTTCTCTTTCTTGATTGTCATGTTCAATATCATTTAAGTGCCTTTTGATACCCAGCAGTAGTCAGCCATCACTCACTTGCCTCTGGTAGCACTTCCATTGTTTTGATATCCTGATGGAATCATTCTCCTTGCTCATCACCCACATTGACACAATTATCCAGAAATTTATCTAGATGGCTACATAAAAAATGAACCTTAATATTTATATTAGCATATTACCAATAAAATGTATTACTGATAAAGTTTATTAGTTAATTTGACTTTTTGCAATATTTTTCAAAAATTTGGTACTCTTATTTCAAAATTTTTGACTCAAATAGTTTCTTAAATTTCTTGACCTATCTGAAAATTGATGGATTTCTATGGCTGTAACACATCACGCCAACTGGCCATCCAGTGTGACGCTCGTTCCCACCGCCAGTCGTGACGATCCCACTTGTGACACTGCCACCCGGTTGGTTCGGTCGCTGGTTGACGTTCTCGTCCGATGATGTAGTCACAAAAGCCGGTTTGCAAGACGTCTTTTGCAACAATGTGCCACTGTCCCACGTTGTGATTTGATCCCAGAGGTCACATTGTGCAGTTTTAGTAATCGTTTTTTTGAGCCAGTCCAGACACTGGTGTACACTTGTGGTTTGAAAAAAAATAAACACGGCACCAAAAAAAATTAATAAAATAAATGAATGAAGTTGAACACGCCTGGAGAGCTACGAAGAATGTCTTTATATAAAAAAAAAAAAACAATGTTTTTTTTTTCCTTCACAGGAGCTGACAATACAGTTGTCAAAAATGCTGGTTACAACGGAGAGAGAAAGTTCGCTAAAAATATCAGAGCTTCCAATCCTTAAATTAAAATGTCTTGTCTAAGTTTTGTTAAAGTAAACAGAGCTCTTTAAATTTTTATTAAAGTCTTCACATATTCTCTATAATCAGGGCTGTCAATTTTCTGTGTAGCTTCTAAAATAGCAAAGTCCTTTCGGGTCCTTATCGGAGTTGAATGAAGTTTACCAAAGTAGAGCGAATGAAGAATCAGAATTTTCGATTTTCCGGTGATTAAAAAAAAACAATAACGTTCTTTCGGGATTCATATCGAGGCACATTATTCCAAATTAACTCCTTAAGTTAATTTGTGGCAGGCTTCATTTGAAATTAACTCTTGAGCCATAAGTTCTATGGTGGGCGACCAGCCGTGGGTCATGGCTCCCCGGTTGGAAACCTTTCCCCACAGTCGTTACATTTCGACCAAAAAACTGAGAAAAATTCTCAGAGAATAGAATTTTCTTGCCGAGTCCGGATTTTTATAACCATTTTCAATCTCTGGGGATCCAGCTGGCTCAAAGCTCTTGGCCAATGAAATTGTTTTCCGCCCACTTGATTTGTGGAAGGGGTTTAGCTCGATGAATGAGATCCCACCAGTTCACATTGTATTTCGATTTTTCCAATTTCTCACAGATTCTCTTGTTTACCAGAAAATCTGTCAAGGGACTAACCCCGCTCGACCTCATCAAATAATTCTGACACCTGTTTGGGTTAAAATCTTTGAGCTTACCGAAATATCCACTTCAAACACGAAAGAAGAAAAAATTATATTTTTCTTTCTTTTCCCTCCCAGAAATAGATTTTATATTCCCTGGATTTTAGAAGTTCATGATAGTAAAGTTAATTTTTCTATTCCCCATATTTTACAAGTATTTGATAGTATTAAAATTATTCTTTTTTTTTTACTTAAGCTCACATTGCATATTAGAATAAAGTATAACTAATAATATTGCTAAAATCAATTTCTCTCTATGTTGTATTAAACCACACAGGGGAAAGTATCCCTGCGGGAGAAGGAAAAGTATCCCTGCGAGAGATAGTGTCACACGGCCTTTATTAAGTAAATGTTGCAATTAGCCAAGATCACAAATTGATCTTTTTTCCAAAAATGTGTAACTTCAGTACGGCAAAAATGGTAGCTGACCATGAAAATCTAAGGTCATTTTCAAAACCAGCACCATCAAATTAACTAAAAAAAGTGTTGACCAGTGTTATTTTTATCATTTTATTAAGTAGTAATTACAATCACGAGTTTCATAATTTATTAGGGTCATATGGACACCACATTCACTGCAGCAGCAGCAGCAGCATTGGTGTTCGTTGGGCAATAAAACTTGACAGAGCCTAACACTCTACGAGTTGGTTTAAATTCAGTTTTTCCTTCTTTTAGACAAGGCTATAAGATCCAGTTTGTTCTGCTATTTACCCATAGTTCAGGAGAGAAAAGAGGAATTCATACCTTTCCCAAGGGTATTACTAATGAAGTGAATATAATGAACTTGACTGGAACTCAAACTTGGCTCTACCATTCCTCAATCCAAACCACTATCCATTACTCCACTATGCTTCCTAAAAGAGTAAAATGATTAATTGATTGACTGATTCATTCATTCATTCTCTATGGCTTATCAACACTTTACAGGTTATTTAAATCCCAAAAATATTTTTGCATAATTGTAAGAATTTTTTTTTTTATTATGATTTCGTGATACAAGTCAGTGATCATATTGTTTCAGCAAGACATGGCTGTAAGCCAAAAGGAGTAAAAAAAAAAAAAAAAAAAAAAAAAAAAAAAAAAAATGAATAGAATGTAATAAAAAATATACAGTAGTTTTCCCCGATTATCCAGACACCCTGAGATAGAACTTAAAAAAAAAATACCCTCATAAAATTCTAAATTCCAGAAAATTGAATGTCTAAATTATTGAAGAAAAAAAAACAAAAAGAAAAAAAAAGTCATTTTCAGGAAGAAATTTAACAATTACACTATGAAAATGCTTTGTTTAAGATCTGTCTATACTTCTGAGATGAGGTATTGTAATTATTTACACTATTTCCTTTGTGTGGACTGTTGTTCTCATCTTTGTTGTCATATTCACACTGTTTCGGCTGTTGTACACTCTGGCCTTCTTCAAGTGATTGGAATTTTGAACTGAACCCTTTGTCCACTGGGGAAGATTGTTGTAGTTCCATGCCTCTTCAAGATGTTTCAGTTATTTCCCTTTAACTCTGAACGCTGAGCTTTGTTTAGGGTTTTGTCCAGTTTATATTTTACAAAAAAAAGCATCAAATTTTGTATTTGGCTGGCCTCACATTTTTCTGCTACTAAATCTCGTAGCTGGATTTAAGAAGAAACAACTGTAAGAATAGCTTCTGGTTAAAAGCACAACCAACATAGACATTTTTTTTCTAACATAATCATTGCTTCAGTGTTTGAAATTGAACATTGATATTGTTGAACTTCCATATGGGCAATATGATTATCATCCTTCTCCTCCTCTTCAACATTTCCTAGCACAGATATCAGTTCAACAATACCCTGGTCACCTAGGTATCTCTTTTGCACCATGTTACAAACATTTAATTGCTCCTCAACAGATAGCACAACCTTTTTTCATTTTATCATTTTAATTCAAGGCCATTTCAATTTCAAAACATAAGGTCACAAAGTATAACAAAAGATTTATGTTGAAAAGTCAAGCCACAGAATGAGCTGTCAGCAAATGTTTACCACCTATGTTAAATTTTTCAACCTGATAATCACATGGAAAAAAGACATGAATAGAATGTAATAAAAAATATACAGTAGTTTTCCCCGATTATCCAGACACCCTGAGATAAAATTAAAAAAAAAAAAAAAACCCTCATAAAATTCTAAATTCCAGAAAATTGAATATCTAATCTAAATCATTGAAGGAAAAAACCCAGCCAGTCATGTCTTGAAAGAGACATGATCACCTAGGTGTGTATCACACATGGTACTGACTGACTGAAAATCAGTAACAAAATTTTATGTTTGTCAATTCAAAGGTGTGCTGGAGACAAGATTCTTGAGAAAACCTGGTTATTAAATTGACTATAGGTAAAATGTAGGACACTGAGCTGTTACTATGGTTGGCGACCAGTCTAGAAGAAGGACAACTCTGAATTCGAAAACCATATGTAGCTTTGGTAAAGCATATACTATGCAACTAATGAAAAAGATCTTGGAATTCACACTGAGTTGATCTTGACTATGATCAACCTCATTCATTCATTATAAAACAGTGAGTATAGTTTTCTAAATTGTCAAAATGTTTGTCTGAGATGAAATATTGGAATGGGTTTAGTTTCAGATAACTGAAAAATTTTGGTGTGATTTCATTTTTTATCTTCATTTAATTTCTGGGTCATCAAAAATGTACTGGAGTATTTATATGTTCAGAATTCCATATTTTTTAGTTCTTATATCTGAGTAGAAATCTACCAACAAAATATGCTGTTTCATATTGATATTGCTGTTTGTACAAGTTTAAATCATCATGTATCAAGAACAGATTCTTCTATGTGCCATGTTACTTCAGAACATCAGTGATTTCTCTCTCTCCCTGTCTGTCTCTCTCTCAAACATAATTCAGCCAAGTATTTACACAGGCTCATTAGGTAGGTTATGCATTAGCTTTTAATATGTCCTATGAGAGTCAAAGTTTTCAAGTGTAAGTGTCCTTTTTGCTGACATTTTGTCTAAAACTTTGATGTTGCTTATATGTTCAGTCTATGTTATTCTCAGTATCCTTCTGTAGAACTGCATTTATATCACCTCAAATCCCCCCCCCCATCTATCAAGGAGATGGTTCAGCATTTACTGCTGTATAAGAGGATTGATATTATATAACAGTTCAGTACTCTTATTTCTTTGTAATGGAATTTTCCTATTAATACTTTGCTTAGCTTTTGGAAGTCCACTTTCACTATTCCAATGTACTTTCAAACTTCAGTGTTACAATTTCCATCCTCTGTTAAAACACTCTGCAGATATTTAAATTGTTGTACTTGTTTGATTTCAATTTGCAACTTGCATAATCAGTTGTTACTTTTGCTAACAAATATTTATTCTCTTCTTGCAAGTGATGTTAATTCTTCCTTTTCACTTTCTTTCCCAACTTTCTGTAAGAGTATTTTTTTTAATTCCCTTTCTATATCTGCTCTGTAGCAATAAGATTTCTCACATATCCTTAGAGATGTATAGATGGATGGATGGATGGACTGATTATTTTTCCTTTTAAGTCAATTTAATAACCAGGTTTTCTCAAGAATCTTGTCTCCAGCACACCTTTGAATTGACAAACATAAAATTTTGTTACTGATTTTCAGTCAGTTAAGTACCATGTGTGATACACACCTGGGTGATCATGTCTCTTTCAAGACATGACTGGCTGAGTAGAAGATTTTTCCACAGCATGTTGCCATTACTTTCTGTAGTAGAATGGTTGCCAATGAAGGCTATAGAACCCAATCTGTCCTGTTATTCAGCCCATAGCAGCAGGGAGAAGAGATGGATTAATACCTTTCCCAAGGGTATTTGCACATGAGTGAATGAAACAAATTCGAACTAAGCTCTTTGATTTCTCATTCCAAGCTCATATCCATTACACCACAATGCATATCACATTAATGATTTTAGATAGCCATAGAAGTACAGTCATTCGAAAACACTGACGGTGGTTCCCCTTTCTAGTTGGTGGAACAAAAGTTCATGGAAAGGGGTGGTGAGTCCCCCAGTCAGTACCTATATGATAAATGGTCAGTGAATTGGTCAGCAGTGAGTTCATAGGGGTCTATTTTCCATGGCCAGAACTTAGTGGGAAGTCAGATGAATAATGTTATGGACTTTTCCGACTTCCGGGATGTAGTCAAGTACAGCAGTTAGATATGCGGTTAAGTGCACAGTTAAAGCCAACTAAGATTTAGGTAATAAGCAGCATAACTGTACCGTTCAGACTTATTTCTATTTACTCATTACTAACACTTACTTTGTATATATGTTCTTGTTATACTAATACACTGTTTTGAACCTACTTTGTTTTCTGTGTCTTACTTCTGGCCAAACTAGTCACTATAACTTTGTGGTGAAGTTTCACCGCAACAACTCCAAAAACAAATTGGTGACGATTTTCAGTGAAGATCTGTGACAAAAATTTGCAAGGACTACGGGGATTAAAAAGAAACCCTCTGAAAACACAGGTTTTTGTAAAGTACTACATGAAAAGGGTAGACACAAAATGGAGGATTTCAAGAACATATTAGAGCTGGTAAAATTCCAGAATGCACAGCAAGAAAAAAATGAAAAAATTATTTCTTCAAACTCAGAAGGAAAATCAAAAGAGATAGATGGAATTTCAGAAGCAAGTATTAGAACTAATACGTTGAACGAAAACCAGTGAAAATGAATTATTTTTTTCACAAGACACCATTTGGAGTGCGATAGAGAATCTTACATATGCTCCCAAGGAAGACATAACCTTTGCGTCTTACTTTAAGAGATATGAGGATATTTATGCTACAGACTGTAAAAGCTGAAGCGACGATATGTCTTCTAAGAAAACTTGGTACAAGTGAGCATACAAAATTCGTTAATTACATTCTGCTGCAGAAGGTTAGTGAACTGACATTCACCAAAGCAGTGAAATTACTCACTGAGCTTTTCAGTCTAAAGACATCTCTTTTTCATAAAAGGTGGAAATGTCTTAATCTAAATAAGAATGAATTGGACAACTATACCACTTTCATGTCAATAGTTAAACTCTGCAATGATTTTAGGCTGGTGGACCTAAGTGCAAACAACTTCAAATGTTTGATATTCGTGCAAGGACTAGTTTCAGCAAAAGATGCTGAAATTAGACAAAGAATATTTAACATATTGGAGAATGAAGCAAATATAATTTTTTAGTAGATTGCCGAAGAATATTAAATGTATATAAGTATAAAGCAGGATTCTAAAAATATTGAGGAATTGGGTATTGCTCACATCAAAAAAGTATGCTGCAAACAGAAACAAAGTCTCTTAAAAATAATGAAGTAAAGAAAAAGCAAAATAAATTGCCTCTTAACCCATGTTATGGATGTGGGGCCATACATTGTTTTTTCAGAAACAAAAAACACTATATATGTAACCAAGTCAAACACAAAAGTTCACATTGCTAAGCTAAAAATAAGACTAAAACAAATAGCTACATAAAAATTACGAGGTCAGATGAACTAGACAGTGCTAATTAGTGCATGTAAAAATATTAAATAAAGTGCTGAATCTCAATTAGATTTTGGGTCTGACTTGACTATAATTAACTTGCAAACATGGAAAAAATTGGGCAAACCAACCATGATAAAATATAGCAAGATCTGTCACAGGAGAAAAGATTAAATTCAAGGAAGAATTGTCAACGCAACTTTCAATGCTAAGACTCATAAATTAAAATTGTTTGTCATGAAAAATACGAACAACCTATTTGGTACTCATTGGATGACATAATTTCAGCTTTTGAACTTAGCTGTTAATTTGTATTGCCAAAAACTTGAAAATTGAAATGCCGAAGCTGATAAAATAAAAAAGAATTAAAGGAAACCTACCCAGGAATTTTTTCTGGTGGTTAAAGGCGGATATTCAAAATTGATGGCTAAAATTGACTTAAAAGATGACGCTCAGCCAGTATTTAAAAAGAAGAGAAATGTACCTTTTGTCTCATTGGAACAAATTTGACAGATTAGAAAAAACTGACGTTCTATCAAAAGTAGAGTAAAAAAGAAATCCAAAGATATACGCATTTGCACTGATTTTTCGACAGGACTGAATGGTATTCTGAAGAACTATCACTACTCTCTTCCCAGTCCCAAAGACATTTTTGCAAAGCTTAATGAGGGGAAAATTTTCTCTAAAATTCACCTTAGCGAAGCTTATTTATCACCTGTTAAAGAGGTGAGTTCGAAGTTATTGTGTATAAATATGCTTCATAGAGTATATAAATTCAAACGTTTACCATTAGGAGTCAAGGTAGCGGCAGCAATATTTCAACAAGTAATGGATACCATATTGGACAGACTTGACTTCGTTGTCGCTTATTTAGATAGTATTCTTATGAAAAGCCAAAATGTAGTCAAACATAAGGATCATGTCCACAAAGTTTTTGATAAAATCCAAGAGTACAGTTTCAAAATTAAAGAGACTAAATGTGATTTTTTCATGGAAAAAAATCAAATACCTAGGACACATAATTGACAAGGATGGTAGAAGGCCGAATCCTGAACGGGATACTGCGATTAAAGACATGTCGGCACCCATTAACATCGTTTCCTTATAGAGCTTCCTGGGTCTAGCAAATTATTACCAGGCATTCATACTAAATATGCATAATTTGCATGCTCCCCTTAATGAATTATTATAAAAAGACAAACCCTGGATTTGGACAGCAGAATGTCAGCAAGCATTTTAAAAAAATAAAGAAAACTAATGTCAGACTTGTTTCTGATGCATTATGATCTGAATTTGGAAATCATTGTTGCCAGTGATGCAAGTTCGTATACACTATTTGAAAAGGAAAAGAAAGCAACAAAGTTAAGTGGTCAATTCTAAGTGGAAAATATTTGCATATTTACTAGAGTTATTTTTTATCCTTATGCAGGCAGTTTGCTTCAAATATAGTTTATGTCCTCAAGGACACATAGCCCAGTGGATAAAATATTGGTTGGATCCAGTGACTTGACCCAAAGAGTTGTGAGTTCAATACCTGGCTACATCAGTGGTGAACAGAGACTTGAGTTAAAGGAAAATAACTAAAACATCCAGAAGTGGCATAGCTCATGGAATGAGAATAATCTACCCCAGTGATTGAAATATAGGATTAAGTTCAAAACTTTAATCACTTGAAAAAAAAGTCAAAGCGTACAATGGCCAAAATGTTGTGAATATGACAACAAAGATGAAGACGACAGTCCGAACAATGTAAATAATTAAATTACCTCATCGCAGAAATATAGACAGATAGTTTCCAAGTTATTCTAAAATCTAAATATGCCAAGGTTAACTAGCAGTTCCAACAGACTTTTATGACATTACTAAGTTTTTATTTAATTACTGTAAATTGGTATGAAGAATTTGAAATTTGCAAATATTTCACCCCAGTGAATGACTTAGGCTATATACTTGTATTTATTCTTTACACTCCTTTACTTTTGCCATAAAGTTACAGTGAGAAATGAATTTCTCAAATTGCAACATAAAATATTTGAAACCAGCAAAATGCACTGGAGTTTTATATTTCAACAACAGTTAACAAATAGGTATTTAAAAAAATCATAAACTAAATCTACAAACAAATAGCAAATTGTTATCAGCCATTCAATAAAATTTAAATATAGCAATAAATTGTTTTTTCATTGATACATTTAATATTCATGGATTTAACAGACAGATATAAAAAATAAAATATCTAAATTTTTATTAATCATTTTGACTAACGCACATTAATTGCCAATTAAAGTAATCATTTTAAATGTTTACAGAAATAGGTTTGGCTAAAATGGTTGCCCCCCACCCACTTTTTTTTACACTTTTACTGTAACTTTATTCAAGAAGATTACTTTTGATGGTATTGTGGTAGCTATCATTAAAAAGAATTTTTTAAAAAATTTTAACAAATACAATGGTGTAAAAAAAAAAAAAAAAACATTTATGCATTTTTTATTATTTTAAATAAAAATAAAGATGTATACAGTTAATAGAGAAATATTGTACCATTAAAAACTATTTTTTATTCATGAATTTAATATACATCCTAATATTAAAAATATAATTTTTTATACAAATCAATTACTGATCAATTTTTTCACTTCTGAAATTTTGCTTTGAACCTTGAGAAATTTATCAAGCCTTCTATTTGTTAGTATTGACTATTGCCATTTGTGAAGATCTGTTTATTTCTTGGAGCTGATTATGTAACATATCTGTTTGTGGCCTTTTGTTCTTTGTTTTTCTTGGCTATATTCTTGGTCCTGAATATTTAACTTTTCACACATTCATTTTTTCTTCTTGAATAAAAGTAAATTTATTCTTTGTAGTTTTTATGATCAGAGAAATATAATAGTTTATCAATTTCTGAAAAATCCAAAGAAAGATTTAATATACTTAATAAAGTAAGTATTATAATTGGATTTACAGGTTGGTCAAAATGTTTTTATTTTCTGTTACATTGACCTAACTTCATTCAAAAACATTTCTTTTGTTTGTGTTGTCAACATACATATCAGCACACAGTAAAAAGGCAGCCAAACTTATTTTAAAATGGAAGATGATAAAAAAAATAAACATTTAGCATTTCACACATTTTTTCTTAAATTTCAAGTAAACTAATAACAGGTAGACAAGATTATTTTCCATTATAATGCCAAACCACTAAATTTCAAAAGAAGAACTCATAAACAATGGATATTCACTTATGCCAATGGCACAAAGACCCAATTGGATCACATCCTGATAAAGAAAAAAACAGAAGAACAGTGCAATGAATTGTCAAGCTTTCAACACATTTCAAGGTGTATCTTCAGACCATTGGATTGTCTCTTCCACCTTCTGATTTAGCCTTAGACCCAATAATGAAAAGCAGTCTGCCTGCCAAACTGTGTGACTGGTGTCTTATAACAACAGTCATTTCAAAGACCAGTTAATATTGCTGTCAGAAATAAGTCTGAAACACTACAAGCAGATATTAAGAAACCGATTCCTATAATAATTGTTACTTTTCATTGTACATTAGAAATGGAAGATCTCATTAGATAATGGGGGACTTCCACGGGCAGACATAACACATCACTCAATAATTCCCAGCCCTAACTGATGAAACAACAACTTTTAGGCAAACTTTGACTTTATTCATCAACATAGTGTATCATCCTAGAAGGAAACTGATTCCAACACTTCTCTAACAATTCAATGCCATTTTTGTAGAATGATTTGCCTTTGATCTCAAAATACACCTCGGTTTCCAATATCACTTTTTTTATTGAAGCCAAATCTCTTTCCCTGGAGCATCCTTTTGAGGTCTGCAAACAGCCAGTAGTAGCTGCGAGCTAGATCTGGAGAATTAGGTGGATGCGAAAGCAATTCGAAGTACACTTCATGCAGTTTTGTTATTGCTGTGATTGACTTGTGACACAGTGCATTGTCTTGATGAAAGATCACTTTTTCTTCTTTTCTGTCTGCTTTTTGGTAATTTCTTCCTTAAAACACACCAATAATGCTATATAATATTTGCTATTGATGGTTCTTTTTTTCTCAAAGTAATTAATGAACAAAATACCTTTTGCATTCCAAAATACGTAGGCCAAAACTTTACCTGCTGATGTTTGCATCTTTGGTCACTTTGGGCGTCTTTTACCTGCTGCTGTCCACTCAGCTGACTGCTAATTTAACTCCAGAGTGAAATGATGGATCCATGTTTCATCCATTGTCACATAATTATGCAAAAACTCCTTGTTGCGTTGAAACAGTTGCAAACAATGCTCTGAATCATCAATGTGTTGTTGTTTTTGATTGACTGTGAGCAAACACAGCACCCACTTTGAATACAGGTTTCTCATTGACAAATGTTCAAGCAAAATGGTGAATACATTGCCTTCCGAGATGTTCAACTCCTCTGCTATCTCATGCAACTTCAATTTACGATCAATAAAAATGTGTTTGTGGATTTTTTTGGTGTTTTCCAGGACAACTACTGATTTTGGGTGATCTGAGCGCTCAGCATCATTTGTGTCTGTACGACCACATTTAAAGTCGGCATACCAACTCTTAACCATTGTCTCTGATGGAGCAGAGTTTGAATAACACTTGACATTGCTTTGCTTGAACAGTATTTTTCTCCAATGTTTTATCAACACACAAAATTCAAATTTTTCCATGGTTCTGAAAATTCGCAACATTAGCTTCACTTAAATAACTGTATTTTGTAAACTAATAATCAGATTGGGCCCAAATTTTGTCATGTGCCATTTGAAGGTTAGTACTTCATAAAAATCATATGGATTTTTTATTAGTGGCATCATCTATATGTCAGGCCCGGGACTTATTGAGTGAGGTGTTAAGTTACCTCATCCAATAATATATAAACAGCTGAGTGGCCAGTATTTGTATTTATATCTTGTTAGTAAAAGAATTGAGAATTACTACAACCATTAGCATTGTGGTTATTTTACATGACATTATGAACAGAATCTGATGAATACATGTAACTATCTTAACAAAATGAGACATGGCATCTGCACCAGAAAGAAACTGTTGCTCATTGTATGCAAAAAAAATAGAGCTGCAAAGAGACACTGTCGCACTTCAGGAGGGAGGAAATCCCTAACATGGCATAAACATCCAACACAAAAAAATACCCAGACCATCCCGTCATTGAACCTAATGCAACCAACTAGGCATTATTCTTTGATATTTAGACTCAGTATAAGGAGATCTATAAACTTACCAACTCAGTCAAAATATGTAATGAATTGAGAATGACATACTCAATCTTATAGGGGCTGAAACCTAAAATTCAGCTACACAGGAAAGACTTTTGTCACACATTCGAAAGCGTTTACACAAAGAAGTTCATCAACAGACCTTTCTTTTCACACGTCAAGTGAGTCAATCCCCTGTGAGCTCAAGCCAGATTTTGTTTGCTCACAGTTGATTGTCCCAACACAGAAAACTACAGTCAGTGAGCCAATTACTAGTGTGACATGATAGCTGGGCAAATGATTACAGGACTCGCCAACAAGGAGCACTAGAGTTGACTTTTGGCCGAGGCTGCCAACCTCACCACACTCAAGCAAAAGTTTCATTGACAAGTCAGCTACACAATTACTAAATGTTAGCCTGTCCAACCTTGTCCTACCTACAGATATCTGGCCATGAGCACCATACACTTTGACAACCCTAACATTTTTGGTTATTTTTATTACAAATGGACCAAGAAATTTAACTAGTGCCAATGAATTAAGGGCAAGGATGACAACTAGAGAAAGAGTTTCAGGTAAAGTGAAAAAAAAAAATAAAGTAAAATGAAAACCCCACCCCACCCCAGCATATCCTGCATCCTGTGTTAAGGCCAGTTGAAAAAGGGAAGAGAAGTGACAGTAGGGATATAGGGATGAAAGCCAGGGAAGGAAGAGATGGACTTGGTTGGAGCTTGTGACACCCAGAAAAAGAGGACAGTGGTGAATGACAAGAGAAAAATGGCTGGGATTGTATTTTAGAACAATGAAGAGAGAAAATGCTGCATAATTGAAGAAGGGAGAAAATGAAACCAAGAACAACTTGCAAATCCGTCCCTCATAAAAAAAAGGAAAAAAAGCAAGATGTAACAGGTTATTTTTAATGTGCATTGTGGTGCATTGGATATCGGCTCGGAACGAGAAATCGGGGAGCCGAGTTGGAATTCCAGCTGAATTCATTGCATTCACTTACGTGCAAATACCCTTAGGAAAGGTATTAATCCACCTATTCCTTCCAGTTATGGGTTAAATAACAGGACAGATTGGGTTCTATAGCCTTGGTCGGTAACCAGTCTACCACAGAAAGCAATGGCAACCTACTGTGGGATAATCTTCTGCCCAGTCAGTCATGTCTTTATCGAGACATGATCGCCCAAGCACGTATCATGTATGGCACTCAACTGACTGACTGATTGACTTAGCATCAACTAGCAAGAGCATGAGATTTCCTGGTAGATAATGTGAGAATTTGGGCTTGATAATCACACTCTCTCAGTTACTTTCACCCTCTCCACTGCTGACAAGTAGCCAGTAAAAATTCCCAACTGGAAACAATAAAAGTAGCCAATACATGCTATGTGTTGTGCTATTTATTACAATAAAACCTTTCTATCGACACAAAAAGCATCTTATACATAAAAAGTTATTAAATACATTTGTTACACATATGAATAAATTCAAGTACAACTTCAATCTAAAGAATGCCTCACTTATTAAGAGAAAATAACTTTAAAAAGTTTTTGAGAGTGCCACTATAGAATCATGCCAAAATGTTAACCCATGACCCTGATTTTTTTTATATCCCCTAAAAGATATATTCATTTCCCAAGTCAATATACAAGAGCATAAATTTTTAAAAATTAAATGAAAGATTAAATCAATCAAAAAATTCTATTATTTAAAATAGATACTTAAATAATTTATCAAATTGGAATATTAAATTTTTATTGAATATGAGAAAAAAAAAAAAAAATTCAAATTCAACAGCAGCAATAACATTTACTTACTTTTGTTTATTAGGCATCACTTAGCATCTTCTCTAGTTTATATTAGCTTTCACAATTAGCCTGAAGAATATTTAAGAGCGTTCTGAAATTTAAAACTTGAAAACCTAATGATACTTTTTTCTTATGATTATAAATACATATTAAAAAAAATAAAATCCTTACATTTGCTATGATAAAGTCAAAGTCAGAGGAGGAAACATGTCAGTAAAGAATAATTTTTCCTTTGGTCATCTTTATTCATTTATATTAGTCAATAAATTAAGAAAAAGCTCAAGTAACATATCTTGTTAACCAACAAGAGTTTCAAATCAAAATGCTCAGATGTTTGATAAATTCTTGAGTCAGCTAACCAGATAAGTCACTTGATAGTTTCTTAATTTATTGAATATTGTAGCTTTAATATTTATCTATACTACTGAGACAAAGTAGTATTTACACCATTTACATTGTCACTATTGTCCTCATCTTTACTGCCATGTTTATGACATTTTGGCCATTGTACGCTCTGGTCTTCAGATGCTAAGATTTTTTAATTGAACCCTTTGTTATAATAAATTGGGTATATCATTCTCATTTCGTGTGCGATGCTACTTCTGGTAGCCATGTAATTATCTTCCTTTAACTTAACTCTTTTAAGTTATTTGTTCACCACCACTGCTGTAGCCTGGTACTGAACTCACGACTTTTGCTCAAGTCACTGGAACTAACCAACGTCTATATCCACTGGTCCATGTGTTCTTGAGTGATCGTAATAAAAGATTTGGTTCGAAATCCCGAGCACCTGAAGGCCAGAGTATACAACGGCCAAAATGTCGTAAACATGGCATAATAGCTTTAGTTATCTAGTGAGTGTTTTTTGGTAGGAGTTCTGCTAGCTTGAAAAAAACGACTGTAAAATTCTAGTAATTTTTACATTTTCTTAGTTGCATTATCATATTGTGTATATTATTAGTGGAGTCTCTTGTTGCAGAAGACAAGTGAAGCATAGGCCATCGACAACCCCTTGCCATCACACCACTCAAATGGTTTGTTGTCAATGCTTTTTTGAAATGTATCTTTTTTACAGGTAGGGAGTTTTAACTTTGCACAAACTTCTTTATTTTCTGGGTAAGGTGGGAAGAGATGGATTAATTCCTTTCCCAAGGGTATTTGCGTGTAAGTGAATGCAACAAATTCAACTGGAATTCAAGCTCAACTCTCCGATTTCTCATTCCAAGCCAGTATCCATTGCACCACAATACATATCCAAATACAAATGAGGGCTCAGTTAAATAAAGAGGTGCATATATTTCTAAGGATACAAATGTGTCTCCTAAGGCCTGCAGGTGTTTTGCAGATTTTTAGACAGCTGAAACATGTGGTAGATTTCACTTGAGTGGCTGAGGATTAATTACCACATATTTTCTTGAGTGGACAGCAAAGCCTGCTTTACTGCATGCAACAAAGCCACAGTGGCTGATAAAGGGCTATCACTCAGAAGAACAGCATGCTGTCATTTTGCATCAACACTTGCACACATTTGATTCCAGTGTTCAAGTTAGCTTCACTCAAGCTTTTGCACAGATAAGAAGCAGAACAGACACCAGCTCCTTTGCCCTGATGCTTTGTTTTCCCAAGAAAAAGGAATCACTAAAGATTGTGTTTGTCCTTGAAACACAAAAGTGGCCTTCCAACAAATCTGCTTGTTAGAAGCTGGCCAGAAAAGAGTTGTTTTGGAAGCCTGCTATTGCTCATACAAAAAAGGTGTCCTACCTTAGTTGGATTTTCATTGGAATGCCTTCAATACTCATGTTCCATTTAATCAGAAGTTCAGTTTTTAATGTAATAACTCCTTTACATGTTGCAAATTGTATGTAAACAAGATGTGGAAAGCAAGCTGATTGATTTGTTATCAGTACATAGTCCAAGATTCTACACCATAGAGTAGGGTTGTCAGTATTAGTGATTTCTAAATATCAATTTTCATTTTTAACAAAGTATCAAAGATATTCCAAAGCCCATGGTGAAGATTACCAAAGACAGAACTAGCCTTTCCAATCCTGTACTCAATTACTTTGTCCATATTAATATCTTTGGATACAATAGGTGAAAGAGGAAACTGTTCTCAAGAGTTTTTCCCCTCAACATAAACAGTGAGATTAATAGCTGGCCTATGATTATAGATAAGCTGATGGACTAGTTCTGTTTTTTTTGTTTTTTTTTTAATATGCTTAGAATGTAAGCTTTAGATGCACAAGAAAATTTATTAACAATCCATTGCATATCCTCAGGAGATACAAGTATACAATTGTCAGCAAAGAGCAGTTCACAAACTGTTACAGGTGTATAATATTAGGATGTTGAATAAGTTCTTGCTGATTTTTTCATGTAATGTTTAATTTCCAAAAGTTAGTAAGAAACATGTCACTGAAAGTATTGTCCATTTCTAGCCACCATCTTTCTGACAGCATTTAAATTCCCTGTCAGAAAAATGACGTGTCTTTTGAGGCTAACCACTTTTTTTGGCATTTTCATAAGAATGAAAGTGCTGCTCAGCCAGGCCACGTTGCCATTGATCAGAACAAGTGATAATCAGATGAAGCAATTTCTGACAAATACAGTAGATTGAGTAGGATTTCCTATTTAAGTGTTCCCAAGTAAGTTTTCACCCATTTTGCAATGGTTAGCCATAAAAGATATGTTATTTTTTTTAACTAGTATAATGAATAAAGATGTATTTAGTCAGCAAGAATTTATCCAAACAAGTTTTGGTAAATTCATCTGATAATTTACCTTTTTGTAGTCTTCAAATTTATGAAAAAGATGTATATCTTTGGATAGTTATTTCATAATTTAAATCTTACTCAGAATTGAAAAAATGTAATAAAATATTAAATAAATTATTTCAATTGAATTTAACAAATCTTGTTTTGGGAAATATAAAGAAATAAAAAAAAAACAAAAAACTATTAACAAGAACTGAAAAAAGCTATGGGGTGGCCAAAATTATGTAATTTCTCAAAAGTTCCCTAAATAAAAGTACATCAACAAAATCAAAAAAAAAAAAAAGAAAAAAAAAATTCAAATAATGTCTTGTTTATCACTTGATATTAGGTAGCACCAAAATGGATGAGTTTTTTCTGAAAGTAAAAAAATAATAATACTACCATTTTGTGACCTAGCCCTCAATGTTGAATGTTATTAAATCAGATGTATTTTTTTTAAAAAGGTACACTTTCTTTGTGTGTACACTTTATTCGTTTTCTTTATTTTTTGTCTAGACTGAGTTATGTCTCAATTGACATATGGTGGAAAAGAATCTGTGTCACTTAGACTGATTGACCTCCTAATAAAGTAAGTTAAAATTGGTCACCTAAGCTCACATGACATGCACCACCAAGTGGGATTTTTTAATTGTAATTTCAGTTTCCCGATAACTTCTGACTATGACAGGTTGCAAGTAAATCTAATCTAAACTTATTTATAAATGGAACTTTGTCTGTGTGTGTGTGTATCCGTTACCTATAGACTCCGAAACGGCTGAACCAATTTTCTTGAAAATTTACACAGTTGTACTATAAGCGTCTGCAAGTGTTCTTAGCTAGGTTTTGTGTCAAGGTACCTGCGATAAATATCGAAAATCAATAATCAAAAAAAAATCTGGTTACAGAAGGAGTGGTCTGATTTTAATCAAATTTGATACACTCATAAACAAAGACATAAGAAGCGATATTCAGAAGTCACAAGGTTGCAGTTCTTACAATAGTGCAGAAAATCAATAATATATAATATATATGTCTGTCTGTTTATCTGTCTGTATGCCCTTAATACAAATCCACAATTTTTATCCGATTCTCACCAAACTTCACACAAATATTATTTAGGCTGAGTCTGAGCTCCAGAACCATAGATTAGCTTTAAAGCTTTCATTCCACCTGAGCAACACCGGTCTATACTGCTAGTAGACTAATAATGCACTCATTTGAAATGCACCTATGAGGTTATTCAATTACTTCTTGTGTAAGGAATACAGAGACATCCTTCCCAAAGACCCTGGATTTATTCAACCACTTGATGTTTAAAAAATAAAAAATTATTATTCCCAAAGATATAATCCCAATTTGATCTTGGATGTAATTTGATTACCAGAGGGGAAACAAGATACAAGCACTATTCCAGAGTCTTATATATTACATAAGGAAGAACAACCAACTTATCTGGACATTTTATAGAGATTCTGTCTATTTGCCATTATGAATATTTAAACTTACAAATTCAAGAAACATGAATACTTGAACTAACACCCAGCATTAGAAGTGCCTTTTAATGATTTTACATGTTATCCCATATTCTCTTCATCTTCTGTTGTTTTTGTGATATAAAATTGTTTACAAATGTTCATCTTGTGTTTGTTATCACCTGTGTTATGTCTTCCTACCTGAGCAAACCCATCTTTTCTTTTTAACCTGTGGTTCATATCTCTCCATTGTAAATTCATAACATATTTTAAAACATTTGCCAAAAATCAGGGAATTATCTGATTCAAACAAAACTTTCAATAATGAACTGTATACTGAATATCTTATTTAGAAACTTTGTGGAAATATTTTCAGTGATGGAGCTGTTACCCTTCCCCCTTTCACTATCTCTGTTAAAAAAAAAAAAAAAAAAAAAAAAAAATAGAGAAGGGAGCATAACATTTTTTGTTACAATTATATAAAAAAAAACCCAACCCCATCACTGAAGATATTTCAGCAAAAAATTATGTGTAAAATCAGGTGTAAACATATGGAAAATTTGTCCCAAATCTTATCAAGAATAATTCAATGGAACTCAAAAAATAAATTTTGGTGCTCGCATATGTATAAAATCGTACCTCCAATGATACATTATAACAGGGAACTGGCCATGTTTAATGGCATGAAATTGATGGACAGAATCTAGAGAGACTACTGAGTAAAAGTTATCAAAATTCTTAGAAGGGTAGATTGAATGGTTGGAAGATGGAAAAAGAACCAAGTTAATGAAATGAATTTAAAAACATTTCCAAAGAAAATTAAACCCAAAAATAACTTGTTAAGATCCAATAAAATTGAGCACAACCAAATTTTTCCCTAACTTACCTACTTCCCCCTGTTAAGAAAACATGATTAATGTGTTGTTTGAATTTCTCGTCCCAAGACCCCAAATTTAGAGTTTGTTTACATAAATACTATTTACCCAAAATACCTATATTTTTACAAAGAGTGACTGAATTCATTTAAAGAAAGAAATCCATGCAGACTTTTTTTAAGGGTGTGGTTTCTATATAAATGAAAACCCACAAGGCTCAATCACAAAGCAAGAGGGCAGAGAGAGAGAGGAAAAGAGAGAGATTAGATTTGTTTTGGGCTGCATTGCAGGCCCACCCTGTCACTATTTCATGACACACTGTCATTGCTGTGTCCAGAGTAAACACATACACACAAGAAAGGACAGAAGAATTAAGTGGGAGGTGATAGACAGTCCATCAAATTATAGCAATTACTGCTATATTTCCCAGGCCACCATACAGCAGGATAAAAATTAGTTTATTCCATAGATAACAGAGACAGTATAATCCCCAATTTTAATATGCAATAAACTAGTATAAATTATCAGTATTGTTATACACTTTATTGAAGGAGTTATTATTGCAGTCCTCATTCCAAACACAAAGACAAAATTTACTATGCCCACAGTAGAGAATTGTTTTTTTTTTCTACAGAATAAAAAATAGATTTTGACCTACCAATAGATATTGCTGTCAACCATAATATCATAAGATTTGGGAAAACCCAAATCAACACCAACTGAGATGACAAACTGTCTTCAAATTAAGGTTTGAGAGCAGATGACCCATATGGTTGGTGTTACTCAACAAACTTAGTGGAGATAGCAACTGAAGGGTTTGAGGGGCAGTATCAACATAGAAGCATAATTGGTAGGAGAAATTTGAGCATCTTTTTATGGTGAAAAACTGATGTGAAAATTCTTGGAAAAATCAAATAATGGTCAGATTTTAATAAAACTTTTAGGATTTATTCAGAAATGAATAAAATTATTTTTAAAACATTTCCTTTTTAGAAAATCATATTTTTACATCTATTACCTCCCACTCATTTAATTTTTTAGAATAGTATGAGATACTTTCAAAATGTTTCTTTAAAAGATTTTTTTATTATACATCTTACCTGCTCCCACTACCACTCATTTAATTTTACAAAATGAAAATTTTTTTGTAATGCTTAATGTTTATATTAGTTATAAGGACAAATCCTCAGGAAATTTAAATATTGAAATAATATATTTTATATTTGAAATAATTAAATAATGATGAAACAGAACCCTTAGTTTTAGAAAATCTACTCTGATAAAATAACAAAATGCAATAAGACTAAGACATTATATAATTATAAAAACTTTCAATTGCTTTTATGAATAAAATGTATTATGAGCACTATTATCTTAAACATAATTTTCCAATGAATAATGAATTTTTACAAAAAAGGTTTTCATTTTTTCTTTAATTTTAATTAGAATAATTCATAAATGTAAATCTGTCAAAATGTAAAGGTCAAGTGACATTATTAAATTAAAAATATTTACCAATCATAAATGGAAAAATTTACAATTCAACAATGCATAGTATTTTAAAAAGAATTTTAAATTTATTTTGTTTGTATAAACATGTTGAAAGTATAATAAAAACAGCACATACATGTACAATAGTGGATAGATATTGATGTGTTTTATCATTGGTAAAGGAATAGATAGATGCAATAGAATAAAATATGATAAAGAAATCTAAGGGAGACAACTTTCATAGATTTTGTTTTCAGGTAAAAAAAAAAAAAAAAGAGTCAGACAGTTAAGTGCTATATGTGATACTGGTTTGGGCGATCATGTCTCAAAAGAAATATGACTGACTGGAAAGAAGATTTTCCCTGCTGTAGGTTGCCATATCTATCTGTGGTAGACTGGTTGCCAACCAAGGCTATAGAACCCAATCTATCCAGCTATTCAATCCACAGCTGGAGGGAGAAGAGTTGAATTAATACCTTTCCTAAGGGTATTTTCACCTAAGTGAATGCCACAAATTCAACTGGAATTCATTGAAAAAAAAATGTACTATTTGAAAATCAAAACAGATGAAATCACTTGAAAAATTATATATGCAGTAAACTAAGGAAATATTTACTTAATTTGAATTGGTTTAGGTTGATTGATTTTACAGCTAAATTTTGTTCAGTTATTTAATGCTTAATATGTACATTTTATTTGAGTTATATTTGAGTATAAAGTATTCACTTGCTTCAGTGGATAGATAAATATTGGTGATTTATTTGAATTTGTAAGTGATTCAAAAGGTGTATTGGCATAGCAAAGGACACATTTCAAAAACTAAGCAGAGTATTGAGAGACAAGAAGACTTTGTTGAAAACAAAGAAAAGAATACTTGACTTATGATATCTATCCTCCTATACAGCCTTTGAGATTTGAAAAAGAAATCACTCGACCAGTGGTCGAGAGCGAGGGACAATTTACTCACCCCAAAATCATTTTGCTCGACAGACTCAATTTTCTTAATAGTTGCCTTATGTAAACAGTGTGAATCGCTGATGGAAAACAAAAAATCAAATTTTAATTAAAATTTTGAACATGTTAGAAAGGATTTAAATAACAAAATTTGATCTTTCCTATTAATAGCATAATCATTTTGATGATAAAACTTTGTTTTTATCAAGTTTGAACCCTTTTAACATCATGATATGCTGTTTTTTTTTTTTGGCAATTGAGTGGAGGTACCTAAATTCGTAGTTTCTTTCTTCTTTTTGACTACAACCTCCATCTCATAGATGATAAAAAAATAACATCTGATTTTCTCAACAATTTTCTATAAAAAAGTTACTTGTATAATTTGTTTTTCGGTGCGTGGTTGAAAGAAGTATGCATATTTTTTTTCTTTGTTTCAAATGTTAGTTTTTACTTTTCAAAAGTGGGGAGGAAATATAGGATAATGTTTTTCCAAATGAGTTTCTAAAAATCTGTGAGCATCTTTAATCTGGGAACAGAAACATTTTGGCTCCACTCTGGAAACATTAAATGAATGTTTACACAGACTGGGACAATAAAAGTGAAACAGGAGCTTGTCAATCTAAATTCCATTTGTCAGATCTCGCTTTGATGATTGCGGGATGTCATTATCTTTTGTCTAACCACACATTTCGATGTAAATCAGGTGCCATGCATAAAACCAAAGAATTGAATAATGTCATTGTAGGTCATTCTAATCATCAATAACATACATTTGGGTTGTAAAAAGGAATCAGATTTCCTTTTTCTATATTTGAAAGGACACATTTCATTGTGAGATTTTTAATCGACTGAGGGCAAGTAAAACAAACTTTAATTGCCCAATTAAGTTTTTAATCAACTGAGTTGTTCGGGCGAGTGAAATCTCAAAGGCTGCTCCTATATAGCAGGAAAAACTGGACTTTATCCTTAAAGATAAAGGAGAGACTTGAAGAAACAAAAATGTGGTTCTACAGAAAGATGTTGAGGATACCACAGACCAAACATGTGAGCAATGACAAAGTTTTTGAGAGGATGCATACAAAAAGGAAACATACTTGGCATCAGGAAGAGACAGTTGAGGTTTCTTCTTTCTTTTTTAATCATTTCACCCCAAGCAATGCAGTTTTACTGTCACTGGTGTGCAGGGGGTTACATAGGAGGAAAGTGATGAGAAAGAGGAACAAGTTGTAGGGGGTGTCAGAGAATGGGTAAGAGAAGGATGAGAATAGTAGTGTGAGGAGAGTAGAGTTGACAGAGAAAAGAACGTGAGGGAAAGCATGCGAGTCAGAGGGATAGGAAATGACAATTAACCTTACATTTAAATTCTTGGCAATTGTAGCTGTCGGGGAAGCAAGTGTATGGAAGGGAATTTTACACGTGGGAAGAGTGAGAAAAAAAGCTGAGAGTAGAAGTTGCAGTTACATTTTATTGGTTTCACTGTAAAAGGCTGGGACCTAGTTGCTAGTCTAGTAGCTCGAGTAAATTCATGCAGAAGGGGCACCAGTGTGCTAAGCTCGTTGGAGCAGAAGCCATGAAAGTAATTGTAGAAGAGACATAAGAAAGCCACATTATGCTGGTGAGAAAGTGACTGCAGCTGAGCTACCAAGTCGGGATCAATCACATTGAAGATTCTCCGTTGGATTTTGTCAAAAACTTTGAGGTAAATAGCAGGGACGCCCGACCAGATGTGGTAGCAATATTCAATACATGGGCAGATGGTAGATTTATGTATGGATGCACGGGCGGATGGTAGATTTATGTATGGATGCACGGGCGGATGGTAGATTTATGTATGGATGCACAGGCGGATGGTAATGTATGGATGCACGGGCGGATGGTAGATTTATGTATGGATGCACGGGCGGATGGTAGATTTATGTATGGATGCACGGGCGGATGGTAGATTTATGTATGGATGCACGGGCGGATGGTAGATTTATGTATGGATGCACGGGCGGTTGGTAGATTTATGCATGGATGCACCGGCGGATGGTAGATTTATGCATGGATGCACCGGCGGATGGTAGATTTATGCATGGATGCACCGGCGGATGGTAGATTTATGTATGGATGCACCGGCGGATGGTAGATTTATGTATGGATGCACCGGCGGATGGTAGATTTATGTATGGATGCACGGGCGGATGGTAGATTTATGTATGGATACACAGACAGATGGTAGATTACACACGGGCAGATGGTCTGGGATACATAATGAGAAAGGAGGACTTGGAGAATCTAATACTAAAACAACAGATAGTGAGAAAAGAGAAACAGTGGAAAGCAGCATACTTGATAGGCTTGAGCAAGTGGATGGCAGAGCAGGTTTTGGGAGAGATACCAAGAGGAAAAATGTGAAGAGCAACAAGGGATAGGGGCAAGTGGAGGTCCATGATCGCCTACATCCTGAAATCCCAATCATAGTCTTAAAGAAATGTGCCCCTGAACTCTACTCTGTCCTTTCTAAGCTCTACAACTTCTGCCTATCTGCTTCCTGCTTTCCTGCCTGTTGGAAATCTTCCTCTGTATTTCCTATATTTAAAAACACTGGGGAATCCTCGGACCCTGCAAATTACCGCCCTATCAGCCTTCTTCCGATCTTTGGCAAAGTGTTCGAAGCCATTATCAACGCCGAGGTGGTTCAGCATCTCACAGCACACGGGCTCCTTTCGGACAAGCAGTATGGTTTCTGCTTCACCAGGTCTACAGCTGATATGCTAACGACCATCACCGAGTATGTATACCAGGCACTCGACAGGAATGGCGAAGCCTGAACCATTGCCTTGGATATCTCTAAAGCGTTTGACAGAGTTTGGCATGCTGGCCTTCTATGCAAACTGCGGAGCTATGGTATAACTGGACATTTGTTTGAACTAATCCAGTTATTCCTCCTCTCTAACCAAACAATGAAGGTGGTATTAAACGGACATGCCTCCCAGAACTACCATACGAACGCAGGTGTCCCTCAAGGCTCTATCCTAGGTCCTACGCTCTTTCTGATATACATTAATGATCTCCTTGATTCTATAAGATCCCAAGTAGGTATGTACACCAATGACACCACAGTTTACTCTTGCCTCGACCAAAAATCTGGTGTAGGCGTCAAAGCTAACTCGCAGTCGAGATTGAAAAAGACCTCCAATCCATAGTGGACTGGGGTAAGAAATGGCTAGTAAATTTTAATGCTTCTAAAATGAAGCTATTCTCAATTAACCATCATCAACAATCTCACCTACCTCCCATTAGCATGGACCAGGCTTGCCTCCCAGAAAGTAAAACACTACGCCTCCTTGGTCTCACACTTTCAGCGGACCTCAAATGGAATGACTATATCAAATCCACTGCTATGAAAGTCGGTTCTCTGTGCAAGGCCCGGAAGTTTTTTCCGTCTGAATCTATCCTGCACATATATAAATATGCCATCCGCCTGTGCATTGAATACTGCTGCTATATCTGGTCAGATGCCCCTGCTATTCTCCTTGGGCTTCTCGACAAGGTACAGCGGAGGGTCTGTAATGTGATCGATACCGACTTAGCAGACCACCTGCAGTCTCTCACTGGCGCGATGTGGCTTCCCTGTGTCTCTTCCAAAAATACTTTAACGGCCTCTGCTCCAATGAACTTAGATCACTGGTGCCCCCTAGATACGAATTTGCACGAGAAACTAGATCGGCAGCTAGATCCCACCCTTTTACAGTGAAACTGATAAAATGCAACCACAACTCCTACTCCAACAGTTTCTTTTCTCGCACTTCCCAGCTGTGGAATTCCCTTCCACACGATTGCTTCCTCGTCAGCTACAATCTCCAGGAGTTTAAATGTAAGGTCAATAGACACCTAACACACTAACTTGCATCTATTCTCTCAAACAGTCACCATCTAACCAACCCTCATTCTCGGTACCCTTTCTATCTCCCTCCTAACATTTCCTATATCTAACCATCCTTTCCCATCACTCCCTCAACCCTATGTAACCCCCTACGCTACAGTGGCAGTGGAATGCCTTGCTCGGGGTGAAACAATTAAAAAACAGCACATAAAAGAAGCATTTACTTAGTAGATATCCCCTTTGTCAAGGTATCTATTCAGTAATGGACGCTGTATTTCTAAGGAGCTCATTCAAATTTCAATCAATAACTAGCTATCTTTATAGTACATACCATAGTGTATTGATAAGTAAGTTTGATTCTCACTGATTGATGGCTTATTAAAATAAATGTCAATTCTAGAAGTTGGCTATTCATGTTTAAAATGTAGATCTTAATGACAAGCAAGTACTCACTTATTTTAAAAATTGGTTGACATTTATTAACCTTCAATTTGGCCTTGTACCAGACTAAGCTAATTTTAGTAAGTATCAGCAAACAAACACCTATCAAAAATAGCTTCTCATCAGTAAATCTGGCAAATTCTTTAATTATTGATCAGAACTGGAACCAGCTGTTTATTATTCTTATGTCAAAAGAATAAGTAATAAGGTAGATGATTTTTTTTTTTACTGTTTTAGAAAATCAACATTGCACTCAGTAGTTATCACATCAGACCCCAGCTTTTGCACTAACACCAAAAATTAGATTAATATCTTTTACTAACTTTTGAGTATTTAGTTTTAAATAGCCTCTGAAAAATATTTTAAAATATCTGATTTTGACAACTTTTTGCTTACAAACTGTCTTCAAAATTTTACTATCTTAAGAATAAATTCAAATAAAGTTGATATTTTTTGTATTATATAAACTGAATGTAAAATATATTCAAATCAGAATTCTAATTATGAATCACCACAAGCAAAATATGTAATTTCTACTGTATTCGAAAAGTGAAAACTGTAAAAATTGTGACTGATTACAAAATGGATAAACAACAAATAAAATAAATAAAATCTTACACTATTTGCTAGGTCACAATAAAAATAGATAAAAGTCACTATAACCCTATAATACTGCTTGGCACAAATTGTAAGACAAAATCTTTTAAATTTGCATTGAAAATCACACTAAAATTACCGCACTGTATAACATTACATCATAATTTAGCTAAATTGTTCGGTATAATTTCCCTTTAAAGTAAATGAAAGTCTTTTTGATGGCATGGTGATTTAGTAATTATGTGCTTGTGCCTTGCTTTTTGTCTATATACAATGTTTAAAGCTTCAGTATTTAATTTAACTGCTCTTTCTAAACCTTGCAAATGTGTAGGTAAATTTGGCATCTCCAACATACTTCCATTTATTAGAACCACTTGTAGTCAATTATTTGAAAAACCTTCTGCAAGCACAGGTTCAAACTACATTTTGTGAAAAGCTAATTAAATTTGACCAGAGTGTCACTTAAGAGTTAATGAATGTAATAGTAAATGTTGTCATTGGTGGCTCACTACTTCTGAAATGAAAATAATTTAATGGAAAATTTACCCATACTTGGTTATATTTTTGTGATATAATTGGATCAGATTTTAGAATTAGTCTTGTAAATTGACATAAGTAGACATCTATTCATAATAAATTAGGTATCTAATGCACAAAGAGACAGATGAGTTTGAGTTTTGTTTAACGGCATTTCAACCCCTGTGGGTTATTTGATGCCAAAAAGGTGGGGTTTTAAGGTGTTTTTTTTTTAAATGTTTGGTGATAGTGGAAAATTGATTTAGTCAGATTTTGATGAAAAACTTTTTTTTTAATTTTAGAAAACTAAAGATATCTTTTAGTTTTGTATTCAAAAATGTATTGCTGGTAATAATTTTTTTCTTTCAAAAATGTCTCTTTTTCTATAAAAGTCTATTTTTATACTTTCATAGTGCTTTGACCCCATTTATGTGGGGGAAGTAATTATTTGCCCATGGCTGGGACCCTAACAAGTGCTACTACTCTGGGTCAGGGTGAACCTGAGCACAACAGCAATTAAGAAGTGATTCCATGCTCCTCACAATGTCCCAATCAGAGGCCTTGCTGCTGGATGCAGTTTGCTGTCATACCTAAGACCAAAAAAGACAAATGAATCCAGACCATTTGAATCTAGTGTCTTAAATGTAGCTTCTCCAGATATAAGAGTTATACACACACATTTATTATGCTCTCACACCCTGATTGAGCACTCTGGAAGAATGGTAGACTTTGAAAAACAGTAGCTACTCTGGCATGTACGCATTGCTCATTCAGTAATGAATTAGAGCACTCTGGCTATTGGCCATGTATAATGATAATATACACGCTAAAAAGTTTGCCTTCTACCGAGCGCCCATAGCCCAGAGGTAGAATCGCTGACTGACGCCAATTTGGTTGGGTTAAAAGCAATCGGAGTCTAACCGTATTGATGAGCTGTGATACAGCAAAACAGATCTGTCTGTGGATGACGTTATATATATATATATATATATATATATATAGTTTTGTATATGTCATTGTAGTATAAAAGTTTCTCTAAGAACAAAGCCTGTTTGTCATTCTTTTCTCTTTCTGCTATTCTATTCCATCTGCGAAATATTGGTGATATATTATGGATATAATAATGTTGATAATGGGAGGAAATACAAAAGAAAATCAAACTTTCTTCGATATAGCTCTCTCTCATTATATATATATATATATATATATATATATAGTTTTGTATATGTCATTGTAGTATAAAAGTTTCTCTAAGAACAAAGCCTGTTTGTCATTCTTTTCTCTTTCTGCTATTCTATTCCATCTGTGAAATATTGGTGATATATTATGGATATAATAATGTTGATAATGGGAGGAAATACAAAAGAAAATCAAACTTTCTTCGATATAGCTCTCTCTCATTATATATATATATATATATATATATATAGTTTTGTATATGTCATTGTAGTATAAAAGTTTCTCTAAGAACAAAGCCTGTTTGTCATTCTTTTCTCTTTCTGCTATTCTATTCCATCTGCGAAATATTGGTGATATATTATGGATATAATAATGTTGATAATGGGAGGAAATACAAAAGAAAATCAAACTTTCTTCGATATAGCTCTCTCTCATTATATATATATATATATATATATATATATATATATATAGTTTTGTATATGTCATTGTAGTATAAAAGTTTCTCTAAGAACAAAGCCTGTTTGTCATTCTTTTCTCTTTCTGCTATTCTATTCCATCTGCGAAATATTGGTGATATATTATGGATATAATAATGTTGATAATGGGAGGAAATACAAAAGAAAATCAAACTTTCTTCGATATAGCTCTCTCTCATTATATATATATATATATATATATATATATATAGTTTTGTATATGTCATTGTAGTATAAAAGTTTCTCTAAGAACAAAGCCTGTTTGTCATTCTTTTCTCTTTCTGCTATTCTATTCCATCTGCGAAATATTGGTGATATATTATGGATATAATAATGTTGATAATGGGAGGAAATACAAAAGAAAATCAAACTTTCTTAAATATCTTTCTTTTATATATATATATATATATATATATATATAGTTTTGTATATGTCATTGTAGTATAAAAGTTTCTAAGAACAAAGCCTGTTTGTATTCTTTTCTCTTTCTGCTATTCATTCCATCTAAATATTGGTGATATATTATGGATATAATAATGTTGATAATGGGAGGAAATACAAAAGAAAATCAAACTTTCTTGATAGTCTCTCTCATTATATATATATATATATATATATATATAAAAGTTTCTAGCATTAAGTAATAAAAGCTAAAGAACCAAACCTGTTTGTCATTCTTTTCTCTTTCTGCTATTCTATTCCATCTGCGAAATATTGGTGATATATTATGGATATAATAATGTTGATAATGGGAGGAAATACAAAAGAAAATCAAACTTTCTTCGATATAGCTCTCTCTCATTATACACAGATAACCAGAATGAAATTCCAACAATCCAATTTTTCATCTAAACTTAATCTTTAAACTAAATTATTTTCTAAAAAAAAAAAAAAAAAAAAAAAAAACACTAATGGGTTGATAAATAAATATTTTTTCATGTTCAATCCCAACTTTCAAATTGAATGCAATATCACAATTCCAAAATCAACCTAATCTAAAGTTACAAATCATCTGTGGTTAAGAGAGGGGCTTTTCACATCATTCATTCTCACTCAACTGCTGTTGAAATAATACCAAATATGAAAAATCTTTGAACAAATTATATATTTTAGAAGTAGTACAAGCTAATGAGTTAGCAGCCTACTGTTTGTAGTGATTTACTTTAAGAGTGATCGATACTTTATAGAGCATTGTATATAGTAATGATAGAAAACATAAAAACATAATAAAATTTTAAACAGATATAATAACTTAAGCAATCAACAACATCTAAAAAAAAAAAAAAAATTAATGATCACAATAACAATTGCAGTTGCTGAAAACCTATTGAATGTCCACTACAAAAGAAATATCTAACTGACAATGTCTACCTATGCTCTATTCTATCATAGAAAATTCTACAGAAAAAAAAAAATTATATTGGTTGTGCCAAGAACCCTTTTAAATCCTGCCATTATTTGCACATCATCTTTTAATAAGAGTTACTGCAATAGCACATCACTTTCTACTTATTATTGACAATTAAAAATACCCAATGAAACCCCCATTGTAAAATGGAAAAAAACAAAAAAAAGCAAAAACAAAAAATAAACAAAGCTCATAAATCTTTACATGAGCCATATTTTCTATGTTTACAGGAAAAATTGCAAATTATTACATTTCCAAAACTAAACTTGCTGAATAAACATCCATCGGTCATTATCATCCAAAATATACCCTAAAGTATAGTTAATTTTTTCCTAATATAATATAACTAGATAATCTATAATCTATTCCTAAGCATAAATTTATCGATTCTCCCATCTTCTGATAATTACTTCGATTAACATATAAATACATATAAATCACTAAGTCAACTACATATTTAACATGCATTATATATATATATATATATATATAAAAACTTTCCTGTCTTTGTCACTTTTCTACTACTTTAAGTGAAAAATAAAGAAAAGCCTGTAACCCTTTCACAAGGACATACAATAACTTTTCAGAAATACTAAATATATATAAAAAATGTACACATAGGTAGGTATATATATATATATATATATATATATATATATATATATACATACATACACACACACACATACATACACACATTCAATTTATTTCATCACTGACATTGAAAATGTCTGGATTTAGGTACCTCTAGTAAATCACTGTAAACAAAAACAAAAAAAAACACACACACAACACAGCATAGTATGGAGAAAAAAAAAAATCTTAAAAACTTTTTCCATCAAAATGTTTGTTATTATTAAAAGGAAAGATCAAACTATTTTTTAATCCTTTTTAACACATTCAAAATTTTTGGTAAAAAAACTTGTTTTGATTTTAGTTAGCAGGTAACAAAATCATTACAAGAGTTTACAATGGGGAAAAAGTAATATTACATAACTCAGTTTTTTCAGTGACAAACACATTAATTTGGAAAATTTGGAAATTCTTGCAAAAAATCAAATAATTGTCCAATTTTAATGAAATTTTCAGGACTTATTCACAAATGAATTAAATTATTTTTGAAATTATTATTTTTAAATTTTGCATTCCCCCACATGTAAATTCATGAAATTTTAAGAAATTAAATTTTGTTGGAAAAATTGCTTTTATTAGTTAAACGTAGGACTCATTTAGGAATGTAAATGTATTTTTTATTTTTAAACATTTTATTTTTACTCCCAATAATAAAATAAAACATCCAATAAAACTAAGCCATTATTTAGTTAGATAAGCTTTAATTGCTTTAATAAATAATATATATTAAGGACATTATAGTCTGAAGAAAAAAAATCTTTTCAATTAATAATGAAATTTTAAAAGAATTTTCTTTTGTTTTTAATTCTAATAATTTATAAAGTTTCAAAAATATTTTTTAAATACTTCAAAGATTTGTTGGGATTACATCATTAAGTTAAGCGAAGGTTATCAAAAATTGAAAAGTTTAATACAAATCATCATGCCTTCATATTTTTAAAATAATTTTTAATTTTATTTTTTGTGTATTTGAATTTTTTTTTTGTATGGTAATTTCTATGTGTACATTAAAAGGTCATGTGTTTCACAGTTTCTTCCCCTAGCAGGAAAAAAAAAATTCATACAATGTCACTTTTGATTTCCATACACTTGCATCTGCCAAGCTGTCATCACATTTCAAATATGGGAGGGAAAGGTCAGAAATTTTAACTCCATGTTTAACAAATAGTTTTATTCTAAATTTTATTCTATAAATAAATAATACTTGTGTAAATCAGATTATTTTAACATTAAATTTGCTAATTTCCCAAAAATTACTGCATCACAGATGTATATTTTTACAAGATTTTTAAAAACCAAGAATTAACTTTTGTTTACAAATGTGTTAATTGCTCAAAAATATCCGAAAAATTGAAAATTTTTAAAATTGAAAAATTTTAGATTCCAATCAATATAATTTCTGTTGGAAATTACACCAGAGTATTTTAATTCTGAGAAATATTACATTTAATCATTTATCTTTCAATTAAAACTGAAATACAAGCTTCAAGAAAATGTTTTCATTTTTAAAAATTCAGTTTAATGTTTAGTTATCCAGAATGAGCGGAAGTATCTAGTTTCAAATCATTTCAATTCTCATCCCACCTATACAGTCAAATTTCTCCTATCCATCATGACCTGGTTTTCTATTAGTTTATTGAGTTAAACCCTCCGAACCCCCCCCCTCACCTTAATTATCTGGATATGGTAAAAGCCGTGTTGTTTTTAAGTTCCCATTTATAATGAAAACTAACAAAAATATTTCACTGCTTGACGAGGTGCTAATAAGATAATACCAAAACACAACAGCTCTTGTATTACAGTACACTGTTTTTATTATATATAAACTTATAATAAAAATATTACCACACACACACACACACACATACATACACATATATATATATATATATATATTTTTTTTTTTTAATCATATCACCCCAAGCAAGGCGGTAACGCCACTGATGTGCAGGGGGCTACATAAGAGTGAGAAGATTAGAAAAGAGAAAACCGGAAACCGCATCCTAAACAGGAAACAAGGGATGTGCCTCTTCACCTGTTCAATAGGTGTGGGCGGAGTGTGAACCAAGCAATAGTTTAGTCTATCTATGAGTGGAAATTAGTAAAATGTTATTTTTAAAAAAGGATTCAGTAAAATCTAATTTACAAAATGATGCTGTAAAAGAAAAAAAAGAAATAAAATAATTCATATAACTAAGGTCAATCCCACGTTACCCAAACAGATTTGGGCAAAATAAAATATATTTTTCTGATGTTGCAGTTTGATCAGCAGAGTATATCAAAATAAGGGTTTTCCAAATTGTGTATGCTTCTCTTATGGAGATACCAAGCAAGCAAGGGACCAGATGTTTGCCCTCAGAGGTCTAGAAAGCAAATGACCAAAACTGGTCTTTGCGCATCTGGGCTCCACGCAAAAGTTCTGGAGGTGAACCAAAAATAAATAAATATCAAATTCCTTTCATGGACCTGTAGCGGAACTCTGGATCCTGATTAGTCACCAAATCGCAAAATTCAAAATATGTCAGAGAAACGGTTTTCCATAGCTACCCCACAGACTGGATTTACGGATGGTCTCTAACTAGTCATTTCAGAGGAGGCGGTGTGCTGACACTTCTAAAATGTAATTCAACTTCAAGTGACCTGGACGTTGTTCTATCTCTCTTTCTCCTTCTCAACAATTACTGCTACAAACAACTTTATCATTGAATACGAACTCTACTCATAACTTCTTACTAAGGTTTATAATTTATAATTGAACACTAATTTCTACAACTCTTGTTATTCCTTTTAATAAATTTCTATTTTACATTCAAAGTGTATATTTTATTATTCCACTCTTCTGCACTTAATCCACACATTCCAAGTGACAACCAACCTTCTGATGAAAACCTGATAAGAATTCTGATGCATATAATTCAACATAAAACTTCTAAGCTGTAGGGTGTTCGGTTACGTCTGACATAAGACTGAACAAAAGAAACATTATCCAGCTCCCTACACTTCACTCTTTTACACACACACACACACATATATATATATATAGGATGCATCAAAAATACTTTTAAAAACTTTGCAGGTGGATTCCTGGCATGAAAACAAGGTAAAAATGTTCATATAAACAAGTTTAAAAGGTCATTCATTGTTGTACCTCAATACAACTCATAATATATCAAAGAAAATGCCATTTTAACACTAAAATGAAAAGCATGCAATATTTCTTTTTGTATATTTAAAATTTCACAAATGGGCTTTAATGCATATTATAGAAAGAATGAATGACATGAAAGAATACTTAGACAACTAAGGTAAAAAAATTCAGTGCTTTTGTTTGAGAAGGAAAATAGAATATGCTCTATAAATATGGACAATCAAATTATAACAATTTCCAGCACAATACATAGATTGTCAATATATAGTACATGATTTACACCAGAAAATAGAGGTCCGAATAAAATTAAATATTAATATATAATTTTTTCTACAAGGAGTTGATCTGTGGTGACCTAATAGATACTGTGTTTATCCAAAGATTTACCAAAATAGGTTTTGCCCTCAAGTATCACATCAGAGCAACAGTGGAGCCAAATATATCAGAGAGTTGGCCTGGAGGGTAACCTTAGTCAACAAATATAAAATCATGCTTCAAAGAATGTTAGTGGCTGTTCCTGAAATGCAAACAGGTGGTTGATCCAGAGTTTAAGATGCACACACAGATAATAGGAAGCTATATAAGCACACAACTTGAGAGGGAAAAGCAAGAGTTTCTCATATCCTTGTGAGAAGGTCTTTGTTTGGAGACTTTCTTCAAAGTCACACAACATAATGTTGCTATTAAGAGATGAAGTCCAGATTTTGTTTAATACTAGGTTGTTCCAAAAGTTTGTAAACACTTGCGAAAAACTGAATTTTTATGCAATTTTGTGTTTATATTGTTATAGTGATCTTCATTTTTGTATTCCAGATGGCAACTGACAAAATTGAGCTGCGAGTTTTGATTCATTACTGCTGGAAGCGAGGTCTTTCAACTAGAAAAGCTGCAGAAGAGATTTGTGCTGCCGAAGGTGAAGGAAGAATTGCATATGCGGCAATCTCAAAGTGGTACATGCATTTAAATTCTGGCGACATGAATCTTGAAGATAAGCCTCGTTCGGGACGGCTGTTAAAGTTGGATGATGGAGACTTGCAAACTGGGTTGGACATTGCGCCTTCATTGAGCACTCGAGAATTGGCAAATCGACAATTCATCAACATTTGAAGCAACTTGATTTTGTTCACAAAAAGCCGCGCCAAGATCCGCATGAACTCACCGAAGCACAAGCCAACAGACATGTTGAAATTTGCTGTCAATTGCTCAGTAATCCATTGGAGGAGCATTTTTGGAAGCGCATTGTGACATCCGACGAGAAATGGTTCTATCTGGTCCAGCACAATCGAGACAAGCGATGGGTTCAGAAAGGGCAAGAGACACCGTCGGTTCCAAAACAAGATCGATTCGGCAAGAAAGTCATGTTGTGCGTTTGGTGAAACTTTGAAGGAATCGTGCATTTTGAGTTGGTTCTGAATGGTCATGCCATCAGTGCCGAACTTTACTGTAAGCAACTTGAGCGGGTCTACGAAAAGTTGAAGCAAAAGTACCCGGCTCTGATCACCTGAAAGCGTGCTTTGATGCAGCAGGACAATGCCAAGCCATGCATTGCCAGGAAGACCAAAGACAAATTTGAAGAGCTGGACAGCGTTGAGGTTCTGCCACATTCAGTCTACAGTCCTTGCTGTAGATTACGGTCTTTTCCGCTCAATGCAACACTTTCTGAAGGGCTGCTGATTCGATTCGTTTGATGAAGTCAAGAATTCTTTGATTCGAAGAATAATTTTTGTTGTTTTTGTGAGTAAAATTTCAATTTTTTGCAAGTGTTTACGAACTTTTGAGACAACCTAATAGTATATCAACTCCTTACAAGTCATTTAATTCTGAAATTGAATTATGGGAGGAGCTTTAAAGTATTAAAATATATGTTATTCTGCTTTCACAATTAAATACATAGTGGTAGATACTCAGCTTTTGTGGATATACATGTTTCTGGGGACAAGATTACCTAGAGGTGTTGAGATGTGTGTTTTATATTGTAGTTTTGCTGAAGTAATATTTTGGATTACAGTTTGATTTCTTTAAGAAATGGTCATATTATAAGGATTAATAAAAGTGTTCTTTCATATTGGTTAGTTATTTTGTTTACCAGCAATTCAACCTCTATGGTATATTTAATGCTAAAATGTAAATAATTTGAACACAATTTTATGGCTTCAACTAAATATATTCTAAAAGAAATTGTATGCCTTCAATGACAAAATGTATTGGTGGCCATTCTTTAAAATTGTATTTTTATACTTTCATAGCATTTTGTTTTTGCTTTCACATGACCAGAATCCTACCACCCTATGAAGTCTAAAAGTGAATAAACAATTTTATATAGGAGAGATTTAGTTTTGTATTATTAGTTTACTAAATATATAGTATTAACAGTTTAAACAATATTTACAAGGTATCCTTGATCAATATATAAAAAAATCAAATAAAATGTAATATTAAAAAGAGGGTACATTTTAGGTTTTACTTTCAAAGAAAGGAACACTGCAGAGATTTTTTTTATCAGTTTAACTCTTTATATAACTGTCACGGTCATCATAACAGATTGAAGTCATACCAACAAGATCAAGAAAGTAGGATCAAAGGCAGATCATTTTGATGAAAAACTCTGCATTTTGAAACCCTATAACTATATATATTACATATTTTTTTACAGTCAAGTTCCTACTGTACAGGACCTAGCAGGATGCATTTGAGGTAGAGTGGGAAGAAGCAGTTCAAGTGGAATATACTGATGGAATACAGTGGGAATATGGTGGTTTGCTATAATGTAAATGGTATGGCAGGTCCTTGCCATGAAGGTTTGAACTGGCATAACCAAGGAATGTATTTTGTTTGAGCACTTTCCATGAAAGTAGTGACAGAAGAGTGAGAGGCTTGCCACATTGTACCTCTATGAGAGACAAGAGTTTAGAGGGTGGGAAATAATTTGTCACCCACAAGGACTGAGACGCTTTTGGACTATTAAAGCTGGAGAATGTATTCCATGTAATTCTTGCCTAAATATGACAACAGCATTCCATTCTTGGCCCAATCTGGCTCTTGTAAAGATAGAGGATAATATGTGGAGTCAGGTAATTACTGGGGTGGTACAGGAAGCTGATTTTTTTTTTTTACCTACATCATACAAAATGGCTTATATATATATATATATATATATATATATATATATATGAGCTCCATGAGGTCAGGTGTGAATTTAAGGTCCAATAGTGTCTCCATTCCAGTTGAATTTGTTGCATTCACTATGCAAAAATAACCTTGGGAAATGTATTAATCCATCATTTCTCCCTCCAGCTATGAATTAAATAGCAGAACAGATTAGGTTTTAAAATCTTGGCTGGCAACCAGTTTACTGCAGAAAGTAATGGCAACATACTGCAGGAAAATCTCCTGCTCACTCAGTCAAGTCTCTTTCAAGACATGATCATTCAAGCATGTATCACCTATAGCATTTGAGTCAAGACATGGTGCCTCTCTGAGGGGATATATGTTCATCATAACTGGCGGTAATCCTGGGTCCGATAAAGCGTTAGTCTCACACAGATCTATAAAATAGTTCTTAATCATTCACACACTAGACTCCACAGGATTTATACACAGTTTACTCAAGGATCTGATTCCAGAATAACAGGTTCTACAAAATAAATTTATTCTACAAATCCTGTAAGGACTCACTGGGACTGAAACCTATTGACAGGCCAAGGGAACAGTGAGGTTCTCTTCATGGTTTGGAAATCTTTCTCATATTCATGCATAGCTGTAAGGAATAGTACTCAGTTGATAGATTTGTTTGTTAGAAAGCAAAGATTTTTTTTTAAAGACACTAAATGTTACTATGACTACAACTCACTAAAGGAGGTATAAGACTTACATCAGAATTGATTGGAACAAAATACTGTTTCAACTTAGATACGACCTACTGTAGCAAGAAAAAAAATCTTAAGAGAATAGGTTAAGATTTTATAACTCAGTGGTAATAGGCAACAGTAGTAAGTTCTAACACATGTTATAATATAAAAGTACTTTGGTATGCACTCAGCTGCCTCATCTTCCACATCCCGAGGATGAGATTCAAAACAATAACACTATCAAGAAAGGAAACCTCAAGAAAAGGTCTAGAAGCAACTATTACTGGTAAAGAAATTCTACAGTACTTCATTATTAAGTGTCAAGAGGAATCAAACAAAAATGAAAAAAAAAAAAAAAAGAGGAGAGGGTTATGATGAATAACTGGGTATGAATAAATGTGTCTAGATAAAGAATTTTTGTTTCAGATATGAAAATAAACAAAATGAGACAAACAATGATTATTTCTGGCCAGAATATAATTTTAGGTTGTAAGAAATTTTTTTGAGAAATAAAAATTATTTAGTCATACAAGTCTTACTAATTAACCAAAAAATTGAGAAGAGAAGAAATGGACTCATACCTTTCCCAAGGTATTTTCACATAAGTGAATGTTATGAACCCAACTGGAATTGGAACTCAGCTCTTTAACAATTCTGAGCCATTAACCTATCCATACATCCAAGCTTGCAGCATCTGGTATTCTCAAGCAGTCACCTACCTTGCTACTGACCAGACTTCACATTGCTTAATTTCAGTGATCATACAGGAAGTGGGGTTTCAATGTAATATGGTTGTATGGAATGAAGTACTTTCTGCATGAAAAGACTGTTTCTCCAGTAGAATGTTGTTCAATTTGCTTCAACTGAATTGTTCTCCAATAACATTCTTCACAATAGCTATGTTATTTTAAAAACACCTATGGCATGTACATTGTACTCCAAAACACAAAGGAACAAAATAAAGGTGATGACTTTTGCACTGGAATTGCAATTCTCATCTATGAACAGAAGAGCAAAACAAACTGTAGGGAAATAACTTAACCTTTGCCAAACCCTGTCATGATAATTGCAAATGATGGGTGGAAGAAATGGAACAGATCTGAAGTGACTTTACTGAGTGATCCAGTTATGTGAATGTTATATGTCAGCCCATTTCAAAAAATAAACATGGAAAAAATAGAAAAAAAAAACATCTACCCAAATGTCATTGAACCAATCTTCAGAAATGCCAACATATAGATTGACTATTCTGGGTTAAATTCAAAATCTTATCACCTGAAGAAGGCTGGAGCCTACAATGGCTGAAATGTTGTGAATGTGACAAAAGATGAAGACAATAGTCCAAACAATGTAAATAGTGAAAATGACTATAATACAGTATTCTTTACTTACTGGGTGTGGGTGCATTATATATCTCCAAATGAATAAAATAATTACAATGTTCAAAACATTAATTTAAAACAGTGCTCAATATAAAAAAGAGCAATGAATATTTATTATTAATTATGTTAGAACATGTGCAAACTTCAAACTACTACAAAATTGTACATTTTATTTCAACATTGAAAGAATAATGTCTCATCAGGTTGTTAACAATGATGGTAATAAATGTTTCCTTTAAAAAAATTTCTTTTAAGAACAACACTTCTCTTTATTATTGGAAATTTTTATTTCCATATGAGGTAAAAAGATATTAAAAAAAGGAAAGAAAGATGAGAAAATAAGATGTGAAATCAAGAAAAGGAAAGATACAGAAGAAAATAAGTGAGAAAATGTGGAGAGGGAAGTGCCAATGGAAATGGCTAAGAGAGAGAAATTTTAAAGTTTTGCCAGAAGTGAATTGCAGACAGATATAGACATCAGTTATAATGTTTCAACTTAAATCTTTTGGCATATTTTGTTTTTTAAATTGATGAAATCACATACAATGACAGAAAAATTATTTATAAAACATAAAATAAAGGATATTTAAAAAAAAACAAAAAAACACAAAGATATAAATTTGTTAGACTTAATATAATAAATTGGAAAGATAAAATAAAATAAATTAAAATTAAATTAAAAATGATATAAACATAAAATAAAGAATATTATAAGAAGAATATTTAAATATTAAAAAAAATAAATGTTTTTTATTTATTTTATGTTTCTTTTATTCTTTATTTTATATTTCTAATTTATTATATTAGGTCTAATGAATTTATATCTTCGTGTTGGGTATTTTTTTTTATATATCCTTTAATTTACATTTTCTGACTAATTTTTCTGTTTGTGTATGTGATTTCTTCAATTTCTTAAAAAAATATTACAAAAGATTTAAGTTTAAACATTCTAACCAATGACTGTATCAGTTTGCAATTCCCTTCTGGACAAAATTTAAACTTTCTCTCTTTTAGCCATTTCCACTGGCTTCTCCCTCTCTACATTTTCTAACTTATTTTCCTCTTAACTTTCTAGTTCCTCTGTATCTTTCCTTTTCCTCTTCTTGATTTCTCATCTTATTTTCTGATCTTTTCTTCTTTCTTTCTCCTTTTTTAGCATCTTTTTACCTTGTATGGAAAAGAAATTCCAATACTATAGGGAAGTGTTATTCTTAAAATAGATTTTTAAAAATAAAACGTTTATTACCATTATTAACTACCTGATGAGACACTGTTCATTCAATGTCAAAACAAAATGTACAATTTTGCTGTGGTTTGAAGTTTGTACATGTTCCAACATGATTATTAATAAACACACACAGAGGCCTGAATATTTTAGAAATTTTGTTTTAATGTGTGTGAGCCTTAACATACAAAAAAACTTTCAGATTAGATAAGAAGTTCTCACTCATTTACTGCTGAAATATATTCAAATTGTCATTTGATTACATATTTTAAATTTTCCATCATTGAATTAATGTTTCATTTTTGGAAAGTTGTGAATACAAGAATATATGATAAGGCTCTATTTTCATTTGGTAGTTCACAGTCAGTCAATTAACTGCCATACATAATATATGCTTGGGCAACCAGGTCTTGAAAGAGACAGGACTGACTAGGTAGAAGATCTTCCTGCAGTAGGTTATCATTACTTTCTGTGGTAGACTGTTTGCCAACCAAGATTATAGAACTAATCTGTCCTGCCCATAGCTATAGGGAAGAGACAAATTAATACTTTTTCTAAAGATATTTGGGCATAAGTGAATTCAACAAATTCGAACTCAGCTTTCTGATTTCTTGTTCCGATCTGATATCTAATGCACCACAATATTACACCTGGTAATTAAGCAGTACAACAGAAAGAAGTATTTTTAGCATTCTTTGGCTTCATAGTCATAATGCTTCATTCCTGAAAATATGCCTGACCTCAAAAATATCTGACGATATCTTTAGATGGCAGTGGCACTATATATCTTTGCAGTAGCTTGAAATTAAATAATAAAAAAAATACACACAAGTATGCTGTGAGCAATGAAAACCTGTACTTTTGACCAAGTACAGACCAATGATGTTATATATACTAAAATGTATGACAAATGATGTTATATATACTAAAATGTATGACAAAATGATGTTATATATACTAAAATGTATGACAAATGATGTTATATATACTAAAATGTATGACAAATGATGTTATATATACTAAAATGTATGACAAATGATGTTATATATACTAAAATGTATGACAAATGATGTTATATATACTAAAATGTATGACAAAATGTAGATGTTATATATACTAAAATGTATGACAAATGATGTTATATATACTAAAATGTATGACAAAAATGATGTTATTATATATACTAAAATGTATGACAAATGATGTTATATATACTAAAATGTATGACAAATGATGTTATATATACTAAAATGTATGACAAATGATGTTATATATACTAAAATGTATGACAAATGATGTTATATATACTAAAATGTATGACAAATGATGTTATATATACTAAAATGTGCGACAAATGATGTTATATATACTAAAATGTATGACAAATGATGTTATATATACTAAAATGTATGACAAAATGATGCTATATATACTAAAATGTATGACAAATGATGTTATATATACTAAAATGTATGACAAATGATGTTATATATACTAAAATGTATGACAAATGATGTTATATATACTAAAATGTATGACAAATGATGTTATATATACTAAAATGTATGACAAATGATGTTATATATACTAAAATGTATGACAAATGATGTTATATATACTAAAATGTATGACAAATGATGTTATATATACTAAAAATGTATGACAAATGATGTTATATATACTAAAATGTATGACAAATGATGTTATATATACTAAAATGTATGACAAATGATGTTATATATACTAAAATGTATGACAAATGATGTTATATATACTAAAACGTATGACAAATGATGTTATATATACTAAAATGTATGACAAATGATGTTATATATACTAAATGTATGACAAATGATGCTATATATACTAAAATGTATGACAAATGATGTTATATATACTAAAATGTATGACAAATGATGTTATATATACTAAAATGTATGACAAATGATGTTATATATACTAAAATGTATGACAAATGATGTTATATATACTAAAATGTATGACAAATGATACATATACAATAAAATGTATGACAAATGATGTTATATATACTAAATGTATGACAAATGATGTTATATATACTAAAATGTATGACAAATGATGTTATATATACTAAAATGTATGACAAATGATGTTATATATACTAAAATGTATGACAAATGATGTTATATATACTAAAATGTATGACAAATGAATGTTATATATACTAAAATGTATGACAAATGATGTTATATATACTAAAATGTATGACAAATGATGTTATATATACTAAAATGTATGACAAATGATGTTATATATACTAAAATGTATGACAAATGATGTTATATATACTAAAATGTATGACAAATGATGTTATATATACTAAAATGTATGACAAATGTACTAATGATGTTATATTGATGAGGAGATTTAAATATAATAGATTCAGTGTCAATTCACATGCATATAAGATATTCCCAGTCAGCTTACCTGGATTAATAGCATTATCTTTCAAATAAGCCTACAGTTAGTTTTTGAGTTTATATCTCTAGCTAGTAGATTGTTTAGAAAAAAAAGAGTATGCAAGTAGACACTTTCACACTTTAAGACAACAACAGGTATCAACAGTTTTATTGCTTTTTTTTGTCAGAAACAAAGATTTTTTTTTAAAGACACTAACATTAAATGATAGTATGACTACAACTTGCTACTGGAGACATCAGACTTAGGTCAGAATTGATTTATGACAATGTGGTCAAAACAAAATCTTGTTCCAACTTAGAGACTACCTATTGTGGCAAGAAAAATAAACTTGTTCTCTTTACAGTTATCACTAACTTTTATTGTTAGTGATAATAAATGGCATTGGTTAAGTTAATAAGTGCTAACACATAAAATAACAAAAAGTAAGCATTCTGCCCTGTCATCATTCAATTCCAGAAGGTGGGTGAGAATCTAATCAATAACTGTGTCAGGAAATGAAATAAAGAAAACAAGTCACTATTTCTGATAAATAATTTTTATAGCATGTCTCTGTAGGTACCTCAAAAAAAAAAAAAAGAAAAAAAAAGAAAAAAGCAGCATAGTGTGAAGAAAAAAAGACCTCAAACTAAATAAAAACAAAGTTTTATAAGTAAAATGTTTATGTTATCATTAAGAGGATAGATCAAAGTATTTTTCATTATTTAAAAAAAATGTTTAATTGTTTTTAACAGCTTCATTTTTTAGTAGGTAAAAAAATCTTTTTTTTTTCTTTCCTCACTGCAAACCTAAATTGTACAAAAGTTTATTACGTGAAAATGTAATATTACACAAGGCATTTTTGTCACCGTGAAAGACACATTAATTTGGAAATTTTTGCAAAAATCAAATAATGGTCGGATTTTGATGAAAATTTCAGGACTTATTCATAACTGACTGAAATCAGTTTTGAAATAATTACTTTTAGAAAATATTTAGTAAAAATATTTTTTTTAACATGTTACCCCCCCCCCCCCCCCGCCAATTAATTCCCAGAAAATTCTAAAAATTTGACTTGGTCTACCCATAAAGGTAATATTAATTAAAGTCAGGAGTCACTGGGGAATGTTAATCAACTGCCATTTTTACTTCAATAGTGGCTCTTTTATAGAAAATCTGCTCTGAATTGTGAAAACAAAAATGCAATAAAACTATGCCATTTTTTATTTGGATAAACTTAATTGCTTTTATAAACATAATAAATTAATGATATAGTCTGAATAAAAAAAAAAATTTCCATGAATAATGAATTTTTACAAGAATTGTTTTCATTTTTATTATTTTTTAATATAGTGATTTAAAAAATTTCAAAAATCTTAATATTTCCTACTCCTTGGTCCATGCTATTTTGTGAAATAGTGGCGACTATATTTACTAATCAAAAAAATCTAAAAGCTTAATACATATAATGTGGCACTTTTTTTTTTAAATAATTAAAACATTTTAATTGTGTGCATGATGATTGCTCATATTATCTTGTTATGGATGGCCATAGATGATATATACCATTAAAAGGTTGCATGTTTCAAAGGCTGCACTCTCTACACGAAATTAAAAAAAAAAAAAAAAAAAACCTATATAAACATTTTCGGCAGGGTACAATTCTTTCATCTCACGTCAGTGTTTCCTATACTGTCGTTTCAACATTTGCTTTGCAAATCACTTCTTTAAAATTTAAAGCAACTTTTACATTTTAATTCCTAATTTTCTAATTTTGTTAAAAAAAAAAATTGTGAAATACAAAGAATACAAAAGATAGATATTAAAAATAAAAATTAATAAATGCCATAACATTTCATAAATTGAGTTACTTCTGCTGTTATATATTTTTATTATGTTATTAAATTGAAAAACTTTTTAAAAAGAAAGTTTTGTATTATTTTAACTTTTATTTTTCATAAAACATCTTCAAACATAAGCCTACAAAGCTAAACTAACTAAAATTATATAAAATATCGGATAATTGCTGAAAACTGTGTTAAATTTTTAATTTTAACATAGTTAAAAGTAAAAAATTTGATTTGTATGAATAAGATTTATGCCAAATCTGTCTCCCATACTTGGTATAGTTTTGACGGCTACTGTATATCATATCATTATCGCCTCTGATAAGGTAATGACAGGTGAGATAACAAGGATACCATAATTAAAAAATGCTTTTATAGTACATTTCAGGCAGTAAGCAAGTAATTCTTGTTTCAAGTCAACTTAAGGTAAGTTTAAATTCAGTAATTTGAATAAAATATGTCAGTAAGGTGTATTTTTTTTTTTTTAAATCATATCACCCCAAGCAAGGTGGTAACGCTACTGATGTGCAGGGGGCTACATAAGAGTGAGAAGATTAGAAAAGAGAAAAACCAGAAACCACATCCTAAACAGGGAACAAGGGATGAGCCCTTCACCTGTTCAATAGACGTGGGTGGAGTGTGAACCAGGCAATAATTAAGTCTATCTACTCCAAGTTTTTTTTAAAACTGAGATTTGGCTTCTGTTTACAATACATGAAAAATGGTAGAAAAATTCAAATTTTAAAAACCTTATTTTTGAAACCAAAAAATTTTAGATTGTGATCAATATAATTTTGGTTTGACACCAGGGTATTTTGCTTACTGGAATTAGTAAGTTTAATCTCTTGGCTTTCAATTAAAGTTAAAATTAAAGCTTCAAGAAAACTTTTTTTATTTTTAAAAAATCAGTTTAAATTGAGCTATCGAAAATGAGCGAAAATGAGCGGAGGTACCTATTTCTGTGTGACTGAAGAAGGTGCCATAATTGTCAAGAGGAAGAAAACAAAGGAAAGAAAACAAAGGAGCATTTTTATTCTCTGGCTGGGGTTAGGGCTTTGATAAAAGAAAGGAGTGTTTTATTCTTAGCTGGGCATACAACCAAGATGAAAGAAAGGAGAGTCAGTCTTCCCTCCAGAGATGAAAGAAAAGAGGGTCTTTACAAAAAAGAAAAAAAAGAAATAAAGAAAGTATTCTTTATTTCTTCAAAACTAAACTAAATGGGAATATTTGAGAATTAATCTTTTTTTAATTATGCATAAATTTTGCTTCTTCAAAGATGTGCCTAATAAAAATGAACAGCTGAAATACATACAAAAATCGTACCTGACTACCCATCTCTCTCTCTCTTTCATCTTGCTCAAAATTACCAAATTGATTTAATTCAGCTTTGTGGGTATGTGGAATACTTGGATCAGATCCCATTTACATGAGTTTGTGACCCTGTCACTCTTCCTCAGTACATAATGGCCCTTTTGTGTAAACACTAACAAAGTCGAGCATTCAATTTTTTTTTTTACCTTTGAAAGTTGCCAACAAGAGTTGAAATAATCCAAATTTATAAAAGATTTATTTAGAAAAGCCTGATAATAGTAAAATGAAAGAACAAATATACAGTAAAAAGTACCTCTTAATATTGCACATTGTTTCATCATTGAATCCTCTGGAGTTTATATTAGTGAACAAGGGTATGTAGGCACCAGTCACAATTAAACCTCATTGGCTTATCACAAAATATAAATAAATAAACTTTAAAGTCCGGCATAGAGATAGAATATTGCAACAAAAGAGAAGCTTTGATATAATTACCTGGCTAATTATAAATTTATACATAACAGAAACATTCATGATGTTTTTCTTTAATATAGGAGCAATGTTTACTTTGTCTAAATTACACCTTTCCCTTTATTTTTTACATGAGAAGTTAATTTATTCATTCATATCTAAACTTATTTATAAATAGAACTTTGTCTGTGTCTGTGTGTCCATTACCTATAGACACCGAATTGGCTGAACTGATTTTCTTGAAAATTTACACAGTTGTATTATAAGCGTCTGTGAGTGTTCTTAGCTAGGTTTTATGTCGAGGTACTACCGATGAATACTGAAAATTGATAATCGAAAAAAAATCGGGTTATAGAAGGAGTGGTCCGATTTTAATCAAATTTGATACATTCATAGACAAAGACAAAAGAAACGATATTCAGAAGTTTCAAGGTTGCAGTTCTTACAATAGTGCAGAAAATCAATAATATATATATATTTAAAAGGTAAGATGTTTGTGTGTGTGTGTCTGTTTATCTGTCTGTATGTCCTTTATACAAATACACAATTTTTATCCGATTCTCACCAAACTTCACACAAATATTCTTTAGGCTGAGTCTGGGCTCCAGGACCATGGATTAGTTTTAAAGCTTTCATTAGACCTGAGCAATGCCGGGCTATACTGCTAGTTTTTCATATTTGAAGACTATAGTAATATGACTTAATTCTTTATCATGAATACATGAAGCAAAAAATCTCCTTGATGTGATGAAATATGACAGCAAAAGCAAAATAAAAATTTGATGGATCACAAATGAAAACTTTTATGAATTAGATTTTAGCTGCCTAGGCAATATATTAATCGGCTATTTAAGTTCACTTATTATAGACTAATCATATACAAGTTGCAATGGATGAATTTCTCTACATTACACAAAAATGAAAATAACACGACATCTCATTTTAATAGTTATATTTAGCAAAATTACACAAAAATACCATGAAATACTAAGAAATAAATTTATTCAATAAGAATTGCCTATTGGCTGCAACCACAGCCTCTAGATGACTTTAAATCTATTGTGACTCTTCTGAAGAGTTTTGGTGTATGTTGCCATAATCATTGCCTTCGGTTCATTTTTGGTATCATAAAGAGTTTTGTTGGTCTCTCACTCAACTGCACCCCACACATAATAATCAAGTGGGTTGTAGTCAGAGGAGTTAAGTCACCAGATGTAAGTGGTGACGTGGTCACAGATATTGTTTGACAGCCATGACTGGGTTCTCCTACTTGTGCTGTCGGATGCAGAGTACTGTTGCCTGATATAGGGTCTTCTAGTAGCCACCCTCTTGACTAAGGGTAACACTACCTTCTCAAGGCACTTGATGGAGTCCTCCATGTTGAGTGTGAAGCACTGTGGAATAATGAATGGGGGCCTTGCATCACCATCACTAGCGATCTCTCCAAACACCATGATGTTGACTGGATATATCATCCAACACTTTCCAAATCCTCTGCACTGACCTCAGATTGACACCCAAACACGCTGAAATGTTCATATTGTAGCTTTCTGGGATGAATATCAAGCAGTACAGCATGCTGTTTCCAAATTTCTGGCAGAGTGAATTGTGTCATGATGGTCTATTTTGCACAGATGGTGCCCAACTGCATCTACAATACTGTGCAGTCAACGAAATCTAAAACATTTATATGTGAAATAAAAAATATAAAATAACGACAATTTACCCATCGCACCCTGTGTGTGTGTGTGTGTGTGTGTGTGTGTGAATAAAAAATATCGCACATTGAGTGCTGGTGTTAATAAAATAGTGCTCAATCTATAATAACAGAACTACAATTTATATTAATATTAAATATACATTTCTGTTTCCTCACTAGTAGCACTACTTTGAGTTTCATGAGGGCCTATGGGATAAATGGAGGCATAACATCACCATCACTAGTGTTCACTCCAAACAATATGATGTTGACTGGATATATCATCCAACTCTTTCCAAATCCTCTGCACTGACCTCAGATTGACACCCAAACATGCTGAAATGTTTGTATTGGACCTTCCTAAATGAATGCCAAGTTTCCAAATTTCTGGCAGAATGAATTGCATCATTTTCTCCTAGACGCTGGCCAACTATAAACAATGCACAGGCACAAAACTAAAATATAAAATGGCGACAATTTGCCCATCGCACTGTGTCGGGGTGGGGTATTAAGCTTGCATGAAACAGACTTGTCATTTGGTGCTGATATCTGTGTCTATACATACATTATAGAAAGAAATTGTTGGCTTGGATATTTAAAGACCATGAAGAAAAGACTCAAAGGCATCGAAAGGTGTAATAATTGCAATACATATATATGAATTTTTATTTGTTTAACAAATTTTTTTAATGAATACTCATATTTGGAAAATCTGTTTAGTTTTTATTTTATATATATATATATATATATATATATATATATATATACTAGCAGTATAGCCTGGCATTGCTCGGGTGTAATGAAAGCTTTAAGACTAATCCATGATCCTGGAGCTCAGACACTATGGACACTGGCACGAAAAACTAAAAAGCAATAGTTGTTTCCAGTTAAAGCAAAACCATAGACTGAAAGAAAAATGAATGAATGTAAGTCAAATTTTGATTTCCTGGTATCGATATCAAATAAGTTTTTTCGTTGTAAACTGAATTTTGAAGGCTAAATAAGTCCTCTGAATAAATGGTATCATGGCTGAGACTAAAAACTACAATTATGCCTACTTAGAGCAAAACCCAAGGCAAAAACTAAAATAAAAGGGCTGAAAAAATAGAGACATACAGGCAGATAAACAGACACACAAACATCTTGCCTTTTATATATATATATAAATATATACATTATTGATTTTCTGCACTATTGTAAGAACTGCAACCTTGAAATTTCTGAATATTGTTTATTATGTCTTTGTCTCTGAGTGTATCAAATTTTATTAAAATCGGACCACTCCTTCTATAATCCAATTTTTTTCGATTATCGATTTTCAATATTTATCAGGGGTACCTTAACACAAAACCTAGCTAAAAACAATTGCAGACACTTATAGCACAACTGTGTAAATTTTCAAGAAAATTGGTTCAGCCGTTTCGGAGTCTATAGCTAACAGACACACACACTCAGAGACAAAGTTCTATTTATAAATAAGTTTAGATTATATATATAAAAAAAACAGTACATTATAATTTCCGCTAGCCTTAATTGTTTGAGAAATCATTTTGAAAGTATCTTTCATCCGGCAGGAATCAAACCTGCAAACTTGCACACCTGAGAGATTCCATCTTTAAATCAGACATATCTTTACCAATCGATCCACAGAAGATTTCATGGAAGACAAAGTTCAATTTCACCTTTATATAGGTATTCTCCTGACTTTTATCGAACAATAAATACCTGCTCAGACTGTATCCAAATGTAAACAAACTCAATCGAACACAACATTACGAAATTTAATGGAAATTCACGAAACTGGCATTAGCCGACATATTTGAATTTTTATTTGTTCCACGTTGTTTTGTCGTGTGTGTGTGTGTGTATATATATATATATATATATATATATGGCTAGGGAGAGACGACCAAAGACACGAGAGATGATGAAAATAAAATTGTGTATGTGTGTATTCCTAAGATAGTCTACGGCTATCGCGTTGAATACACCGGTTCCCGTCCAATCGCCAAAGTTAAGCAACATCGAGCCTGGTCAGTACTTAAATGGGTGACCAGGTGCTGTAAACATAAGAACCAAGAATGGTCCACCGGTCCTCCAGGTTTGGGGGTTGGATGCAGGGCTAACAACCCTGCTCCGTAAACAGTTTGTTACAGAAACAGCAACAAAAAGTTGCTGCCCTATGCACCATCTGGGTGTGATGGATAAATGATGATGATGTATCCCTAAGATAGGTGAGGCTAAGTGAATAAACTTCATGTGTAGTAAATTAACACCAATTAAACACAGAACAAGTGGTGTGGTTAAGACAGCAGCTAGATGTAAAAACCTCAAAATGCAGAAATTAAATAAAATTTGGTGCTTTCAAACATGGATCGATGCATAATTTCAGTCAAAATTTAATAAAAATTCTAAGAACCATTACATTGAATCAACAGCTAAATCAACTGCTAGGAAGGTTGAGCCACTATGTCAGGCCAGGAAGATTTTTCTCACCCGAGTCTATCTTACACATATACAAATCAACCATCCGGCTGTGCATTGAATACTGTTGTCATATCTAGTCGGACTCCCCTGCCATTCATCTCAGGGTTCTCAACAGGCTCCAAAGAAGAATCAGTAATGTGATCTGTCCTGACCTGGTAGTTTGACTCCAGCCATTTCTTACCGACAGGATGTGGCTTCCCCCTGTCTATTCTAAAAATATTTTCATGATTTCTGCTCTGATGAGCTTAGCTTACTTATGCCCCCTCCACAAGAAAATCAAGTAAATGCAGCCACTACTTTTACTCCAGCAGCTTCCTTTCTCGCACTTCCCACCTTTGGAACTCCCTTCTGTATATTTGCTTTCCTGTAGGCTACAATCTCCAAGAATTTAAATGCAATGTCAATTCCCATCTCGTCCTTTCCCCATCACCTTGTATATCTTGTTCTTTTCCTTTCTCACTCTACCCTCACAACTGTCTTCACTTCTATTCCCATTCTTCTATTGTTCTTTTTTAACACCCCCAGTAACTGGTTCGTCTTTCTCTTCGCTCTCTCCCTGCTTAAAATTTCATTTTTTTTTATTCAGCCCCCTGCACACCAGTGGTGGTGCCATCTTGCTTGTGGTGAAACGATTTGAAAAAAAAATACAATCTTAATTTATAACTAATCAGAGGCTTTTACCATTTTATTTGGTAACCTAGAAAATCAGCTAGTGCAAGTCATCAAGATTGCATCTAATTGAAAGATGTTATTTTAATAGCTACTTTTCAATGAAATTATCTGCTGCTACATGAACCCATATCAACGTGTATTGCATCCCACTTCTGACAGCATTACATGGGTGAGGGGAGGAGGAGCTGAGAAGAATGTATTGGATAATGAATAATTTTAATTTTTAACACCTAGGAATTTCCATTCAATCCAGCTTGTCAGTCATTTAAGTGCCATACATGATACATGCTTGGGCGAAGATTATCCTGCAATAGGTTGCCATGGCTTTCTGCGGTAGACTGGTTGCCGACCAAGGCTATAGAACCCAATCTGTCCTGTTATTTGACTCATAGCTGGAGGTCGAAGAAATGTATTATATTCTTAAGTAGTAATAAGTGGGGGATTAGTTTTATATTGTTATGAAGTAATAAACTGATCCCCCACTTTATGCCCAGTAGAAGCCTTAATCATGTTTCCAGCTATTATATTCAGTCAGTCAGTTAAGTGCTATATGTGAATCATGCGTGGGCAATCATGTCTCGGAAGAGTCATGACTGACCGGGCAGAAGATTATCCCGCAGTAGGTTGCAATTGCTTTCTGTGGTAGACTGGTTGCCAACCAAGGCTATAGAACCCAATCTGTCCTGCTATTTAACCCATAACCGGAAGGAAGAGATGGATTAATACCTTTCCCAAGGGTATTTGCACGTAAGTGAATACAATGGATTCAACTGGAATTCGAACTCGGCTCCCTGATTTCTCGTTCCGAGCCGATATCCACTGTACCACAACACACATACTAGCTTGTAGGTAGTATTAAAAGAGTGATAGTATATAAAAAATAATGCCATCTTTCTTTTGCTAGAGCCAGTTGTAAAATCAGTTGAGTTAGTCACTGAACTAAAGGAGATGGCGAAACCAGAGGGAATATAAAAGTGCATGCAAGAAAGAAAGGAAAAAAAAAAAAAAAAAAAAAAAATTAAAATCCTTCATCTATATTTACCTATTTTTACGTAGACAGAAACTATCTTATATACACAGTGTCAAAAGATAAGAGAATGTGTCTACAATGCCTGCTGACTGAGTAAGTTATGGTAGGGTGGACTTTATATTTGTTTTACTAAAGTAAATGAAGTTGGTGGTTGAGTTATTTGATCCCAAGTAGGCAAAAAAAGACTGTCAAAAGAATTTGTGGTAAACAAACTGTCATAAGTTTGCTTCTCAGGTGGTGGCCCATCCTATTAATTCAGGGTTAGAAAATAGCAGTAAAACAAAGTGGTTAAATATGAATTAATGTGGTTAGCAGCAAATATTGTGGATAAACCAACAGTGGTGCAAACTTAGAAAAATAAAAATGACTCTAGGTGAGATTTAGTTTCTCAAGGTTAATACTTAAGCTTGACATTTTACTATTATCAGTTTAATAAAATCTGAAGCAAGTGACTGTCACTTTGATTCATGATTAGTTGTTTATTTTAACAATCTTGACAAATTTAGTTTCAAAGTGCAGTAAATAGAGCAAACCAGAAAAATGTTTTTAAAAAATGCAATATGTATATGCAAACATATATAAATATATGAGTAAATACATATACACAAATAAATGAATAAATAAAAAAGTTCACAATACTTACATAAAATGAATAAAATTTTTATGATGTTCTATTAGTTTACGCATCACAGACTTATTGCTCTATATAACTATTGAACACTTTTATTGACAAAATTCTTTTCACTTTAACATTTAAATTGCATATCACATATTGATTTGCATATCACATATCGAGTGCTTGTGCTAATAAAATAGAACTATGCATAATAATAATCAGCACCTAAAAATTGCATTGTGCATAAAAGTCAAAATTGTGCTACTGGTGAGTTAAAAAAAAAAAATATGACTATTATTAACATATGTTATTTTATTATAGAAAATAATATGGTTTTTAAAAAGTCCATTAATTGCTTGAAAATTACTTTTATACCTGAAACATAAACAATGCAGATATAAACTTTGAAATGTTCCAATAAAACATGTGCATTATTTAAATCACTTAACTGAACTTTTTTTTGTCATGATGCTTTCCCCACAGCCTAATTAGTAAAGGATACAATTTAAAAGAGGTCTCCTTGAGAAGAAAAAGGAATACAGATGTAATTCTTGTTTGGAGGTATATATATATATATATATTTTTAATTTATATTATTTGTTTGAATTAAATTGGACATTCAGGAGACTATGATGCCAACCATCACGTACCTGCATCAAGGCCGGAAGGTCGTTAGGGTAGCATCCAGTGTCATTAAATAGTTGGTCAGAGTAAATGGCTGCTGGGCAACCAATCACTCTTGCTCTATGGCTAGGTGTCCAGAGTAGTAGATCACTTGCAGTTCTTGTTTTGCTTGCCAGCAGTGTCTTGCAAAATGCATTCTGTATTTGCATAAGATTGTAGAAATAGCAGGAAGCAATCCATAAAACATATTTAGTTGGATATTGTTCCCAGGAGATGCTAAGTATAGCACTTGGTATTTGATGTGAGTCCCAAGACTTTTAGTTAATGTTCAATCAGTGTCATCATGCATTAAATCCACCTCTATAATGACCTGAAAAAAATCTGAGATTGTCTGGTAGATTAGATTTCATCCATTTTATTCAAGGTGCCGCAGGCTTTAGCTATACAAATTTTTACATCCTAGCAACGATAGTAAAAGAATTTATTTTTCTTCCTAAATATGTAAAAACTTCAGATTTTATTGATTCATCTAAGATAGCTTCTTTAGTAAGACTTCTCAATCTCTCTGATAATTGGTATTATCTTCAAGTAAACAAACAAAACAAAAACACATGAAACTAATTTTAGATCTCATATATCTCAAATGTCCAGAAGAAAACAAATGACAATTCACACTCCTTTGAATCACCCACTCAGCATAGTCAAACAAAAAGAGGGAGAGGAGAATAAAATAAAAAACAAAAACACTGAGAAATACAGTAACTAGATCAAGATCAAACTCAGATTGATATGATAGAATAAAAGTGGTTGTTGGACTTCAAATGTTATACAGCTTTGCAGATTTAACTTTGATTAATGAAAAAAGATTATTGACAGGGTTTTCTTTCTCTTAGCAATGTATAAATAAAAAGTTTCACTTAACCTGTTATTTAAAATTAATACAAAATTTCTTTTTGTCTAGTCAAGAATAATAACAATGATAGCAAAAGAATACCAAGATGGCAGGTGGGAACAGTACCAAAATCCAAGATATTATGAGGTTTACTACCATAATGGTGTCTATTAAAATTTTGTGTTTTGGTACATCTGCACTAAAATAAAGTTGCCCAAAGGTTTTAATTTTTGTTGTCAGTCAAAATAAGGCAAATAAATTTAATGTAAACAAATATTAAAAAACAGGTAATGTTTTACTTATGAAAGGTGATGCCATAACAAGGACCATTTACAATACTAAATTTTAAGGACTTTCATGAACTGCTCTGGTCACAAACATATGCATACCGTTAGTATTTGTCTATATTTCTGAGATGAGGTAATGTTTACAGTATTTACATTATTCAGACTATTGTTGCCATTTGTATGACGTTTCAGTACTAGGAATTTCAAACCGAACCCTTTATTACAATCACTGGAGTATATGAACTTCATTCCTTGCGTAGTAGTGCCTCTTCTGGTAGTCATGAGTTATCTCCCTCATCACTGCTGTAGCCTGATATTGAACACAACTCTTTGGGTCAAGTCACAGGAACTAACCAACGTTTATATCCACTGCGTCATATGTTCTTAAGGACAAGAACAACTGAATTTTAGTCACTTATAAACCTAATGTTCAGTAATCCTTTTTTTTACCAGAGTTCATATTCCAATTTTTTGATGATAATGGTTTTCTCTAGTTTTTTTTTTTTTTTTACCAGAGCTCATATTGCAATTTTTGACACTGATGATTTTCTCTGGCACTTTGTATTACTGCTCCCCATATTGTGTTCATTTCTATGCTTGGTTAGATTAGGAGATTCTTGTAGCCTAGCATATGTGCTGATTCCTTAAGCTTATGTAGTTTCCAGTGGCGTTCTCTATATATTTACTCGAAGTGCAATTCATGTATCGTTGCAACTGACTTGTGACATGGTGCGTTGTCTTGGTGAAAGATCACTTTTATTTTCTTTATTCATAGCCGTTTTTTTGGCAATTTCTTCTTTCAAACACACCAATAATGCTATATAATATTTGCTATTGATGGTTCTTCCTTTCTCAAGATAATCAATGAACAAAATATTTTGTGCATCCTAAAATACAGAGGCCAAAACCTTGCCTACTAATGTTTGCATCTTTGGTCACTTTAGACAGTTGACTGCCAGTTAGACTCCAGAGTGAAGTGGTGGATCCAGGTTTCATCCATCATCACATATATATGCAAAAACTCCTTGTTGCATTGAAACAGTTGCAAATAACACTGAATTGGCAACACATTATTTTTGATTGACTGTGAGCAAATGTGGTACCCACTTTGAACACAGGTTTCTCATTGACAAATGTTCATGCAAAATGGTGAATACACTCTTCTGACAAGTTCAACTCTTCTGCTATCTTATATGTCTTCAATTTACAATTGGCTAAAACAAATTTGTGGATTTTTTTGGCGTTTTCCGGGGTAACTGACGATTTTGGGCGACCTGAGCATGCAGCATCATACCTCTTAAACATTGTTTCTGACAAAGGAGAGGTTCTAATAACTTATCAAGCCATTGCTTTGCTTGAACAGTATTTTTTCCCATCAGAAAGCCATGCTTTATCAACATATGAAATTCAGATTTTTCTATTCTTTTGAAAATTTGCAACAGTACCTCTACACCGTCAAGTTAAATTCTTCTTTTATAATTATGTGTTCAAGAAATTTTCAACTGTTTTTCTGATCTTATGCACTAATGTCCTTTTCATTTTTATCTCCCTTAAAACACCTTCATTATATATTAAATAATGGGTTCAGTTTCAAATTCTTTGAAGTTTACCTGGATCAACAGTCTCAATAAGGCTGGAAGGCATAATGGTTGAAACATTGTAATAAAAATCAGGACATTAGTCTGACTGTAAATATGATATTCTTTCATTTGAATCATTTATAAGTCATGTTGTCATTAAATTTCTATTGCTTTTCATTAAAACTACCAAATCTTTATTTTATAATTGTTAAGCAAGCAATTAGTTAGAAAAAGAATAAAACTTATTTTTTTTCATTATTCCCTGGGGGGCGGAGGTCTTTTGTTGCTTTTAATAAATTTTGTCTTATTTCTCCTAAACCCTGTTTTGCCATCCATTTACTCAAGCTTACTAAGTATGTTATGTGTTTTCTTGTCTTTCTTGCTTGCTTTCAGTCTATCCTGTGAATATCAAATTCGTTAAGCTCTCCTTTCTCATTACATGACCCAGAAACTTCAACCATCGCTTTTTCCTTTTTGTTTCTATTTTCACTAAAACATGATTGTTGCTCACCTGCTCAGTCTATGGTAGCCACAGCATTTTTGTGACTGAAATAAATTCTCCTAGTAACTGATTTCAATAGTTTCTCAAAATGTGTTAAGAAGAGAATGCTTTAAAAAAAAAAAAAAAAAAAAAGTTAAATCTTAGAAACTGGACTGGACTGGGAACTTTCAACACCTTTTACATTACAATCTCCACTCTCTCACCGGCGTGACGTGGCTTCCCTGTGTCTCTTCTATAAATACTTTCCACGGCTTCTGCTCCAATGAACTTGGATCACTGGTGCCCCCTAGGTACAAATTTGCACAAGATACTAGATTAGCAACTAGATCCCACCCTTTTACACTGAAACCAATAAAATGCAACCGCAATTTCTACTCCAACAGTTTCCTTTCTCGCGTTTCCCGATTGTGGAATTCCCTTCCACATGATTGCTTCCCCGACAGCTACAATCTCCAGGAGTTTAAATGTAAGGTCAATAGACACCTCCTAACACACTAACTCGCCTCCATTCTTTCAAACACACTTCCCATCTACCCAGCCTCCGTATCCTTACCCATCTACCACCCTCCTTTTGACATTTCCTCTATCTAACCACTCTCTCTCTCTTTACCTTTCCCTATATAGCCCCATGTGCAATAGTGGAAGTAGAATGCCTTGCTTGGGGTGAAATGATTAAAAAAAAAAAAAAAAAAAAAGTATAACATTTATTGTCTAATAAGCCATACCAATTTTCTTCTCTCTCTCACACACATATTATGTATATCTTCATTTCAGCTTCAGTCACCTCCCCCCACATAGCTTCCTTGTGACTTTTCCATAAATATTTTCATGGTAATCGTTCAGATGAGCATTTTTATTTCATACCTCAACTTTACAAATTTAATCACAGTACTAGATTGGTAGCTAGATGTTGTCATTTTACTGTTGAAATTGCGAGATGTAACTGAAAGTTTTATGTTAATAGATAATACCTCACATTTTTCACTCTCTTCCAGATTTTTGCTTTCGTGTCAACTACAATCTTCAAAAAATTCAAATGCAATGTCAATTATCTTTTGTCTCATTGAATACTGTTCTTGTTTTTTTTAATGTTTCTTCAGTTTTATTTACACTCAGTAACCTCTTATGTCATAGTGGCTTTATCACTTTGGTTAAAAAATTATATAAATGTAAAAAATTTCAGATATCACTACACAATATCTATAAAAATATGAATAAGTTTTCCATTGGTTTATGTATCCATCACTTTTGTTATTAAATATCTCCATTGTGATAAGAGAAGATCTGCCAAGAAAGGTTCTTATATTTTACCTTCAAAGCATTAAAACTACTCTGATGAATTTTGTTTTATTTATGAATATTTGTGCAACATTTTTTCAATATTTAAGGGTTTATTAAGGGTTGAATATTTTAGCCGAAATTACAAGACAATTTATTCAAGAAAATCTAGACCATGAGTAAAGAATTTAATAAATTACATTGATACTGTCTTTGCATCTTAAAAATGAATAAAGACTTAATAAAAATTGAAACCATTGACACTAAAGTGAAATTTGGTCTTTTAGTTTTACAGTTTGCATATTACTGAGAACACTAAAATTCAAGTATTCTTTATGGAACCAATGAAATAAATTTAAACACTTAATAGAAAGTTTAACTGAAATCAGACAAGCCTTCAGAATAAAAAGTTTAGTTCATGTGACTGCAAGTATTTGCAAGTTAATGCTGAACAACTAAGGATTAAATTCTGAAATCTAATAAATAGAGACTAAATATAGATAGAATATATAAGCTTTCATTTTCCTTTTAACGCCAGTTACAGGGATGTCTTAAGAGTAGGTACCTCCATTAAATTGAAAAAAAAAAAAAATCAGCATAGTATGAATTAAAAAGGCCCAAAATGATATTATTAAGGGGAATGATCAAAGTAATTTTTATTTATTTTTAAAATTTTTTTAATCTCTTAACATGTTCAAAATTTTGTTTTGATTTGAGTTAGTGTTGCAGAAAATGTTATGACTGTTTACAATCGATCACATAATTTTATGTAACTCACTTTTGTTTTTTTGGGACCAACACATTAATTTGGAAATTCTCACAAAAATCAAATAATTGTTGGATTTTAATGAAACTTTCAATACTCATTGACAAATGAAATTTTTGAAATTATCATTTTTTAAACATCTTGGTGAAATTTTCTTCTTTTTTAACTGTTACCCTACCCTCCACGTAAATCCATGAAATTTTAATAAATTTTAATTGGCTGCAAGAATATTTTTTTATTAGTTAAACGCAGAACTTGTCGGGGAATATAAATCATCTATCTTTTTTATTTAAAATTTTTCGGCACTATCCAAAAATGTTCCGAAGAGTAAAATAAAAAATGCAATAAAACTCTGATATAATTTAATTTGATCAGCTTTTAATTGCTGGAATAAATAATAAAATTTTAAAAGAATTTTCTTTTTATTATTATTATAATTCATAAAGTTTTAAAAATCTTTTTAAAATCTTTTAAAGAACTATTGACCCCCTTTTTAGTTAGGAATTGATGATTATATTGCCTATCAAAAATTGAAAAATTTTTGAAAAATTTTTCAAATATATTTTCAAAATAATTAAAAATAAATTTCTTTTTGTGTGTAAATAAATATGTTCATTTAAGTACAATGTTCCATAAGGGTCATAACAAGTTTCCATCGGGGTCGTATTTATTTTAGAAGTTAACAAGTGTTTGGGATTATTCCCCTTATATGGAAAACAACTGAAACCGCACTTTGATTCTGATTCAAGTCTCTTCAAGACGTTTATAAAATTCCAACAGCCTGTTTTGCAAGTCATTTCTTAAACATTTAAAGCAACTTTTATATTTTAATTCCTAATTTTATAATTTTGTTAAAAAAAAAAAAATTGTGAAATTTGTGGAGGTACCTAAATTGAAAAATAGATATTAAAAATAAATAAATGCCATAACATTTCATAAATTGAGTTACCTTTGCAGTTATTTTCATTGTTATTAAATTGGAAAATTTTTTAAAAGAAAGTTTCATATTATTTTAATTTTTATTTTTCCTAAAACATCTTCAAACGTAAGCCTACAAAGCTAGACTAACTAAAAATCCATAAAATATTGGATAATTACTGAAAACTGTTAAATTTTTAATTTTAACATAATAAAAAATAAAAAAATTAAAAAAATATGAATAAGATTTATACCAAATTCGTCTTCCATACTTTTAACCGGATACTGTAAATCCTCAATTGTCGGCTGCTGATAAGGTGATGACAGCTGTGATAACAAGGCTACCATAATTGAGAAATGATTTTTGAAACATTTCAAGCAGTAAGCAAGTAATTCTTGTTTCAAGTCAACTTAAAGAAAGTTTAAATTTGGTAATTTTAAGAAAATAATGTGTCAACAAGATGCATTTTATTTTTGTAAGATATTTTTAAAACCAAGAATTGGTTTCTGTTTACAATCTATGAAAAAATGGCGTGAAATTTGAAATTTTAAAAACTTTTTAAATTTAGAAAATTTTTGATTCCGATCAATATAATTTGGGTTTAAAATACACCAGGGTATTTTGCTTACTGGAATTAGTAAATTTAACCCCTTGGATTTCAATTAAAGCTAATTTTAAAGCTTGAAGATAACTTATTTATTTTTAAAATTTAAATTTAAATTTAGGTATAGAAAAATGACTGGAGGTACCTACTTAAGAGAAAGAAAATGCAGACTGGAAAAGAAAAATGCTAAGAGTGGAAAGAAAATCAAACCAAGACATTTTAAGGTCTCACCTACTGGTTTTTGAAATCCACTATTCCATTGAACATCCTCAAGGAGAACAGAAAGACAAACACCAATGAGAGAATCATACAGGACTTCCTTTACATTTAATGCCTCTAAAGAATTAATGCATTTTCTTTTCTTTTAATGAGGCATTTTTAATACTTCAAATGCTATTTTTAGTAGATACCCATATTTGAGTAGACACTATTTTATCTACTGACCTGCATACAAGAGAAAACTTAAGGCACATCATGAGTTTTTTTTTTTTAATATACAAGCTGACAGACAAAATAAATACACCTAAAAGGCACACTCTCAGTTAACGAGAGCAATTGAATATACCTGAAACTGTACATTTCCTAAACTCTAATAACCAGTAAAACCAAGAAGGATAAAATTTGGTAGCATTTGAAATAAATGTCAATTTACATTCATATAAAATAAACTTACAATACTTGATCTTTATTTATTTTTTCTCAATAGATAAGCCAATTTAATTGCACTTATAGATTCAGATTTTTCTGTAATCCAGTCAGGACTTAAGAGATTTAACAATTGAAATCTCTTAAGGACTGGTACAGTTAAGGAATTATAAACAAAAAATATTTAATGCAACCAAGTTAAAAGGATTTGTTCCCTTTTATTACATACCAAATGTATTGATATATTACAGGTTTGCAGTGCATAAGATACAGATAATAACAAAGTTACTGGTTATGCACTAACAGTTTGAATAAAGTTATTATTTACACTATTTATATTCAGGCTATTGTCTTCATCTTTATAACTAAAATAAGTAGATGATATTCCTAGACATGAGCAGTGAAATGAGGTTTACTCTATAGATAAACTAAAGGGGTCAGTTTGGAATTTTTTATAGTTTACATAGATCAATATACATTTGAGGAAGGCTTGAGTGCACAATGGCCAAAATGTGATATAACAACCAAAATGAGGTCAATAGTCCAAATATTGTTTTAAATAATGATAAATCATCATTCCAAAAATTCAGACAAAAAAAAAAAAAAATTAAGTCATTAATATTTAATCTTTACTACTGTTTTCATCCTGTTACTGAAGGTGACCGATCCGTGAACAATAGTGTTTGAATTTCATCATTGTGTTGTCATATCATGCTATGGCAACAGTAAACAAATTTGAATGAAATTAACAATAAGGATATCGCAATTGAGAGGCCCTGAAAATGAATGCAGTGAAAAGGGAAGTAATATTAATAATGCAGAGTGCTAAAATGCAGGAAAAAAGAAATTCAAGTGTCAATGTCTTGTCTAAAACAATGTTTAAAATATATCAGCAATCACTTGCTCTGCATGTAGTAGATTGTGCATTAACATGAGATATCCTCTTCTACAAGGATCAATTGAGAACAGCCAGGTTTGAGGAAACATTGGTCCATAATTGAATATTGTGGAACCAGGGTTTTTGGTGATTGACCTGTTTCTTTTGCCTACTGTCTTACCCTCTATGCATATTTTACTGACACAGCAGGTAAATCTCTTGATGTGTCCAAATAGTTTAAGTACCTTCAATTTAACAACTGAGGTAATTGGCTCAAGCTTGAATGTGTTCAATAGTTCATTGATGGTAATGTGATTCCTGAGGAATTTATTTGTCAACCATCTCATGATATGGTTTTAAAAGAATTGATAGTTTTTTTTTTTGCAATGATCTTACTGTCTAGTTCATATATTTTACTTCATAAGCCACAACAGGTAGGATGTATGTATTATAAATATTAGTTTTCAAATCATAAGAAACATGTTTGGATGTCAATATGTTTTTGTTGAAAGCCATCTCCTTGGCCAAAATATAAAAAAAGCAAGTAAGATGTAATCGTAAAAGATTTTGTCTTACTCCAAAAGAGAACAGCAAGTTTTTTTTTTTTTTTATCCTTTTTAGATATTTAATTACATATCTCAACCACAGTAATCAGTTGGTGATATCACTAACAGATACATAAATCAAGTCAAGGAATGATAATTTTGATACTTGCTTGAGAAATTGTGCTCAACAATGTTTATATAGAAATAAGTGAAGCCATGATAAAAGAAAGTAATGAATTCTTCAGACAGGAGGTAAAAAATCAACAATCCTCTCTATTATAATAAAGACCATTGTGTGTGTGTGTATATATATATATATATATATATATATATATATATATCCTACCTGTCACGCTCATGGATAGACAATGGCAGGGCAGTGTCAGTTCAGGTAATTCTCTTTACTACCAGTTATAAAAGCTCTTGCTACGTGTTCACTCTTTAACATTACCTTATTTTTTTGCAATAATTCTCATTGATTAGTGAAGAATATGTATGTATTTCCCTCCCGTCATGCTCAGAGGTTTGGATTATTTTATGTCTTAATGTAAGATACTCAATAGTGGGTACATCAATATATATGTTGTCATTTTAGACGGTATATCAAAATAAATATTTAGTTGTCATTTTTTATAGCACAACCCTATTTGTATAGATATATATGTTGCAGGTACTGAACAGATCTTAGCCTAAACAAGAAGCCCTTCCAAAAGAATTGTTTGCTCATTTAGAAAGCTGGTCAGACTGAGAACTGTTTAGTATCCCATTTAATAAAAGCTTATTTTACCAACTTAAAAAAGATCATTGCCTCACAAGACAATGCTCAAATGCAATAATCTTTATCTCATAAGGTTAAGCATTTACTGTCCAACCTCTTACCAGGAAATTAACTGAAGCATATGTTGTTACTGTTTTCAACACTTTCTTCTAAAAGTGAGCAAATTTGGCTGTAATGAAATGATTTTTAAAACACTACTTTTTCTAAGGTTGATTTTATTTGCATATTGAACAAACCTCACAAAACGTTTAACCAATAGATTTAATATACAATTTTAAGGCAACAAATTATAGATCACTTATTTTGAATGTGTTGTTTCAAACACTTTGCTTATGTAAATGTAAAAACTTAGTTGGTAATTAAGTGACAGATAGCGATAAAAAAGCATCTGATATGGCCAATTTGTTTAAACAATGTACCAACTACAGCTTGCATCATATGACAATAATTCTAAGTAAAATGATGCCGTACAGTAAATAACCAAATAATCATTTAAAGTTCTGAATATCAGTATCTTTATTTAAATTCAGTTATAAGCTGAACAGGATGAAGACTGCTAGTTTTTTTTTTTAATTTTATATAATACCCGAAAAAAATTTAAAAAGAAAAATTTCATAAAAGTAAAAATTACATTTAACTTGGAGATGAGAAACACGTGAAAAACTAAACTTAAAAAAAATATTTCAGATTGCTGAAAGAAAAAATACCCCCACCCCCAAAAAAAACATTCTTGTGTTTCAAAACTGATTAAGAGAGAGAGAAAAATTAACCAGATTCTATTTGCATGATTTCTTTCAGGTTCTTGATTGATTGGTCATTATCTGGCCAACATTGTATTTCTTATTCATCACCTGGAAATAATAAAGAATTAATTTTTTTATTAATTAATTTTTTTTAATCATCGATTACCCTTTATGGTTTATTTAAAGCCAAAATATTTTTGGTATTGTAAGAATTCCTTTCTGCAAGTAAATATAGTATTTCCCAATTATTGGGGGAATGACAATAATTTTTTCTACTATTTGACTGATAGCTAGGGTGATGAGATGGATTCTTCCCTTTCTTAAGGGTATTCACAAATAAGTGGTGTTTGCTCGATGATTTCTAATTTGGATATGCTATCAATTACCAGTTGAACATCCATTTGTTTTTAGAGTATCTGATATAAGAAATGTCTCTGTTGTGGGTTTTCTTACTTTGGTAGTAAACTGAATAAGGACTCAAAGCAGTTTATAAATAAAGATGAAAGCAGTGAAAATAATGAGATTTTGATGTAGCTGCTGAGATATTTTACTAATATGAGGTCACATAAAAATGAAAATTTTTTCACTCCTGACCCTGCCCCTTTAATAAAAATAAATAAAAAACAACAGAATATTGATTTCAGAAAGTGGGTTGTCTCAGGGGCAAGAACTTTTCTATTTTCACACCTCAAAACTGTAAACCCAAAGTGGTTAATCATCTGCAACTCACCCCCACTTCCCTCTCTTGTAACACTCATCTACTTAATAAGTATTAATACTGGTATCAAAAAATTTTCTTAAAAACTTGAAGTAAATTTTTCAAGAAAATAGTACAAATTTTCTGGGAATAAAGGCTTATTTGCCTTGAATTAAAAGTAATAAGAAAATGTCAAGGTTGTTGAGCAGTTCCAACTGGTCTTTATGACATACTTTATCAAATGCCTTTGAACAATCTATAAAATACAGGTGTACATAATTCTGCATTCATATTGCTCTTTCTGATATCATTCTAAGCATAAATATTACATTCATTGTTCCAGTGTCTTTAATCCACAATATTTACAAACACCTGTGAATATTAGATAATCTCCCCGCAGATGTAGAATTGTAGATAACACAAGTGTGGTTCTACAGAGGGATACTTAAAATTCCATGGATCAAAAGAGAAAGAAACAAGGAAGTCTGAAAGAGAATAGCAACAAAAAGAACATTTATACTCAGAATCAGAAAGAGAGATAACAGATTTCTTGGATACATAATCAGGAAGAAAGGCTTTGAAAAATTAACTCTTACACGATATATTGAGGGCAAAAAGAGATAGGGGAAAGCTTATATGAATAGATAGCAGAACAAAGTGGGGGAGGATTAGCAAAAGGAAGAAACACTGCTAGGAGCTGCAAGGGATAAGAAATTTTGAAGAGCCAGAATCACCCATGTCTTGAAGGGAAACGATGCATAGACTATTTTTGTGAAACTCAGTAAACAGATATAGTTAAAACTAATGCGCAAGTTAAAAAATACAAACTTTTGTTTAACAGCCTTAGACAATTAATGCCCCATTCTGTCATGATATATTTTTAAGATTAGACTGACTTGATATTATATGGGCCAAAAAACAGTGTAGAAGTAGATAGGTTCACCTACCATTTTGGTTCACACACCTCTCCTGTCTTTTGAACAGATTGAGTTTCCAGTTCTTTCTAAAGTTTACCTCATCTTTATACTTTTATCATCTCTGACTGAACTCTGAAGTGTTATTCACTAAATTTTGACATATCAAACTGCTATCTTTCCTGCATAGCCCCAAGAACTTCACTTCTTGTCCTTTTGTACACTAATACAACACCATACAGTAATCCTCCCTACCTTGAGTGGCTCTTGGGCCTTCTACTGAGTGAATATTAGTGTAAAAGAAAAATAAAGTGGGGGAACTATATTAATTAATCATAAATGAAAAAGCTTATGATACACCAAACGCCAGTATTTTAAAAAGAATTTTGAATTTTTTGTGTGTACAAATGTGCTGTCTTTTGTAAATACAGATGTCCACACACGACATTATCAGAAAATAAGAGTAGTAACTAACATGAAATCAGAATTTTCCAAAATGCCTGAAATTCAATATTAGAATATTTTCCTAAATTTTTAAGTACAGATATGTATCCTTTACTTAAAAATGTAAACATTAAGCTATGAAAAGATTTATCAGCAAATCATAAAAACACATACCTCCACATTAAAAACTGCTTTTCTGCGATATTTTAAGTAATATTTGTTTCAAAATAGATTAATTAAACTTTAAATCAGTTAATCTTCCTCAAATAAAATTTCAGAAAAGTGTAATTTACTTTTGAAAGAAGTTTTAATAAAGAGAATTATGCTGTGTTAACAGATTTGTCAATATGGTCAATTTTAGCAATTTAAAATAAAATAATTCTAATCAATCTTTATTCAGTTTGAAATACAGTTGTCGCCTCCCACTCGTCCAAATGTCCAACTTCCGCAGCTGATCAATGAGATGACTGCATTGATTTAAACTCTTTCTTATCCCATGTCATGTTTAGTTTTGATCATAAAGCTGATAAAGATGAAATTATCCTCAGGAATTGACTAGATTGATTCAGATAAAAATGAAGATGCAAACAAAAATTAAAAAATAAAAAGAACCTTTAAAATTAAATGCTTTTATATACTATCTTTTGTACAGTGCTTAGTTAGTCTTGATGTTAGAATTTATCAATTTCTTATGAACCAATCCCACTTCTTAAGTTAAATGTGAAATGGTTTGGTTAAGTCTGGCACAAGGCTTATGTCAGAGATTCTATTCAGGCAAGTAGGCAGTCACGTGATATCAGGCAACAAAGTCATCTCTTGTTTCAGCATCTGTAATCACTGCTCTTGGCTGCTTTGATTCCTTGCATTTATTGACATCTCCCTAAAACCGGCATGAGGCATGATTTACTTGGGAAGTCAGTGACTGTCATATCTTATAACAAGAACCCTTTTTGTTGTCTGGCCTCTGAAAATTAATTACATTTCCAAATCTGGAGATCCTTTTTCCCCAAGGGTAGCAGCCACAGGAATCAATTCACCCTGATAACTTCTTCCTTCTCATTGGCATCTCACACCAATAATTCTCAGTGAGTGTAGACAATGGCCTTCACTTTTTGTAGTTCACCTGTGTCTGCCACCTTGGCTACCCTTCAACCAATCTAGCTCTTGACTGCTTGGCTTGGCATGGCTAAATTTATGGTCATCAATTAAAAAATTAACATTTCAAATTTTACTTATACAAAATTTCTATCCTGACCTTTTTCAAAATCAGATATTTACCAGATGATTCTCTAGTTAGCCATTCCCACAACCCTGTCAATTAATTTCACCAACTACAAGGGAACTATTCCCAAGTTTTAGTTACAGATCAAATCCTATTCATTTTACTTATTTGTGTCTTCATAACCAGTACTTTAGTAGTGAGGTCATTAATGAGTTATATGTGATAATATCGCCTTTCCCTCAGTAATTCTTCTAGTTTTAAAGAATAAAACTTACTTGAAAAGAGAAACCGTCATTCTTTCTCTCGGTATTTCCATCGTTCTATTCATTGGTACTTTCTCTCCATTTACTAGCACCAAATAGTGTCACACAGCAAAGTATTTTGCTTATTGAGAATGTAAAATTTAAATCAATTAGCTTGGAATTAAAAAGCTTCAATATTTTTCCTTAAAAAAAGAAAAAAAAAGTGCATTTTAAAATTTTTGGCATTGTTATATTTTCAGAGATACTTATTATTCACTATCACTTAATTTATTCATTTATTAAATAAATACTGAAACTTCTGTTTGAATCGAATAAAGTCTGATTTATGGAAAATAATTTTGAAAAGGAGGGTAGTAATTTTTTGCTTTCATTTAGTTTAAAACAAAACAAAATATACAATTTTATTCAGATTATCTCTAAAATGTGTTAAAAAATATGCCAGCACCAATTCTCAATTATTCTTTTTAGCATGGTTTGTGTTTAATTTGCAGTATGTTTATGGTTGAAATGGCAATTTTTTTTTTTTTACTGGAATAACATCTTCAGGGTGTATTCTTAAGGGGGGGGGGAGAGAAAATTGAACAGTTCCACAATGCAAAATTGCTCATAACATATCAAAATGGGATGGGAAGAATTATAAAAGAAAAATATTTCTAAAGTTTTCTAAAATAATGACCTATTTGACACAAAATTCAACCATGAATGCATAAGTACTGAAAATTTTATTTAGATTCAATAACTGTTGACTTTTGGAATTTTTTTAAAAACTGGAATAGCATTTTACTTTTCTTGCTTTCATTATCAAAAAAAGTATGTATTTTGGTGATAGCTAACACATAAACCATGTAACTTTTTATTATGCTTGTTTCATCCTTTGTCAGAAATATCTCTCAAAAAATTTACAAACTGTTAAAATCAAGTCAGGTTGTGTACACTGCATACAGATTTCTGAAAATTGAAAAACACAGAAACAATAGTTTGAGAGACTGCAGTCAAGTATAAAGATGCTATCATGGCATTCAAACAAGAATTCCAGATTTTTTTTTATATACTTGTATTATTTGTAGCTAAGGAAATCTAGAACAATATCTAATTCAGCCCAAAGTAAGAAAAAAGTAAAAGGTCATATCTTACGGTGACCAGTAAAGTTATCTATTTCTATTGGGTACAGCATGAGTTTATGGTTCCGCTATGTTTACAACAAAAATTCATAAAAAAAAAAAAAAAAAAAAAACAATACCTGTGGAAATTTTGTTTCAACATTACCAAGAAAACTAGATCAAATTATCAACATAAAAACTATCTCTTAAAATAACACTGAATAATTCATTAGGGGATTTTTTAACAGTGTTAGATAAAAAAAATTCAATATAAAGGGACTTGCTATAAACTCAAAGATCAAAATTGTATAACTAAATTTCCATCTTTCAAGAAGAAACCAAAACTTATTTCTTTCAGTTTTTTTTAATTTGATCATAAAGGTCTTTCTAATATCAGCCAAGAAAGTATATTTCTTATTTCGAAATATCATTATTAAATTTAACATGTTTTTCATCAAATTGACACCAGGCTTCATTTAATGATGCTTCACTGCCAGTTTTAAATGAACAATTAAATTTAATTTTAGTGGAGGTCTGTTCATCACTTTTAATTCAAGACCTATAAGGTATCCAAATATATTTCCCATAATCTTTAGCTCTATATAGTAAGTGTCATTTTAAAACTAATAGAGTTTTCAAATTGTTCTATTTGTTCTTTATCAAAATTACATAAGGCATCTTTGTCTTCTAATTGTAAAGACTCTAGTCTGAACATTTTATGTGGATTTTTTTTGACCATACTGTTTTCAAACTGGTCATAATAGGGCCAAAATAATCTGCTATTGGAGACAAAACAAAATTCATATGAATCATTGGACAGTAAAAATACTGTGATATGATGGTATAATAGTTATAATAATCATCTCATGGTTTTGCTCTGGAGGCAAGAAATTAGACACATCCAAAAGGAATTATGCCAGTGGGAATTTCCCATGCCAGTCCCTTTGTAGTGAACAAAACAAGTTCTATATTTAAAAAAGAAAATTTAAATGCTAAGCACTGACTCATTGATTTTGTTAGGAAAAAAAATAATAAAAAAAAACGAATTTTCTCGAATTTACAAACTTTGCTTAGTACACAAATAATTCACGAAGTTTCACACCTCAATGTGAAATGTTTTTTGGCTAATAGAAAACTTGAAAACATCTATTTAAAAAAAAAAAAAAAAAATTCCTTTTACAGACCCTTTTTGCAAGCCATTGTGAAGTTTGTTTGTCATCCAATGGAAAGCCCAGAATCACATCCGGGAGTGAATTCCAAATGACCTGTTCGGAGCCTCAGAAAAATAAATAAAAAGACAAAACAAGATGATTGCAGTGAGAAAGATATGAGCATAATAAACCTGTCCCTCAAGCGATTGTATTATTATTGCTTCTCTCTTACTTTCTTCTTCATCGTCCACCTCTCACCTCCTGTCTTTCACCATTCACCCTGAGAGATAATTTCAAAGACATTCTTACCAAACAAATGCTCATACACATACATATGTACACTTATCTCATTCTTGCAAGGACTGCTACAATTTTAATGACCTTGCACCACCAAAAAAAAAAAAAAATTACTTTTATTTGTAAAAACCTTAATTGATTTATATATATATATATAAAATTGTTGTTTCTATATACAATTTTATTTTCTAGTTTTGTACCTCTCTTATAGTGGGCTATCTAACTAACATGGCCCAAATCAAACCAAACTAATGTTTCAACACACATACACTTCACTATAATGGATAACCCACCATAAATTGGTGAACAGAGACCCCCCTCCCCCACACCCAAAAAAACTTCAACCACAAAAAAAAAAAAATGGAAGAAAACATAAATGACACAGAACAAATGATCAACCAGGATCCTTTCATACAAGCGGTGACAATCAAAACACATTTATTGAGTCTGATGTATTTGTCATGTTTGCGATAATGGAAGCACAGTTCAATATCACAAACAAAACAAGCAACACAAAAATTCACTGGTATTAGATATAAATCCTGAAAACTAATTCAGCATAATATGATAGCTTCCACATATTTACTGCTTCTTGAAGTAGCCACACAGTTAGGAGCTAACAAAGTGAATTTTGTTGTAAACACAGGAGCAGCTGTATCAGTTATACCAAAACAATACCTAATCAGTGCCATTATCCACCCAACCAACATCTTTATTGTAGCAGCTAACGGAATAAAAATAGAATGCTCTGGCCAAGCAGTAATCACGTTGGCACTAAATAACCTCAGAAGAGACTTTACTTGGATCTTTTTTGTTGCAAAAACGACCAAACCTCTCCTAGGTTATGACTTCTTGATCCACTTTGAACTATTGGTTGATTGTACTAATAGTAAACTAATAGATATGACAACAAATAGACAATCTAAAGCACAACCATCTTCAATGATAATGAACATTGATATTTATCCAGACAATCTTATAGACATAACACTAAAAAAAATCTCAAAGAAATATCCAAATATAATCTCTCCACATCGAAATAGCAACACTATCAAACCCAAGGAATTCCACAGGATTGAAACTGGAAGTAATTCACCTTCATTCTCAAAAACTAGACAGTTATCACCTCAAAAATATAACATAGCAATGGAAGAATTTTGCAAAACTAGAAGTAATGGCCAGGCAAAACCTGATCACTACCCAATTCCAAACAAATTCTCTGTCATCTAAATTGCACAACAAAAAAGTTTTCTTGAAAATCGACCTGTCATCAGCACATCACCAAATATTAGTACACCCTGATGACATATGTAAAACAATGATAACCACACCTTTAGGTTTATCTGAATACAATTATATACCTTTCAATTTGTGAAACCCACCCAGTACCTTCCAAAGGATGATGGATTATTTTTCATGACCTCGAATGTACATTCACTTACACTGACAATTTTCTTATCTTCTCAGATGATGAAGATAGCGATTACAAACATCTTGAAGAAGTACAACAGAAACTCAGTGAGTATGATTTTAAAATCTCTTTCAAAATGTACATTTGTTGTTATCAAGCTCAAATTTCTAGGATTTCACATCTCAGCTAATGGACTTAAACCCAGTACAAAGAAACTAAATGAACTTACACAATTTCCTCAACCAAATGATTCTAAATCCTTATGCAAATTTATCGGAATGGCAAATTTTTATGGCAAACTTGTACCAAATTTCAGCAACCTAATATTACCACTGACAGAGCGAATGCATCTCAAACAAAAATCTTAGACAATAACACTTACTAAGGAAGAGATTGAATCTTTAAAAAATATAAAGAAATGTTTAACAAATGTAAACACTTTAGCTTTTCCCAACTCAAAGGCTATTAATTATCAGCTAGTGACAGTTCGAATTATGCAGTAAGAGCAGCTCTTCATCAAATGATTGATAACCAACCTATCACTATCAGGTTCTATTCAAAATCATTGTCACAAACACAAAATATTCCACGTGTGACAGGGAACTATTAGCTGCATACCTAGCAGTATTGCATTTTAAATACTTAGTGGAAGGAAGAAATGTGTTATTTAATGACTGACCATAAACCACTTTGCAGTGCTTTGAAAAGCCAGTCTCCATTAAAGTCTGACAGACAACAATGGCACCTCAGTTTCATTAGTGAATACATTAATGATATTCACTACATAAAAGGCTCACAAAATATTGTAGCAGATTGTTTATCATGACCAGCAAATGCAATCAATATTGATATTTGCGACTTACAAGAAATAGTGACACACCAAAATACTGATGATGAAATCGAAACTTTCCGTGATCGTCTGAAACCATATATTGTAAACAAAGAAAGTAGTGTGACATGTCATTACCTTTTCCCCAACCTTTTATCACGCAAAAGCTAAGAAAATTTGTATTTGAGAGTCTACATAATTTATCACATCCTGGTACATCAGCCTCTATAAAACTCATAAAAGCAAGATATTACTGGCCTGAAATGGACAAGTTGATAAAAATTTGGTACAAGGAATGCCAACAGTACCAGCAAGCAAAAATAACAGCACATACAAAAAGTAAAGTTCAACCATTCGAATTACCCTCCAGCCACTTTCAGACGGTGCATATTGATATTGCTGAGCCCTTAGCGCCAGTAAAGAACCCTACTGATCCTTATTTTTCACCCTATCGTTATATATTAATATGCATTGATAGGAACACAAGATGGATTGAAGCATGCCCAATATCGGGGATCACAGTGAAATCAGTATCAATAGCTTTCGTAGACAAATGGATCTCTAGATTCAGTGTTCTACTCCACGTTGTAACAGACAGAGGAAGCCAATTCAAATCTGAATTGTTCACAGAATTATCCAAAATAATTGGTTACCGACTGAGAACAACAACATACCACCCGCAAACTAACGGTTTAGTAGAAAGAGCACATAGAACACTGAAGACAGCAATAGTAGCAAGAAAAGAATCCTGGCTGTCACCTCTTCCCATTGTGCTTCTTGGAATCAGGATAACACCTAATGAATCCAACTATTCCCTAATTACTGCATTAACAGGAAGTCAAGTTCAAGTTCCGCGATTGTTAATTGATCCTACTGAAGATGAAAACCTGGAACTAACAAACTCTCACATCATAACTTTAGCTGAAGAGATGCAAAAATTTTCCAGCAGACATTTACACTCTACACATAAGTCATATATTCCTAAAGATTTACAAAACTGTAAATATATTTGGCTGAGAACGAACAAAGTATGAAAACCTTTAGAAGCGGCATACACACAACATATTTTTACTACTACAACTATGAAAAAAAAAAAAAAAAATTTAAGAAAATACACAGAATTACACTGCATTATTTGAATGAAGACCTATATGTAGTGAAAAATTCTTCAAATAACTCATTGGTTTTATTAGGGGGGGGAAAAAAAGCAAAAACGAAACAAAAAACCTTTAATTATCAAAAAAAAAAAAAAAAAAAAAAAAAAAATCCTTTTACGGACCCTTTTCGCAAGCCAACGCAAAGTTTGTTTGTTGTCTAATGGAAAGCCCAGAATCACATCCGGGAGTGAATTCCCAAATGACCTGTTCGGACCCCCAGAAAATAAAATAAAAAGATGAGAACAGAAGACAGTCGCAGTGAGAAAAATAAGATGTAATTAACACATCCCTCGACAAATGCCAGGCGATTGTATTATTATTGCCTCCCTCTCTCTCTCACTTCCTTCTTCATCGTTCATCTCTCACCACCTGCCTTTCACCATCCATCCTGAGCGATAATTTCAAAGACATTTCTACCAAACAAATGCTCATACACATACATACGTACACTTAACTCATTCTTGCAAGGACTGCTACAAACATTTTAACAACCTTGTACCAACAAAAAAAAAAAAAAAAAAAAAAAAAATACTTTTATTTGTAAAAACCTTGATTTATATATATATATATAAACTTGTTTCTATATACAATTTTATTTTTATTTTCTTGTTTTGTACCCCTCTTATGGTGGGCTGTCTAACTAACAAGGCTGAAATCAAACCAAACTAATGTTTCAACACACATATACTTTACTATAACGGATAACCCACGATACCTTCATGCATTTTACTAACTGCATTGACCTCAGGTACTAAATAATATCAACCCTTAATAATCCCTTAACAGTAATATTATGCATATTAGAAAAATCACTAGTCAGTCTGCTGTTGAGCCCCTTCAAATTATTTATCACCCTTCCCAGACTGACAAATTTCTTTTAATGTCTAAGTCTGAAAAATATCTCTGATTTCCAGTGTCAAGTACACAAAGCAGACACTGTCTTCCTTGGTGACAGATACTTTTAAAATAGGGAGTAGAATATTCTTTTTTCCAGCCCCATGCTCCATGCATACAATTAGTATTTAATTAGATTTTCTCACTTTCAGAACAGAAAGCTTGGGGTTGTGAAGAACAAATTTTACAAGAATATTGTAAACTATTTTTACTAGCTTCCCATTGAAGAGCCTTATTATTAGGGATAGTACACAAATTACATAAATTTAATTGAATAAAAAAAAAAAAAGAGACAAGAGGAAAACTGTACTTAGTCATCTGACAGACTTTTTCAAGGCAACTGAGAAAAAATGTGTTGGCTAAGACTAATATACAGTTTTCCTCATCTCTTTATTTATTTTGTCTTTTGTACAGATTACTTCTGAGAATATTTACATAAATTTCATTCTTTACACCTCTCTAACTTAGCACTTAAAAAAAACAAAACAAAAAAAAAACGATAATTTTTACAATAACTGGCATATTGCTCATCTGTTCTGCAAAAATTACACTTGTGATAAGATTTTTTTAGTACTAGATTTTTGTGGGGCATTAAACCCTTTTATTTTCTGTTGCTAAATGTTTCTTTCGTTTTTATCACCTCACGATTTATAACAAATTTCCTGTAATGAGAAATAATTTGTACCAGTTAATAGAAGGCTTTTTTTTTTTTAATAACTGGCAATTTAGTAAATATGATAAAACTTAAATGTTTGTTGCCAGGTAAACCTTCCTCTAATAATAATAAAAAAAAAAAAAATTCAAAAAATAAAGATTAAAAACATTCTTTAATTTCCGTCTGCCTTTACCTGGTAATGTAATTTTTACAAGACACTAAAATCAGCCTTGTACACAGAGGTTCACTAATTGATCTGTTTGAATAGAAAGAACTTTGATTAAAGTGTTTGCTAAAAAAAAAAAAAAAAAATTATATATATATATATATATATATACATACATACATATACACACACTATTAGAGACACAATGTAACATTAGTAGCAAGCTATAACAGTGGTGACAAGGAATCCAAACTTATACAGAATAAAAAAAATAAAAAAAACCTTTTTGCAGTCATGCACATAAAAGTGAAAATGAGAAATTTGAACCATATTGGTGTAATTTCTTTTCCTTGTACAACTTGAGTCAAGTTTTTATTTGTTATTAACATTTATTTTATTTTATTTTTATTACCAGGCTGTAAATAGACAAAAATAAATCTTGTTTTCCTAGTAAACATGAGCTCTGCAGGTGACATTTGATGTCATTTTGATACACACTGAAAAATTCTTGTAGTGCCATTTCTTCAGCTTCCAAACCTTTAGCTTTTTCTAAATTCTTTTTTAAAGGTGTCAACAAACTGCTCAGCTTGAGCATTCAATCTTGGATGATAAATCAGTGTTAAGTGTTCAGCCACATAGTTTTTGCAGAAATTTTAAGTAAATTGAGTTTCATTGTTGGATTCCATACTGTCAATGTTGTAACCTGTGTAAGTAATATCCTAAATGGAGGTTGGAAATATATTTATAATATTATTAAATACACGTAGATGAAAACTGCTAGACAGTAAGAATACATCAATCTCTCAATAGAATCCAACATATATAATGACTAGGATATACCCATGACTGTCCATAGGTATGTACATAACAACCCTCCTGTTAGATTTACTCTGCAGAGTCAATATTTTTTTCTTTTAGGGTTGATGTCCATCCTTTCCATAAGCATTCATTTTCTTTCTTTGTTTACATCCAGTAAAAAACCTTTTGTTCAATTTTATAAAAATCCTTTTCAGTTTTTTGTACAGATGATCACGTTTTTCCTAGCGGGTATTAGTTTGTCAAATACTGATCATATTTTACGAGCAAAATGTAACTTTCACTGGCATCATGTTCGACTGCATTTTTACTCAGTGTAAGTCTATACACTTGCAGGAATTGCTGTAATGGTACATCTATGCATTCATCATTGTTTGTTTTTTTTTTTTTTTAGAGAATTTTCAAAAGTATCTATGAAATGTTTAAAATTCCTTAAATTTCACGGCTCCTTAAAATTCCTTGAATTTCACGGCTCCTTAAAATTCCTTGAATTTCACGGCTTCTGCTCTGATGAACTTAGCTCACTGGTGCCCCCTATATATGAATTTACTCAAGCCACAAGATTAGCAACTAGGTCCCACCCTTTTACTGTGAAACCAATAAAATGTAAACGCAAATTTTCCTCCAGCAGCTTCTTTTCTCGCACTTCCCGCCTGTGGAATTTTCTTTCGTTTACTTACTTCCCCGACAGCTACAATCTCCAAGAATTTAAATGTAAAGTCAATAGCCATCTATCTCACTAACCTGCATTCTCTCTCTCATGCTCTTTTCTTCGTCCACTCCACTCATCAGTATTCTCATCCTTCTCTTACTCACTTCCTGACATCCCCTATAACCTATCACACTTTCTCATAACTTTCCTCCTATGTAACACCCTTCAAAAACAGTGGCAGTAAAATGCCTTGATTGGGGTGACATGATTAAAAAAAAAAAAAAATTCTTTTGATGTAAATTTCATGTTATCCAATACAGTCAAATCTGGAACTCCAAACCTTGTGAACAGTTTGTGTAGAAACTGAATTGTTGCTTGCCTGGTTGGTTTCTTACAGCTGAATATTTCTGGTCACTTGGAAAAACTGTCTACGACTAACAAATAATATGATCCAAGTAGATCAGCAAAATCAATGTGAAAACAGTCAGTTTTTGGCCATAGGTTGAACTTTATTGGTGGTACTTTGGCTGCTAAAGCACAGCCTTTGCATGACTTTACCAACGTTTCAATATTTCCACTCATGTTTTGCCAGAATACATAACATCTCATTATGCTTTTCATTCTGGATATACCAGAGTATCCAGCATGGAAGTCTTTCAGGATTTGCTTTTGTAGTGCTAAAAGGTACCACCACCTTTTTGCTATACATAAGAACATCATTATACAGTGAATAAACCTCAGAGTTAGTTTTACTCCTGTCTTTTAGCTTTTCCTTTATTTCCATAATGAATTTGTCATTCAACATTTTTTTAAAGTCTTCCACTGGCAGTTCCTGCACTCTACTGCACAGTACGTTTTTTTTTATCTCTACCTCCGATTATAGAGAAGCAATGACGGTCTTCTAAAGGTTTATTTTTTTCGGAATAAGCATGGACAATTCATCTGCATGACTTAACTTACTTAATGGTAAGAAATCCATTATTAAGTCATTATTTAGTAGAATGGTTCCTCATCATTGTAACCTATTAGCTGTATGAGTCGCTAGTCCTTTTTTTTAACCCATAAATAGCTAGCAATGGTTTGTGATCCGTTTGTAAGGTAAACTTTCTCCCATGAATGAATCTATTAAATTTTTTTAAGGGCAAAGACAATCCTTAGGCTTCCCTTTTCTATCATGGAATGATTTTTTTCCTTTGGAAGAAATGTTCTGGATGCATGTGCAATAGGTTTCATTGAGCCATCTTTGAATTTATGCATAATGCAGGCTTCTATAATATATACACTAGTGTCACTTGCTAGAATTATTTTTTGGATTGTAATTTGACAAAAATAAATCTGATGTTAGCCATTCTTTAATTTTTCCAAATGCTTCTTGGCACTGTTGTCCAGACCCATTTAGAGTCCTTCTTCAATAATTCATTTAACGAAGCTCACAAACAATGCATATTTGGTACAAAAACATTGTAATAGCTTGCTAATCTTTAGAGAGAGTGTCATTTTCAGGAGCAGGCATGTCTTTTATAGCACTGGCTTGTGCTGGATCTGGTCTCCTGCCACTCTTGTCAATTATTTAATTATATCCATAAAAAATTCACACTTTTCCTCCCTCAGCTTGAATCCATTTTCCTTATGTTCTTTTGGGTTTTCATTTTTCAGTAGAATATCAAGATATGCAACTACAAAACCATGTCCAATCGGCATCATGTCCAAGACTTGCTGAAAAATAGCTGGAGCAATCTTTTTGCCAAACAGCAAACAAATTAAATTTATACAATCTTCAATGTGTATTTATAGTCAGTAATCCTGAATATTTGTCATGTACTTGAATCTAAAGATATGCACTGCTTCAGTCAATTTTAGAAAATAAATGACCTCTGCAAAGTTGTGCAAAAAACTTCTGGCCTCAGAAGTGAGTAATAATAACTTTTGAGAGCATTGTTCAAACCTGGGGAAAAATGCAGACATATTTTTTGACAAAATTTTATGCATACTGTAGATAAAGTCTAGTCGCTACAGTCGACTTTGGACAAAACAGCCATTTTTTGAGTCTGTCAAGCTCGTCATTTATTTGTTTTAGTGATGCAAAGGGTACATGTTTTTCTTCAGCTCAAATTTTGCTTTTAATTTATTACCCCTGCCTAAGCCACCAGAAAATATCTCTGTGAATTTAGTTTTTAGTTCTTTCTTTAAAGTTTCTGCTTCATTGGTAGAACTATTAACTCTCTGGCAAAACAAACTTATTAGACTGTTCCATAATTTAAAATGTTCCATCCAATCCATCCCAAAATGGTTATTTGTATTTTTCATTACAAACAATCTTAAATTCAAAGTTTTTTTTTTGTTGTTTAAAGTCACATTTGTAATAAATTCTCCTTCAAATTTTATTTTTTCTCCAGTCACAATATGAGCAGTTTTTTTTTTGATAACCGTTAACATTAGTCTGTCAGTTTTCCTCTATGTATATTCATTCTTTCGAAAGAAAAAATTTCCTTATTTTTGAATTGACAGACATTATAAAAATGCCATTCTCCACATGTGTAGCAAGAGTTAGGAGTAATGTCCTTTCCCTTCTTCACTTTATTTTTTTTGCATATCTTTTTAATGTGTTAGCATCTCATTAAACATTTATAAATCTCTGACAATCTTCAACTAGGTTTAGTAAAGTGAGATTGGGCTCATTTTCAAGTTAATTCATAGCCTTTCTCCTAATTTCAGCATCTCTTGTTGACACCAAACCTTGAACAAATATTAAGCCTTTAAAATTGTCAGGGCTTCATTCAGCCAGTTTGAATCACTCACAGTGCTAATGAGCGTTGTGAAGTCTTATTTTTTAATCAAGTTCATACATTTCCATCTTTTATGGAACAATGACGTCTTTGAAATGAGCACTTCCAAAAGCAAAGTAACCATTTCTTTAAATGCTAGGTCACTAGGTTTCTTTGGTAATATATAGTTCATAAACTTTGTGTATTCAACAGCACATAGTTTTTTTAAACAAGTCTGTAATTTATTTAGATTGCAGTTGTTCCAGTGGATTTGCCATTTTGGATATATGATTGTATTTTTACTTTTAAATCTGTGTATGAAATCTTATGTTTGGTCAATGGGCTCTTTATGTGCATTTTTGGTGGCTGTGTCAGCCTTATCATTTTCTCAGATTCCCACATGACTTGAAATCCAACAAAGGATTATTTCTTTTCTATCTGACAATGATGTTAATCTGCACAATAGTTTTATGATCAATGAGTTTTCTAATTTTTTATTTTGTAGAGTTGTCAGTACTGACAGAGAATCTGAAAAAATCAGGAACTTTTTCCTTTTGCTTTGGGAGATGATGTTAAGTGCCAAATCAATGGCTTTTGATTCAGCACTAAAAATTGATGCTTCCTTAGGAAGATGTTTCTGAATGACTTGATTCTCATAAACAACTGCACATCCTGTTGTGTCCTTATCCTTAGATCCATCTGTAAATATTGTGTTATATTTGGGATAATTGTTTAGAATTTTATTTAGAGCTTCCTTAAAAAAGTGTGGGTGTGTGGTGCTTTTGTTGAGGTTACTTAGTTTGAGTTTCACTTTTGGTTGTTTTATTTCCCAAGGTGTAATAGTTGGTTTGATGGCGTCATGTATGTTTTTGAGAGGAATGTTAGCTTCTTCAATTATGCTTTCCATTCAAAGTCCAAAAGGTCTTATTACATTTTCTTTTCTTTGAAATAATTCTTTGTACTTTGGTTTAAATATGATATTGTGAACTGGGTTTAATGGGCATGATTTTAGTTTCATATAGAATTGTAGTGCCAACTTTTGCCTTCGTAGAGCTAAAGGAGGTTCATCTGCTTCTACATACAAACTTTCCACTGGAGATCTTGGAAAGGCACCCAGTGCTAGTCGCAGTCCTTGATGGTATATTGTTTCTACTATTTTTTTTATATGATTTTCGGGTTGATCCATAAATGAAGCAACCATAGTCTAATTTGGAGCAAACTAATGTTCTATATAATTTTAATAATGTACTTTTATCTGCACCCCAATCAGTGTGTGCCACCTCTCTCATTAATTGAATAGTTTTATTGCATTTTATTGAAGTTGCTTTATATGGGGAATAAATATTAATTTGGAATCAAAAAAGAAGCCCAAGGAATTCATGCTGCTGTACAAGAATTTCTATGCCATCCAATTTTAAAACTGGGTCACAGTGCATTTTTTGCAATTGGCAAAAATGCATGCATTTAGTTTTGGTCCGAGATATTTTAAATCCATTCTCAACTGTCCACTGACTTATTTTATTCAGGCAATGTTGTAATAGTTGCTCGATTATGTTCATGCTTTTGGATGAATAACAGAAAGTCATCCACGTATAAGGGTCATTTGATGCCAGGTTTGAGGGATTTTACAATATCATTAATTTTTATACTAAACAGTGTTACAGATAATATGATTCCTTGTGGGACACCCATCTCCTAGATTTTCATGTCTGAGAGTGTGTTACCTATCCGTGTTTTGAAATTTTGTCTGTTAGGAAGTTGTTTATGAATTGGGGTAATCTTCCTTTCAATCCCAGTGATTTTAGGTCTTTCATTATGCCATGTCTCCAAGTTGTATCGTACGCCTTTTCAAGGTAAAAAAAAAAAAAAAAAAAGGGCAGTTAGACGTTCTTTTTTGATGAAGGCATCTCGGATGAAGGTTTCTGGCCAGACTAATTGGTCGATTGCACTTCTGTTTTTCTGAAACCCAGATTGAATATTTGTAATTAACTTGTTTTTTTTTCCAGGTACCATGTTAGTCTATCATCTATCATTCTTTCCAGGATTTTACAGGTGCAATTTGTCAAGGCAATAGGTCTGCAGCTTGTTGGGTCTGAGCAGTTTGGGTTTTTGGCTATGGGAACTATGATAGCCTGTTTTCATAGTTTGGGGATGTTGCCTGTTGTCTATATATCATTATAGATGGATAGTAGATACTCTCGTGATATTTTGGGGAGGTTCTTTAGCTGTTTCATCTGGGCCTACGGCTATGTTATGAGCCTTCAATATGGAATCTTGAAGTTTGTTCATTGTGAAGAGCTGATTATAATCCTGAAAAATATTTGTTTGGAAATTGATTTGTTTTTTTTTCTCTTTCTTTGATCTTCTGAAATTTGTAATGAGTGTTTTTGGAGGATGAGTTTACTTCAAAAATCTCTGTCAAAAGGTTTACTATTTCTTTTTTGTTTGTAGCTTTTTGGTTATTATGTTTGAGATACTTTAGTGGAGTACTATTTTTGACAGATATTTTCTTTATCATTTCCCATATAGTTTTGCTTTTTGCGTGGATGTTTATTTTGGATATGTATTGTCTCCAAGTTCTTCTTTTGGCTTCTTTAAATATTCGGTGGGTTTTAGCTCTGCAGTTCTTGAATGTGTTTAGGTTTTCTTTTGTAGGTTGTTTTTGAAATGTTTTTAGAGCTGCTCGTCATATCTTTACAGCCTTTCTGCATTCAGTATCAGACCAAGGCTTACTTTTCTTTATGGAAGGTAACGTTTTGGGCATACTTTTGTTTGCTATTGTAAATAAAGTTTCAGTAAAAAATGTAGTGGGTTCCATTTTTTGGTTGTTTAACTTAGGGATTAATTTTGCTCTGGCAAAGCTGCCAGAATTTTTCCTGGTTAGCTTTTTTAAAATTCCAGCGTAATGGTTGTACTTCAGGTTGGGATGTATGATTCTCAAATATTATAGGAAAGTGGTCACTTCCAGTTATCTTCATAAACTTTCCAGTTATAATCAGGGGGTATGGTAGGTTTGCAAATCTTGAGGTCTATAGCAGTGTAAGTACCTGTTCCTGGATAAAGATATGTGTGTTGTTTCTTGTTAAATAGTCACAACTGTTTTTCTTCAATTATAGATTCTATGATTTTTGCCTCTGGTTTGTTTCTCTACTGCCCTATACCTCATTATGACTATTAAAGTCTCCCATCAGAATGAATGGGTTTGGAAGTTGCTTGAGGAGATGCTTTAGTTCTTTCACTTTTATCATATCATTAGGAGGTATGTAGAGAGAGAGTATCGCGTTATTTTCTTTTGAAGAGTTACTGATACTGCTTGCATGTTTGTTTGTAACTTTATTTCTTTGTGTGCTATTTTGTTATTAATGATTATAGTTACACCACCTGCGGCTTTATCAACCTGTTTGTTTATGTAGTTATACGAGGTGAAGTTATTGTGCCATTTTCTTTCAGAAAAGTTTCCTGTAAGCAAACATCAGGGAGTTGATTTGAAATTAGTAGTATTAGTTCATGCAAGTTAGCTTTTATACCTTTTGTGTTCCATTGGATTATTTTGTTTGCCATATTTTTAGATTTTGGTAATTTGTTCTTCAATGCCAATTGCTTCATTTGAGTTTTCTGTCTCCTGTTTATTGCCTCAGATTTGTTTTAGAGTTGGAGTTTTTGCTCTTGATATTAAGTGATCTTTATCTTTTTGGGGGAGTTTTTGTTCATTAGTTGTCATAGTTTTTGTCATCTGTATCCATTGTTTCTAGAGATTTAAATTTATTTTCAGTTGAATTTCTTATTTTTGAAGTAGAGCGTGATCTATCTATCTTGGGTTTTTGTTTGGGTTTCTCTGGAGGGTTTTTCTTTTTTTTTCTTCATGTGCTGAATTTGAAGTTTTACCAGTCAGTTTTTGTGTAGTTGTTTCTGAAGAGTTTACATTTTGGGGTTGTATTTGGGGTTTGAAGTAGCTGAGTTTTCATTTTCAAATGTTTGTGGGTTGGTTTCAGGTTTTGTTTTATTTATGTTTTTTTAATTGTCATCAGTTCCCTCATCTCTAGTTTTGTGATGCCTTCTATTTTAATGTCATTTTTGCAGTTTTGTTTATTATTTTTGAGGATACTTCTTTTTTCTGCTTCTGCATATTTTGCGGTTTCTACCATTTATCTTGCCCCCAGGTAGGTTACATTTTTTGTGTATTTCAAACAAGTTATTTCTTTTTCTTTCTTCCATGTTTCATGGTTTCCTTGGCAATTGATACACTTAGTTTTTTTAGCAGTCTATATGCAGGTCTTGTTCTCCACATCTCCCACATAATGGTAGACATGTACAGCGATCCTGGTGGTGTCCATATCTTTGGCATTTATATCATTTCAAGGAGTTCAGGATGTGCTATTCTATTTTTTCTATATTGTATCCAAATTTTAATTCCTTTGGTGAGGTGGGTGTATTGAAGGTCATAATGTTAGTATTTGTTTCTTTTATTTTTCCTTCAATTTTAATTGTGATTCTCTTCACTTCTGTTACTCCCTGGCTTTTCAATTCCTTTTTTATTTCTTCTATTGAGCATAGAGTTAATTTTCTACTGCGTAGAAAAATTTAACCTTTCATGAGGGTAGGCTTTAACCTTCAGGTTATGAAACTGATTCATTTTAGTTTGTATATTTTTGGTTTTCTATTTCAACAAACAATGTTCCATTTCTCAGTTTTTTTAACTATTTTGGCAGTGATGTTTTGGGTTATTACCTTTTGAATAAGGAAAAGTAACAGTGTATTTAGGGGAGTTTTCTTGACTGATTCTAATACAATAAATCAGGGAAAATGCTTCTGTATTATAGTTTTCATCCTCAAAGGCTAAATCCTTATGTAATCTCTTGGAGTTTTTTCTGGTAGCCATTTATTGTTTTTATTTTCTTCATTATCTGTGCTCCCCACCCACCTCGGAGTCCAGTGTTGAGTAGCAGCCAAGGGGCAAACCCATTCACCCTGGCACTACAGGGCTACATGGATAGTATACTTGTATATGATGAAAAATCTTGAGCACTCGTATGCCTTTAGTTTTGCTGTCCAAGTCCAGAGGCACTTCAGGTGGTATACAGCCATGTTGTGATCTTTTCTTCCCACACTGATTGACCCTAAGCCACTGCTTTCCATCACATTTTTGGAGTAAGGTGTTAGTATAGTTTGTGTAGGATTTGGGTCTGGGAAAGTTAATTGTTAGTTGCAGTTGTTTTGAGGTGGGTTAGATGTGATAGCCAATTGATTGAATTGGGCCTCTCTGACCTCCCGTCTAGCCCAAGCAAGGTCCAAAGTGGTGTGTTGCAGTGTCACGGCCACTTAACTCCTGGGTCATGACTTGCTCAACCACCAGGATACCTTTCACAGGAATTATGGGTCACCACCCACAGCCAACAGGTGGCCCCATTGAGGAACTTTTACCCTCTGTAGGGGGGCAGTCGGTGTATTCTGAAGCCCCACTAGCAGAGCGAAAAGGCCTTTGCATCAAATATTACATCTAAATATTACATCTTCCTCTAGAAGATAATTAAATTCCTCTATTGCCTTTATAATAATATCTTTAAAAAAAAAAAACCTTGAATTGTCATTACTTGTTATCATTTTCTGTTGTTCTAACAACAATTCACCAAATTCATTGAGTTTTCGTTCTGAATGGTCTTGCTGTTTAAGATTTCCAGCAAAACTTTTTAAACTCCTCCATTTTTACTTTTCACAAAAGTGTGTGTTTGTATGTGTGTGTGTGTATATATATATATATATATACACACACACACACACACACACACACACACAAAGAAATGATTATAGAGTCACCAAAATTGTCGTGGAAGACATGTCTTTAATGGCACTTGCTCAAGCGGGATATGGCCTTCTTTTTTCATTGATTATCTGACGTAAGTATTTAATATTATCCATCAAGAACTGACATTTCTGTTCACTGATTTTGAATCATGCAGCCTCTGAAATACTTGTTGAATCAGTTTCACGTGCTGTATTTTTGTAGCACTCTTATGTCATTAATAAGCAATGGCACTGAATTTTATTTTTCTTTCTCATATAAACTGCTGACATGACCCATTCTGAATAACCAATTTTTCAATAACTCTGCAGTTTTCCAACCTATCAAGTTTAGTGCTAACTGATTCCAATGCAGCAAAAGATATATTTCTCTTTGGCTTAAAAACTGGTATCATATTTTCTTTTAATTTAAAAAAAAATGCCTTTGATGTTGTACATTTTCCCAAATCCTTAGAAAATATTTGAGAATTTATTTTTTAGCTTAATGTTTCTTTTTTTTTTTCTTGGATGAGCGATGTGGTGCAGTGGATATTGACTTGGAACAAGAAATCGGGGAGCCAAGTTCGAATTCCAGTTGAATTCCTTGCATTCACTTACATGCAAATACTTTGAGAAATATATTAATCCATCTCTTCCCTCCAGTTATGGGTAAAATAACAGGACAGATTGGGTTCTATAACCTTGGTTAGTAACCAGTCTACCGTAGAAAGTAATGGCAACCTACTGTGGGATAATCTTCTGCCCAGTCAGCCATGTCTCTTTAGAGACATGATCGCCCAAGCGTGTATCACGTATGGCACTTAACTGACTGACTGTTTCTTTAGCTGTTATCTTTTGCTCTAAAGAACAATTAACTTTTCTACAGAATGAATTAATTGGGCAATTCCACAGTTCAAATAATTCTATTTGAATTTATATAATTATATTTTTAATACAAAAACATCTGCTTTTTTTTAGTTTTACATGCCAAAGTGATGTTACACATAATTTAACCCCAAAAAATTAACTTCTTGCAACTTTGTCAGTTATTTTTTCAAGTTAGGATTGCTAATTCCATTCCAAGTTTGTTCATCAATAATTGTAATATCGCTACCTGTATCCAATTGAAATCTCACCATAGTGTTAACTGTCAAAAATTTTCTATTATTTGAACTTTCCAGTTTTTTAACTGGTAGCCCTACTTTTATAACACGACACCTGGACGAGTCTAGCCAACCTTTCTGAGCTTTGATAGATTCCATCCACATTGTGTTGATCTCAGATTAGTGTTACAAGGATGCATTTATATAAAAATATTAATAATGTCTAAAAAGTTATAGTAAGGGATTCTATTGAATCCTACTTGTTTTTTTTTACAAGAAAGTTAATTCATGAAGTAGTCATAAAAATAAGGAAATTAGAAATAGAATATTTGGAAGATGCTAGAATGTTCGAAAAAATTCCAGTAGATTCGAGAGATTTCGAGAAATATACAAATTAGGTGTTAGCCCCTATAAAAATAGATTTTGGGAAGAGTGTAGTTAGTTATTAAAAGAATTTGCTGACATTATCAACTCCAGCTCGATTCGGGATTTGTATATTCAGCTGAAAGAATCTCTAAGAAAAGTTGCCAACCAACTAAAACCTAAAAAAGAACCTCATGGAACTAAGTGGGTAAATAGAAATTTTTGACTTTCATTGACCAAACTAATAATTATTTTTTATATACACATTTGATGCTTTCAAAAAAGTATAGCACAAACTACTTCGCTAGCTTAACTGGCTAAAGATACTTGACACCTAACTGTCCCCTTCTCTCCTCGTAACACTTGCCAGTAGTAAACCATGTTTCTTGTTTTGAATGCAACAAAAATTTTATATTTGTAAATATTTTATTTGGTGTTTTTGTAAATTAAATATTTGTTTGTGATTTAACTCTGAGTTTTGGTCAATTATTTTTTTTCTTTTGTTGCAACACGTAACATTAACCAAAGCAGGATTGCTTATCACTTGACGAAGCTGGCCCAGACATGCGAGGGATTGGTATATAATGAGAACCATTATGACAAAATGAAATTCAGATATTCACGTTCAGTAGAGCTCAATTTTTGTAACAGAAGACATACTTTCTTTTCATCCAACCATCCTTGACATTCTGCTCTGAAAAAGCCTCATACATTGTTAAGTATTACAAGAATGTAATGTTTTCTTCTGGAACGTAATTCATAAATTGCGTTAACAACTAAGTGTCAAAAATGAAACTGATGCATTGCTTGTTCCATGCTTTTCCAGGATCTGTTGCATTTGTTGTAATGTCTTCTGGAGTGCAGCTTTTAAGCTAGTTGTAAATAATTTTCTAGCTAGCACCAATGTACACAAAAACTTTACTACTCTAAATTCCTAGACCAAGCTATCACCTCCACCCCCAAAAAACAACTGTTTTGGAGTATTAGTTTTAATTCCAAACCAACATATCAAATTTCATATTCCCAATAATTAATTGGAATCTTTTTTACACTCATCAGTAAAATCTATAAATTCATCCATACTGACAGATCTGTCAACAAAACAATTCTCTTAAAAAAAAGAAAAACTTTCAAAATTAAAATATACTTTTGAAACATTATCTGAGTAATATTGATTGACTTAAATTTTATTTATCTGTACTGAAACAAATCTAAAATATCAGAAAATCATTTAACAAAATGATTTTTTTTTCTGACGTGTTGAGTTATTTATTGACAGACTGATGTTTGGAAAATGGAAGTAAAAGGGGGACATAACTGAAAGAAATTACTTTATGATTAAAAACATGAATAATTTCTTTTATATAATTTTTTTTATTGAACTATCCAGTAATCTTACATTTGAGAAAAGTTTTTCAAGCAATGTAATATTTTACTGAATTTTAGGTACTTTGGCTATAAGCCTGATTTATGAAGACACTTATTGAAAAAAATGTTAGAAAATATCAATATAGGCACCTGCCACAGATTCAATATTTAAAAAAAAAAAAAAAAAAAAAAAAAAAAGACCATAGCATGATGAAAAAATGCCCCCACCCCAAGTTTTATCATCAAAACCTTTATGTTATTATTAGCAGGAAAGACCAATGGATTATTAAATTACATTTTTAATCCCTTTTTAGAATGTTTGAAATTTTGGTTAAAAATCTTGTTTTTCTCGCACCAATGGAGAGACCAAATATTTGTATAGAACATTTTAATGTTTTATTCTTTGCAATGAAAAACATTGATTTGGAAATTTTTGCAAAACTCAAAATAATTATCAGATTTTAATTAAATTTTCAGGACTTATTCACAAATTAAATGAAAAGGCTTCTTTTCTAGAAAATCTTATTTAATTTTATGAAATTTCAAGAAATTCATTTTTGTACCACTTAATGTGTATATTAGTTAAAAGCAGAACACCTTGAAAAATTTCAATCGATTTTCTTTTAAAAACAGGACCCCCAGTTACTCAAAATCTGCACTAAATTGTAAAATAAAAAATACAATAAGACTACAACATTAATTAGAAAAACTTTTATGAATAAAATATATTATGGATACTATTGTCTTATGAAAAATATTTTCAATGAATGACAAATTTTTATAAGAATTGTTTTCATTTATTTAAATTTTAATTATAATAAGTTTTGAATCATTTTCATTTCTGTATTAATCCCATTATATGACATTGTTATTAAGTAAAAACTATATTTACTATTCAGAAATGGAAATGCTTATGAAAATTCAGCAACCCACCCTATTTTAAAAATTTTGAATTTTTTTGTTAGTATAAATGTGCTGATTTTTGTAAATACAAACATCCATACACAACATTCAGACAAAATAAGAGCCATAACTATAATAAAGTTAAAGCCAAAATACTTAAAATTCAATAAAATATAAGATTATGGATAATATTTTCCTAAATTTTTTTTAAGATTACTGGGTAGTTAAAAATTATATAAAAAAGCAATCCCATTATATTCCTGAAATAATATTTTAAAGATATGTTCACTACTGAAAAAAAAATTAGATGAACTTTTGATTTCAGTCAAACTGTCAACACTTTAAATAAACTTACTTCCATGTTAAAAATTCATTTCTGCAATATTTTAAACTAAAAGTGATTAAACTTTAAATCAGTTAATATACCTCAAATTTTAAGAAAAGTATATTTTATTTTTGAATGACTTTAATAAAGAGAATTACATTGCTATGATGGATGGCTAAAATCAGTTATGTCCAGTGATTTCAAAACAATTACTCCTTCCAGTCAATTTTAAATTAGTTTAACAGTGTTATATATGTACCTATGAACATTAATGGGTATGTCTCAATCCTCATAAATATGTTGGACACTATTGTGGGGGGAGAATATATTGCTGTCCAGCTTTTTCTCTTCCTCTTCTGCAACCTTTTGCACTACCGATGTGGGTTTTTGCATTTGACATTTTCGTAACATATGTCTTTGTATATTTTTGGTGAACATTTTTGTGTTGTGGGGGAGGCAATGACCACCATGGCTGAGTCTTAGTCAACTGGTACACCAATGATGTCTCCCTTACTGTCAGTGTGGACAAAGTCAGTGGAAAATAAAGACTCAGCATATTATGAGTGAATGCACCAAGAATATAACAAGTTCATAAACAGAAATGAACTTGTTACAATTCCAGATGCTTTAAATGTTATTTCAGCCAAAACAATCTCCTTGTTGACATCGAATGCGAAAATACATAAGTTAATCAGTGTCAGCAGGAAGAATATGGAGGAGGCAATAAAAAAACCTCTAAATCATTCTCAAGATTTTGTCAAGGCAGTTGAGAGCATTGTGGGACATATTGCTTGGAAGAAAATAGGCAAATTTATTGGCAGGCAGTATTTTAACTTTAGTCAGTCAGTTAAGTGTCATATGTGATACACGCTTGGGCGATCATGCCTCGAAAGAGACATGACTGACTGGGCAGAAGATTATCCTGCAGTAGGTTGCCATTGCTTTCTGCGGTAGACTGGTTGCTGACCAAGGCTATAGAACCCAATCTGTCCTGCTATTTAACCCATAACTGGAAGGAAGAGGCAGATTAGTACCTTTCCCAAGGGTATTTGTGCGTAAGTGAATACAACGGATTGCAACTGGAATTCGAACTCGGCTCCCCAGTTTCTCGTTCCGAGCCGATATCCACTGTACCACAAAAAACTGCAAAACAGAATACATCAGCACCCAGTGTACTTGAATTGTTGTACATGGTATGCCTTTGAACATAACATGTGACTATATTAATTGAAGTAGATAGGCTAATCTATCGCCCGGTTCACACTCCACCCACGTCTATTGAACAGATGTACAGGCTCATCCCTTGTTCCCTGTTTAGGATGTGGTTTCCGGCTTTCTCTTTTCCAATCTATTCACTCTTACATAGCCCCCTGCACACCAGTGGCCTTACTGCCTTGCTCGGGGTGATATGATTAAAAAAAAAAAAAAAAAAAAAAAAATAGATTTTTTGCACAGTTTGGCTGTGGCTAGCAAGTCAAAGGTACCTACCGACGATTTCTGTTTTCACTAATGTTGAACATAAATAATTTTTTAAGTATCCCGGACATACTTCTGTGCAGAGGTCATAAACTTTTGGTAATCGTCTTCTTTCAATGACCACATTGAAAAAAACTTAAAAAGTTTTAAGTTACAACAAACAGTCAAGTATTTTTCTTACTGGAAATGCTAAATTTAATTTATTAGCTTGAAATTAAAACTGAAATAAAAGCTTCAAGAAAGATTTCTCATTTTTAAGAATTCTTTTTAAATCTTACATGTGTTTCTGTGAAGGTACCTAAATTCATGGGTAATTTTTTTTAATAATGTATGGGCATTCATTCATATTTACAAAACTGACACTTATACAGACACAATATTTCAAACTTCTTTTTAAAATATGAGTTGTTGAATTGTAGTAAATTTTTCTATTCACAATTCTTGTAAAAATTCATTATTCACTGAAGTTTTTCTTAAATATATTTTTACAACCAAAAATAATGCATTTTTTCTGAAATGAAAGCAAAATTACTATCCAAAATTATATTAAAAGGAAAAAAAAATTATTCAATTCAAAGGAAATTTTCAGTACTTAAATGAATTGTATAGTGAATGTTAATTTATGAGAAAACTTTGTAGAATTTTTTTCTTGCAGTGGGTTCTGTGAAATCCCTGAAGATTTTATTTCTATAAGTAAAAGATCTATCACATACCGAAAATCCATCCTAAAACCTTATCAAAATTAATTCAATAAAATTTTTAAAATATTTTTTTTTCTGGCAATGGTGCTTGCTTTAATAAACATTTTCTTTCAGATTGAACTAAAAGAAAAAGAAGTTTATATTTCCTTTTTTGTTTATTTTTCAATTACTTATTCATCACTTTGTTCATAATATTTTGGAGAGGGAACAATGATTTTCTAAAATAAGAAAGTTTCTAAAATAATTTCATAAAAAAAAAAATTGAAAACTCAACCAAAACTGATTTTATATTTGAAATTTTTTTTTTTTAAACTGTCAACTTTGTAACAAAATGAATGAAATGGACACACCAGCAATGGTCAATAATACCAGCATTTATGGAGATGGGTAAAACTGATTGGCTTATGATTATCAAGGCCCAGTTCTGCTTACAAAAAATAACACAGAAACAATATTTTACAATGTGCTTTTTTGGCCCTGTCACCTGAACTGTTAATGAAAATCCAAGCATTCATTTTAACAATAAAAAATTATGAAGACCTGAAAGAAGCCGTCATCAAAAGTGATGAAAAAACAACCCCCCATCCCCAGAACTTTTTTAAAAAGTGATGACATGAGGATGACAAGCTCTCTCCCAACCTGAGAAAATTAATGACAACGGCTGTCAAAATAGATGTGGGAGAAGACTTAGTCAGGTATCATTTCACACAAGCTATACCTTTCACAATAATACCAATCATAGCAGCTACTAGAAACTTGATGTTAAATGAACTTAGTACATTAGCTGACAAACTTTTGTCATTTATAAAGACAAATATAGTTCAAAACGCCACATCTGAACGCTACAAAAGCAAACCTAAAAACAACAAATCCCAACACTGAAATGCATACTGGAGTACTTCCACTTTTTGAAAATCAGAGACCCCACTTATGGTGTAGATACTTCTATGGTGTGGACTGTAGTGGTAGCTGACACTGTCAACCCACTTCTGACCACTGAATTTCTATGGGCTGCTAGTGACATGTAAAGATGAAAGACTGGCAAATTCAAATACTACTCACAAGGTATGCACATTGGGGGACCCATACATCAAATATCAATCAATAACAGTGATATTCTTTAAGAAATTGTATGTCCCTTGTTCCAAGACCTGCTAACACTACTTACACCAAGAATGAAGGCACCTACTTCAGTGCATTCAAAAGTCAGACATAGCATAGATACATGTGATAGTTCACCCACTCACGCTAAAATGAGAAAAATCTCTAAAGAAAAACTTAAAGATACTAAGTAGTAATTTACAACGCTACTCCAAGTGGAAATCATAAAACAGTCAAATTCTCCCTAGTCATCACCTCTTCACGTGGTTCCAAAATTCACACCTAGGAAGTGGCATGCATGTGGAGACTACATGATTATAATGTATTAACAAAACCTGACAGATACCCAATGCTAAATATCGACAGTCTTTCTCCTAAATTAGGTAAGAAAAACATTTTCCAACACTGACATTCGACAAACCTACCACCAAATACTTATGAGAGAATAGAGAAAACAGCAGTGGTAACACAATTTGGTCTTTAAGGAATTATATATATGTGTGTGTGCTATATATATGTGCTACTCTAGCATCTATGCATCACTCATTCAGTAATGAATTAGAACACTCTTAGCTACTGGCATATATTTACATGATATATCACACGCTAAAAGTCTGCCTTCTTTTACCAAGCACCCATAGCTCAGAGGTAGAATTGCTGATTGATAACAATTCGGTTGGGTTTCAATCCTGAATAAAAGCAATCGGATGTCTAACCATACTGATGAGTTGTGAAACAGACCTGTCTGTGGATGACTATATATATGTATATATACAGCTACATTTCAAACATTTATCAACAATATATTTCTCCAGGTTCAACTGCATTTGCATCTATTTAGATGATGTTCTAGCTTTATCGAAAACAAGATGAACAACATTACAAGGATTTAAAAAAATTCTAGGCATTTTACAAGAAATTAATCTAAAAATCTCACTGGACAAGTTCAGAAAGAACTTGAATTTTTGAGCTACCACATTAAATCAGAAGGCTTAACACCCACAAAAGAGAAAAAGCAGAAAGTCAATGAATTCCCAGAACCAACTGGTTCAAAGATCCCTTTGGCATATCCTGTGAATGGTTAACTTCCATGGGAAGCTTGTTCCACAGGCACCAGTTGTTCTACCCCTCCTTGAGCTGATAAAGAAGCACCCTCAGAGAAAAACCACACAGAAGCATTCACGAACATTTAAAATGTCTTGAGGAAAACTCACTGAATTTCCTAACCATGACTCAGATATAACTCATTATTATCTATGGTTGGATAGTTCCAACTATGCTGTAGGTGTATCATTATATCAAATGATAAATAGACCTGTTTCTATAGGGCTTTTCTCTAAAAAAATCTCTGAAAACCAAAGAAAATGATCCACATTTGACCAGGAGTTACTTTCAGCTTATTTGACAGTGTTACAATTCAAATCCAAAATTTAGGTAAACATGTCACTTTGTTCACTGACCATAAGCTACTCTATTAGCTTTCCATAAAATAACATCGATAAAATCACCTAAAATAACATCGATAAAATCACCTAAACTATAGACAGTGGTCATTAATATTTGAATATGTAACTAATCTAAATCTAAACTTATTTATAAATGGAACTTTTTGTGTGTGTGTGTGTCCGTTACCTATAGACTCCGAAATGGCTGAACCGATTTTCTTGAAAATTTACACAGTTGTACTATAAGCGTCTGTGAGTGTTGTTGGCTAGGTTTTGTGTCAAGGTACCCCAATAAATATCGAAAATTGATGATAAAAAAAAAATTAAAAAAAATCAGGTTATAGAAGGAGTGGTCTGATTTTAATCAAATGTGATACTCATAGACAAAGGCATAAGAAACGATATTAAGAAGTTTCAAGGTTGCAGTTCTTATAATAGTGCAGAAAATCGATTATATATAAAAAGGCAAGATGTTTGTGTGTGTGTGTGTGTGTGTGTGTGTGTGTGTGTTTATCTGCCTGTATGTATATTTATTTTAGTTTTTGCTTCAGGTTTGGCTCTAAATAGGCATAATTGTAGTTCTTAGCCATTATACCATTTACTCAGAGGACTTATTTAGCCTTCAAAATTCAGTTTATGACGAAACAAACTTATTTGATATCGATACCAGGAAATCAAAATTTGACTTACATCCATTCTTTTCTCTTTCAGTCTATGGTTTCGCTTTAACTGGAAATAACTACTGCTTTTTAGTCTTTTGTACCAAAGTCTAAAGAGTCTGAGCTCCAGGACCATGGATTAGTTTTAAAACTTTCATTACACTCGATCAAGACCGGGCTATACTGCTAGTATCTTATATTTGTGTTATGGTGCCTTTCTACGTGAAATAGATTCTTCCTCTTACTATATATATATATATATATAATTACCTGAGTGACTTCCAGAAGGCAGTCAATGACAGCTAGTATGCAGTTAAAGCCAGCTACTAGTCAGCCAATACACAGTATAACTGTACTGTTTGGACTTACTTATTCCTATTTACTGATTACTAACACTTACTTTGTAGATATGTCCTAATTCTAATACACTGTTTTGAACCTACTTTCTGTTTTCACTACAACTTTGCAGCAAAGTTTTGCCACAAAAACTTCACAACAAATTGGCGACAAAGATTTGCCACCACAAATTGGCAATGAAGATCCACAACAATTTGTGGGGGAAGAAAACATTGTTACAGTCTGCATCTCTAGACCAGCAAATGCAGTGACAGTTGTACTTTGTGAGTTACCAGCCCCTGTTGAGTAGCAAGAGTGTGACGCATAGATAAAGGCCTACATAAACTGAAGGCTTATACCGTTGGCAACAAAACTATTTAATGTTAACATTTCCACACTACCCAAGACCATTTATTCCACAAACATCACACAGGGCAATCTATAATACCTTCGACAATATGTCACAGCTAGGACCCACAGCAAAACTAATCAAATCCCACTATTTTTGGCTTGACATGAATAAGAACACATGCTCATGGACCAAAGAGTGCCTTAATTGTCAACAAAAATTACTCACTGTACAAAACAAGTAGTACTTCCATTCTTACTACCCTCTACACAATTCTGAAACCATCCACATTGACATAGTACAGCCATTAGCACCAACAATCAATCACAACAGCATGTACTCATTACCAGCAAAGTACATCCTAACATGTATGGACAGAGCTACTCAATAAGTTGAAGCTACACTTATGCAAGATACTACAGCTACAAAAGTGGCTATATGTGAATATCTCAATTTGGAGTTCCCCTCTATATTGTCACTGATAGTGTAAGTCAATTTGAAAATAAGCTTTTTAGTGAATTGCCAAAACTGATAGGATTTCACAGACTAAGAACCATTGCCAAACAATCAAAGAGTAATCGAAGAGCAACACAGGACAAGTAAAACTTGCCATTATGGCAAGAAAACATAACTGATTAGATGTCTGGCCCAGATTGCTACTTCTAAAGAGATCACCCAAGAAAAATAGAAAAATAAATTTGCAGTCATCAAAAATGAACAAACACTTGATAATTTTTTTTTTACGATTCTTGGATACTGGCCATAAAATTTGGTCAAAAAAGATAAGATTCAATATGAGTTCTTGTCACCAAATTCAGAATGGTCACTTTTTCTGTTCTTGTGAAAATTTAACAACCATTGATAAAATGACAGCTGACTATGGTTCGACTTGAAACAGAATATTTTTCCCTTGTATAGGAATATGTTGAAAGAAATTTTTTTTTTTTACCCTTAAAGACAAGCCACTCCTGGTAAGAAAGAGGGACTGGATTCTCAGAAATAAATATTTTTTTTTGTTTCTAGGAAATTTTGCAATGCTGAAAATTAAAGAAACATAGGGTGTTTTTTTTTTTTTTTTGACTGAACCTGGATAATTTCTTCCAATGGTTGATGACAAAGCAAGAAGGCCTAGAAAATTAAAAATGTCTCAAATCAAGGGATTGCCCTCTTTTTTGTCACTTGTTAGAAAAAAAAATCCCAGGTGTAAAAACAACCACACACAAGGGCACAATAGGGATTTTGGATGATAATTAAAATTTGGCAGTTTGGGCTGGACCATGCCTCTCAGACAGTTATGGTGAGAGGAATCCACAAAAAGCAAAAAAGAGACAAGTTGATCAGATGATCAATAAGAAAAAGGCCCCACTGAGATTTCGAGAAACTTGGAGAAGCATTCTACATGCCTTGGTCAGTAGTAAGAGACACTCACACAGGAGAGGAGGAGAAGTTGATTAGGTGATCAAAAAGTGGATCCCTGTTTGGTCATTTGGAAATGCTAGTGTACCCAGAGTGTGTTACACCCACCCGCTGCTGGATGTAAGGCGCAATATAAGCAAGAGTTAGTGGGGTTTCAGAAAGTTGAGTTTTGGAGTTTGGAGTTAGAGATGGACCAGTATGTGTCAAGTTAACGCAAAAGACATGTCGCCTGCCTTAGAAGAATCTCCAAATTTCATCAGGTGCCAGACCAACCACTTTAGATCAATAGATAAAGTGTTACATCCTGCTGAAGCCATAAGCTCAAATTATAATTGTCTGCATAAATTATGAGGTTTTTATATATATATATATATATATATATATATATATGTACGCATTGCTCATTCAATAATGAATTAGAGCACTCTGACTATTGAGCGTGTATAATGATAATATACACGCTAAAAGTCTGCCTTCTTCTACCAAGAGCCCATAGCCCAGAGGTAGAATCGCCGACTGATGCCAATTCGGTCGGGTTTCAATCCTGGGTTAAAAGCAATCGGAGTCTAACCGTACTGATGAGCTGTGATACAGTGAAACAGATCTGTCTGCAGATGACTATATATATAAAAAAATAAACCTTGTTTTTGATTTTGTAAAGATTTTTTTTTTCTTATTGTGCAGCGAATTTCAACCCAAACCAGTTTTGTCATCAAACAAACACAACATGGGACAGTATTCAGTTTGGAACAAAGTGATTGACTATCAATAAGCTGAAAAGATTTGGGCGTCAACATGAAGGACACAGGAGAAGTTTCACACCACCTGATTTATAAAACTTACCAACAGACACAGGTTACTCACCAGCTGTTGCAGCAACAGGGACTTCTACTATTCAAGTCTATGATTGAAAATGACATAGAATTTACTAATGAAAAGATTCAGCAATTAGCACAATAGGTAAGACAATGAAATTTCTCTCTGAAGGATGTCTACACACTGTTCCCCATAAAATTAAATGTACACATCTGGTCACAGGTCAATGTGCTATAGGTGATCTTTAGAAGCTCCTTATGCTGGATGGTTTAACACCATAGAAACACATAAAAATATATTTTATTATTGGGCTCCATTCCTTGGAGTCATAGAGTTAAAAAATACCTCTGACTGATCCAAAATCAAAGAGAATGGCAACAACTTTTAATGACACATACACAGATAAATTATCAGCTGAGAAAAAAAAAAAAAAAAAATAAAACCCCACCCCAAATTAGAATAATCTCAAACTCACCCTAAAACCACATGCTCAGGAAGATGGGTAACATTTTCTAAAAAAGTAAAAATTATTTACTGTATATATTTCTAGCAAATAATGTATTTATACAGCACTACTTCATGGTGGGGAAGTTTTGTGGGAGAATGAAAATAAAATAAAAAATAAATAAATAAATAAAGTATTTCATTTTTCCATAACACAAAAAAGAAAACAAAATGGGTTTCCAGTTGTGTGTGAATTTTATGACCTCACTTCCAGAAAGATGATTGTTATCTTCTCATTTCTCAAGCATTGAATCCAGATTTGTTTGGTAGCTGTTCCAACAAAAGAGCCACCCTCACTTAATGTCAAGCTGACTTGAAATTGACCATTATACCATCGCATCTTTGTACTATTTGCATCAATAAACGTTGGTGATTCATTTTCTACTCAAGTCTTCATTTTTTTGCTTTGTTTGCTGTGGCCAACCAACATTCAATTTCTGTTAGGGATGTAAAGTCAAATACAACCCTCAGCAGATCTTTACAGCACTTTACCTGCATCAACTATTAGCTTAACACAAACTTACATTTAACAATAATGCACCATCACTCATTTCTGACATGTAAAGTTTAAAATGAATTTTAAAAAATTAAAAAGTATTTTTGAAGCTTTCTTTTTAGCTTTAATTGAAAGTTAAATGATTAAATGTACTATTTCCAGTAACTAAAATACTCTGGTGTATTTCAAATATAAATTATATTGATTGGTGTCATTTTTTTGTTTGTTTTTTTTTTCAGTAAAATAATTAAAATCGGCAACTTTGACACATTTGAAAACTAAAGTTAATTCTAGGTTTTAAAAATCATGCAAGGATATAACATTTGTGACACATTATTTGAGGAAAATTAGTAAATTTAAAGTAATCTGATTTGAAACAAATATTACTTAAAGTATAAAATATAGTATACAAGTATTTTTTAACCACTGGGTCTTTTTTTCTGATGGTTGAATTGATTTATTAAAAAAGATCTTGAAAAGATAAATATAGTGGGGTAGAGTTAACACACATTTACTAATTCTAAATGAATGCTTTGTTTTATTAGTTTTAAGAGACCTTTTAATGACAAGGTAATGTATGAACTACCATACTTACAAAAATTGGAACATCTACACAAAAGATATATATATTAAAATCTTGGTGCAATATGACTTTTATTAAGCTTTTCAATTTTTGATTAGTAAATACTTTTCACTTAATAACAGTATCATCTAAGCGAATGAAGTGTCATCAATTTTTTTTTCCTTAAGACAATAGGGTATCTAATAAATATTATTTATCAAAGCAATTAAAATAGGTACCTTCACTCATTTTCAATACATAACTTTTAAATTGAATTTTTCAAAATAAAGTTTTCTTGAAACTTTTATTTTAGCTATAATTGAAACCTAAAACTATTTAAAATATTATGATGTATTTTGAACAGAAATTATATTGATTAGAATCTAAAATTTGGAAATTTTTTACATTTTTAATTTTTTGGTAATTTTTGAGCAATTGATGCATTTGTAAACAAAAGTTAATTTTCAGTTTTAAAAATCTTGCAAAAAATGGTACCTCCACAAATTCGATATCTCTATTTAAATTGAATTTTTAAAAAATAAAGTTTTCTTGAAGCTTTAATTATAGCTTTAATTGAAAGCCAAGAGATTAAATTTACTAATTACAGTAAGCAAAATACCCTGGTGGATTTCAAGCCAAAATTATATTGATCGGAATAAAAAAAAAATTAGGTTTAAAAACAAAAGAGGTTTTAAATCATCGATTGTAAACAGAAGCCAGTTTGAGGTTTTAAAAAAAATCTTACAAAAATAAAATACACCTAGCTGACACATTTTTTTCAAATTGCCGAATTTAAACTCAATTTAAGTTGATTTGAAACAAGAATTACTTGCTTACTGGCTGAAACGTTTCCAAAAAAGCGTTTCCCAATTATGGTATCCTTTTCATCACATGATAATTCACATCTGTCCAGGACTTATCAAGAGGCGATAATTGATATGATTTACAGTAGCCGGCCAAAAAAATGCCAAGTATGGAAGACGAATTTGGTATAAATTTTATTTTTTTCATATAAGGGAGGACAACCCTTGAATCACGTGACCTTTTAATTATAAATATCACGTACAGCCACCCGTACAAATAAGATACCGGTAATCAAAATGTACACCATTAAAATGTTTTAAAAATCCAATGGCTAAATAAATCATCTGTGTTAAGCTTTTATACCCTAGCCAACCCAATGGATTCAATGGAGGAAGAAATTTTAAAATATTTTTGAAACTTTATATATAAAAATAAAAATTTTTAAATGAAAATATTTCTTGTAAAAATTCATTATTCATTTAATTTTTTTTTTCCTTTTCAGACTATGATGCTTAAATTTATATTGTTTATAAAAGCAATTCAGAAGTTTATCCAGATAAAAATTGGCATAGTTACTGCATTTTTCGTAATTCGAACTTACTTTTTAGAAAGAAGGCCAATATTGAAGAAAAAAAAAAAAAAAGACAGTTGATTAGCATTCCCCAATGACTCTTGAATTTAATTATGTTTATTGTGAACCAAAGTCGAATTTTTAGACATTTCTGGAAATTAATTGGTGGGGGGAGATTTTTACCAATATTTTCTAAAAATAATTATTTCAAAACTGATTTCAGTCAATTATGAATAGGTCCTGAAATTTTCATCAAAATCCAACCATTATTTGATTTTTGCAAGAATTTCCAAATTAATGTGTCTTTCACGGTCAAAAAAGTGAATTGCATACGTTTTTTTACGTAAATAAACTGTGCGTCAATTTAGGTCTCGCACTGACGTAAGAAAAAAAGATTTTCTACCAAAATTTCGAACATGTTAAAAATAATTAAAAAATACTTTGATCTATCCTCTTAATAAACATTAAAACTTTGTTTTTATTTAGTTTGAAGTTTGGTTGGAGCGTTTTTCCTTCATTTCATGCTGTTTTTTCAGCGATTTTTTGGAGGTACTCAAATATTACTTATTTATAGCATGAAATTTAGAACAAAACTATTTTTTAAACACAGAGTTAAACTTTTTAACCTGCCCCCCACCCCGTATTCAAAATGTGAAGACAGCTTGACAAATGAGAAACAAATGGCTATCACAAGTGACAACACATGACCTTTTACACAAAGAAATTAAAACAAAAAATACTATATACACAAAAAAGATTATATTAAAAATACAACGGCTAGATTTGTAAACTTTTCAATGAGTAAAATAGTCTTCACTTCATAAATTACCAACCTAACATCTAAAAAGTCTGGAAATATTTTAAAAAATATTTTTGAAACTTCATATTAAAATAAAAAAAAAAGAAAAAAAAAGAAAACAATTCTTTTTCAAATTTAAATCGAATTTTTTTTTCTTCTTCTGACTAATTCCCCAAGGAGTCATAAAACAAAAATCTTCGATACAAAATTTAATTGAAGTTCATGAATTTACGTGGAGGTCGGTAACAGATGTTAAAAAAAAAAAAAAAATAAAAAATAACCAGGATTTTCAAAAAATTATTTCATTCATTTGTGAATAAGTCCTGAATGTTTTATTAAAATCCGACAATTATTTGATTTTTGCAAGAATTTCTAATGTGTTCTTTACCGGAAAAATACTGAGTTACATAACTCATTGTGAATTTGGTTACCCGCTGACGATGATAAACAAAAGATCTTTTAGAAAAATTTCGAACGTGTTAGAAAGATTCAAACAAAATTTTTTTTTTAAGTAATTAAATATTTTTCTCGTTAAATGTCATACCTTTATTTTTATTTTACGATTTGGAAATGAGTAAATAGTGTGAAAATAAAAATTGGATTAGCATTCTCCAAGGAGACCTTTTTAAGTTTTTTAACTAATAAACAATTTCGGATGAAAAAATTTAGTTTATTGAAATTTCATTATGAAGGGAGTGTATTGTAAATAAAATAAAATAAAAATATATAAAAAAATAATTCATTTTCATTAACCTCTAACAATTATAATTTGACTTTTGCAAGAATTTCCTAATCAATGTGTTTTTCAGCGGAAAAACGCCAGACACTAAAAAATTGTAACTATAATTACGGCAACCGCTGACGAAAAGAAAATCACAAAAGTTTTAACCAAAATTTCAAACACGCTAAGTAGAAAGGATTACAAAAATACTTTTTCGGGTCTTCCCTCTTAAACATTCTTGATGATAAAATTATCTTTATTAAGCTTAGGGCCCTTTTTCATCATACTGCTCTGTTTTTTCAGCGAAAAAAAGGGAACTAGGTACCTATATTTGAATTTGATTGAATCATCACTTCTTAATTTGGCTGGGGAAATTAAAAATATGGAAACCGACTTACAAGTTAAGCATTTTTTTTTTTTTTTACGCACAGTGCATATATACTTCATATCGTTAAATTTTTTCCAGTGTACTTTACCAGGCACAGTATCATTTTAATCTAAATTTGGCAATTTCAGAAACGATCTGAAAGACTCAGTCGGACGGTGGGGTGAAAAATGTGTGAAAAAGTCAATCAATGCGCACGACAAAAATTGGTTTATTATTTGTTAATAAGTTTATATTTCATATGGAAAAAATAACTTTTAGCTTTATTTGAAATTAAGAAAATAGTTTTAACAGGTGCGCTAAAAGTATTCATGTTTTGTTTAGTCAGGCATAAGTCATACCTGTAGTAATCTATGGAATAAACAGTGAGAATCGAACTCGTTAAAATAAATCATTGATTTGTAATGAGCAACTGACCACCAAACCGAACTAAATCGCTACTGTTAACACCTAGGTATCCAAAATCCATACTAATTGTCTCAGGAGGAGACAAAAAAAAAAGCAAAATTGTAACTATCATTTAAGAAGTTAAAACAGAATACTAGTGAAAATCTTTAAAAAAAGTTTATGGTTTTTTAATTAAAATTTTTTTTTTAATTTATCAGGTGACTGACGATCTATAGCGAAACTCCTTGAAGGCAACCTTAGGCAATTAAGACAATTAACCACACCCCTCTTCAATTTTAAAAACTGTATATAAAAAACTCCAGACTTAAGGAAAGAAAGTTTATTTTGATTTTTGAATAATAATAAAAAAAAATTCACTTCGGTGGATGTTAGTTTAAAAATACAACAAAACAAAATAACAATAAACAAAATTAAAAAGCAATTTTTTTAAAAGTGCAAGTCATGAGAGGATTATTGGGAGGATTAAATAAATTTTTATCCGAAATAAACATTAATTTAACAATTTTATTATTATTATTATTAATAAAGTTGAAAACGAGAATAAATGCAAGAAATAAAGAAAGTTTCATGAGAGAAATACTGTGAGTGGTAGGGAGGCGTGATTTCGAAACACCAATGAAAATTCACAAGACGAAAACATGGACCGAGGCGGTGAAAGAAGACAAGTTTTGAAAAATTCCAACTTTTCAATTATGATAGGCATCAATCAAAGAAACTGCCAAACTTGACGGCTTCTGTTCCTTGTAGACTTTTACTAAAATTTATTTAAACATCTCATACGAACACGTGTTTTAATTACTACTACAACTCTTTAGTTTTTTTATAACTTCTCTTACTGCTACAGTTACACACATGCCCTGAAGAAGGAAAGAGTCTGAGTCAGTGTAAAAATGTGGATGTATACTTTTAAAGAATTTTAACACGTTGTACGAAACTAAAGAAATTAAATTATTTCCATGTTTTAAAATTCTGCACTTGGACAAAGAAACATGATGAAACCGACACGCTCCGTAAATGAACAAAGAAAGACGTATTTTTCCGGCAATTAGTAATTTAAACTCGATAGGTAAAAAGAAAAAGAAATGAATAATAATTATTAAATTATTGATGACATTAAAAAAAAAAAAGTAGTCCATAGGAATAATAAATTAATAATTAATATGAAAAGTAAAAAAAAAAAAATACTTGCTTTATCGACGACTGAATTGTTGTTGAAGGAGAGGTGTGTAAATGATTTGGTTTTTTAGTTCTTTCTTTAGACCGGTATAAAGAAATGAGTAATCAAAGAAATAACTGGTGTTGTCAGTAATAACAGTCTTGTAATTATTGGCAGCTCCATCCAGGAGTCGGGGAAAGTGAACGGACTATGGCTGCCACTGCTGTTGTTATCACATCACATGGGAAAGAACTCGTTATTACTATCATAGTTTATATAATCTTTCGCTTTTCTATTCACGCATTGTGACGCAAGTCAATGATATGAAAAGTTTTACAATAGTTTTATTTCTTTTAAAAATGATTATAATGCGTGCGTGATGAGAGAGTGGGGAAGGTACATTCCTTATATATAAAAATAGTTGCTTTATTCATGACTCATTAATAAAAATATTTCATAATTAAAAAAAAGTTGAAAAACAGAGAGGAAAGTCTACTTTTCTACTTACCCCAAAAGTAAATTCATTGAGATTTTAGAAAACTTTTACGGTATACCTAAAAATACCACCAAAGTAAATGAAAGCAAAGAATCGAAACCCCATACTTTTTAAAAATATTCATTTGTCCAAAATCAGGGAATTATTCGATTTAAACAAATTTATTTAGTGAATGAAAATTAAAAAAAAACAAAACTTTTTTAATATCAGGTGGGTAAGTTTTTTAAATTTTATTAGTGTTGGTCTCAATCCTTTAACAGTTATAAAAAGAAATCTATTATTATTACTATTAAATTATGAACATACATAATTGGGCCCGTTTAACTGCTAAAAAAAAAAAACTCAAAAAATATTTTCGAGAATTGGTTCATAATTTGCATAATTTAAAAAACGTTATTTTCTTTCTGATTCGACAGAAATAAAATATAAATTGTAAAAATTCAATTTATTTAAAAAAAATGACTTGTAATTTTTCAGTGTAATTTTGAAATTAAATCCTGTTACTCTTCGTCATTTGAGATTGAGTTTAATGTTGTTTGGAGATTTTAAAAAATCTAAAAAGTTTAAATGTCATTTTAGAGTGTGAACATTTTTTTCAAAGAGTTTTACTTTTTTCTTTTAGCAATTGTTACATAATTAAATTTTTGGATAGCTGTGACATTGTACAAAAAGGAAATCTAAATAACGAGCGGGCCCATAAAATGACGACAACAGTGACAACACTGATGTACCAACTATTGAGTACCTTAAGACATAAGAAAAAAAGAAATAATAATAATAATTCAAAGGCCATGAGGGAATTAGGTACCTCCACTAATTCGCTGAAAAACTAGGATAGTATGAAGAAAAAAGAAAAAGCCCCAAACTCAATAAAAACGAAGTTTTTCCATCAAAATGTTTAAAAGGAAAGATCAATGTACTTTTTAATTTTTTCAAACACGTTCGAAATTTTGGGAAAAATCTTGTTTGATTTTCGTCAGTGGATAACCAAATCGTTACGAGAGTTTACAATGGATAATTTTTGTAAGATTACGTAATTCACTATTTTCTGGTGAAAAACACATTGATTTAGAAATTTTTTCAAAAATTAAATAAATAATTGTCGGATTTTAATGAAACTTTCAGGACTTATTCACAAATGAATGAAATTATTTTTGAAATTGTTATTTTTTTAAAATCCTGGTAACTTTTTTTTTTTTTACATCTGTTACGTTGCCTCCACGTAAAATTCATGAAATTTCAATAAATTAAATTTTGTAGCGAAAATCTGTTTTATTACTAAAACGCAAAACTCATCGGGGAATAATGTATTGTAAATCATCTATTATTTTATTTATTTTCTTTGACAGTGAGCCTTTTTTCGGAAAATCTAATCCCAATAATAATGAATCATTATTATTTTTACGTCCACTAATTCGCTGAAAAAACAGCATAGTATGAAGAAAAAAGACCCCAACTTAATAAAAACGAACTTTTTCTATCAAAATGATTGTATTAATTTAAGAGGAAAGATCAAAGTATTTTTAAAAACTTTTTAATCCCGTTCGAAATTCTGGTAAACAAATCTTGTTTTGATTTTCATTAGCGGCTAACCAAATCGTTACGAGAGTTTACAATGGATAATGTATTGTAAATTACATAAATCAGTATTTTCCAATGAAAAAATATTAATTTGAAAATTCTTGCAAAAATCAAATAATTGTCCGATTTTAATAAAACTTCCAGAACTTATTTTTGAAAAAATTATTTTTAGAAAATCTTGGTATTATATTATATATATATATATATATATATATATATATATGTGTGTGTGTGTGTGTGTGTGTGTGTGTGTGTGTGTGTGTGTGTGTTACCCTACCGCCACGTAAATTCATGAAATTTCAAGAAATTAAATTTTGTAGCCGAAATGTGTTTTATTAGTTAAACGCAGGACTCGTTAGGGAATGTAAAATCATCTATTATTTTTTTCAAACATTTGGCCTTTTTTTTCCAAAATCTGCTCCTAATAGTAAAATAAAAAATGCAATAAAGTAAAGTTTGTTTATCTTTGTTTAAGGGCTCATCTACAGAACCTTATTCAAAAATTCTCATTATTTGTGTTATAGTGTACACTGTAAATGTTTCTTTACATACATTTTTGATCTTAGATAGACTTAATTTAATTGGAGTAGATAGCCTAAACTATCACCCGGTTCACACTCTACCCACATCTATTAAACAGGTGAAGAGGATCATCCCTTGTTCCCTGCTTAGAATGTGGCTTCCGGCTTTCTCCTTCCCAATCTTTTCACTCTTACGTAGCCCCCTGCGCATCAGTGGCGTTACCGCCTTACTCGGGGTGATATGATTAAAAAAAAAAACTATGACATTCATTATATTTTTAAATAATTTTAAAAAATTATGTGTATTTAAGGTTGTTTTCAGTGTGGTATTTTCTGTGTTACATTAAAAGGTCATGTATTTCGTGTTTTTTTTTTCCACTTACAGGGAAAAAATTGGACAGTTATGTCAATTCTGGTCAATCATACTTAGCTCATCTCAATAGCAAGTTGTCATCACACGTCAATCACTTATGGCAAAAAAAGTTAGAAAGATCAACGCTCCGTGATTAAGAAATAGTTTTAAATTTCATGCGATAAGTAATACTTGTGCAATCAGATTAATCATTAATTTAACTTTATTTTGATAAGTTTCCAAAAATAAAATGTCACAGTTTTGCAAGATATTTGAAACTGAAAATTAACTTTTGTTTATGTCGATCGCTCAAAAACTGCCGAAAAAATTTTAAAATAGCAAAGTTTTAGATTCCAATCAATATCATTTGTTTGAAAACACTAGAGAGTATTTTGCTTACTGGGAATAGTAAATTTAATCATTTAGCTTTCAATTAAAGCTAAAATAAAAGTTTCAAGAAAACTTCTTTATTTTTAAAAATTCAATTTAAAGTGATGTATCGAAAACGAGTGGAGGTAACGTCTGATTCAGCGAAATGGAAAAGTTGCCAATTTAAAATCTATTCATTTGTATCCCATGATTTAATGTTATTGTTATTAAAATATTTTGTTAAAATTGTTAAGCTTAAGTATTTAACAGATAAAAGTTACAATACTTGATTTCAGGGAGAATATAAAAGAAGGAAATAATGAAAGGAAATAAAAGTCTTTAAAATAAAAATCCAATTACAATAAAATAGCATTGTCTGCTGAATTTATTTATTTTTAATTATTATTAAGATAAATGTTCATAAGACAGGGATTCCGTCAAAAAGAAAGAAATAAGGGAACACATTTAAAATAATAACATACTCCTCCTCTTAAAGAGGGGAAATGACACTACTTGATTTCAGTGAGAAAAATAAATAAATACATACATACCTACTTACATACACACAAACACACATACAGTTCTAGTGAAATGAAACGATATCATTGTCCTCCCTCCCAATTAAACATCAAAAGACTTAACCGCAATCGCGAATATCAGCCAACCTCCTCCGCTCACCTTACACACCTTTCAGGAAAGAAAGATTGACCTCTCTCTTCTCACTAATAAAGCCTTGTAGCGACACGGCTCTTATCCTTTCCATTATTATAATAAAGACTGTATTTTTGTGCATTTACAGTTTTATGTGTGCCGACTATTCTTTTCCTCTCTCTCTCTCTCTCTCTCTCTCTCTCTCTCTCTCTCTCTCTATATATATATATATATATATATATATATATATATATATATATCCTGTCATGCTCCTGGAGAAAGAGAGAGAGAGAGAAACAATAGCGAGGCAGCATCGGCTCAGTTAGTTCTCTTTACTCCCAGTTATTAAAAAAACTTTACTACCAGTTATAAAAGCTTTTGTAGCATGTTCGCCCTATAACAGTGCCGCCTTCTTCTTCTACTTCTTCTTCTTATTATTATTATTATGTCATTTTTCATCATATTTCGATTTCTAGTTTGGTCTCACGACCAACCATGTCTGCGGGGAGACCTAAGGCAGGTCGTGGCGTGTTGTTATGACTCCATTTCATGTTTTTCTATCTTCCCTATCATCCCTAGCATTATATAAAGTTTTCCTTAGTGTGTGGGCTGTACTTAATAAGACAATTTTTGTATATCTCTTAAGCTGGGCTTTCCAGGGATTCTTTCAATGTGTTGTTTTGTTCCATTTTTTTATCATTCCAAGTGCACCTACTATCACTGGCACAACTCGTTTTCAATTTCCACATTTTTTTAATTTCAATTTCCAGGTCTTTATATTTTGACAGTTTTTCAAATTCCTTGATTGCTATGTTACAATCCGCTGGACAAGCCATATCAATTAATAATAGACAAGTTTTCTCCTGGTTTTTAACAATAATATCTGGCCTGTTTGCTTCAATTTTTCTGTCTGTGTAGATGGTGTAATCCCATAGAATGGTTACATCTTCTATTTCTGTAACCGGTGCTGGGTGATGTTCATACCAGTGTTTGTTTACAGCTTTTCCATGTTTGCACATTGCCCAATGTAAATATTGTCCAACTCTATCGTGGCGATTTTTATATTCATTTGGAGCAAACACAGAACAGCCTGAGATTAGGTGGTCTATTGTTTCTTGGTGTTCATCACAAAACCTGCATTTTGGATCCATATTATTATGCATAATATTTGCCTGAAAGTTTTGTGGGGTTTCATACATTGACACCCACACACACACACACACGCATGGTCACTCGCCGTCCACGTGATGACTGGTTCTCGCCAAAAACGATGCTAATAAAAGCGGATAACATCACGTGGTAGCCAGTTAGGATTTCGTCCCGGGACAAGAGCAAACATGCCTCCCTAACTCACAAAAACACACGCGCACTAATTGCGTGTAGCAATTAGTGGCGCAAAATTTCTTTTATTTTTCTTCTCCTACATTAACACTATGCACATTAACTTTCATTCAAACAGGACTTTACATAAAATAACTTCCTACACATAAATCCACAATTTTTCCAACCTTTGTCAGTAGAAATCCACCGACTACTACATTCGCATGTAAGTCTCTCTCTCTCTCTACTCAACGCACACACAGACACAGAACTTTGTCTTCTGTCTGACTTTCTTCATCAAGGATTTGAACTTTGAACTCTTTACGAAAATCTTAACAATTGTTACAAACCTTTGTTTCAGCTAGAGTAAAAACTTCATACATCTTATTTTGTTTCTACGAACAGACGAAGGGGAATGACTCTTTCCTTTTCACTTTCTTATGCATGCTCTCTCAACCCCATGTAACCTTTGTCAATACATTGTTTTTCTGGTTACTTTTGCCTTTTTGTTCTTCCTTAAATCGTGCTTTAAGATCTGACCACAGGTTACGTCGAGTCGACTCGTAAAATCTAAATTAGTAAGTGGGCCTATCGTCCACTACAGTTTCTAGTGAAAAGACTTTGGTCTTCTTGTGCTGCAAGAATAAAGCCTTCAGTTTCAGACTTTAATCCAGATGCACGTAACCATCGATGAGTATTAACTTTGTCAACATTGGATTTATTGGCACGTTCTGGATATTGGCCATGCAGAGGTTTGTCTTGCCAGCGCTGTTTCATCTGTTCAAGAGCTTTATTATTATTATTATTATTGTTGTTGTTATTATTATTATTATTATTTTTATTAGTAGTAGTAGTTTTTGAATAATTATGTCGTCAAGTAATGAAGAATATACCGTCTCTAGAGACCGTTGTGTATTCAAACGCTTACCGTCTTACTTTCTTATTTTACTTTTTTTTTTTTAATCATTTATTATCATTTATTCCATGATGAAACTAAGCAACGCCTATATCTTTCCCGTCTTTCCACACTATCAAAACGGAATAGTCTATCTATTAATTATTTCCAAGGTGTAACGTACTAACTAACTAAGAAACATACTGAATTACAGTAAGATTAATATATAAAAACGTTATATTTGGTATATATCTTCTTTTTTAATTATTAAACAATGTAACTGACATCGATAAGGCTAGGAAATCGAGATTTAATAAAGATGCTGTGACTTTCGGTAGGGTTCGTTGTAAGCAATCAATATTTAAATAAACAAACATATTCTGCCGCACCTCAATGTTTGTTTGTCACTCCCACAATATATCATTTTTCCTGACATGCTTACACAAACTTTCCCTCTTTTATTCGGTTGGTGGCTTTTGAAGTGAAAACCTCTCATAATAATAATAATAATAATAAATTAAATATGAGAAAAGAGATTCGGATTTTTAAAGTTTTTAAAAAACTTTCTTGAGTATGTTCTTTTTAAAAATTAAAATTTTATCTATAAACAAACAAGATTATTTCATCAAAGACTTCAAACATATGTGCCTATATTTCTGCTATAAGGTGTTGTATTTATTTTATTTACAAAGTATGGGTTGTTGTTCTCATCTTTGTTGCCATGACTATCATGACATTTCGGTCATTGTACACTCTGACCTTGTTCGGGTGATTGGAATTTAGAATTTAACTCTTTATTTCCTTCATCCGTTTAGATTGTACTAGTAATTTTGATATCTTGCATTGATTTTATTGGAGGAGTTATAGGTACCTCCACTAATTTTCAATACCTAAGTTTTAAAATGAATTTTAAAATATTAAAAGGCTTTTTTGAAACTTTCATTTTAGCTTTAATTGAAAACTAAACAATTAAATTTACTATTTCCAGTTAGTAAAATATTCTGATTTCAAACAGAAATCTTATTGATTGGAATCTCAACTTTTGAGTGTTTTCAGTTAAAACATTAAAAACGCCCATTTTATTAATTCTCAATTTTAAAAATCTTGCAAAAATAACATATACAACTGAACTCTGACATATTATTTTTGGAAAATTAGCAAATTTATAGTTAAATTAGTCTGATTTGAAACAAGTATTACTTGCTTATAGCATGAAATTCAGAATACAAGTATTTCTTAATCACAGAAGTAATAATTTTCTGACACGGTAAGTTATAGCGGGGTACCTTATCTATTCTTTTCCTGTTGTAGTGGGAGTCCTTTCTAGAGAAGGGTAGTTGTATACTGTTGCAGGTTAACAGAATTTAGCCTTGTGGTAAATAGCCCACTATAAGTCATGAAATGATTATAAAATCAAGAAAAGCAAATTGAGTTGAAAAATAACATTTTTATATGTACACATATCAATTAATGTTTTTACAATTAAAGTAATACTTGAATATAGGTCCAACGGAGGTTAAAATGTTCATGGCAAATAATAAGCTGAAAGAGATTTAAGGCTTAGGAATGTGGGGAGCGTGTAAATGAGAAATATCTTTGATGTAGTTGCTCCTTAGGTCAGTAAGTAGTTTTGAGACAGGGAAGAAGGAAGGAGAGGTGAAGGGACGAGCATAGTAGCTTGGTCAAAGGAGATATTAATTACTCTCGCCTGTTGCCATCGGTCTGTCTGCTGGGTGCTTTCTGTCTCGGCTTTTTATTTTGGCTTTTTGGATCACAGGTGATCATTTGGGATTTCACACTTGTATTTGATCCTGAGCTTTCCATTGGCTGATAAATAAAATTCGCGTAGGCTCACGAAACGGAAATTTAATATTTGATTAATTTTTATTTTTCAACCAGAACATATGTGCCAGGCCAACTGCGCACGGACGACTTTTGGTCATTTGCTTTCTGATCGTTATAGAGCAAACATATAGAGCAAACATCCGGTCCCTCACTTTTGTTCGGTATCACCACAAAGTGATTGTTGACAGCCAGATGTCTTCACAAGCTAAGTATGGTTGACCAGAATTGACATAAATTGATGAAACCAATAACATAATATTTTCAGCAATTATCTAATATTTTATTGAATTATAGTTGCTTTAGCTTTATAGCCTTACATCTGAAGATGATTTCTGAAAAAGTAAAATTTATTTTAAAATAATATAAAATTTTCTCAAATTAATTTAAAAACTTTATAACTGAGATAATAATCTTTTAGATTTTTTTAGTTCTTTAAATTTTGCTTAATCTCATTTGTCCAAAAAAAAAAATTAAAGTAGAACGTTTTTAATGGTCATTTAGGTAATTCCCAAACATTACATTAAAAAAAATGACCATACATGATAAATTATCTAGATTTAATAAAAACAAAGTTTTATTGTGAAAATCTTTATGTTCAATTACGAAAGCTTTTTTAATTTCTTTTTCTAAATTCAGCTTTTTTAAACCTTAGATATCATGAATTAGTGATAGTACCTAGATTCACAATTTAAAAAAGAAAACTAAGAATTAAAAAAATAAAACCTTTAAATTTTGAAGGAATGATTTGCAAAGGTTGTTGAATTTTGAAGCATACTAGTAAAAAAATGGAGTGCAATGAAAGAATTAGAAACAGCTGAAAAATTTATATGAGGGTTTTTTTTCTTGAAACACATTAACCTTTTAATCAAAAAGGTCACTTGTGGAATACCATACTTAACAGAAAACAACCTTTCTACACAGAAAAAAAATTATTTTAAAAATCTTTTGGCTTGAAGATTTGTATTAAGCTTTTCAAGTTTTGATTAATAAATATATTCTTCACTTAATAACCTAACTGCAACAAGGCTTTGAAGAATTTTAACAATATTTCTGAAACTTTATAAATTATTGATTAAATAAGAAAAAATGAAAACAATTCTTGTAAGAATTTGTTATTCATTGAAAAATTTTCTTTTCTTCAGACTATAATATATATATATATATATATATATATATATATGTAAAAGCAATTAAAAGCTTATCTAATTAGCGAATGTCATAGTCTTCATTTTTTTATTTTACTATTTGGAGCAGATTTTCAGGAAAACATCTACTGTTTGTAAAAAGAAAAAATAGATGATTTACATTCCCTGAGGAGTCTTGTGTTTAACTAATCAAACAAATTTTCACAACAGTATTTAATTTCTTGAAATTTCATGAAATTATGGGGAGGTGAGGTAAAAGATGTAAAAAAACATATTTTTGCCAAGATTTTCTAAAAATAATTTCATTCATTTATAAATAATTCCTGAAGTTTCATTAAAATCCGATAATTATTTGGCTTTTGCAAGAATTTCCAAATTAATATGTTTTTCACTGCTAACAAAGGCTATTTGGTTATTTATTATGTTTACAATATCCATGGTAAATACTGGTAAAAATTTGGTCACCCACTGATGAAAACAAGATTTTTCACCAAAATTTCAGGATTAAACAATTTTAAAAGATAATTAAAAAATACTTTGATCTTTCCTTTTGATAATAATATTAACATTTGACATAAAAACTTTGTTTTTATTAAATTTGGGGTCTTTTTTCTTCATGCTATGCTGTTTTTTCAGTGAATTAATAGAGGTACCTACATTCATCTAATTTCATATCACCCGTTCAGTGAGTATAAAAAAATAAAATTATTATAAAATTAATAAAAGTGTATATATTAAAAATTATTTGTTTCCACTCTGAATAAATTTCAACACTTGGTAATTTTTAGGAATGAAGGTAATAAAATAATTTACTAAAACCTGAACCTTGCTAACTTGTGGCCAAAGCTCCTTGATCAAAGAGCAAAGAGGGGTTAATTGAAGGTGAAGGAATAGGAAAGAAAAGCAGAAGTGTTTTTTTCAACTACAACAGTTTTGATAAACAGGACTTTTTTAACCAATGGCTATGCAAGAAAGTAGAAATCTGAAATAATTGTGTTGACCGTCAAACTTAGTTGGGTAAATCAGAGCCTACCTTTAGCTATAAAAATCCTTGTAATACAATAATCACCAACAAAAGTAGACATGACCACTAACAGTTGAAGACCTGATGTTGGGGACTAGTTAGACATGATTGCTGAATATTGTGACATGATGCTGGGCAGTGGAAATTTCAGTGCTTTCTAAAAACATCTGAAACCTTGACTGAGAGTAGACCCAAAGAAGCTGTCACAATACCTCTCCTCAACAAAGTCTTAACAACCAAATCATCATTTTCACAACAGAATTAACTCATATTTTCACCCCAACTATTGTAACAAAATAGTTGTTTCCATGACAGAATAAGTACTGTTCTCAAAACAACACCCTACATTGAAAACTCTGAACTCTGACAGCACGAATGCATTCTGTAACGAACTTTGACAACTCACCTAAAGTCACAAGAACTATTAAGAACATTCACATTTTATGCCGTCAATGTAATTATACCATTTTAACTGAGTTTGACCTCACTAAAACTCTTTTATTTTACTGTCTTCCTTGTAATGTGCATTGTTTTGTATATGCTGGCATTTTTCTTATGATATCTCATGTTATTTTATTGGTATTGATTGTAAACTTCATCTTTTTATCACCTATACCACTGAACCTTATTCTAGAAAAAGTAAGTTTCTTGTCCAGGAATTTATTATCCCTCATTTTCGGGTGCACAAACAACCAAACTTGGGCATCACTAATATTTAGTAAAATTTGCTTTTATTTGCTTAGTTTTCTACCTCACTGAGAATCTCTCATCATTTAGTTTATGGTGCAATTTGTTGTCACTTAATCTCCACTCTCCCCAATCTTTTTTAAGTGAATCTACAAAAAAAATAAAATAATAGTTTTTTCTCCATTTTTTTCATGCATAGAATAAAAAAATTTCTCAAATTATTGATTATACAGGGCGCGATAGGTAAACTGTCGCCAATTTTATAATTTTCATTTTGTTCACGCACTTTGTTTTTGATTTTGTCAACTGCACAGTATAGAAGGGTCAGTTGGGCACCACGTATGAGACAAAGATCACCATGACACAATTTACTCTGCCATAAATTTGCATAAAACAACATGCTGTTACTACTTGCAATCTGCACTGGAATGTCCAATACCAACACTTCAGAGTGTTTGGGTGTCAATCTGTGGACAGTGCAGAGGATTCAGAAAGAGTTGGATAAGTTTGAATTATTATTATGAAGATGTTTGGAGTGATCACTAGTGATAGTGACATTATACCTCCATTCATATCTCCACAGGGCCTCAGACTCAACACGGAGGCCTACATCACGTGCCTTGAGAAGGTAGTAGTGCCCTGGGTCAAGAAGGTGGCTGCTGGAAGACCTATATCTGGCATCATAACTCTGCACCATGTTACACAAGCAGGAGAACTCATTCATGGTTGTCAGATAATTTCTGCAACTACATCACACCTTACATCTGGCCATCTAACTCCCCAGACTGCAAACACCTTGATTATTACACGTGGAGTACAATTGAAGAAGAGACCACCAAAACTCCTTGTAGCACCAACGATGAACTGAAGGTCAAGAATTACGGCAGTATTCATCAATTTAAACAAGATGCAGGAAATTCCAAAGTCTTCTGGAGGAAGTGGATAAAGCCAATGGCAATTTTATTGAATAAATTTACTCTTTAGTATTTCAAGATATTTTGTATAATTTTGGTAAATATATCTGTTAAAATGTGATGCCAGTGTTATTTCCACTTTTGTGTGATTTAGACAATTCATCCATCTCACCCTGTATAAGTCTAAAGAAAATTTAATTTTAAACATAAATAACAAATTCTTAATAATTGCGCTGTTGATCTTCCATACTTCTTTAGGTTTCATTTTTACTTTTTTCTGCATTTTGTTTGGCAGAGGTAGAATTACAGTTTTTATACCATGTTCTTTGACTTCTTAAATAAAATAATTATTTTCGTAATTATTTGCATAGATAAAACATTATTTTCATTTTGTTTTAAAAAAAAGTTAAGCATTACTTTTACAAAATCCAGTTAATTAACAGACTTCACAACCCATCTATAGGACAAATATTAAATTTTAAAGATAATTTTATATTTGTTGTTTACATTTTTTGTATACAATGGTAGCTTGATATGTGACAATAAAACGTACCAATGTTAGAAAATACCTCAAATGTTTATTTATGTTCAGAAATTATTTTTTCTTTTCATACAGATTAGCTTATTCGACTGTTATTTTTCAAAACAAGACTCTTGTCCTCCCTAAACTCTCTAACTATAGCCTTGCTGCTTCTTGCTTCCCTGCTTGTTAGAACTCCTCTGTAGTTTTTGTTTTTAAAAAAATCTGGAGAGCCCTCTAACCCTTTTAACTATCAGCTTAATAGCCTCTTACTGCTTTTTGGCAAAGTGTTCAAAGCTATTATCAATGCTGAAATGATTCAACATCTCACATTCACTGCCAACCAATATGGCTTCCGCTCCCACAAATCTACCACTGATATGCTAACGGCCATCACCGAATATATTTATCAGGCTCTTGATAAGAATAGTGAAGCTTGAGCTGTTGTCCTGGATATCTTGAAAGTGTTTGACAAGGTTTGGCATGCTGGCCTTCTGTGCAAGCTGCAGGGCCATGGTATAACTGGACAACTATTCAAGTTAATCCAATCATTACTGTCAAATCATAAAATGAAGGACTTTTTGAACGGGCATGCTTCCAAATCCGTTCATGTGAACATGGGTGTCCCTCTAGGCTATATCCTAGGTCCTACACTTTTCCTAATCTTCATCAATAATTTTCCTGATGTAATCAGTTCCCAAGTAGGCATCTATATAGATGACACCACCATCTACTGTCATCTCAATAAGAAATCTGCCAGGACTGACAAAGTAAATCTCACTTCTGCTCTTCGAAAGAACTTCTAATATGTGATAGATTAGGGGAAGAAATGGCTCATAAATTTTAATGCTTCCAAAATTACGCTGCTCTCCTTTAACCACCATAGAAATTATTTCCTACCTTCCACCAGCATGAATAACACCAGTCTCTCTGAAAGCAGTTCACTGTGCCTCTTTGGTTTCACTCTCTCAACCAATCTCAAGTGAAATGACTATCTCGAATCAATTGCTACATCTACAGCGAAGAAGGTTGGGTCACTCTGCTGAGCCAGAAAGTTTTGTTTTTTCTTATTTGTAAGAATCCATCTTGCACATTTATAAATTTGTGGTGAATATGAAATAAAAGTAACTCTCTTTTTTTCACTGTTTTTGAATGTGCAAGCCTGGGTAAAGTTTAACAAGCCTATGCAAAAATTTACTTTCACCAATGAAAACAGAGTGGCTTACTAACTGAGAAAAAGTAACAAGCTGATGGCAAATAACTTTCTGATATAAATAGGCACAGAGAGAGAGAGAGAGAGAGAGAGAGAATTCTATGCATCTTAATAACGCCAACGTCAAATTACACACATACATTATCAGCTTCTAATGAGAGCAGGGAATTTCAAAGTACTTTATTTAAATCCTAAGCCAAGAACTTTAAAATATATCTTTTTATTCATGTTGAATACAACCATTCATTTTTTATGAGACATGAACTCTCTCAATTTGTTTTAAGCATTTTGGAATATTACTTTGTGTCCAATGATTTAATTTAAATATTTTCTCTTCTTGACAATTCATCAAAACTACAAACATTTAATGTTTGATTACTTGTCCTGAAACAAGCTAGTGAAACTTCAAATGTGTAAATTTTTGAATAAATTCCTTATTCATTAAAAATAACATGTGTTTCCTTGTCATTATCCCTACATACTTCAAATCTAATATTCGTCTGTGCATTATACTGTTATCTTATCTGGTTGGGTGCTCCTGCTGTCTATCTGAGGGTTCTTGACAAAATCCAAAGGATGATCTGCAATGTAATCAGTCTTGATTTGGCAGCTCAACTTCAGTCACTTTCTCACTGCTGGGATGTGGCTTCCCTCTGTCTTTTCTCCAAATATTTTTATGACTTCTGCTCTGACAAGCTTCATTCCCTGGTGTCCCACCCAGATGAATTTATTCATGTTATTAGATTATCAACTAGGTCCAACTCTTTTATCATCAAAATAGGCAAATGTAACTATCACGTCTATTCTATCAGTTTATTTTCTCACATTTCTCACCTGTGGATCTCCCTTCCCTTTAGTTGTCATACTTGCTTCCCTGATAGCTACAATCTCCAAAGGTTTCAGTGCAACATCAATTGCTATCTTCTATCTCCCATCCTTCTCATATCTTTTCTTTGATATCCCCTCTATTGTTTTTTCCTCTCTCTTCCCTCTTCTCTCACTATAACCCCATGCACACTAGTGGCAGTACTGCCTTGCTTGAGGTGAAACAATTATAAAAAAAAAAAATTTAAGTATTTGCCAAAAACCAGGGAATTATTTGATTCAAAAAAAATATTCAGTATCTATTTATTAATAAATAAATTGTATATTGCAGTAAATAGATTGTTGCATTGGAAGATATGGAAATATTTTTGGAGATCTTTTGCACTCTTCCCCGACCTTTTGTTATTTTATGTGTACTTCTTAATTTTAAGGGTGTGTTAATTTATTTTTACAGTAATATATATATTTTTAAAAAAACTGAAAATGTTATATAAGTAAAAAAAAGGCAATATCAAGTATGAACACATGGAAAATTCACCTGAAACCTTACTAAAGATAATTTAATAAAACTTTAAATTTTTTTTGACAGTTAAGGCTTGAAAAATTTAAATACAATTTTTTTTTTTTTTTCAGATAGGACAAAAAATCAAGATCCGCTACTTTCGGGAACAGACTCCAGAGGATATTTTCTCAGCCAGTACAATCTATCCTCTTCAAATCAACTCTCATTTTTCTCAGATATCATCATAAACTGCATTTAATACCTCCTTCTCTTAATGCTCATACAACAACCTCATTCAGTAATCCACTAACGAGTGGCTCTTGGGCCTTGTATTTGGTACACATTTGTAAAAAAATATTCTTGGAATTTTTAGCTAAACCCTTTATTCAGTACTTTGGGTGGGTGTATGGTTGCAGCAGGGAATAATCGTTTGTTCTCATTTTGCTGTCCAGGCTAGGGGAGATAACTCGTATTAAGTTTTTATTTATTTAATACAAAAAAAAAAAAATAACCAAAAAAAAGAATAAATAACAACAGCAATAACTAATAATACGCACTATTCCCTAGAATAGACAACAAAATGAAAACATCCACCTCTATAAATCAAATACAACGATGGCGTATGTGCATAATTTTATATACATGGGGCTGCAAAAGAATGTATAACTATTATACTAGTATTGATAATTTCATATTATAAATAGAATGCATTTCATTTTTCATTACTGTATACCCACTTTTACATTCCCTGTGTGTGTGTGTGTAACATAAAAAATTCAAATTTTCTTATAGCAGATGGCCATTTTAACATTTAATACCCATCTCAACATCGAGATCAAAACATTATCAAAACACACACACACACACACACACATATATATATAAGGTTTTTTAATTTAATTTTTCTTGTGTTCTTATAATTTTTTTTTTAGGGGAATGAATTATGTATAAATCATCTAAATGTTCTGCATGTGTGAACACTTTCAGCTATACTTTTAGACATTATCAAAGATGATTTTATTTTTACCTTTAACTGAATATATAAAATTTTTCTATGGTATGTATCTAAAGTTACAGGAATGTTTTATTTTCCAAACATGGTCAGCTCATTGTGACCATGTTCATAGTTGATGTTATTGAGTGTTAGCTTTTTCTTTTTTATGAATAATACTTTCACTATTTTTAGCCCTTTTTTACATGTGGATGAAGCTATTATATTTGTACTGTCAACGAGTATGTTGCAGATGTATAATGGCTAAAAGTACAGCCAAAAGCATTCAGAAATGCAGAACATTTGGATAATTTGTATATAACTTATGTCCAGAACATAAGAAAAATTAAATAAAAAATTTATCTGCAGTACTTTGTTAGTTGTTTTTAACAAACCTTGTATAAAAGAGGGATTGTTGTCCAAAAACACAATTAAGCATCCATGTGTGCAATGCATGCAGTGTTTGGCTTATATTTTTCATCTTAAATAATTTTGTATAATAGAAAATTAATTATTGAGAATTTTCACTACCCTCTTTGTACTTGCATTTTTCATTTTTTTTTTTTTTTTTTTTGTATTTCCCATGTCTTCATTTCTTAGGATCACTTGAATTCATTGCATTCACTTACATGCAAATACCCTTGGGAAAGGTATTAATCCGTCTCTTCCTTCCAGTTATGGGTTAAATAGCAGGACAGATTGGGTTCTATAGCCTTAGCTGACAACCAGTCTACCGCAGAAAGCAATGGCAACCTACTGCGGGATAATCTTCTGCCCAGTCAGTCATGTTTCTTTCGAAACATGATCGCCCAAGCGTGTTTCACATATGGCACTTAACTGACTGACTGAAGGAGAAAAAATGCTTGTTATTTAATGAAAAAAATACATGCCTGGAATATAGTTGCCACAATAGAATTTATGGCTACCTATAGCCAGCTCAACTGTAAATTGATAAGATCTTAATGCTGGTCAAGAACTGCATTTAAAATTCATAGTCTAGGTACCATAATGAAGAGTTCATCTAAACAATTACCATGAAAGTATTTACAAAAAAGTCACAGGGAAGCAACTTTACAGCAGTGGGTAAGTAACTGAAGCCAAGCTATCAGATCACAGCCAATAATATAGCTGATTCTTCTTTAGATCTTATCAAAGATAAATTGCAGAAGCACCAAACCATATGTGGTTGACCTGAATGTGGTCGACATTGTTTGACTGATTACAATAAGGAAGTTATTCAAAATCAAGTATATCACAATATTAGCAATGCTAGTTCCTTAGTATCAATCATATCTTTGGAGAAACATTCAAAGTAATCTAGATTATTTAGAATATTAATATTAGTGTTCAAGTTCATTAATAAGTTAAAACATTCAGCATGTTTTAACTTATTAGTCACAGTTCTTAAGCAAGATGCTAAAATGTATCTGCTCAAATTGACGCAGAACCAATCATTTGATAAAGAATATTTACAAAATCCTCAAATTGAACAGATCCCTAAACTAGTAACAGATTTAAACCTGTTTTTAAATGAAAATGGTCTTCTTCATTCCAGTGGAAGAATAACTGAAAGACTAAAATCCATCAGCTTGACATTATTTACCCAGCATTGTTGTCTCCAAAGCATGATTTAACAAGACTAATCATAATGAAAGATGCAGGCATCTAGGAATTTCTAGTACCCTTAATAAACTGAGGCTCTCGGGGTTTGGGGCTCCTAAAGCCAGAGAGATAGTTAAGAAATACATTTCCAGCTGTTTGCAGAAAATATAATTCACTTTCATTTAAATATTCAATATTAACTAATATTCTTAAATATAGAGTGAACTTGATCAAATCATTATCTCGTGTAGGAATAAATTTTACAAGACTAAATTTAAAATGGAAAGGTAGAAAATAAGATGTATATTTTAATCTTCACCTGTATGAATCTAAGAGCAATTCATATTGAACTTGTCAAGGAAATAAGTGCTTAAAAGTTTGTGCTAGTCTTTTTAAGATTCTCTAACATTTATGAGATTCTCAATCAAATTTATAATGATAATGCCAAGTCCTTTATCACTGGATGCAAGTTGATTAAAAGATTTTTCTGCCTCTTTAAAGTTTTTAGACAGATTTTCTAACCTTAGCATTGAGGGGCTCAATGCTAAGGTTAGAAAGGCTACCTTTATATTCAGCTTGTGTTGTAGAGTAGCTAACACCCCTCTAGCAATCTAAAAAATGGAATGGTCTGTGGACCAAAGTAGCTATAAAAATAAAGACTAATAGTAATCAGTATTAAGTTTCAGAGTGTCATTGATGATTATTATCTAACTGTGCTCTCTGTGACACTAATGACTTAACCTCTTCTCCCTTCTACAATGTGCTGTTCTGTCTTCTGGTGTTTGTCATATTTGTATTAACATTCCTTAGCACAGATATTGTGCTGTAGATACTCAGCATATATCTTTTAGGTATCGACCGTCTATCTCAGTGATACAACAGCTTGGATGGGCAGTACATAGGAACACATGATCAGGACTGTCAAACAATGTCTTTATAAAACCATAGGAAGATCTCAAGTGGAGTATTTGAGATCATTGATAGAGTTCACAATGGAAAAAGAAAACAAACCAGCATTCCTAGTTGTACTAATATCTCACACAGAGAATGGGTTCAAGACAGCCATATATATCGCAATCCGATATTCATCAGACATTACCTTAACTTCAACTCCTACCAACTATACAATATAAAGAAAGAGATCATCCACTGCTTGCAACATTGAGCAAAAATCATAAGTGGCAACCCAGAGATGTATGAACAAGCAATAGTCAGTATAAACAGTACCCTACAACAAAACAATTACCTGGGGTACATGATAACAGCTCCAACAAACATGGAGGAGTGGGTGCATGAGGTAACAACACTCAGAAAACAACCTTGATCTGCCTACCTTAAGTGAAGGGATTATTGGAGAAAATACAAAGGATCTGTGGTCCATATTACACCAGAACTACCTTCAAAAGTGGTTCTATACTATGCAAATATCCCTCCTGAGTAAAACCTCTCATGAAGGAGCACATAACTAAGGACTGTGTGTACGCCATTCCATGAAGCTCTTTAAGGTAAGGCTGCAAGAACATTGCAAGGCTATAACTTTAAGGGAAACACAAAAGTCAGGCATAGCTGACCACATATGGAGGGAGAAAGGCGATCACTGTCCCCTATGGAATGAAGCTGAAATAACAGATAAAAAACATCATTGAAAATTGTGAAAATTTAAGGAAGCAGCACATATAGTAGGCCACAAAAGTCTCCTAAGCTATCCTAGCATATAAATGAATACAATATGGGAACCAGTAATATGGAATGCTAGAGAAAATAATTAAATTCAAGATTTCAACATGAGCTCTGGTAAAAGAAAATGGTTACAAAGGTTTATAAGTGCAAAAATATTCATACACTGATGTCTTCATGGGCACATGGCCTAGTGAATAGATCCAGTGACTTGACCAAAAGAATTGTGAGTTCAGTATCTGGCTACAGCATTGGTGAACAAATAATTTGGAAGTTGAGTTAAAGGAAAATAACTAAGAAATCTGGAAGTGCCATGGCTCATGGAACAAGAACAATGATCGAAATATAGGGTTCAGTTTGAAATTCTAATCACCTGAAGAAGGCCGGAGCATACAATGGTTGAAATGTTGTTAATAAAGATGACAACAACAGTCAGAACAATGTAAATAATGGATGATGAAAGTATAATTATTTGAACTCCCTCAAAGAAAGACATAATTACATATCTAAAGACAAGGGATTAGTTAGTAAATAAATTTTAATATTGTGGTATAATGAATATCTTCTAAATTTAAGATAATAATATTGTGAAAACAAGGTGACTATGTTGTAATCATAAAGAACCCAGTTAAACCTCACCCTTATTGTGAAGAGTAAGCTTATATTGGGTGATGACAAAGGGATTCACTCAGTTATAGTTAAAACAGGGGTTTGTTTAACTCCTTTAGAATAATCTTCACACATAAATTTTATCTGATCCATCTGGTATCTGAAAATGAACCTGTTTCCCACCACTGATTCAGTTAGAAAATCTAAAAGATTAGCTAAAATGAAAGATAAAAAACCTGATTCTAAAATCCTTGTATTTGGTATTAGGCTCTCCACATTGCATAATTGTGTATTAATGCAAAATTAATGGTTATAAAATAAGTAGAAGGAAAATATATTTTAAATAAGCGTTTAAATATGACATTAGCACAGAAAAAAGAAAATTAAATATTGTTCCAATTCTATAAATGAATATGCCTTTCAAGTTTAACAATTGCAAAATGTTTTCACATTCAAGTTTTGTTGCTAATGTGGAAATAAAATTTTGTGTAGATGACCAAAATAAAAAAATGAAATTTGTTCTTTGTACAAAACTCAATTATTTCAAACATTGTGAAAAATTTCCTATTTAATGTAATTGTAATATTGTATATTTGCTGTAAAAAATATTGTACAATTATATTGCAAACAAAAAATATTATTCTGAATTGTTGAAAGGTTCATTAGAATTTTGCTTGCATAAGAAAGATCTGTCATTTGATATAAATTTTACTTGCAAAACATTGTTAATTTTTTTGCATCTTTGTCTGAGAGAAAAATATAAGAAATTGAAGCTTCTTGAGTGTGTATCTTCTACTTTGCTGTGAGAAAGCAGATGCCATGTTAACCTCTTGCTTAATTTTGAATTTCAAAAATATTTATGGTACATTTCAATTTGTGACTGTTTGTTTTTCATTTAGAACTAATCAAAATGTTTTCCCCAAAATTCTAAGAAGTGAATTTGGAACCTATCAGTAGGTAATAAAAAGGGACTCAGGTGTTAATTCAGGAAGTTGACAAGCTTCTGCTGCTGGAACTCAGGTCTCTTTGGTCTAGAAAGGAAAACAATACAAAAGAAATTTGACATCTACCAGATGAGAATTGAAAGGAATATCAAAATCACTCCTAACCACAAGAAGATTTCTTGCTGGTGTGAATGTTCTATTCTTTGCTGTTACCATGAATTTTGCTTTGAAAATTGTATTTAATTTTTGAAAACTAAATATTTTCTTCTTTTCTACATTTTATATGAAGTTTTCTTCTCTGAAGATCTTATGCAGCATTATAATTTTTATTGCAAAATGGTATATTTTTATTTGCATTATTTTTACATACATGTTATTGGTTATCATTTGGCACACAATTCACTTAATTTGTGCCATTCATTCATTATTGTCTGTTAACAATAAATTTATTGTTTGTTTTTAAATTCACCTCATATTGTCTGTCTTTGTTGTGTGCTCATATAAATTAACTGCCACTTCAAACATTTGTTTGAAGTATTTTTTCATAGGGATTGTTTTACCAAATAAAAAAATTCCTTTAAATCTAATCTAAACTTATTTATAAATGGAACTTTGTGTGTGTGTGTGTGTGTATCCATTACCTATAGACTCTGAAACGGCTGAACCGATTTTCTTGAAAATTTACACAGTTGTACTACAAGTGTCTGCAAGTGTTCTTAGCTAGGTTTTGTCGAGGTACCCCTGATAAATATCGAAAATCAATAATCAAAAAAATCGGGTAATAGAAGGAGTGGTCTGATTTTAATCAAATTTGATACACTCATAGACAAAGACATAAGAAACAATATTCAGAAGTTTCAAGGTTGCAGTTCTTACAATAGTGCAGAAAATCTATAATATATATATAAAAGGCAATATGTTTATGTGTGTGTCTGTTTATCTGTCTGCATGTCCTTTATACAAATCCACAATTTTTATCTGATTCTCACCAAACTTCACACAAATATTCTTTAGGCTGAGTCTGAATTCCAGGACCATGGATTAGTTTTAAAGCTATCATTACACCCGAGCAACGCCGGGCTATACTGCTAGTCATACATAAGCAGAACCACAGATGGTAATCCTACAGATGATAATGTTCTACTGTATTTTAAACATGGTATTTGTTTAAATCAAGAGGTTATATTTTAATATAAAAAAAAAAAATTCAAATGATTTCTTTTATATTGTGACACTATTGGAAAAGCACTAATGTTATTATAATCTTCCAAAAACCAGACCTTCTTCTAATTCATGTGATAGAAATTTCTACCACTGGCCAGATGTAAACACTCTGAAATCCAAGGATAAACTAAAAACTTTGTTAACCGTGCATAGGCTCTGGACATGGCTTCCGTTTCACTTACATACTCAAAGAAAAATACAATCCACAATTTTCACAAATAACAACCACTCCTGCCTAAAGAAACAAAGAAAAATTGAAGCTGATCTTCTTAGGTAGTCAATTGGCACACCAGCTGTGATTCCTAATCTCAAATGACACTTGCAAAAGAATACATTATCCCCAACCCATGCTGAGAGAGAGAGAGAGAGAGAGAGAGACTACTTCGCCTGATCTAATGTGATTTGCCACTCCTAAAAAATCTTCTGACTTAAAGCCTTGTTCCAGAAGTCTCATTAAAAACCAAGATAACACTGTGTCACAATAATCAGGGAGGGTTAATAGTTATTACATGGAGGATATAGGCCTGCTTGAGCCATCAATAACTGTACTAACAACTTTGTATCCAGGAATTGCATATAAATACTTTTCTTTCATTCAAGTTATTTTTTTTGTGTGTGTGTGTGTGACTTCACTCTGACCAGACCAAGTCATTGATTCTAGTTGATCATTCAAACCAAGCCAGTCTTGTGATCAATTAACACAACATGGAGTGAGACAAGTGATCAACTCTACAATCATCTGGGGAACCAAGCTTGGATATAGAGTGGCCACAGGGGTGGAAGTCATGATATTAATTTATTTCAGCTTAAATAACAAAATCTGGCCACGTCCATCAGAAGATTTTGTAATTAGTTAAGAATTAATTTAAGTTTTTATATCTGATTCCAAGATTGAACTGTTTTTATGTCAAGTTAAGATGTGTTATATATTTTTTTAAGAAACTATCCATAATGTTTTGTTGAAATAAATTAGATAAGTTAGGGAAAAAAAAAGTGAAACATAATCTCTTGTACATAGATATATTTTTTACACATCTTATATTGATGAGTGTTTTGCTATCAATAGTTGATATTTTGAAAGTCTTCCACACACACACACATTGTGCGATGGGTAAATTGTCGCCACTATATATTTTTTGAATTTGTGCATTTTTTTGTTTCTGATTTTGTCAACTGCACAGTATAGAAGGGCACCATCTGTGAGAAAAAGAGCACTATGACACAACTCACTGAGCCAGAAATTTGGTAACAGCATGCTGTACTGCTTGACATCTTCACTGCAAGCTCCAATGTCAGCATTTCAGAGTGTTTGGATCTCAATCTGAGAACACTGCAAGGGATTTGGAAAGAGTTTGATGAGTGTAATAGTCTAATAGGTATTTAGAGTGATCACTAATGATGGCAACATTATGTCTTCATTCATCTTTCAACAGGGCCCCTCAAACTCAACATGTAGGCCTATATCATGTGCCTTCAGAAGGCAGTACTGCCCTAGGTTAAGAGGGTGGCTACTGGAAGACCCTATGTTGGCAACAGGAATCTGCATTTGTGATTGAAATAGTATTTTTGTATTTTCAATCAAAATCTTTCTTGAGGGTTCTTGTAAGTTATGGGTTAATGTTTTCTTATTGCACTATTATTACGAGATAGGTGGCATGTAACGTGTCTACTCTGGGAAGTGGTAGTATGGCCAATATAAGTAATTGATTTATGACAAGAAACACAATCTTGGACAAGTCATTGGAATTCATACACAATATTAGTCATCATGAGTTTAGATTTGATAGAGTAATTATTATTATTATTAGAAGCAAAAGGTTTGCAATTTTCTATTTTCTCTGTTATAAATTTGACATGTTTTTGAGGAATTACAAAAGAAATATGGTGATAAATTCATTATTTTAGCTAAAAACCAGCCAATTTATCACTTATCTGTATAAAAAATCCACCAATAAGAACTCTTGTCTTCTTAATTAGAATAGCTAATGCCCAGAAAGATACAAAATAACCCATCAAAATTCCTCTCCACAAAGAATATTTTTGAGTGAACTAAAACATATAAAACAAACAGTAGCCAACAATAGTTTTCTAAATTACATCATTGATAAAGAAATAAAATTATTCTTACAAAAAAACAAATGACACTAGCATTAAAAATAACACACAAGAAAGCATCAACATATTTTATTTCAACCAAATGCACATTACTTATAAACAGGACAAATTTTCTATACGAAAAATTATTAAACACCATATTTCTGCCATAATATCTCCGCCATCCATTTGCTCAGGTCTATCAAGTATGTCTCACACTGTTTTCCTCTGTCTCTTTTTCCTTCTATTAAATTCTCCAGGCCCTTCTTCCTCATGACATGTCCCAGGAATCTTATCTGTCTCTTCCTGATGTTGAGTATGAGTTTTCTTCTTGTTTGCATCCTCTCCAACATCTTATTGTTGCTCATGTTCTCAGTCCATGGTATCCTCAGCATCCTTCTGTAGAACCACATTTCTGCTGTCTCAAGCCTCTTCTTCATCCTTGATGAGAGCATGCAACATTCACTTTTATACAGAAGAACAGATATCACATAATAATTCTACACTCTATTCTTTGTTTCCAATAAGATTTTCCTGTATGTCAATACTCTGGTTGGTTTTTGAAATGTGTCCTTGGTCATATCAATGCGTCGTTGGATCTCAATGTCACACTTTTCATCCTCTGTCAGAACACTTCACAGGTATTTAAATTGCTTTACTTGTTTGATTTTAGTTTCTCCAACCTGTAGTCAGCATTTTAGGGTCTTCTTTTTGCTCATGACCATACATTCAGTTTTCTTGAAGTTTATGCTCAGTCCTTTCTTCTCACTTTCTTTCGCTATCTTCTGTAGGAGGTCATGCATTTTCCTTTCTGTGTCTGCTATCAGCACTGCATCATCCCTGTAACTTACAATGCTGAGATTGTGGCTGCCAATAATGAATCCTGGCAAGGATTCTATTTCTCTCAGAAGTTTTTCACTGTCTAAGTTAAATAGATCTGGTGAGAAAACATATCCTTGTCTTATACCTCTTCCTATTTTTGTACACCTGCTGAATTCAATTCCTATCTGTATGCAATCAGTTTGCTGCTAATAAAGATTCTTGATTATCCTAACATCTTTTCTGAAAATGTTGAGGTTGTTGAGCATCTCTATCAAGTCTTTGTGGTATACTTTGTCAAATGCCTTTGTGTAATCTATAAAGCACAGATAAAGGTCCTTCTGCATTTGTATTGCTCTTTCAGATAGCATTTTACGCATGAAATATATATTGTATACCTGGGCAGCAATCTCTCTTTTATGCAGGTTTCATATCAGTTATGAACACGGTAACAATGTGCTTACTGTCTTCAGAACATAACACATATAATTCTATATACATAAACTTTACACATATTTAGTTACATGTAAAGCAAAATTCATCCTCGATAATGGTTAAAAGTATAGCCAAAAGTGCTTGTAAAAAAACAAAAGCTTCGGACAATTGTTATATAACTTGAGTTCTGAAAAGAAAAATTCATAAGAACACATGAAAAGTTATATAAAACTAAATGATAATAACTTGTTTGTCATTTTCAATGAAACTTGCATATATATATATATATATACACACACACACACAAACACCCCCCCATACACACAAATCAAAACAAGTATGTGGACAGTAGGTGGAATAGGTTTGTATATTGGTCATATTCATTATAGTTATGGTATAGTTATTATTTTACACAATAAAATTTAATTGTCAGTGTAATAATTATATCAGAGGAAGATTACAAAAGAAATCGATGACATCAAACATTTATTAAATCCAAACTATTTATTTGGCATCATGATATATTGTTTTATAGTCAGTACAAGAAAATAATAAAATTCCCCATATATCTGACAGAATGTGCATTGTGGCGCAGTGGGTATTGAATCAGAATAAGAAATCAGAGAGCCGAGTTAGAATTCCAATCGAATTTGTTGCAAAATTGGGAAAAGTATTAATCTACTGCTTCTTCCTCCAGCTATGGGTTAAATAACAGGACAGATTGGGTTCTATAGCCTTGTTTGGCAATCAGTCTACTGCAGAAAGTAATGACAACCTACTGTGTGAAAACACGCTTTGGCGTTCATGTCTATAAAGAGACATGATCGACTGGGCAGAAGATTTTCCTGCAGCAGGTTGCCATTATTTTCTGCAGTAGACTGGTTGCCAGCCAAAGCAATAGAATACAATCTGTCCTGTTATTTAACCCACAAGGGGAGGGAAGAGACAGATTAAATACCCTTCCCAAGGGTATTTGCGCGTAAGTGAATGCAGTGAATTCATCTGGAATTCGAACTCAGCTCCCTGATTTCTTATTCCAAGCCGATATCCACTGCACCACAATGCACATTCCTTCAACTCAACTTTTCATGTTTTAATTCACTTCTGCTATGACTCTGGCAACACTTTTATCCGTTGGCCTAGTGCATAAAAGCATTGGTTGAAGTAATTCAGGGACTTGACCCAAAGAGTTATGAGTTCAATACCTGACCACAGCAGAAGTGAAAAAAAACTTGAAATTTGTATTACTAAAGGGAAATAACTAAAACTGAGACATTCAGAAGATAAGGACAACAGTCCAAACAATGTAAATTATGCAAATAATTACAATACCTCATCTCAGAAATCTAAACAAATACTCAATGTATTAGTTGTTCATTTTAATAGGTTGAACTAGAATTTTGACATAAGGAATGCAGTTTTATTTGAAAGAGAAAATACAAGCTGACTATTACTAATCTAGCATCATTGGTACCAGTAGGGTGCTGGGTAAGTAATGTTAACAGATTACTGATGGTTATATGTGAATATACTTAACCCAAGAACTAATCACTTCCTTCTACCTTTAAAATAACCTGTAAATCAGTCTTTTTTTATGTGCCATGTGCCTTCAGGACATGGGTGATCATGACTCTCCATAATTTCGTATCTATATGAAAGGGTCATAATTCTGGTTAGCTAGGCATATGATAGTATTGACCAGCCTCTCCTGACATCCCTCTAGGCTTTGTCCCATATTTGCTCATTTTTTTAATAATAAATAAACATTTTTCTGTTGTTTGGTGAAGTGCTGTCACTTTGGTGATTGAGCAAGATTCTGTTTTAACATTTAATAGCAGAGCATAGTTCATGAAAAAGATGAATAGTTGCAAATATTAAGTTTTTATTCCCAACCAGTACTTATCCCCCAAAATTACCATGCTTGGAAAAAAAAGAAATGGAGTTCTGGGAAATAGCAACAAATATAGATGTGAGGAAAAGAGCACCAACTGTGTCTTTGAAGGGTAAAGTTAAACAGGCAGTACTGGAAATGGACCCTAATAAATACAGAGGAAGGAATGAAGTTATTGTATGAAAAGTTGGACTCTCTGTTCAAGTTGAATACTAATCAAGTTGCTCTCATGGTATATGGAAATCTTGAAAAATATATTAGACCACAAAATATCACCATCACTGATTTCATTACAGAATTTAACTAAATGGTGCAGTAACTCAGTGAACAAGATATTAAGTTGTCCAATGATGTATTGACATACAGAGCCATCAAAAGTGTCAATCTAGGGGAAGACAATGGAAAACTACTAATGGCTACCATCAGAGACATAACACTCAATGAAATGACAGTTCAAATAAAATAAGGAGGTGATGGGTGTTAGACTGGAGACTGAGTATTTCCTCTCTGGCAAGCTGTCAAATAGTCTCAACCAACAGATGTGTACTTTGGATGAAAATAGTGATGCACAGAAAAAGGACATAATGTATAGCTCTGTCCACAAAAATTAACAGAAGTATTATCATGGCAGTGGATGGAGAGACAAATTCCATAAAAGAAGACAAAGCCATAACAATTATCAAACAAATACAACCAAGAAACAAAATCCTCTTGGACCTGATGGTAAACCCTCTAGATGTGCTATTTGTGAATCTACCATGCACTGGGCTAAAATTTTTCAACCTGCTTTTGACAAAGGAAATGAAAATGATGTATTTCAAAGCCAATATTGTACTCATGAATCACAATAACTCTAAGGATAGTACACTCCTGAGACCAACTATTGGTGTTATGATTTCTGACTCAGGTTACTCCAGGTCAGTGTGTAGCTTAATTTGATATAATTGTTACTTAGTTACTTTGCCAGAGAAAAAAAACTGTGAAGACAGATAACGTAATTTTAACAAGAATAGGGCAAAAGATAATGTGCAAAGTGGCATCAGACAAGGGTTCTTCCTGGAAGAAAATGAAAGTTATCAGTCATACTGGAAAAGCTAGTGGCAAAAAGCAAAAATATTTTAAATGTATGTACTGTGGGGGAAGACCCATTTTGATTTGATTTTGGGAAAAATGGGGTTGAGAAAGACTTTCTTAACTATAAAAAAGAAAATCTACAGGAAGATTCTCGTGAAAGTGACCCTCTTGAAAAGGAATTTTCAGATGAGGAAATAAGCTTACATTTAAGTCAATAGTATAAAATATGCTGAAGCTAAAAAGAAAGAATTACATAGCTGGGTTGAAAACAAAGTATATTCTGTTGTATCAAATTCAGGTCAAAATACAATTACAACAGAATGGCTTTGCACCAAAAATGGAAAAAAATGATGGAATTAAAATAAAGGCCAGACTGGTTGTATAAAGATTCCAAGATGAAAATTCAGTATATGTTAGAAATGATTTGCTGACTTGCTCAAAGGAGAGCCTATGAATTATCCTTACCATCATTGTGGCTTTCAGGTGAACATGCCATTCTATGGATATCAAGACAGTATTTTTGTAAGGGACGTAATTTAAAAGGACAGTCAGTTAAGTGCCATACATGAAACATGCTTGGGCGATCATGTCTCGAAAGAAACATGACTGACTGGGCAGAAGATTATCCCGCAGTAGGTTGCCATTGCTTTCTGTGATAGACTGGTGCCAGCCAAGGCTATAGAACCCAATCTGTCCTGTTATTTAATCCATAACTGGAAGGACGGATTAATACCTTTCCCAAGGTGTTACATATGGAAGTTAAATAAATGTGTATATAGAGTGAATGATACAGTTTAACAGTTAGAGAAGAGCTAATGAAAAATTAAAAACTGCTCATCTAAGTATGACCAGTTTGTCTTTACCTGGTACAATGATAATAAGGTTAATGGAATCATATCAACTCATGTGGATGACTTCTTTTGGGCAGGCATTGAATGGTCAGATCAGTAAATAATAACACTATTTACATTATCTTGGCTGCCGTTTGTATGATGTTTTGGCCGTTGTTTGCTCCGGCCTTCTAGGAATTTCGAACCAAACCCTTTATTATGATCACTGGGGTATATCATTCTCATTCCTTGTTCAAAGCCTCTTTCAGTAATCTTCCTCTCTAAGTTACTTGTTTAGCCTGATATTAAACTCACAACTCTTTGGGTCAAGTCACTGGAACTAACCAATGTCTGTATCCACTGGGCCATGTGTCCTTAAGAACAACTGAATTTCTGGGACTTATAAAAATGTTCAGTAACCATTTTTTACCAGAGTTCCTATTGCAATTTTCGATGTTCATGGTTTTCTCCAGTATTTTTTGATGTTAATGATTTTCTCTAGTATTTTTTACCAGAGAAATTGCAATTTTGATTTTTTTTACCAGAGAAATTGCAATTTTTGATTTTCTCTGGCACTCTGTATTATTATTATTTCCCATATTGTATTCATCTCTATGCTTGGTCGACTTAGGATTATTTTAGCCTAGCATATGTGCTGATTCCTTAAGTTTACATAGTTTCCAGTGGCATTCTCTATCAATTATTTCAACTTTGTCCTATAGGGGGTGGTTATTCCCTTTTTCCCTCCATATGTGGTTGGCTAAATACTACCTCATCTCAGAAATACAGAAAAATACTGAAGTCCATAATAATTAGTCAAAATAAGTTTGTCAAATCAACTCCTATGAGACCTACAAAGACTGACTATAACATGAACTCAGTTTTGTCAAATGATCAGCTCAAATGATGTAGAATCTCAATAAGAAATCTAAATTGTCTAGATGCACAGACAGCCTGATTTAAGTTATGAGATAAGTGATGTGACATCATGTTTAAAAGATAAAAAGGTGGAGAGTATATCACTGGTAAATAAGTCAGCTAGAAAAGCTAAGAAAATCTCCTCCAGACTTTTGATACCTAACTTGGACAATCTTGCAAGAATTAAACTCTTAGCATATAGTGATGCAGGATTTGCTGGACTTAACAATGGATCTCAAATCATTGTTTTTCTTGTAGGTGACAATGATAATTATGTTCCTATTTCATGGCAATCTTATAGAGTCAAGAGAGTTGTGAAAAGTATGCAAGCAGCAGAGACACTTGCTATTGTTGATACTATGCAAGCCTGCACTTTTTATAGAAAATATCTTCTAGAACTTTTATATATTGAAGATAATCTGGAAAATATTCTAGTAATATGTAAAACTGACAATGCAGGCCTTTTGTGCATTGTGGTGCAGTGGATATCGACTCGGAACAACAAATTGGAGAGCTGAGTTCAAATTCCAGTTGAATTTCTTGCATTCACTTATGCACAAATACCTTTAGGAAAGGTATTAATCTGTCTCTTCTCTCTAGTTATGGGTTAAATAATAGGACAGATTGGGTTCTGTAGCCTTGGCTGGCAACCAGTCTACTGCAGAAAGCAATGGCAACCTACTGTGGGATAATCTTCTGCCCAGTCAGTCATGTTTCTTTTGAGACATGATCACCCAAAGCATGTATCCTATATGACACTTAACTGACTGACATCTACTCAAATATTGGATAAAAGGCTGAGAATTGAAAATGCAGTTATTTGTGAAACTGGATTTCCAGTTCAGGCCAAGTTGCAGATTGCCTGACTAAGAGAGGTGTCTCCTCTAACAAGTTTCTGGATTGTGTATATGAGCCTAGAATAAGTTAGTCAGTTAATTGCCATATGTGATACACATTTGGGAAATCATGTCTATTTCAATCCCTGACTGTCTAGGCAGAAGAGTTTCCTGAAGTAGGATGCCATTTCTTTCCATGGCAGACTGGTTGCCAACCAAGGTTATAGAACCCAATCTATCATGAGAGAGAAGAGATGGATTAATACCTTTCCCAAGGGTATTTGCATGTAAGTGAATGTAACTGGAATTCAAATGCGGATCTTCTATTTCTTCTTCTGAGCTGATATCCATTGTACCACAACACACATCCTGAGTCTAGAATCATTCATCTTTAAATATAAAATAAATAATCTGCCACTATGGTCTGCATACAAATTAGACGCCTACTCCTAAGCTTAATGGATGTATTTTAAGAAGTGGCAGCAGCTTGTCTTCATTCATGCCAAAGTGAATTTAACCATTAGGCAGTATTTTTGAAATTTTTCCTTAAAGAACATTTTTCTGTTGTTTGGTAAAGTGCTGTCACTCTGTTCATTGAGTAAGTACCTATTTTAACAATATGTACTTTCATTTGTAGTACATATTAATAATTCAACTCTGGTTGTTTGGTAGGAGTAAAATTTCTATCTTTAGGTATTTGGTTAATTTTAGTCCTGAGAAAAATTCTCTGTTTAATTTTTAATTATACAATTGTATTCTGTATAAAAACATACATTTAAAAATGTTGCTTCTTCAATTTACAATAATGTTTAATGTAAACATGGAGAGTAGCTTTTTTCTTTTAAAGTAGGGTAAAGTGGGACACAAAGTAACATAGGGTAAAAAGTAGCACACAGATTTAGGGGTGAAATGATTATTGAATGTTGAGGAAAAAACAAACGAGGAGAGCAGAATATCCAAAATTGACACATGTAAATAAAATTCCACCTATTTTTTATATTGTGTATTATAATAATGTAGTTTTATCACTTTTAAGACTTTTTCAAATTATCTTTTTATGCTTGTTAGAATTAAATAAAGTTGGATTTGAAATGTAACTGAGGTATCAGAGAGACTTCATTGTCCTAATTTTAGTTGCTACGATTTACTCCACTATGTTACATTGTGCCCTACTGTATGTTACTTTATAACCTGCCAATGTGATAAAAATTAACATTTTACAATTTTCATTTTTTTTTTTTACATGCTGAAATCCTAACCAAATTGGAACAGAATCAAAACTAATAGTCAAGAAATAATGGATGAATTTTAGAGGAAGATTTTGGAAGAAATTGAAAAAAAAGAATGCACATACATACATACACATAAAAGAAAATGTGGGAAAATAAAAATTAATCACTGTTTCAGATGTGGATGGTTACATCTGAGAGACAACTATCCCTTTAAGATTTTAAAGTGTTACAAGTGTGGTAAAGTAGGGCATAAAAAGTCACACTGTAAAACTAAAGCAAAGAAAAGTTGTTGTGGAAAGATTTTTGTACGCAGTGTTGAAACGGAAAAATTATTGCAGAAAAACAAAGAAAGTTTTTTGTATATGAACATTAATTTACACTATTTACATTTTTGGACTGTTGTCCTCATATTTGTTGCCATATTCATGACGTTTCAGCTGTTGTATACTCTAGCCTTCTGCAGCTGATTGGAATTTTAAATTGAACTCTTTATTTCATCCACCAAAGTAGATTGTTCTAGTTCCATGTGCCATGTCTCTTCTAGATATTTCAGTATTGGTTATCTTTAACCCAACTCTTTGTTCACCTCTGCTGCAGCCAGGCATTGAACTTATAACACTTTGAGTTAAGTCATTGGATTCAACCAACACTTTTATCCACTGGGCCATGTGTCTTTGAGAACAATTAATAATGTCGATGGAAAAATGTAACTAGACACTGGAAGTGTTATTACAATAATCAATGAAGCCCCATGGAAAACAAACAGAAGACCTATGTTAAAAAGAACTTTGAAAGTCAAACATGCCATGTCAGGTGATAAATTTTTGTTATTTATGAAATGACTTACAATGTTTAATTTCGTAACAATTGTGTAAAAGTTAAGAACTATGTGTTAAAAAATACTACAAACTTATTTGGTACTGACTGGATAGAATTATTTGAGTTATGGGATTTACCTATAAATGTTTATTGCAAAAATATAAGTGGACAAGTGACCAGTTTAAAAAAAAAACAAAACAATGTGAAACTTGAAAAAATGTTTTCTGAATGTTTTGTCAGATGAGTTGGATTGGTGTTCCAAAGTTAAAGCAAAATTTCAAGTGAATAAAGGAAGAGGCCAGTATTTAAACTGAAATGTAGTGTACCATTAACAGCCTTGGATCAAATCAATAAGATAAACATGGCTGTAATTGAAAACATTGACTATTTAAAATGGGCAGCACCAGCATAGTATGTAAAAAAAAAAAATCAAATCAAATTTGTGTTTGTGCTGATTTTTTGACTGGGTCATACAACTGTTTAGAATCATATAATTACCCCTTACCAAGTCCAGAGGAAATCTTTGCAAAATTAAATGATGGAAAAACTTTTTCAAAACTAGATCTTCATGAGGTATATTTACAAATACAAGTTGAAGAAGAATGTTCAGAGTTAATAATGATAAACATGCACAAGGGATTGTATAAGTTTAACTGACTTCCTTTTGGGATAAAAGGGGCTCCAGCTATAATTCAACAAGCTATGGACACTATGCTTGCAGATTCTGATTTTACAATTGTTTATCTAGATGATATATAATTAAAAGTGTATCTAAAGAACAACATATCAAGCTTGTAAAAAGAATTTTTGCAAAATAATACAAGAGTACAGGTTCCAACTCAGTGAGGAAAAGTGTGAATTGCTTTTGCCTAAAATCAAGTACTTAAGACAAATTATTGATCCGTAGAGGGCAAGTGCAATTAAGAATATGCTTTTTCCAACAAATGTTACTAGGCTACTAGCATTTCTTGAATTAGCAAATTATTATCAAATCTCCATACCTAATATGCAGAATTTGACAGATCTACTGAACAATTTGCTTAAAAAAGGTATGAAGTGGATCTGGACTGATAAGTGTCAAAAGGTATTTGAAAAAAATCAAGAAAATACTAACGTCATACTGATCATGAGCACACTATGATCCAAAAGCAGAAATTATATTGGCTGAAGATGCTAGTGACTATGGTATAGGAGCAGTAATTCTACATAAAGATGATGACAGTAACATGAAAGGTGTTGCACATGCTTTGTGTTTTCTACTACTGACAGAAAAATCTACAGCCAAATAAAAAAAGAGACGTTAGCAATAATATTTGCAGTGAAAACATTTCACATATTTATATATGGAAGGAGTATTAATTTATTGACAGATCACAGATGCCTATTATCAATTTTTTGTTCAAAGAAAGAAATTTATATGCATACAGCAAATAGATTACAATGCTGGGGTACCATTTTATTAAATTACAGTTTTACAATTGAATACCAACTGTCCAAAAAATTAGGATGTGCAGATGGTTTATCAAGATTGATATAAAAAAATACTGGATTGTTTGAGGATACTGTGATTGCAGCATTAAAAAGTGAAATAGAAGTTAAAAACATTATACAATCTAGTATGTAAACTACCAATTGCTATGGAAGAAATAAAAGTAAAAACAACAATACATGTTTATTTCAAAAATAAAAAAAATGTCAAAAGTGGGGGTTGTTGTGGAGTCAATAAGACACACCCAGTAGCACAAATGAACTAGGCAAGATGCCTTAAATAAAGAACACAAAGAGAGTTCAGTGACAGAGTTTCAAGAGAGTTCTGATAGAAGGATCGTTAGAGTCAGACAAGATATAATATTATAACCATTAATAGTGAATTATAACAATTTTACAATTTTCATTTTTTTTTCATGTTAAGTCCTTAAATTGAAATGACATCCAGAATAGCTCTTCATCATAATGTTCAGTCAGTGAAGTTCTAAACATGATACACAATTAGACAGTCATGTCTCGAAAGAGATATGACTGACTGAGCAAAAGATTTTCCAGTAGTAGGTTGCCATTATTTTCTGTGGTAGACTGGTTGCCAAACAAGACTACAGAACCCAATCTGTTGTACTATTTAACCTATAGCTGGAGTGAGAAGTGCATTTAACTTTAATGTTCTTGTAAAGCTTAAATAAGTGTGTCTGCTTTTAATTATATGGTTGGTATGGTAATTTGATAAAAAGGTATTACTTTGTGTCCACTTTATGCTATATTGCACATGCAAACAAATAAAAAAAATTATATGGTTGGTATGGTAATTTGATAAAAAGGTATTACTTTGTGTCCACTTTATGCTATATTGCACATGCAAACAAATAAAAAAAATTATATGGTTGGTATGGTAATTTGATAAAAAGGTATTACTTTGTGTCCACTTTATGCTATATTGCACATGCAAACAAATAAAAAAAATTATATGGTTGGTATGGTAATTTGATAAAAAGGTATTACTTTGTGTCCACTTTATGCTATATTGCACATGCAAACAAATAAAAAAAATTATATGGTTGGTATGGTAATTTGATAAAAAGGTATTACTTTGTGTCCACTTTATGCTATATTGCACATGCAAACAAATAAAAAAAATTATATGGTTGGTATGGTAATTTGATAAAAAGGTATTACTTTGTGTCCACTTTATGCTATATTGCACATGCAAACAAATAAAAAAAATTATATGGTTGGTATGGTAATTTGATAAAAAGGTATTACTTTGTGTCCACTTTATGCTATATTGCACATGCAAACAAATAAAAAAAAGTTTACTGAAGTGAGTGAAATACAAGTATGCCACTGATATTCTGGCACCCTTGGTTCTGGAAATCTACTGGATAATCCATTTTGCCGAACTAACAGATATTAATCTATTAATCATTATCTAAACTTATTTATAAATGGAACTTTGTGTGTGGGTCCATTACCTATAGACTCCGAAACAGCTGAACTGATTTTCTTGAAAATTTACACAGTTGTGCTATAAGCGTCTGCAAGTGTTCTTAGCTAGGTTTTGTGTCAAGGTACCCCCGATAAATATCAAAAATTGATAATCGAAAAAATTGGGTTATAGAAGGAGTGGTTCAATTTTAATCAAATTTGATACACTCATAGACAAAGACATAAGAAACAATATTCAGAAGTTTCAAGGTTACAGTTCTTACAATAGTACAGAAACTCGATAATATATATATATATATATATATAAAAGGCAAGATGTTTGTGTATGTGTCTGTTTATCTGTCTGTATGTCCTTTATACAAATCCACAATTTTTATCCAATTCTCACCAAACTTCATACAAATATTCTTTAGGCTGAGTCTGAGCTCCAGGATCATGGATTAGTTTTAAAGCTTTCATTACACCCAAGCAACGCCGGGCTATACTGCTAGTTTCTCATATCTCTAAAGTATCACTGACTGCTGAAAACTTACATTAAACTATTAATAAATAAAAATGTCACCAAAGGCTACCTACTCAATTACTCTGGCAATCATGTGAAATTCATATTCAGGGTTGTAATTCTTAAAAGACGTACCAAACCATTAGTTGGTGGAAAATTAGTGTTACACATGTCATTTTATCTGGGTCATTACGACACTAAAAATAATATTTCCTTTTTTAAATCATTTCCCCCCAAGCAAGGCAAGAAAGCCACTAAGAAGAATGGGGAAAAAGGCTGAGGAGAAAGGGAAGTAAAAAGAACAAAATTCAAAGAAACAGATAAAGACAATTGACATTGCATTTAGATTTTTGACAATCATAGTTAACAAGAAAGAAAGGAACTTGAACAGGGTTCTACAAGAGAGAAGAAACCACTAGAATAGGAACTTAATGTACACTTAGCAATTTCAGAAGGAAAAATAATGAGATCTAGCTGCCATTCTAGTAAAGAAATTTTCATTTTAATAAATATTAGTACAAATAACCATCAATCACTGCAAAAACAAAATCATGGTGTCTCTTACTTTTAATTATTTGTTTTTAATTACTAGCATTAAAATGAGTTTTATGTATCTTCATTAAGTCTTGTGCTCCTCATCATGAGGTGAATCATGAGACCAAAATAGAAAAACAAGGAAATATCTTCTTTAAAACATTTTCTATGTAGGCTTTAGATACATACAATACAAAGAATAATTCATGATTTTAATAACAAAAGAATAAAATTTAATTAATGTGGTTTGAGAATTTTAAGCTATATTTCCAGCCCTAAAATCTAAATCTATCTAATCTAAATCTAAACTTATTTATAAATGGAACTTTGTCTGTGTGTGTATGTGTGTGTGTGTCTGTTACCTATAGACTCCAAAACGGCTGAACCAATTTTCTTGAAAATATACACAGTTGTACTATAAGCATCTGCAAGTGTGCTTAGCTAGGTTCTGTGTCAAGGTACCCCTGATAAATATCGAAAATCGATAATCAAAAAAATCGGGTTATAGAAGGAGTGGTCTGATTTTAATCAAATTTGATACACTCATAGACAAAGACATAAGAAACGATATTCAGAAGTTTCAAGGTTGCAGTTCTTACAATAATGTAGAAAATCGATAATATATATATATAAAAAGCAAGATGTTTGTGTGTGTGTCTGTTTATCTGTCTGTATTTTTTCAGACCTTTTATTTTAGTTTTTGCTTCAGGTTTGGCTCTAAGTAGGTATAATTGTAGTTCTTAGTCTCAGCCATGATACCATTTACTCAAAGGACTTACTTAGCTTTCAAAATTCAGTTTACGACAAAAAAAACTTATTTGATATCGATACCAGGAAATCAAAATTTGACTTACATCCATTCATTTTTCTTTCAGTCTACGGTTTCGTTTTAACTGGAAACAACTATTGCTTTTTAGTCTTTTGTACCAACGTCCAAAGAGTCTGAGCTCTAGGACCATGGATTAGTTTTAAAGCTTTCATTACACCCGAGCAATGCTGGGCTATACTGCTAGTATCTTAATAAAGAAAATATGACATTTTGGTGATTGCATTATTGCATGAATCCTCAAAATGTGACCTATAGGGAAGAAATGATGAAAAATGATTGGGTCAGTTGTGGCGTATGGAGGAGCTGGTTAATTTTTCTTTGATTCGGCCTTGTGTCAGACATAACCAAACTCTCTATAGCTTACAGGATTTATGCAGAATTATCATCAGAACGTTTTCATCAGAAGGTTGGTTGTCAGCAGGTTGGAATATATGGAATTGTGTGGAATAGTGTAAGAAGAATAAAATATACATTTTGCATTTTAAAATAGAAATTTATTAAAAGGAAAGAATAACACAAATTGTAGAAGTTAATATTCAATTAGAAACATTATTAAGAAGTTAAGGGTAGAGTTCATGTTCAATGATAAAGTTATGGGCATCAAGAGTTGAAGAAAATGTTCGTAGTAGTAATTGTTGAAAGAGATAAGGAGAAAGAGGACAATGTCCGAGTCGAGTCGCTTGAAGTTGAAGTTACATTGTAGATGTTTGTCTCTCAGCTCCCATCTGTGACTCTGACTGACTGATGTTGATGAAGTCCTTTTATTGTATTGTAGTCTAGATTTTTTGCACTTATTTGCGAAATCCTTTTTGATCTTGCAAGTTGCTCCCATTTGTCAAAAATCATTTTAACACCTACTTGCGAAATCTGGTTTTGTTTGTTAAGCACATGGTCAATCCTTTTTCTATTTGGGAAAATCAGGATTTCACATGTCATTGTGAATTTTTGTAAAAGTGAAGAAGAAGGTTGATTTTAATTAATTTCTTACAGTGAATGCAAGGAAGTTAATGACAAGATAATTATTTACTAGCTAAATTTCAATCTTGTGCTAAATTTTTAATTTCCTTTATGTAATTTTAACTGTGAATGAAATCATAGCAGACTGGTTTTATAGCAACAAGTACATTTTATGTGAAACAATTGATAAAAGCTATCAAAGATTACATTCAAAATAAAAGTTTTTAGATGCAAAGTTGGTTAGAGAATAATTGTTATCTCTTGTATAAAAGAATGAATCTTTCTATAAGTTCATAACACAGGATTGAATGAGAAAATTTATTCTGTTCAAGTGTTCTGAGCTGAAGTTGATAGTTAGGCAAGTAATTCATGTAATGTTAATGGTAATATTAGCCATTTCTCAACAAGGAAACATTTGGCATTCTTTGACTGAGAAGCCAGTACTGCTTTCAGTTGAAATTTATAAAATCTTTCTTTTACTTTTTCAGGAAAGTAGTTTTCTCAAGTTTAACAGCTGTTATTGCTCCTTCCGGTATTGGCAAAGATTTCCTTCCTAACCTTTTATTTGTAGTAGTGTGGAATATCAACATCTTGGATATGTCATTTTCTCTTTGAGTAACATGTGCTATCAATTTTAGTTGTTGATGCTGTTGATAGTTCTCAAGTGGTGTGGTTTCTGTTATTTGGTAAAGTTCTTTGTGATTCTATAGCACCAGTCCATAATGTTCAAAGATGGATGATCTTTGCAAGACCCTTAAGCTTCACTCGCTGAAGGTCTTTTTAAACCATTGATCTTAGAAAGAAGTTGTATACAGTATAAGATGCTTACCCCACTGCTGATCCTTGTCATGCCATTCCATATCCAATCTCAATCCCCTCAACTTATTGTGGAGTTGGTTGCTTTAGCCAAACCTTGTTGTGTTGATTGATTGCAAGACTGGCTTGGCTCAAAAAGTCGAATGGAATCGATGTTTGGTTTTGTCCTGTTAGAGTAAAGTCACACAAAAAATAATTTGTATAAAAGAAAAGTATTTATATACATTATCTGGATACAAATTTGTTGGTACAATTTCTATACAATAACTATCGACCATTCCCGATTACTGTGACATAGTGTTTGTTGTCTTGGATTTTAACTAGACTCCTGAAACAAGGCTTTTAAGTCAGAGGTTTTTCTTCTGGGCAGCAAATCACATCTAATCGGGCAAAGTGGCAGTCTCATCTTTCTCCGGCCGGCACACTGTCTTGACTTTTCTCTTGGTCTCTGGTATGTGTCTCTTCACATATGCTGTGAAATCTCATTTGTGTCTCATGTCTCCGCTGGGTCTCTCTGGTCTGCACCCTATGTGTATATCATATTCACCGGGTCTCTCAAAACTGTGCACATTGACTTTTAGTCTCTGACTTCACCTGTTTACATTGAATCTTTCTAACAGAAGATGGCTGTCCTGAGCTAGGGAGCGATGAATGCTGATTGAGCCCAATGTTGAATCTGTCACTGTGGCTGGTCAAACTTTTTCTGCTGTTCAAAATATCAGTTTATACGGGATCCCACATCCAGTGGGGGTGGAGTATGACGTGCTCTGCATATGCTAGCATTCCCACAAACAACCAATCAGGGCTCTCTCTCTGTTTTGGTCACTTGATCAAACCTGTCTCCTTCCTGCTTTGTGTGAGTGCCTCCCACCACTGCCCAAGGAGTGTGGAAAGTTTCTACAACTTTTCCCCGAAATCCCACCAAGGCCTTTTCCTTATCGGTTATCTGATAAACCCTGTCTCCTTTCTGCTTTGTGTGGGTACCTTTCACCATAACTCCCCGAGGGGCATGTTCTAGCCCAAATTTTAATTATTGTCCAAAATCCTTCTTATCGTGCCCTTGTGTGTGGTTGTTTACAGACCTGGGATTTATCATTTTTGACTCTTTTGCCAACAAGTGGTTGTCCCTGATACCTTGATAATTATTAAAATCAAAATTTGATTTCAAACTAAAAAAACTAAAAGATGCAACAACAAAAAGGAAGATGTGTAATATATTACCTTGAATGGAGGGAGTAATTGACAGGTACATCTGGCTGTAGGTAAAGTGAACAAAAAGTGACAATTGGCTTGAAAGGCAATGACCCAAGAATGATGTGGTTGACAAATACATCCAGCCGTAGATAAAAGTCAACAAAGGACAAGGGTGGTTGAAAGATATATTTGGCCATAGATGATGTCAACAAAGTGACAAATTGAAAAAAAAAACAAGCGACACCCGGCTTGAAAAGCAATGAACCTTTGTGTGTGATTGACAAATATATCCAGCCGAAGATAATGTCAACAAAGCAACAATTCAAAAAACAAAAATGCATGTGAGTTTTAAGACTATATAAAGTCTAAAGTTTTTGGGATGAAAAGACAAAGACTAGCTAATAACTCCCAACGGCTCCTTCATATGTGTGATCTCTCTCCAGCTGCCCTCCTGCTCTATACAAGCATCACTGACAAAGAATAAAAATATAAGATTATACTTTTATATATACATGTGTCTCATAATATACAACATACATGATTTAGTGTGCAGTGACTTATTTTGTTTGTTGAAAAATAAACATAGATTGATAACGAACAAGGTTACCATCTAAAAAAACACAAAACGATCATGGTATAACAGGCAACATCATGGAAAGTTAGGTGACTTTTGATTTTACCTTGTGTATACTCTGCTCTTGTGCTTATTATAGAAAAACTACTAGTAAAAAAAAAAGAAAAAACTTAAAATGGAACAGCATAATTTTTATGATTTCATGCAGAGTCAGACTGTTGAGTTGAGAAATGTGGCTTGTTTGGTGATGAACACATTAAGCAAGGTAGTACCCCTGGCAGAGAGTGCATACATGGGGGTGGCTGAGAGGAATGAAGTCGTTGCAAAGCAAAGGATATGCTCGACCTCTTTTAGTTATTGATGATATACTGGCATCATTTGGGTTAGTGAGGTACTTTTCAAAGCTTGATTTAAAAATCAGGGTACTGGCAAGTTAAACTCCATGATGATGAAGAGAAATATGCATTCACTTGCCACAGGGATTTGTTTTATTGTAATGCTACGCCATTTGGGTTTGCAAATGTCCAAGGTTTCTTTCAGAAATTGATGTCAGTTGTTTTCCAGGGACAGGAAGATTTTGCTCTGGAATACCTAGATGATATTTTGATATTTTAAAATACAGTAGAAGACCACTTGAAGCATATAAACATGGTCTTGGGTAGTTTGCATAAATGTAATTTCAAGTTGAAACCAGTTAAGTATGAGTTCTTTAAAAAAGAGACTCTACCTGGGTTTCAAAATTAATGAAGAGGGAATATAGCCAGATTTCAATAAAGTCAAATCTATAAAATCAGTTTCAACTCCAACCATTGTTAAGCAAGTGAGGGCCTTCATTAGAATGACCTCATACTATTACCACTTTATTAGAAATAACATAAAATCAATAAGGAAATCCACGATAGGTAGTTCCTTAGTAAGACTAGGAATGTAGAGTTTGAGGTTGGCGATTTGGTGTACTCTAAGAACTACAATAAGAAAGGAAAGTTAGGCATGCACTATTGGCCATATTATATGGTAGTTAAAAAGACTGGCTTCATCTCTTATAGAATTAGAAATAAGTTAACTAATTCAGTCACTAAGATGTATGCCAAGCTTCTTTATGCGGTATCGATTGAGGAATGAAAAATTCCCACTTCAGAGAAGCCATTATGAAAAATAGTATTGGCTGCTCCAGTAGAATCTAGCAATTCTGACAGAAAATCTGGGGCGAAACAGGCCAATTTTCAAGAACACACGTGTCAACACCAATGTGAGAAATCAGACAATGAGTCTGATGTCCCATTAATGGAGCACCATATCAGGACATGATGTAAAACAGCAGATAAAAATGTGTCAACTGTTAATAAAGATGTTGGAATAGGAAGCATGCATAATTATTCATCCACTCTCAAGGATGGTTGCCCAAAGGATGGAACATCAGTCTATTTATGTAGATGGGGAAGTTTTTTGATGGATCACCTAGCAGCAAGGTAAGATATCCAAGTGAGACAAACGTTAATTGAGATAAAAAGAACTGATGGGCCTATACATTCCATAGATGAATACAAAACTAAGAAGGAGCAATTGAAAAATCTTGTAGACTTAATTGCAGATATGCTGTAAGATAAGTTAGAGTAGAAAACTGCAGAAGGAATGAAAAGCGTTTGAGATAAAGAGTTAGGTTAGCTTCCTTGTAACAATGTATGCAGAAGTTGCAGTCCATCTGGAAAACATTAACTTAATTAGTATTTAAAATGTGAACTGCATTCACTATCCCTGGTGTTGATACATACTAATAATTTTTGAGTTAGTAACAAGAAGGTGGATTGTTAGATGGAGAGGAAGTAAACATACTTCAAAAAAGGAAATCAGTTTATCCCTTGTGAATAGTGCTGTGAGATCAAAGGACATTCAACACCCAAATTCATCTGGGTTGAACAGAAAGATATCTACCAATAAGGAGTATCTAGATCTGGAAGTATGTGAAGTGTCTGTAGTTAAGGGAGATGAGAACTCAGTACAGCCTAGGAAACTATGAGTCATGGGTTCATTCATTTATACTTACTTAGAAGTTACAAACTGTGCATGATACAACTAATCCTCCAAGCAAACTGCATGCCCATCATTAACAGAGAGAATCAGAGTCTTAGGTAATTTATTTTTTTTTTTTGGTTGTTGTTTTCTTGGTCAAGCTTTGAATGACATGTACTGCAGATAATGACAGTTTTTTCTGTGTTCAAACATAGTATGTTTGAAATTAAAACGTTATATGTGTAATGTCGAACTTGAGCAGAAACATGCATAGTATTAACTGAAGGTCATATACCCAATGTCAATTTGAAAATTGGGGTGTGGTTACTGCCTATGATCTTATGGTCATACATCAAAATGTCTACTGGTATGATACAATGCAGAGCAAAACCAACTTTTGACATTACAGAAGTTTCTTCTGATGTGTGTATTCTTAAAAAAACAAAGCACTGTGCATTGAGGACATTACAAGAAGAGCATAAGGGACATGGACATTGTTGGAATTGCCAATTTAGGTACCCTGATTTTATATTACAAGACAGAATTTTTTAAGTTGTTATATATATATATATATATATATATATATATATATATATGTGTGTGTGTGTGTGTGTGTGTGTGTGTGTGTGTGTGTGTGTGTTTGTACAATTGCCTCAATTGTGTGGGGTGACGAGGGTGGAGGAGAGATGCACTTAAAATATTCACATGGGATCCTTTTGAAAAATAGGGTGGCAAGGAGTGTAATATATTACCTTGAACGGTAAAAGTAATTGTGAGGTACATTTGGCCATAAATAAGGTCAACAAAGAGTGACAACTAGCTTGAAAGGTGATGGTTCTGGATTGATGTGATTAACAGATACATCTAGCCACAGATCAACAAAGGACAACAGATAGATCTGGTCGTAGATGATATCAACAAAGTGACACCCCCCACCAAAAAAAGAAGTAATAAAAAAAACAAGTGACAACCAGCTTCAAAGAAATGAACCACCAGGTGTAATCTAAACTTATTTATAAATGGAACTTTGTCTGTGTGTGTGTGTGTGTGTGTGTGTGTGTGTGTGTGTGTCTATGTTCGTTACCTATAGACTCCGAAATGGCTAAGCCGATTTTCTTGAAAATATACACAGTTGTACTATAAGCATCTGCAAGTGTGCTTAGCTAGGTTCTGTGTCAAGGTACCCCCGATAAATATCGAAAATCGATAATCAAAAAAATCGGGTTATAGAAGGAGTGCTCTGATTTTAATCAAATTTGATACACTCATAGACAAAGACATAAGAAACGATATTCAGAAGTTTCAAGGTTGCAGTTCTTACAATAATGTAGAAAATCGATAATATATATATATATATATATAAAAAGCAAGATGTTTGTGTGTGTGTCTGTTTATCTGTCTGTATGTCTGTATTTTTTCAGACCTTTTATTTTAGTTTTTGCTTCAGGTTTGGCTCTAAGTAGGTATAATTGTAGTTCTTAGTTTCAGCCATGATACCATTTACTCAGAGGACTTATTTAGCCTTCAAAATTCAGTTTATGATGAAAAAAAACTTATTTGATATCAATACCAGGAAATCAAAATTTGACTTACATCCATTCATTTTTCTTTCAGTCTATGGTTTCGCTTTAACTGGAAACAACTATTGCTTTTTAGTCTTTCGTGCCAACGCCCAAAGATTCTGAGCTCCAGGATCATGGATTAGTTTTAAAGCTTTCATTACACCTGAGCAACGCCGGGCTATACTGCTAGTTGACAGATAGATACAGTCATAGATAACATCAAAAAAGCAACAACCTGAAAAAGCAAAAATGCATAGGAGTTCTAAGTCTAGAATTTTTTGGATGAAGAGACAGAGACTAGCTAATGACTCTCGATGGCTCTTTCATATGTGTGATCTCTTTTTAGCTTCCCTCCTGCTCCACACAAGCATCACCAATGAAGAATAAAAATATAGGATTACATTTATATATATATATATGTGTCCCTTGTTGTCTTCAGTCTGCCAAAACATTCCCTGTTGCTTGTCAATTTTTAGGCCATTTAATCGGAATGCCCAAGGCATAGGGAATGATATCCATACTTAAACAAATCAATTTAATTAAAAATAGTCTTACCTGTTCATCTGGACTAAGACTTGATATGCCTTACTCAACAACTGTTGGGTGTCAGAGATGCCAGTTTTCACCTGTATGAAGACAAACAGTGCATATTGACATTTGCAATAGAAGGAGCACATTTGAGGCAAACAGTAGACCAACACTTCATCCAAGTGCATGCTTTTTATATCTGGTAAAACTGTCTTAACACTTTTTCTATTCTAATTTGTCATTATGATTTCCTTGAGCACATATCCAGTTTAGGAAATGTAACCATACCATACATGTGTGTTGTGGTGCAGTGAATATCAGCTTGGAACGAGAAATCAAAAAGCCAAGTTTGAATTCCAGTCAAGTTTGCTGTTTTCACTTATGCACAAATACCTTTGGGAAAGGTACGAATACATCTATTCTCCCTCCAGCTATGGGTTAAATAGCAGAACAGATTGGGTTCTGTAGCCTTGGTTAGTAACCAGTCTACTGCAAAAAGTAATGGCAACCTACTGCAGAAAAATCTTCCGCCCAGTCATGTCTCTGTTGAGATATAATTGCTCAAGCATGTATCATGTATGGTACCTAACTGATTGAACTATACCAAAAGACGGAGGTAACAAATAGAACATTTAATCCTAAAGAAACGTAAACAGGACTCTCTCTTTCTCTCCCAAGTTCAGCAAATTTAGTAGACATGAGACACTAATAATGAATAAAGAATGTTGAGATAGATGTATGAAATGCATAACTTGGCTCTCCTCTTTAAGGAAAGATCCTTTTGTAACCACAAATTAACTGCAGGCTTGACCTTTTGCAATATCTCCAACAAATACTTTCCCAGCTAGTAGTCAGATCTGAACCAGAAGCCGAGGTCTTGCATGGGCCAACCATCTAATGTACAAATTCTTCATGAGCCAACAGACTTATTACACTTAATTTTGGCTCCTGCTACTGTCTGTTACAATCGGATATCCTTGCTAATCTCAACAATCTGAGAATTACTCATTAAAGTGTGAATTAATTTTCAGTCATTGATTCTGTGTAAGACTTGGTTTGCCTTCATCTTGCACAGAAAATATTCCAGCATGAATATGTTTATTGTGGGCAAAAATGTACAACCTTGATGAATAGAGCTGGTTAAAATGAAAAACTTGGATCTTAACCACTCATTCTACTAGAGTTCTCTGGGTTATGTACAAGGTTCAAATTTGCAGCCTGAATCTGTTTGCGAACAAATGAATATTCCTATCAAAAGCCTTGGACTGATCCAAATTAATCAGCACAGCTTCATCATCAACTTTCTCCATGATTATGCATACTGAATAAAAGTAGATAAAAGAAACACGTGTAGCTTCCTTAACCCTAAAGGGTCACATGGTGGTAGACTCACAGAAATTTACAGCTAAACATGTCTGTATATATGTGATAGATCTCTAATTTCATATTTTATGGAACATTAAAAATTATCCTCATAATTTTAACATTATTACTACTGCTAGCATACTATTGCTAAGTAGTCTGGTCTCTAAGCTTGGTAACATATACCAGGCTCTTCGGTGACTGTTACAAGGTCAACTCTCTCTTAATTTCAGCTACTTTCCCAACATCTTCTGATTTAACAGCCTGATTTAATTAAGATTTAAGTGTCTTTTGTACCACTAATCTAACAAAAGCCAGTAGTAAAAATCTTAATACTACTTTTGAGGTAATCCTACTGAAGCCGTAGGGATATGGTTAATATTTATTAATTCGGCCTTGTGTCATATTTAACCAAACTCCCTACAGCTTACAAGTTTTATCCAGAATTATCATCCTCAGAAGGTTGGCATCAGGTTGGAATGTGTGGAATAGTGGAATAATAAAATATACATTTTGCATTTTAAAATAGAAATTTATCAAAAGAAATGAATAACAAGAATAGGTAGCAGTTAATGATCAGTAAGAAAGTTAAGGGTATCAAGAAATGTTCCTAGTAGTAATTTGTTGGAAAGAGTTTATGTATACATACATATGTATGTATATATGAGTGTTTGTTTGATAAGAATGTCTTTGAATGGAGAAGAAGAAGTAAAATTAATCAGCACACGAGAAAGAAGGAGGCATGGTTGAAGTTTCTCCTGTTACATTTTAGTTGATTCATCTTGCTGCTCCCATCTGACTGACTGGTGCTGATTTTATCAAAGCCTTTATAATCATTCAGATTTTTGCACTGGATCACTAAGTCCCTTTAGTCTTGCAAATTGCTTCCATTGGTAAGAAAATCAATTTAACATCTACTCACGAAATCCAGTTTCGACTTTTTCTTTAAGAACATGGTGAATATTTTTTCTATTTGGGGAAAAATCAAGATTTCACACGCCATTGTGGATTTTTGTAAAAGTAAAGAAGGTTGATTTTAATTCTTAATTTTCTATCCACTATACTACCACTTAACTCCAATCATATCAGCTGTCAATTTCAGCTTTAGGATTAGTATTAGATGATTCCAAAAATCATTTGCATCCAAGAAGAATGTGTTCAATTTCCAGTAATTGTCTTCATATGCTTATTTGTTTATTCACACCTGAACTAGTATACAATCTGAATAAACTAAACTATGGAAGCTTGGACAACCTAAGAGTTCTAAATTAACTATCCTAAAACTCATAAATAAATTCACAAAAAATATTTACAACCAAAGGTGAATTAGCAATTTTCTTATCACTACTGCAATATAAATCAGAATGAGTGACAGCTTTTCAATTCTCAAGGAAAACTACTTGTCTCAATGGGGTCAATCCAACGAGAAAAATGACAGTTGTATACATAAACCCTCATGAAACAAAACGCTTTCTCTCTTATGGTAACATCAAGCATGCACAGTCTGCCTGAAGGATTTGCAAAGACTAGCGCATAATCATCCTTAAAAAGTTGCTTATTAGCCAAGAGATATCTTTCAAGGATTAACTAAAATATGCTAAGTGGCAAAACCTCTTTGATAGCAAATTTTCATAGTCCCTTTCAAGATGTATCTCATGCACATAACTGGATGGCTAAAAGTCGCGAATGAGCATTATTCTTTTTTACCTTAGCCCTTGTCTATTCAAAGCAGTTAGCCAGTTCATTTAGTCAAGTGAAAACAAACACAGCAATAGATTTTCCTATAAACTCTTGGCACATCTCAATTTTGATGGTAACATCTTGAGAGATCTTTCACTGCAGATCCACAAAGCTGAATTAAATTACTTTGCTTGGTATTTTTGTGCAATAGGAATTGTGAAAGGAAAGAGAGGGAAGACAAATAAAGATTCAATGCTCAGAGTCATTACACAGAAAGCAACTTTTTTTTATTTTTAATCTTGCTATTATAACGTTCACACCCAGCTGACAAGTTTTAATGTAGAGTTAATCAGAAAGGGATCGAATTTGAAGTATAGTGTACAACTGGCTCCGAATCTTATAAAAATCTAGTTAGTTACTGGTTACACTACAGTTAAGTCAACAATTTTTGATGTTATACAAGTAATTTTTTTAAAAAAACAAATTTAGAAATTAATTTAATGTATTAAGCTCAGTATTCTTCTTCTTCTATGTGCCCTGTCCCTTCAGGACGTAGGTGATCATGGCTTTCCACGTCTCCCTATACCTGGTGGCTCTTAACACACCTTCTCCTGTTACACCATGCAACCCTCGTTCCATCATCCACCTGATTAGGTCCTTCAAATAAGTTATCCGTTGCTTTCCTCTGTCTCTTTTTCCCTCTATCTGGCCTGTTAGTCTCAGGTTCTCTAAGCTCTCCTTCCTCATTGCATGTTCCAGGAACTTCAGCTGTCTCTTCCTGATGCTCAGTATTAATTTCATTTTTGTTTCCATCATTTCTAAGACCTCGTCATTGCTCACATGCTCGATCCATGAGATTCGCAGCATCCTTCTGTAGAACCACATTTCAGTTGCTTCAAGTTTTTCCTTCATCTTTGATGATATTGTCCAGCATTCACTGCCATATTGGAAAACGGACAACACATAGCAATCTTCCTCGTTTCTAGTGAAATTGTCCTGTTTTTTAATACTTTACTCAACTTCTGGAATTGCTTCCTTTGCCATGCCAATTCGCCTTCAGATCTCTGTGTCGCACTTTCCGTCTTCTGTTACAACACTTCCCAGGCATTTAAATTTTTGTACCTGCTTGATTCTAGTATCCTCGACTTGTATTTGGCATATTGGGCTGCCCTTTTTACTAATGACCATGCATTTGGTTTTCTTGCAGTTTATTTGTAGTCCTTTCTTGTCATTCTCTTCAGCTACCTTCTGTAAGATGTCTTGTAGTTTCCTTTCTGTGTCTGCTATCAGCACTGTATCATCTGCGTACTTTAAGTTGTTTAAGTTGTGGCCTCCAATGACAAATCCAGGCATAACTTCTAGGGTTCTCAAAATATTCTCGCTGCACAAGTTGAACAGATCCGGTGAAAAGACACATCCTTGTCTTACGCCCCTTTCTATCTTTGTATATCTGCTGAATTTGTTGCCTGTCCGTATACAAGCGGTTTGTTGCCAGTAAAGATTCTTGATTACTCTTAAGTCTTTCCCAAATATGTCCAGGCTGCCGAGCATCTCCATCAATTCATTGTGGCATATTTTGTCAAACACCTTCGCATAATCGATAAAGCACAGGTATAAATCCTTCTTCATTTGTATTGCCCTTTCAGAGAGCATCCTAATCATAAATATGGCATTCCTAGTTCCAGTGTCTTTGACGAAACTGCACTGTTCTTGTTCTATCTCTGGCCTGATTCTGCTTCTCGCTCTATTCATCAGGATTCGGACGTCAGTTTTGTTATATGGCTCATTAAACTGTTGGTTCTGTGGAGTTTGCTCCTGGCTTCTTAGGTAGTGCTATGAAGATTGACTTGCTGAGGTCATCTGATACACCACTATTATAAATTTAATTTATTATTTCTGTAATTTTCTCTATACCAAATTCTTCCAGGGCTATCAGCATCTCTATGATTATGCTGTCTGGTCCAGCTGCTTTGTTTCCATTCAGTTTAGCTATTGCAGAAACCTGCTCTTCAACAGGATGTATAAAATCTAAGGATGGAACAATAATTTTGGAGAAGAGGAAATACTCCAATAATGGGAAGAATATATAAAAGATCTTTTCCATGACAGGAGAGAGCAACCGATAATATGCAAAGATGAGGACAGACCGGAAATACTAAAGTGCGAAGTGGAATCTGCAATAGCCAAACTGAATAGAAACAAAGCTCAGTATACTTTAAAAAAAAAAAGAAGATAACTAGTTGTGATTACTGTTTCCATGCACACTGTTCTAGAGGAAGACAACACGAGTTTGACTCAATGGAATAATGCCTAATTGACTAAAAATAAAATAGTGATGCAATCTCATAACATGACAAATATACTTCAACTTCAAGCTTCTTTGAATAATTGCATCGCCATAACTGAACTACTGTTACTACTTTATTGGTAATTTTTATGCTGATAAATTAATTTAAGCCAGTCAAGAAAACGAACAACGCCTCACCTTTTTCTTTAATAAGTGTTTAAAGGATATTAATTTTAAATATTTTACAAATTTTCGAGTTGATTTTGGTTCCTTTTTTAATGTTTACATGCAAAAAAAATTAACATTCGTTAAAAAAAGTCATTATTACAAATTTCACATCTCGAATCGGTAATGTACTTAAGAAAAATAAATGATTAAATCACACCCTTTGTTGCACTACTAAAAAAATATGAACGCTGGAGCATTACTTGTGAAATAAAGCATTGAAAATCCTCTGGATCAAAGTTTGAATTAAGAACGAAAAGATAAATTTTTAAATTATTCTCAAACATAAATGTCACATTTTATGATGAGTAGAGATCGTGTCGCTTATGATCTAAATAATTCTAAAACAACAAAAAGTCATATTGTTTTTGTAAGAAAAATGATTTCAGAAAATGCTACCTTTACCTCATTATTTTCAAGCGAAAATAATTAATAATTTGAAAACTTTAATTTGACAATTCTATAATTTCTTTCGAATGTAAAGGTAAAAAAAAAAAAAAAAATTATGCCGAAAGCTAATTATTATTATCACGTTTGCAAGCGGCCCATGTGAGCGTGAGTCCGGCGTAGAGACGGTGGATAGCGTGTCAGGAAGACGACAAGGAATGTTCCAGGCTGGTGGTACTCTTTATCGGTATAAATAATATTAAGAAAGGACTATAGTGAAAGTATCCTTCTTTTTTTAACTGCTTACTAATTTGACTGCTAATATATTTCTCGCCTGCTGACACTTCAAAATGAGTACCGAATTGTACAAGAAGGAAAAGTCCGTCAAATCCAAGCACAGCGCTTCTTTACTCAGCAACAATCTGACTGTTCAGTTGATGTTAGCCGAAAGTTCAGTTCGTTATGGAATTGTACATAAGTCTCTCGTCGACATTGTCACTGCTTCACTTGATGGGTCCATGGTGACCAGCAAACAGATTTATTTTAAAGATCCTTCAGTTCCTGGTAGTTCGATGCAGACCGTCATGCAGGTAGTACACACACGCGCGCACACACAGAGCATTCATTCATTTTTCAGTTATCGTCTTTGCAGGTTGTTTTTAGCGCTAGCTTATCTTATTTTGATAGTAATTAAAAAAACAAAACGAACGTAATGTTGAAAAAAAAAAGGCAAAATTTTCTGATCTTTTAAAAATGATATTTGGAGATAGAAATGAACACTACTAACCAAACGTACGTACGCATGTACATAGGCAACGCACACTGTCACATGTATTAACTATAAGTGCATTATTGTATGACAGTTCACCTGACACTAAGTATTTATTTTTTTAATTTTCAATCAGTATATTTTTTTAGTTACGTCTACACCTAAAATCTATGATAATTTTATTTTTATGTTCATTCTTAAATCCGCGCAGTATTGATTTCTTTTTCTTAGTTTTTTTAATCATTTAGCTTTTTTACTTTTAGCAATTGCATTCAGAAAATGATTACTTTTTTTTTTGCAGCAGTTGCAATACAAAACAGCAAACTAGTTGTTCTTATAGTTCTTTTTTTATTTATTTTAATAAAATGCAAATCCACTTTTTTTAGTTACATATTTTTAATTTTCCTTTAAAATTTAAATTGTGGCATTATTTTAAAAAAAAAATACTATTTTCGTTTTTCAAGAGATCATTTTCATTTCATGTTGATAAGATAACGGGCAAGTTCGATCTTGTGTGACTAAAATAAAAATACCTTTCTTGTTTCTTTTTTTTTTTTAATGTTTTATTAATTTCATCATTCACAACTTTGCAAAATTAATTACTTTGCATCAAAATACATAAAAGTGATCTATCAATTTTTAATGCATTGTTTACAAAAAATTATTTTTAATTATTAGAAGGAAATAAAAACATATTGTTTCTTCTCCACTTGTTTTTGTTTGCATTTTTAAATGTCGCTGATATTTATTTAGCAACAAAGAAAACAATCAGATGTTTTTTTGTGTGTGTGTGTGTGATTATTGGGCGTTTAAATTATCTTCCTTCTACAATAGGCGTGGATGTACTCTACATTGATTCACACATCATGGTCGTTACCTCTCGTGACTTTCTCAAACAATGTTTCAGTTGATTTTAATTTTATAATACATTAATTTTGGCCGTATTCTACCATAATGCACTTGTTATAAGGGAGACAACTGATATCGTCAACCACAATATTAAGGTTAAAAAGAAAATCTATTTTCTGTTATCTTTTTTATGGATTATTAGACAATTTTTGTTTTTGATGACAGCGAGGATGAAACTTGCCTGAAAGACCTAGATCATCAGAAAAGTAACTATTTTATTTTGAACTACTCTGATTTTGAATATTATTATTTTTTTAATTTTAATTTTTAACATTTTTTATTTCAATTAAATCCTACTCTTTTTTTAAATAATAAAGATTTGTGATAAGGAAATCATACCCATTCATAAATTTAATTAAATGGATATGTTTTAAGGATTATAACCAACATCAGTCAATTAGCATCTTCAAACTCTAGGATCAGAATGTATCATTATCAGAAAAAAACAATAGCCAGTTCTTCTATTTCAATTTGTTTTTCATTAAATATATGTCATTCATGAGTTTCAAAAATTTATCTTAAAGTTTCCCAATTTAATTAGGAGTCTTAAATGTGTCATTTACAATACATTTTACAATATTTTTTTGTACCTTACACTTTTATTGAGCCATGACTGTTGCTTTTAAAATCTTTTCTATTCAGTAAGATCTCTACATGTAGATTTTTGATAATTCAAGCAGAAACACAAGTCTACCCGGGTTTTCATCGGTGGTGAAAATAGAAATAACCACTGAAGAAAGAAGTTAGTTATTACAGAACAGAACTCTAAAAGTTGCTTTAAGAGATTTTTAATTGCATTTTCTGATTATGCAAATAATAATAATCTGTTTCTTTTCTTCTATCAACATTTCAGACAATTTTGCAATAACTTCCCCCCTCAGACTGTCTCTAATTAATTGTTTGTAAGAAATTGTTTATAAAACATTTTATTTTTTAGAATTTCTTCATAAAAAAAAAAAATCACTGAATCCAAATTGCTCTTCTCATCTAAAACTCAGAATAATAAAAATAAAAAATAACTGTTTTATATGCAACATATATATATAATCAGATTATAATAATCTCAAGGATAAGTAAACATTAATAAATTTTTGGGCCTAGGTTTAGTTCAGGGTATGTGCACTCTGCCTACTATAATCTCATCTTCGAGTATTTAGGTTTAGTCTAAATACTAAAAAATCAATACAGAATATTTAATTTTTAATGTGTCAAGATAGATATCTCAAAAAATGTACAAGAAAAAAAAAAACAAATAAATATTTCAATTTCATTTACAGCTGATGTATGTAGCTTAGTTTCTGTTTAGTCATTTGAGTCATTATCATTCGAAAAGAGTTGTTTCAACTGTTGAACTCATTCTTTATGTGACTTTTGTTGTTAAATTTCATCTTATCCATTCTCTCTGCAAGAAAACAAGTCTCTTTTATCCAGCAATGGTAGAATATACTGACTAGTTCAAATAATTCTCTGTAAATGCACAACATGCATTCGTATTCCAGTATTGCCAGTATGTTAACAAATTGCTCATGTTTTAACAACAAAAACAACATTTCATAGTTTGAACAATTTATTTCAACATTTATTTTTTTAGTATTCTAAGTTTCTGATTAAAATAAATCACATACACAATGAAACAATTTAGTTAGATTATTTTTTTTAAGAAATTAAAAAATCTTTTACAAATCATTACTCCACCCCTCATGCCATCTATTCCTTCAATGAAGATAGATTGGAGGTGTGTGGGGCTGGGGGGAAAAGCATTGCTTCATAAAATCACCTGAAATGTTAATGGAAGAAAATTTTATATTTTGCAGCATTATTGCATAATCAGAAAAAGCATTGAAAAAGTCAACTTGGTCTATCAGAGTATTAACTTCTTTCTTCAAAGATTTATTTAAATAAGGTTAGAGATGAGAGTTATTGCCTGATGAAACGATCACTGAAATTAAAAAAAAAACACTTTATCGCTGACAGCAAAAAAATTACAGGCATGTATGATGGCATCAAGTAAAAGAGTAAATAAATAGATGCGTAAGAGATAAAAAGAAGGAAATACTGTACCAACAGAGATTGCTTCAAGTTCAACTCAGCAGGACATGAAACTAGAGTAGAGACGCATGCAATGAAAAGAGAGAAATATTGGTCAAGTTTTATACTTTTATTTATTTATTTTCAAATTTTGATTAACTCTGCAATCTGCATTCCAGTTTGAAGATAAATTGACTGATGTTGAATATTAGCTATTTAAATGAATATGTTTCCCTTACAAATCTCCCAATTTAAAAAAAAACAGATATAGTATTTTTTTAATGAAAAATTAAAAGCATGAATGTCAAAAAGTGAAATGAAAAAACAAAAAAACAACTAATATTTAAAGTCAGAATAGTTCAAAATAAGTTATCTTAGTGATAATAATCTGTCTTTAAGGCAAGTTTCATCTCTGACTATCAAAGACAAAAACTGTTTAATAATCTATAAAAAGAGAAAAGGAAATGGATTTTTTCTACTTTAATATTGTGGTTGACGATATCAGTTGTCTCCCTTATAACAAGTGCATTATGGTAGAATACGGCCAAAAAATTAAAATCAACTGAAACATTGTTTGAGAAGTCACGAGAGGTACGACTATTATGTGTGAATGAATATAGAGTTACATTCACACCTATTATCGATGGAAGATAATTTAAACGCCAAATAATCACGAAATCTTTTTTAATTAATTATTTTGATATTTTCTGAACAATAAACATCAACGTTAGAAATGCTAACAACAACACACTTGGAAAGAAGCAACAAGTTTTTGTTTGCTAATTTCTGGGTATTTAAATTTAAAAATAGATTTGCTGAATAAAACTAAAAGCAATGTTAAAGATGTTTAAGTTTAAATCACTTTTATGCAAATTTTACGAATTTAAAATGAAATAAAAAATAATATAATAGAAAATGAAGGATATTTTTATTTTTTAATTGCACAAGAAGATCGAAATTGCCCATCGCTTAGTTTGCTAACATCGTTACGAACAAATGATTTCTTGAAAGGCGAGAATTGGTGTTTTTATTAAAAACATCATAAGTGTTTTTTAAAACGTTTAAAAACAAGACACTTAAAAGAGCAATAAAAATGGATAATTATCAAACTGAAAAAATGATCTAAAAAACTTTTTTAATTAATATTCTACTCGACGCGATTAAAAATTCAGCAGACCAAATAATTTAATTTTTTTCTTTTTTTGCTATTCCTTGTTGGTCAGGCCGCTAGATAAATTATGTCAAGTTTAAATTAAATTTTAAGCTTTAAAAATAAAAATACTTTTCTTATGTTATCACTAAAATGTAGTCTTTTTTTATTTTATTACTCTTACTAGGTGAAGAAAAAAGTCATAAAATGTATTAAACGGGGTGGGGCGGGTATAAGAAAAATCTAATAAACGAGATATAGGGGTTCAATAAATAGAGTGGTGGGGAAATTATTAAAAAGAATTGTTCTTATGTATAAACATGCTAATTTTTGTAAATATAGACCTCCATACATGATGATGACATTATATCAAAAAATAAGAATGATAACTATTATAAATTTAAAGCCAGAAAGTATCTAAAATTCAATATAAAAATGGTGCTCATGTTATATTCATCAAGTAATTTTTACTGATATGTCATCCGTAATAAAAATTATATAAACTTCCGGCTGTGTGTCACATTGTCAATGCTTTAAACACTTGCTTCTATGTTAAAAAATGTATTTCTACTAAACTAAAAGTAAGAAATGTGTTTTTCAAATAAGATTTATAGTGGGTTATCCGTTGAAGTGTATTTGTGTGTTGAAACAGACTAACCTGAATTTGGCCTTGTTAGTAGATAGCCCACGATAGGGGGTATAAAACAAGAAAATCAAATTGTGTATATAGAAACAACATATATCTCAATTAAGTTTTTTTTTTTACAAATAAAAGTAATGTCTTTTGGTTGGTACAAAGGTCGTTAAAATGTTCATAGCAGTAAATGCCGAAAAGAGTTTGTGTGTATGTATGTGTGAGCGTTCGTTTGTTAGGAGTGTCTTTGAAGACTCAGCCCAGTCATTCGGGTAAGTGGTTCAGTGAACAGTGAAGAAGGTGAGAGAGAAAGGAGAGGCAAGCATAATGCGATCGCTTGACATGGTCAAGGGACGTGATAATAATGCTCGTATTTTCTCAACTGGCGATGCTTCCTGTGTCGGCCTTTTATTTCATCTTTGGGGCACCAAACAAGTCATTTGGGAATTCACACCCGGATGTAATTCTGGGCTTCCCATTGAATGATAAACAAAATTCACGTCGGCTTATGAAAAGGGTCAGTAAAAGCAATTTGATATTTATTTATTTTTGGTTTACCTCCGGAACTTCTGCATGGAGCCAGATGCGCAAAGACTACTTTTGGTCATTTGCTTTCTGGATCTCTGAGGGCAAACATCTGATCCCTGGTATCACCACAGATTAATTAAACTTTAGTTAGCTAATATTCCTCAAATAAAGCTCCAGAAAAGTATATTTAATCTTTGAAAGATTTTTTTAGTAAAAGTTTTCATTGTACTGACAGATGGCTAAAAATGGCACTAAAATCAACGGTTTTTAGTGATTAAAAAGAAACTCCTTCCAATCAAATTAGTTTTGAAATACAGTAAAGTATTTTGTTTATTGGAAATATTAAATTTAATCTATTAAACTAAAATGAAGGCTCAAAGAAAGATTTTTTAATTTAAAAATTCTTTTACATTTTAAGTATTGCATGTTTTTGAAGGTACCCTGTTTAATATGAATGGGAATTAAACTATGTGATATATTGCCCACAGGAATCACTTCTTTCGAATTTATCGGAGCCATGTATCTGACCATAATAGATGCCTTTTTGCCTTTGCTTGTAATCAGTACAAGAGGATCCTAAATGATGCTAAGCTGTTGTTTGCTGAAAGAATGAAACAGTGTATAGCATCCTGCAAGTTCAGCTCCAAAGACTACTGATGATTCTGTAAAAATGTGTTACATGACAGCAAGCCCTCAATCCCCACTTTAATCAATGAATCTGAGGTCATCACATCTTCACTGGACATGGCTGAATGCTTTGCTCGCAGATTCTCCACCAACTCAAGATTTGATTCATCTGGAGTATCTGTACCTGGCTTCCCACCTAGAACTGAAGCTCAACTGAGTAGCATTCACATTACTCCCTCACTGGTCTCTAACATAATTTCAAAGCTTGACCCCCATAAGGCAAGCAGAGGTGATGGAATCCCAGTTATTGTCCTGAAGAAATGTACCCCTGACCTCTCCTTTGTCCTCTCAAAACTCTACAACTACTGCCTCTCTGTTTCTTGCTTCCCTGCCTGCTGGAAGTCCTCCTCTGTGATTCCTGTATTTAAGAACGCTGGAGGACCCTTAGACCCCTCTAATTATCGCCCTACCAATTTTTGGCAAAGTGCTTGAGGCTATTATCAATGCTGAAGTGGTTGAACATCTCACAGGCCACAGTCTCTTCTCCAATAAACAGTATGGTTTCTACTTCACCAGGTCTACTGCTGATATGTTAACAACCATCACAGTGTACATATACCCGGCTCTTGATAAGAACGGCAAAGCTTGAGCAATTGCACTTGATATCTCCAAAGCATTTGACAGAGTCTAGCATGCTAGCCTTCTATGTAAGCTTCAGGGCTATGGTATAACTAGACAATTATTTGACCTAATCCAATCTTTCCTTGCAAATCACATAATGAAGGTAGTATTGAATGGGCATGCTTCCAGATGCTATCATACCAGCGCGGGTGTTCCTCAAGGCTCTATTCTAGGTCCTATGGTTTTTCTGATCTTCATCAATGATCTCTCTGATGTAATCAGATCCAAAGTAGGCATCTGTGTTGATGACACAACCATTTACTCTTGCCACCTGCTAAGGCTGACAAAGCAAACTTTGCTGCTGATCTTGAAAAGTACCTTCAATCTGTGGTGGACTGGGGTAAGAAATGACTCATAAATTTTAATGCTTCCAAAACAAAGCTGCTATCCTTAAACCACTATAGACAACTCCTACCCCATTATTGGAATGGATCAGGCGAGTCTCCCTGAAAGCAAAACACTGCACCTCCTTGGCCTAACTCTATCAACCGTCTTAAAGTGGAATGACTACATTGAATCCATAGCTAAATCTACTACTAGGAAGATTGGTTCCCTGTGTAGGGCCAGGAAGTTTTTCTCATCTGAATCCATCTTGCACATATATAAATCTACCCTCCGCCCGTGCATTGAATACTGCTGTCACATCTGGTTGGGTGCCCCTGCTATTCATCTCTGGCTTCTTGACAAAATCCAACAGAGAATCTGTAATGTAATTGATCCCGACCAGGTAGCTCAATTTCAGTCACTTTTTTACTGATGTAATGTGGCTTCCCTCTGTCTCTTCTACAAATACTTTTATGGCTTCTGCTCCAATGAGCTTAGCTCCCTGGTACCCTTTCTGTATGAATTTAGTTGAGCCACTAGACTAGCGGCTAGGACCCACCCTTTTACAGTGAAACCAATTAAATGTAACCACAACTTCTCTATCAGCTTCTTTGCTCGCACTTTCCTTCCGTATACTTGTTTCCCTGACAGCTACAATCTCCAAGAATTTAAATGCAATGTCAATTGCTATCTCTTATATCCTTGACTTGCATCCTTTTCCTGACAACCTTTATATCATGTTCTTTTTCCTTTCCACTCTACTCTCATGCAACCCTCTTCCCACCAGTGTTCTCATCCTTCTCTTATTCATTCTCTGACACCCCCGTAACTTGTTTCTTTTTCTCATCACTCACTTCTTATGTAACCCCCTGTGCACAAGTGGCAGTTCTGCCTTGCTACGGGTGAAATGATTAGGAAAAATATATACAACTTGTGTCTGAATTTCTGAGATGAAGCATTATTATTTGCTATTATAACAATATTTCGGCCATTGTGCTCTCTGGCCTTCTTCAAATAATTTGGATCGACAGACACCAGAAGACCATAAAGCACAACAATCAAAATAAAGATGGGAATATTAATCTGAATGTAAATAATGTAAATCATGATATACGATTTCTGTCTATATATATCAGATGAGGTATTGTAACTATTTACATTTTTCGGACTATAGTCCTCATCTTTATTTTCATAATGGTTGGAATGTTATGAATATGGCAATAACGATGAGAAGAACAATCCAAACAATCTAAATAGTGTAAATAAGATATACAATTTTTATGTAACTTTTAAAAAGCAGCATTACAATTTGTTATGAACTGGTAATTAATACTGTTACTAAAACTCTAATCTGTAAGTCAGAAATGTTATTTATTTGTAAAAAACAGGAAGTTGAAATTTATTATCAAAGTCTGCTAAATTAAATCTTTTGTAGTTCTAATAAATAAAGTGTAGTATTTAAAATATGTTCCCTGATTATGTTAATAAACCGTGAAGATGAAAATTAAGAATTGACATATTTTGAAATGATAAATATTTTTATCATAATCTTTAGTAAGTTTTAAAAAATATTGAAAATCAAGCAGAAATTCTACCTGCTGCTGTTTGATAAAATAATTGCCATATTTGATAGCGTTTTTAAAAAATTTCTAAGTTTAAGTTGAAATGTTTTAAAATGTTGCTTCCTATGAATTCTCTTTACAATTTTTAAAAAGTAAATTATATCTAAATTAATTTCTCTGATGTCATAAATTTATGGATAGTTTACAGAAATTATTTGTCCTTTTTATGCATTAAATGGGAAAGGATGACTTTGTTTTTCATTCTTTTCAATAATGAGCTGAACCTTTAATCAGATATGTAAGATTTTATGTCATGCGAATCTTAAGAGAATTCTTTAGCAATGTGATATATCCCGTGAGGGGATAATCAGGGAAAGAATAGTGCAAGAATAATACTTAACACTGAAGATATATTAATAGGGATTTATTATACCACAGTACAATAAACCAATAGACAATACACGACCACCAACAAATAGTAACAGGTATAACAATCAAATAGACAATGTCTCTGTCTAGGACGTATGCGTCCGTCTAGTGACGTATGCTCTCGTCTAGTGACAATGACTCTGTAGTTGCTCCAGTCACAGTCTTTTATAGACCGGACCATATCCATTCCGGAGTAGGACAGGATATTCCTCTACAACACAATGTAAAGTGTAAATGTAATCAAATGTAACATAGGAATCATTTAAAGCAACCTGTGGCTTTTGAATTATTAACCCAAAAGTTTATGTTTTCATTTTTCTATAATGCCATGTTTCTTCACAGCATAAACTATCTACAAATTCCTCTTCTTTTATTATCTGTAAATTGCTATGCGTTCTTGGGAAATATGGTGGAGTAGTTTCCCCACTTTACTTTCTCTGTGTTCTAGAACTCAGAGTTTTCTTTCTCTTAGACTGATGGCCACCCAAGAAAACCAAGTCTACCCTACTATTTAACCTATAGCTAGGATAGGAGAGAGGGGTTAATGCCTTTTCCCAAGGTCATTTGTGCAGAAGTAAATGCACCAGACTAGGTTTGTATTTGAACTCAGCTTCCTGATTCAACTTTTTGCGCTAATATCTGTTACACTACCCACACACAGTAACTGTGTTTGGATAGGAGATCTGAAATTGCATCTGACTTAATACAAACAACTATTGTTGCTTTTTCTTTTTAGCTCTCTTATTGTTAATCTGTTAGTGTCCTTGTCAGTTCATTTAGAGATAATTACTGACCTACTGCAATGAGAATCTCATTAAAGATTTTGTTTACTCTGTCGCTTATAAAGTATTTTTGTCTTGCAGGCTAAATGGGTAACATTAGGCATTCAACGCACACTCTTGGTGATTGCTGCTCAAAAGGGAATTCAGGTGAGGAATTGGATTATTTTCTTATTCTTTTTTCTTAATATTTCTTTGTAATGTTGAAACATTGTTTCTTTTTGCAATGATGAACATAAACAAGTACAGAAATAATTCCACAGAAAAAAGCATTTATTTTAAATAACAAATGTTTATTTTTCAACATAATCTCTTTCCATAACATTGCACTTAATTCACTAATGAATATCAAACTCATAGACAAAACATTATACAGTGAAGATTTCAGATCAACATTCAGCTACTATATATCAGGCTATGAACTAATTTATCTATTCAAGTAAAGAAAAGAAAATTAGTCTTCAAAACCCTTTTCGGACTAAGAGTGATACTTAGGTATTACACAAATGAATAAAAAAACATGCAATAAGGTGACTAATATTTCACAGAATCAATCATTTGAGTGGACCCTCAGATATTCTGTTGGGAATAAGTGTCATGTGATAGATTGAAAACATAAAATATAACATGAACAAGACTATCTTTTTGTCACCTAAAACTCAAGACTAAGAGAGATTGTCATTTCTTGATTTTAGTATATTTCAAAAACTTAAAATATGTTACATTAGTGTATTAATCTCTTTACTCCAACAAATTGTTTTTCTGATTCTTTTACAAATCTGAAAAATACATCTTTTTCTTTAATTACCCTCTACAACCCCACTTAATCATTGTGATTTGTCAATCCTAAGGATTGTATTCTCATAATCAATTTCTTCACATTCAAATTATCTATTGTTCAGTAGCTCTTTCATCTTGTATTTCACTGATAACCAAATTATGAAGTGTGAAAAACAAATGTTCAGTTATTTTTAGATTTTTTTGAAATTTGTAAACCTGTCAAAGTGTAAAGAGCAACATGTCTGATCTTATCTAGAAATAATGAAAGCTTTGTGATCCAAGTGACTATACCAGAAAATAATCTCATTTTAAAATTTCTCTTTATTCTCTTACAGTTATGTAAAAAAAAAATTGTTTAATTATGCATTGTTGCACAATAAAATTTTACTATTTTTATTTTTTGTTATCAAGTTCTTTGAACCAGATGGCACTTTACTCTTTTGGCACAACTTAGCTTCTGCTGAAGACACTGCATGTAAGTCAGTCATTTATCTTTTTGTTTGTTCTAAAAACTCTGTTTATTGTCAAGGGATTTTGCTATTTCTTAATGTTAAACAATATTGCTTTTAGTATTGGAAGGGTAGTCATTTGAGAATATCAGTATTTGTTTGGTTATCACTACCTTCATTTATGCAGTATACACAGTTTTTACTGCTCATAAACAGTTATAGGCACAAATTGCTATCTCTTAGGAGTTGACAAACATCAAATACTGTTCATTGTAACATACTGTGCAAGTTACATCTTTTTCTCAAATATCTTCATATTGATTGCATGTATTTGAACTTAATTTTGCAAAAGGTTTGACAACACTTGACAAACACAATCATGTTCCATAATGTTGTTTTGGGTAACAGTAAATAAATTACATTCATTTTATTGCTATTACTTCATATTGCCAATGTTCTAATTTTTATGCCATATGAGTTGTAAAGAATGTTTCACTAATGATGATAGGGTAAAAATTGTTCAGATGCTTTGTGATCATGAAACAACATTAGAAATCCCAAAGCAAGATATCCTTATATGATCAAGAAAACATTTACAAATTGTAGGTAGTGCACAACCTGACAAAGGGAAAATACAGAAATCCTTGACTTCCACTCAATGAAAATGAGATTCACAAATAGTAATGCTAGAAGCTCTAAATATGTCTAATGAAGTATTTAAGAACATGTACCAAACCAATTATTCTCCTTTGAAGTTGAATCAGTTCATTAAGCACATCAACAATATATGAAACTGGATAATCAGAAAGTGTTTTTCATGGATGAGTATAGAGTTTAACAATTGGCAAAATGGGTCAAGCCTTAAGGAGTAACCTAAGCTTGATTGACTGGGGCATTAGGAAGGAGGTGGATGGATTATCTTTTAGGTAGGAATCATCAGTAATAGGTTGGTTAAACTCTGGAAGGTTGACAATGACCTTTACTGCCTACATTAAATTCCTAAAGGCCAATCTTCAGATATAGATTAAGAAGAAGGCAGTAGCATTCAAAGAAAAAGTTATTTTTCTGCACTAAAACATTCCAATTCATTTTGCTAGTGCAACTAATGAATACTTAGGTAAATTATGGTAAAAATAAAACAATCTTATGGTGTAGCTACAATGTTTCCTCAATCTGAACCTCATCAAGAACCTTATGAAACTTTGTCAAGAAACATATTTATGAGGATATCAACCAATTTCTATATTAGCTGTTTGTAAAGTTATTTTTGTATGAAGAAATTCTCAAATTAACTTCTACTGACAGGAGGTTGCTTCAAGTCATTAGAGAAAATAGAAAATATATCATGATTTACACTGTTTAGACTGTTGTCCTCATCTTTATTGCCATGTTTACGATGTTTTGGCCATAGTACTCTGGCCTTCTTCAGGTGCTAGGAATTTTGAACCGAACCCTTTATTTCAAACCTCTGGGGTATATTATTCTCATTCCTAAAGGACACATGGCCCAGTGAATATAAGTATTGGTTAGTTTCAGTGACTTGATCCAAGAAGTTGTGAGCTCAATACCTGACTACAGCAGTGGTGAACAAATAACTTAGAGAATTGAGTTGAAGGGAGATAACTGCATGGCATCTGGAAGTGGTATCACACATGAAATGAGAATTACATACCCAAGTGATTGAAATATAGGGTTCGGTTCAAAATTCCTAGCACCTAAAAAAGGCCAGCATGTACAACAGCCGAAACATTGTAAACATGGCAATAATGATGAGGACAACGGTTCAAACAGTGTAAATAATGTAAATAGTACCTCCTCTCAGAAGTATAGACAAGTACAGAAATTATATCATTAAAAAATACAATATTTTTGCTTTGTTGTCGCATCCATCTTGTCTTGAGTAGGTTTGTATATTATTTCTTTGAATAAATTTTTGTTGGATTAGTCATTGAATTTAATTTTTTTAACCTTACATTCCTTCATATTGATTTGACATAAAAAGTGGAAAAGTTTGAAAAATATTTTTTATATATTCACAAGCATAAACTCAATGGCTTTCCCGAAGGCTCTCTCCTCAGTCTTACCATCTTTCTGCTTTATATTAATGGCCTGAGAACATCCTCAGATCCTTAGTAAATATATGCTGATGATACCATAGTGTGTGGATGCACTTCCAAATATCTGGATGACCAGTTATAGAGCTCAATAGGGGAAAGACTGGCTGGTGTTCTTCAATAGTTCTAAAACAAAACTAGTAATGTTTCTTTACCACTGAGCAAACCCTAAATTTGATCCAATTCTGATGAGTGGTTATACTTTCAATGAGGCTTCTTGCCACAAACACCTATTGGATCTAAAGCCCACTACCAATCTCAACTGGAACATATATTTGTGCCATTTCTAAAGATGCTGGAAGAATGGTTAGTACTTTGTATAGTTAGTCAGTCAGTTGAGTGCCATATGTGATACACACTTTGGGCGATCATGTCTATAAAGAGACATGACTGACTGGGCAGAAGATTATCCCGCAGTAGGTTGCCATTGCTTTCTGCGGTAGACTGGTTGCCAGTCAAGGCTATAGAACCCAATCTGTCCTATTATTTAACCCATAACTGAAGGGAAGAGACAGATTAATACCTTTTTTAAGGGTATTTGTGCATAAGTGAATGCAAGGAATTCAACTGGAATTTGAACTTGACTCCATGATTTGTCGTTCCAATTCGATATCCACTGTACCACAATGCACTTTGTATAGAAAACACCTAATTCCTGCATCCAGGATCTATCTTTAAAAGAGTCCAGTTCAACCAAAAATGGAGTATTGCAGTCATATCTAGGCTAGTGCTGCCCAGTCTTCACTGTCAAGCCTGAACAGAGTTTAAAAGTGTTTACATGACCTTGTGGGTGATGAATTATTTTCTCCCTGCAACCCTTATCCCACATTGCTAGCCTGTTACTTTGGCAAATTTTCTAATGAATTAAATTTCTTGGTCCCACCAGTTGAGCTAAGTTCCTTTCAGCTTTTTATACAGAACTGTTATTTTGGGAAAATGTCTCCCAAGAGGATGCTTTCATGGTTACTACAATCTTCGCTTGTTCAAGTCCAGGGTCAACTGTTACCTATTCTACATAACCTTATAATATCCTCTTCCTGATTCCAGTCCTTTACAATGATCTCAGTAATTCTCTACCTTGAATAGTGCTTGAGCCTTGTATTGGGTGAACAAAAAAAAAAGAAATTCATACTATAATTTAACATTTTTGGATATTTCATATACACAAAAAGACTTATTTTATCAAAAACACACAGGTTAGCATTAATTACATGGTCATTTCTATGTATTTAAAAATAAAAATCCTGTGTTCCTTCAAGGTGTAGACAATCATATTTTTTAACAGATACTTTTTTATTATCTCTGAATTGCTATGCATTCTGAGGAAAGATGGAGTAGTTTCCTGTTGCCTTCTTCATGGTTTGAAATTTAGAGTTTTCAGTTGCTTAGTTTGATTGCCACCCAAGGCTAGAGAATCCAGTCTACCTTACTATTTAACCTATAACTGGTGGGCAAAATTGATGGATTTATGCTTTTCCCAATGTTAAATTTTGCAAAAGTGTACATTACAAAATAGCATGGAATTTGAACTTTTGATTTAATATTTCAGACTGATTTCATATTCCATAATATTTTTACTTTTTATATTTTATTTTTTGATAATTCTATTTTTTTTTTAAAAGATGAACTTACAAGGAAATATAAGAAAAAATTAGCTGTTTTTACTTTACTGGAATTCTTATAAAATTGACTCTCTTCTTTCTATAAATACATAAAATAATTTTTAATTTGGTAAGAATCAATGGCCAAGAATTTACAGAATGGCTCATTTAAAAGGCTTCCAATTTTAATGATTTTATAATGACATGAATTCTGATAATATTTGTGCTTCTTCCTAAGGTACCAGTATGTATGCAAGAGGAATTGCTGCTGTAGGATCCAATTTTGTCTGTGTGGGTAAGTATTTTTCTCTCCTCATTTGAATAAGTCAGTTTTCATTTTTTTAATTTCCACTCATTTTTTTCATTCTTTTTATTTTGTTTGCAATCAGATTTATATTTATGTAATGCCTATTCTTTGAAATTGTCATAGTTTTAAAATAAGTGACATTTTAAGATTACAAATGATGGTGTAACAATGATTTTCTAATGAACAATATCAATTTTGTTGTACTATTATTCAATACAAGGCCCAAAAGCCACTGAATAATGTTGTTGTAAGGACATACAAGGAGGGAGTAAGAGGTGCATATTATGATATGAGGATATGGAGGTTAGATCAGCTGACTTTAGACTCAGAGTTTAAGATTGTAGGAATCAAGGAAGCTTCCTTTTGAGAGTTTGTTGCATATCAAATGTATAACTTCATATCTTACATTAAATAACAGATTAAAACTATTTTATCCAAATAATCATTTTTAAATTATGATAAACCAATGCTAGTATGGAAATGAATGTTAAACAGTGATGATGATGATCCAGTACCCAAATGAAGGTTCAAATCGTATTGCTGACTGAATTATTTCTTATTTTCATGCATTGTTTTTTGAGAGAAATCAATTCAACTGAGACAAAAAAACATAATTGTTATGAAATGTAATTCCCTTCATATTTTTTCAGCTAAGCAGTCATTTACATATCACTACAATATTCAAAATCTTTTTATTGGTGAGGAACAATTGAAAAAGATAATGTACATTTGAACAAAATACAAGCTAAAACCTATTAAAATTTATTTAAAAGTCTACACTATTACTATATTACTATTACTAAGTTTTGACTTTTATTTCTGGAAATTTATCTCCTCACTATATGGTTTGCATTAACTTGATTACTAAAGATTTAGAAATAGTAACCTAATAATATCTAGTCTTTTCTCAACTGAATGATTGCAGCTACTTGATATGACAGGGAGCCTGTAAGCTGCTGGAGAAATGTGTGTATATATCTATGTAAAAACATTTCGGGGCTGTCTATAACTAAGTTGGGTTTGTTAGTTTGACTCCAAGTATTTTAATGGTATCTGCAACATGTTCAGTAAAGTTTAAATCTGATAAACCAAGAAATCAGGCAAATGTTCCTGTACGATAAGGGTTGGGTTGCATTGTTCTGCTGAAGTAAACCCTCACCACTGGCTAAATCTGGTAATCATAAATAGGTGTAAATGGTCTGCAACATGACCTGTGGATGTCACTTTTTTCAAGACAGGCACTACTTTCAGTAGTATTCTTTTAGAATATTGCAAACATTTGCTACTGTTCTTGCTCAATCACCAAAGTTAAGCAATGTTGAGCCTGGTCAGTACTTAGATGGGTGACCGCTTGGGAATACCAGGTGCTGTAAGCATTTAGTGACGGATGTGCGTTGTGGTGCAGTGGATATCAGCTCGGAAAGAGAAATCAGTGAGCAAAGTTTAAATTCCAGTTGAATACCCTGCATTCACTTAAGCACTGGTACTTTTGGGAAAAGTATTAATCCAGTTATGGGTTAAATAACAGGGTAGGACTTGGGGACCCTGCCCTTAAAAACAAATTCCAATGAATCTTGATACTCGAAAAGAAAAAAGTATTACAAGACGCAAAACTTATATAAAAACAACAATAAATTGTTGAAAGAAAAAGGTATTACCAGCAATAAATAAATAAAATTTAGTTGGCAATAAATGACCTGCTGAGGTTGATATGCCATAAAAACAAAACAACCAACAACCAATATTTGCTACTATTAGTGTGACTACTAGCTTGTGAAAACAGGATTTCTAGTTTCATATATTAACAGGACCTTCTGACTGAAAGATGGATAAATATAACTTGTTTCACTAGGTGTCAATGATGATGTAATTGATACCATAGTGTCTATGGTACCATTATAGGTCAATAACAACAAAATATCATGAAATGTGGTGTATGCCGTAAAGTGTGTTGATTGAGGTTGTGTTGCAACAGTATTGAATTAGGATGCAATTTCATGCAATATTCCCTCTATTGTTGGCTGATTATCATCCTTGTCAATTGCTGACAGTCTCATTCCTACATTATCTGTGGGTACCTGCAACTTTCATGGGTTATTTATCTGAAATTCATACTTCTGGTATATCCTTGTTATTGATGGCCAAAGAAAAACCTAGAGAAAACCTTTGTTGGAAATAGTGGCCCATCTTTCTGGCCTAAACAGTCATTCTGCATTGTTTGCATCCTATAGCTGCAACAGCTACACTACTTTGTTTAATCATACATACATGATATGAGTAGAGGTGGATATAATCATATCATATACTGCTGTTGCTAAATTTTTGTCACTTCTGTATATTTATAACTAGCAGTATAGCCCGGCATTGCTTGGGTGTAATGAAAGCTTTAAAACTAATCCATGGTCCTGGAGCTCAGACTCAGCCTAAAGAATGGTGAGAATTGGATAAAAATTGTAGATTTGTATAAAGGACATACAGACAGATAAACAGACACACACACAAACATCTTGCCTTTTATATATATTATCAATTTTCTGCACTATTGTAAGAACTGCAACTTTGAAACTTCTGAGTATCGTTTCTTATGTCTTTGTCTATGAGCATATTAAATTTGATTAAAATCGGACCACTCCTTCTATAACCCGATGTTTTTGATTATCAATATTTATCGGGGGTACCTTGACACAAAACCTAGCTAAGAACACTCGCAGACACTTATAGTACAACTGTGTAAATTTTCAAGAAAATCAGTTCAGCTGTTTCGGAGTCACACACACACAAAGTTCCATTTATAAATAAGTTTAGATTAGATTTAGATAGATTAGCTTATATTGATTGATGAGCAGGATCAAACAATTGTGACATTCCTAATTGTTACCAAAAACTAGGAATCTAGAAGAAATTTGATTGTTATGGTGTTAGACTTTAATTTTTTTGTATTGGTTCTTTTGTTTTCAGGGACACATACTGGAGACATTCTTTATTTCAAAGTTCCACTGAAAGGAAAGACAATTGCCTTCTCAGGTAAACTTTCTGGTAAGCATCTTGTTTTATTTACTTTTTTAATGACAAAGACCTTCCTAATAACTATTACTGTTTTTTTAATCATTCATTACTGGAATTCCTTAGTAAGTTATCAGTAACTTTAAATAGTGTCACTTTATATATTTGTTGTAGAAATTTATTTGAAACTTTTTGTTGATAATAATGAAAGACAAAACAAACTTGACTAATTTGTTTTTAGAATAGAAAGCTGAATACAATTTTTTTACGCCTTTCATGTTTTAAAATGGCTTCCAATCATTTTTAATCTTTTTTGCTTTTATTAGATTATGATTAAAGGGATATTTAAAACATATTTTCTCCTAATAGTTCATTTTTTTAAACAGGAATAGTATTTCACTGTGGAATAACAGTTTCTATAAAGTTACTAAATTTAAGATATAACAAAGAATTTCTCCCTCCAAATAGAAAAGAAAAAAATAAAATCCTTCTCACTTTTCTCTTATTCTTTTACAATTCATAAAGCCATATTTTTTCATCGTCAATCATGTTTTTTTTCTGCTTGTCTTATTGCATAGTTTTCTTGTCTAAATAAGAAATATTTTTCTTTCAGAACATAAGAAAGGAATTTGTTGCTTAGCAGCTAGTGACAATTTAATGGCAAGTTCTGACATGGATGGTGATCTCTTCCTGTGGAAAGTATCCAGTAATGATGTCTTTCTACCACTGTTCCGAATTCCTGGATATCAGTAAGTCATTGCTTAAAGACTACATTTCAAATGAATACCTTAATCGCTCTTCCCGAAACAAGCATTCAGGATTGCAACTTTTTCCAGGTGCCATTTGCTTTTAGGATCTGGGGATCATGGTTATCCACAACATTCTATCCTTTGTAGGTCTTAGCAATGTTTATTGTTTTATTATTCCTTCCACTCCCTCTTCTGTCTTTCATTTACACAAGTTCGTTAGGTAGGTTTCTTGATGTTTTCCTCTTGCCTTCAATATGTCCTGTTAGTGTCAAACTTTCCATGCCTTTATGTATTCTAGAAATTTCAACTGTCTGTTACTAAATATGTGTTAGAGTGATATTACATAACTGTTCAGCACTTGTTTCTTTGTTTCTAATGAAATTTTCCTATTTCTTAATATTTAGTTTAGTTTTTGGTAGGTATCTTTTATTCTAGTGCAACTTCAAATTTTGATATCACATTTTCCATCATTTGTTATAATACTTCTTGATGCCATAGTGTCTATGGTACCATTATAGGTCAATAACAACAAAACATCATGAAATGTGGTGTATGCCGTAAAGTGTGTTGATTGAGGTCGAGTTACAACAGTATTGAATTTGGATGCAATTTCATGCAATATTCTATTTAAACTTCCGTATTGTTTGATTTTGACATTCCAATTTGTTGCTCACATCTTAAGCTGTTTCTATTGCTGACTACCATACATGTTCTGCTTACAATTGATTGTTAGTCCTTTCTTCTTGCCTTCTTTTACTACCTTGTCTAAGAATTTCTATAGTTTTCTTTCTTTGTTTGCCATAAATATGGTATCATTGTTATATTGACAACATATGTTTTAAAAATAATGTTTTTGCAACTCATTACTAAAGTTTTGTTATTTATACCATTAATTCAAAATATATATAAAAAGAAATAATTCAATGCAAAATTTTGCAAATAATTGGTAATTATGTGAAAGTGTCATGACACACTAATTTGGAAAGCTGTGTAATAAATCTTAATTCAGTGGCTATAATTTAGTTTTGTATTAATAAAATTTGTAAATCTTGTCACTATTTCTTGTAGTTATTTCATGATGTTTGGGTTTTGTGTCATTTAATTTAAAAACATAATTTTTGTTTGACCTTCTTTGCAATATTTTTCTCCATAAAAATTGCTATAAGTGATTGAATTCTATTGCTTTCTAAGTATGCAGAAAACTACATTGTTATATTTTGAAATAAAAATGATTAAAACAACAATTGATTGTAGATAGAAAGGATGATTTTTAAAAGCTGTCTGTATATGTAATGATTATTTGATAATCTTATCTGTAAATAAATGTAAATTTAATGCTCAAAATCATTGAAAATTTGAATTTTGTAATACATTCAGCAGTATGACTTGACCACAGAAAGTCATAGTGGTACACAGTGGTGTAACATATGGTCAAATGAGAGCAAGAGAAGTCAAAGAAATGATTCCACTTAGATTCTACTGCCCTTCCATGGAGTTGAAGATGAACAGACAATGGATTCCTTGTTTGACCGAGAAGCTTTATACTTTGTTCCACCTATTATTCTTTTTCCATTGCATTGACAAAATTCCAAGTTTTATTTTGACAGCCCTTCCATTAAAGACAAACATCACCAACCTATGAAAATGTATTTTATTATTGGGCTGTATTGTCATGTTTAAAGTTAATGTAAGAAAAATGTATAAAATATTCATGTTTAATTAGTTTATTCCTTGATATAGTTTCCATAATTAATACACAAGTTTCAAAATATCAATTTTATAAAAATCTTTTAGTTTGGAAGAAAAGAATGTTGAGAGAGTACTTTCTACTTCTTCACCTGCTTTAAGAAGTAATCTCTCAAGATGGTTCTGTAAATCCCAGATGAAATATTAGAAGAGTGAGGAGAATGTGGAATGTTTTTTCCCAGATGAGGTTTTTAATCTTTTCAAATCAGGACTTTGTTGTATATGTCTGGGCATTATCATGATAGAATACAATGCCTTTGTAACTGGTCTACATAAAAAAAAAACAGTTTAACTGTGTAACTACTTTAACTTCTGGCAATAAATGCCCATTGTAATCAGAACATTGACTGGTAGCAACTCAAAATGAGCTAAACCAATGCAATTCAATCATATACTTACAAAAACTTTTTTGGAGATCTATTTTGGATTAGCCCATTTGCCTTCATTGCTTTATATTCTTGTAAAATATCCATTTTTCCATGACAATCAGTAATTTGTTAAAAAATGGTGATATAAATTCACAAGAGTTCATTCTTGCTTTATGACTGAATTGTGTCAAATGAAAACACCAAATTTTCAAGTTTAGGATCTGTTGAATAACAGTACAAGTTCTATTGAGTTCGGTCAAAATTAGGTCATCATCAAACAGTACAACCTGTTTGTGGAACATCTCTGAAGCTGAAATCACCTTTTTTAAACTTTTTAAATTATCTTCACCAATGTATTCTTTAAACTCTATTTGCCTTCCAAGTTTGTGCTAAAAATATTTGCAGTCTGATTTTCTATTTTTTTTTTTTAATATCTTCATGGTCCTGTCAAGAACTTTTCTGCACACTTGTATAAACACATTTTGGGTTTGCTTCAACTTTTCATAAAATCATGAAGTATTATGTTTTATAAATAGGAACGTCCATCATTAGGATGGTCAAGTTAGTAACTAACTAACTTAGGCTATACATTGATATCATATTTAAAGTAGTATGAACATATATTAACATATTATTCACATTTGAGCCTTTTAGAATAACAAAAATATTCTATTGTTATCAGATTTCAAACAAAACATGATATGTTGGTTGTATCAGATTTATAACTTCCTAGCTGGTTGATGAGTCTAAATGAAACTTCCTCAAAACATTGAGCAATCAAATTTTTATTTTTGAATTTCTAGAAATAGGTTTGCATGTAACCATAATATAAAACAAAACAAAAAAAAATTTAATTTGTTGACATTTAAAAATATATGTTTTTAATTATGTAGGAGTCCTTGCAGCAGCCTTGGCTTATGGAATGAGTGTGTTGTGGGTGGTTATGGTTCTGGACACTTGAGAGTTTTCTGTGCCAAAACTGGGGCCCTAGCTGCAGAAGTCGCTGCACATACAAGGTGGATCAACGCAGTAGATATTGCCCCTAAAACTGGGCTGGTCAGTTTCAATACTTCTTTTTTGCTTTTCTCCTGTTTAAGGGACACTGAGTAAATTGTCACAATATTTTGAATTTTCTTCATGTATGTTGTTTATTTTTGATTTTGTCAAATGCACAATATATTAGGGTCAGTTGGGCACTGTCTGTGAGAAGAAGAGCACCATGATGCTCTTCATTTTGCCAGAAGTTTGGAAATGACATTCTGTATTGCTTGGCATTTGCATTGGAAGCTCAAATACAAACATTTCAGAGTGTTTGGGTGTCAATCCAAGGACAGTGCAGAGAACGTTGTTCCCATAAGATGTACTGAGAGTGATGGAAACCAAATATCCAGTCAACATCATGGTGTTTGAAGTGATCACTAGTGATGGCAAGGTCAAGCCACCATTCTTCTTCTCATGGATCACAGACTCAACACAGAGGCCTACATCAAGTGCCTTGAAGAGATAGTGCTACCCTGGGTCAAGAGTGTGGTTGCTGGAAGACCCCATGTCTGACAATTGGACTCTGCACCATGCCACACAAGCAGGTGAACCCAGTCATGACTATCAGACAATTTCTGCAACCGTATCACCCCTTACATCTGGCCACCTAACTCCCCAAACTGCAATCTCATTGATTATGTGTGGAATGCAGTTGAGCAAGAGACCAACAAAATTGCTTGTAACAACAAAGATGAACTGAAGGCAAGAATTATGGCATTATTCACAAACTAAGGTGACTGTCTAGAAGAGTTACAAGGGATTCTGAAGTCATCTAGATGCTGTGATTTAAGCCATTGGCAATTTTATTGCATCAATCTACTATTTAGATTTTCAAGATATTTTTGAGCATTTTGTAAATATATTTAATAAAATGAGATGTCAGTATTATTTTCAATTTTGCATAATTTAGACAACAATTTATACATCTCACCATGTATATAAATCTACTTATCTAATATTTTGCATATTACAAACTCTAGGTATTGCTGTCTTATCATCATATATAACAACTAGTGTACATGTACCATCAAAAAATGATTGCAATATTAAAGTAATTTTGCACTTACATTGGCTATATTTTCCACATGAGTAATCTATGATTTTTATCTGTTGTCATCTGTAATAAAAAAAATCTGCTTTTTAAATCATTAAAAGTAAAAAAAAAAAAACCCAAAGAAAGCTAACACAGAAAGAAATAAAAAAAATCAATGTATTGGCAACCTGTTCTCATTACTTATCAATGAAATTTCTTTTACTCTCTATAGAAAAATAATTTTCTTGCCTTCCCCTCTCTATATATCTGTTTATCGCACACTGAAAATCTTATTCACTGGTTTAATCCAGACTAGATTTGAATTGAATTCAGGTCTGCAACACAGTAGCAATGTGAAGGAACATATAGAATTCTATCTCCTTCCACCTGAAGAAAGTGCACATAGGGGAGAGATTGAGAAAATATGACTTCATATTTGAATGCCACTCTCTTATTGTTGAATTATAATAAATCTTTTAAAAATAATAAATGTTGGATAAAAAATTTAAAACTAGGGATTTAAGAAAGCATATGACAGGGTATCAAAAACTATATCTAAATGTTTCTTATCCCAAAATAAAAAATAAATGGTCAACACTTGCTTCATCAAAAAACAATGCACAGTCTTTGTTCTTGATTAAGATGTGGTTCTTTTGGGATTTATTAGTGCATTTGTGACATTTACTTGTGACTTGCAGCTAATTTCCTGCAAGCAATGTAGCTCTTTACATATTTTAATTGTGCAGACCTGAAATAAATGAAGAGGGTAAGTTTTTCTCGATGTTTTATTGTTTCTCTCCCCATAACTTTTGTCATGCTAAATCAAACAGATATGTAAAAGTAACACATGAATCTTGCCTTGATTTGAACTTCCACCCTGTGGGTAAGCAGGTAAATGACATATCTATTATATGTCCTATTTTTTAAACTGCATGGCAAAATTAAGTTAGAAAGAGTACACAGATACTAATCTGATCTTAGGCAGAGGGTCAAGGAACAACATTTTGATTTTAGGCAGGATGCACTGATACTACATTGAACCTTAGCAAAAGAGTCTATCCTTATATAAATAATCCTATCATTTTCAAGGGCACTATGCTTATGTTATGACAAAACATGACCATTATTCTAACTTGCTTTATACTTTGGATAATAATAATAAAAAAGAACTGGAATCTGCAATGTGACATGACCATTGATAAATTACTCAGTTTTATAGTTTTCTTGAGAAAATCAAATGACACCTTATTGGCTCCCTCCTACCTTAATTTTTGCATTATGCAAAAGGAATTTCTAAAAATGTTACCTCTTTTGAGGTAAGATTTACACTTAATGATATTATGTGAGCCAATTTACCAACTACTTTAAGAAGCAACCAAACAACTTTGTTTTTTTTTCTTCACTTTTCTCATAATCAAAATGCTTGGTTTCACCCATTGATTCCAATTATGTTGATAGTTATTTTGTTCAATGCCAACCATACCCTCTTTGGTTCTTAATTCTGTTTTTTTTCCAATCTATATCGTACTTTTGAAAACAAGATAGGTAGTAGACTACTACATTACTATTAATCAAAACTCTAATATTCATCAGTTGTTTGAACAAAATAAGTAAAGCTAAGAAAGTTTTATTTTGAAAAGGATTAAGAGAAATATGTGATGTTAGTGCAATTCAATTGATCTATCTTAAAAGCTGTTAAAAATAAAGTATTACAAGTTGATTTTATATGAAAGTCAATCGGTTTCTCTTTAAAATGATACTAAATTTAGCCTCCTTCCTTGGTATTGCTGGTTATGATATATGGTTTTAATTCTTTTGTGGTTTAGTTACAAGCCTTAAATAGGTAAACTAAGAACCATTTTATACACATCCCTTCTTGATCTATCTTCAGCTCAACAAGTCTCAATGTGAACTATTATCTAATTATCTTCTGTGTTCTATTACAGGTTCTATCTGCTGGAGAAGATTCATTTGTAAGGTTGTGGCATTTAAGTAAGGACCCCTTCCCACAGGTAAATTGAACATTTTTCTTATTTGTTTCAGCTTTGCTTTGGAAAAAAAATGTTTTATTATTATTGCAGGTCAACAGAGCAAACTATTTTTTTCAATTTAAATTCTTTACTTCTTTCAACTCTCTATAATTTTTTGCTTGAAAAGTCAACAAAAACCATTAAATGTTTAACCATCATTACTAAGGATGTTCTGCAACCATTGCAACAAATAGGATCTCACTAATTCAATCAAGTGAAACCAATAAAATGTAAATGCAAATTCTACTCCAGCAGCTTCTTTTCTCGGACTTCCTGCCTGTGGAATTCCCTTCCATTTACTTGCTTCCCCAACAGCTACAATCTCCAAAAATTTTAAATAGTCAATAGTCATCTCCTATCTCACTAACCTGCATCCTCTCTTTCATGCACCTTTCTCTGTCCACTCCACTCTCATCAGAATTCTCATCCTTCTCTTACCCACTTCCTGACACCCCCTATAATCTGTCACTCTTTCTCATAATTTTACTCCGATGTAATCCCCTACACAACAGTGGCAGTAAAATGCCTTGCTTGGGGCAATATGATTATAAAAAAAAAAGTTTACAGATGTCCAATAAATTACTTCATATACTGATACATAAATGAATTCATATTATTTATAGGTAAAAACTCCCTCCCTTTTTTCAATAATGTATGATATACTTTCTGTACAAGTTGATCTTAATTACTGAGGCTAATGGAATTACAAATTAGGGCCATACAGGATGATATTTTCTGACATATAAACTACATCTAAAAAATCTCATTAAATATACCCTTACATTTTATAAATTTAGGGTCACTGAGTGTGAATCACTCAGTGTTAAAGACAAAATATTTTGCTCATCACATTCTACTGAAACATAGAAATTTCAGCAAAAAATATTGTATATTTCCCTTCCAGTATTTATTCAAATCAATCAAGATAGAATATTGTAATATAAGTTTTTAATAAATTGAAAAACTATTAAAAAATGCAATTTATAATAAAAATGTTCAAGCATTGAAAGAAAAAAGTGTTTTTGAGTTGATTTCATTCTATTCATCATTGAAATACATCACTTCAACAAAAATATTAAATTTCCATGTATAGTGGGTAATCAAATAACAAAATAGAAAATCTTCTAAGAACACATTCTATCCTGAGAAGGAACTTCTTCAGACTAATTGTACACCTTCATTGGCCAAATATACATGTATTAAAAACCCTATTAGCAGCAGGTTTTTTGGGCATGTTTTAAAAAAAGGGAGAACATGTGTAGCATGAATTTGAAGAGACTAGACCTCTTTAAGACAGTACTGTGAACTCTAGAGAGCTCAGTTATGTTTATTAAATTGGTCTTGTGCCAAACATAACCAAAATCCTTACAATTTAAGATTATCAGAAGGTTAGAAAGAATACAACTGTCTCATTTGTATAAATAAATGAAAATTTATTTATCGAACAGCATAACATCCAATTGCACACATGAAATTATTAAACTGTGAAAATATAATATAAAGAGAAATAGTAGTAAAGAGTTCAAAGAATTAAGAGTTTGTTCGTTTTAGCAAAATGTGATTTGTACAGAAAAAGAGAAGTCCACATTTTTGCTGTGTCTATTAACAAAGTAGTAGCAATGTCTTGTTTGATGAGTTGATTCTGAGATGTGAGTGTTTGGAGACATTGAAGAGACTGTGTTTCATTAGCCATATTGGTGTTAATAAAATATTGACATTAGGCTAAGAAGTTGAGTGTCATGAATTTGTGTGACAAGTTTGTTCCTTTCTTTCATTGTGATGACAGCGATTAGAGGAAGAAGGAGAGATAAATAAAACAGCATGTGAGAAGGTGAGGGAGTGCAAATGTTTATCACTGGACAGTCATGTTCGATCAGCAGTTTGAAATATCTTTTGTTGTGGCTGTGTACATTGTTCTTGGCTTTCTTCTCTCTTTGACTGATTGACCAAAAAATGTGAAATATGTAGCCAAGTCAATCCCATGGTCAGCTCCAAAATGCAAACTCATTTTTGGGGAAGAAATTTGACATGGGTCATTCAAAGTTCAATTTGTTGTTTTCTGTAAATCACTCCCTTTTCATTGGTTATTAAATATTTCACACTAGCTAGCAAAATTTTTTGTTAACCATCTTGACTTATGTGAAAGCTGTAAGAAGTGATATGTGTTTAGTTTTCTTGCACATCATAGGTTTCTAGGGAAGTAACATAGGAATAATAGCGAGGTAACACACATTATTCAGAAAAAAACAAAATAAGGAATTTCTTTACAAATTTAAACATTTAAAGATGTCAGTAGCTTGTTTCAGGAAAACTAATCAAACATTAAATGGTTCGTAGTTTCAATGTTGAAAAGAGTTCTTTGAAATTCCGCTGTTCTTATCAGAGGCTGATAATGTATCAGTGTGTAATTTGACATCGAAGTTATTCAGACACATGGGACTCTGAGATTCAATGAATAGTCAAGAAGAGAAAATGTGCATATTAAATAGTCAGACATGAAATAGTATTCCAAAAAGCTTAAAACAAATTGACAGAGTTGGTTTCACATATAAAAGTAATATGATTGTATTCAATATGATTACAAAAATATATTTTAAGGTACTTAGCTTTGGAGTTGAATATAGTTCCTTGAAATTCTGCTGCTTTCATGATAATGTATCAATGTATAATTTGACATCAGGGCTTCAGACACAGGAATTTTCAAAATGCTTCAAACAACTTGAGAGAGTTTGTTTATCATATGAAAGTTATACTGATGTATTCAACATAAGTAAAAGACATATTTCAAGGTACTTAGCTTACCTGTTTAATATAGGTCTTTGAAATTCCCCAGTTCTCATTGGAGGCTGATGATGTATCAGCTTGTAATTTGACATAGGGGTTATTTAAATGCATGGGGCTCTGCCTTTCTTTTTCTTCTATCCTTTCTTTCTTGTCCTGTACATAGTGAGTTGTCACTTTATGTAGTGATGGTTGAGTGTTCTATGTTCTGGTCAACATCTTGTAGTAAGCAGAAGGTTCATTTGTGTGTTCTTTGCATCAGATGGTCACCATTATGTAGAGATCAGAATTCATTTGTGTGTTCTTTGTGGGGTCACCATTAAGGAGGGATGGTCAGCCATGTCGGGTACAAACCAGAGAAATGAACTTACCGTTTACTGCAAACATAATTCACTTTTTACTTTACAATATGGGTAGTAATATTAATATTTTCCATTTTTAAACAAGTATAAAATATTCAAATGTTCTACAATATAATTGTATCAAACACTTTTTAATACAAATGTGTACTGGTCTAAACCTATTATGACCAAAAACTAAGTATTAATCATATATATATATATATATATATATATATATATATACTATTTTCATTGATGTCAATTGTTATTTACTCTTATTTGTTGGGTATTTCATCTGACATGAATCGTCAGATTAATATTTGCTAGGTATTTAATTTGGCATATATTATATCAATATTTACTAAATATTTAATCTAACATAGACTGTCAAGTTATATAGTTGTTAGGTATTTACTCTAACATAGATTATCATGTTGATATTTGATATACCTTGTTTAATATTTAATAAGTTTCTATTATAGCACAGCTTGTCAAATTAATATTTAATAATTATGATTCTTTAGGTATCAATTTCACATGGTTTCTGAATTTCTTATTAGTACCTGGGTTAAATTGTATGTATATATGTATTTTTTTCTGTTTGTTTTTACCTGTGTTTATATTTGAATATATGTATTTGGGTGCATGGGTTTATCTACATATAAATGCATGTATCCAAATGAATAAGAACAAAGAAAATAATTGCAACATTCAAAACATTAATTTAAAACACTGCTCAATATAAAAATAGAGCAATGAATATTTAATATTAATTATTACGTTAGAACATGTGCAAACATTGTACATTTTGTTTCGACATTGAAAGAACAATTTAAATGAAAGTAGATGAAAGTGAGCAATTTTTTTCCCCATATTCTGAGCTTAATTCACTATACAAATAATACTGTTAATTTGATAATGACCAAATGCTTTTCACCATATATCATGTCAATAAGAGCTAATGAAATAACAAAAAGCTGTTGCATCATGCAATCTTCTATGATAGAAAGTAATCCTCACCCACCGAAAATAACCCTGTTACAGCTAAAAGATGGTTGATTTTGTTTAGCAGCATATCAACGTCTTTCAGTTATTTAATGGTGATATTTAAATATTTTTAACACAGCAGTATGCCTTCAACTACAGATAAAGCGTGTATTGTTGGTAATTTTACTATAAATATTTGTTTGTATTGTATTTTTTTACTTCCAGAGTATTTTTTTTTAGGGATTAACTATTTGCCCATGGCTGGGACTAACATGTGCTACCACCACACCCCAGGTCAAGGTGGACCCTGGAACAACAGCAATTAAGTGGTCACAAAATTCTCAAAACATTCAATCTCCCAATCAGCTGCTGGATGTAATTATAGCTAAGAGATCTTAAATGTTTATTAATGAGTATATATAGGTGTGTTAACCTTAACTTCCATCACTCTTTATTTTTATTTAAAAAATCTGGTTTTAAAAAGGCTCAGCTGTAAAGTTCATAGGCTAACCAAAATATATATGTAAGAAGACACACCAGTTGATACACTTGCCTGTACTAATAGATTTGCTTCTGTATAATAAAAATCTGTAACTTTCTTCTTTTTTTTTTTCAGATCTCTGTGGCTGGTAGCCAATATCATGTTGACAGCCAGCTTGTTGGAAGCTGCTTTGTACACGACGAGGGAAAAGTTATTGCCTCGACTGCCTATGATAAAAATGAAATCATGTTCCTTGTAGCACGCTAATCTTTTATTGGATGATATTTAAATAATGCTAATAATCTCCCATTTATTTAGGCATTAAAATTGTAATTGCTTTCCCTTTCCTGATTCCACCCTTATGAAAATCACTTCAGAGTCATGAAGAAGACCAAAGGAGGTAGAAATAATCATTGTTTGGTGAATAAGGATTACTATCAAGTTAAAAGGTTTGAAAAACTGTTGTCTGTCACAATTGACCCAATATTCTTAACCTTTCTGAATATCCAGTCTTATTGGCCAATACTGTAAATGGCCCTTTGCTCGTCCTGCTCCTGTGTAGATAAAAAAAAAAAAGACTGAACTCTTTTTGTCACCTGTTTTTTTTCCAAATTTCATTTTTTGTGATAACTTTTTAGTTTTTTTTTTTTACTGTTACATCTGCTCTTATTAATCATGAGTATTATTTTATTTTTGAAAATGTTATGCAATTTGACATTAAAATTGGTCAAAAGTTTATTGTAACAAATCACTAGTTACATGTCAATGCTGGAACTGAAACAGTGGTTTTTCAACAAAACTGATTGAAATTCATTTTAAATGTAAAATGTGATAAAATGATTTTTTCTTTATTTATAGATTTCCATTTTGCTTTGGTGTAAGAATGCAAATTGATAGATTCTTGTTTTGGTGTAAGAACAGAAGATGATTGAGTTTTATTTAATCAAAATCAGTTTTGAAAGTTTCTTTATTAGTAACAAAAAGGAACCCAAGTTTTCACCCTGAAAACCTTTTATTAAACTCAATCTTTATGTAAAGTGGTTAGGAAGTCACTGCCTGTTTTGGTTGATTTTCACCTTGCTGTTTACATTCTATTTTGATATGAATTTCTCAAAGAAATATTTCCATTTATGGTTTCTGTATTAGCTATTCTTTAGTGTTTGCCTATTGCATTAAAACCAGATATGTAATAGTCTTGATTAAAAATAAAACACATTTGTAAGTTACATGTGAACATATTGTCTTGATAGTTTGATAGATTTGAAGTATAATGAATTGGACGTCATAACTTTTGTCTTGAGTTCTCACATGATTTAAACTGCATCATCACTTCTTATGATAAATTATTTTTTTAAAATTATAAGTAAAGGCTCTGAGGATAGTTTCTTGGTTTTATCAAAATACATGCAGTAAATGATAGAAGCTTGAAATTTTAATATGAAATGTTGATTTCAATTTTAATCTATATTCTTGTGTTCATAATCTAAAATCCTTTAGAAAGTCCAAAACATTCTGTTCAAAAACTAGAATTGCAGCCATTAAAAGCAGGTATTTTGGCAACTGCATCTTACTTGCCACTGCTATTTTTTCTATTCTGTTTCCATAATGCTTATCATTCACATCCCTGTGTTCATTCCATATATAGAAGAAAATCTCTTGAAGTCAGCTTATTCTTTTCTTTCTTTCTTCATTGAGTATGAAGGTTTATTTTTTTTTTTTTTTTTTGTCTGATATCCCCACAAGCCATCTGCCCACTACTCACCTGGCCAACCAACCTGTATTAACCTCTCATTTCCACCAAGGATTGGCTGAATAAATTGCAAGAAAAAGTCAGAGGCATTCATTCCACCCCGTTGTTCTGCTCAGCACCCCCACTCACTTTACTGTCACCTGTGCTGACTGTTTTCACTCATGTCCACTGCTGCCTTTGTTTGTTGTTGTAAATGCTTCATGCTTGTTCAAATATGAATTTTTTTTTTTTTTTTTTTTTTACAAAAAGTCAACTGTAAATATCTTGATTAATTGTGGAAAAAAGAAAAGCATTTACAGATTACTCAGACATTTTTTTCTCATTTGTTGATCGCTTTTCCATTTAGGTTTCCTGCTTTGGGATATTTTTTGCATCGAGTTATTTCATTCAAAGAACCAATTTAAAACATTTCTACTTGAGCTGACTAATATCTTGAAACTTATAATTATACTCAATCACTGAACATTGTTTGGGAGAACTTGCTGCTTGTTTTTTTCCTTGTCCTCCTCATTTTCACTCAATATTTTTATAAATTTAAAATCAAAAATGGATTTGCATCATCTTTAAAGCATAAAAAAAAAAAACAATGAATATTCTTGTGAATTGTTCTTCAGACAATCATTGGCTATAATTTTCCAGCACAGCATTATAAATAATACTCTTGTGATTATATCATCTGACACTGTAAAAATTGTTACTATAGAATTATTATCTAAAGCTGAAAGAATTTGACTTTTAAATCTAATTGTCACTCAGGCTCTCTCAATAGTTACCATAAGACATTAAATTATTTTTCTTGCTGATAGAATACAAATTTTTTTTTTTAGCTTGTTCTCATTAAATATGATTAACAAATTGTTATTAAGGAAAATTAACTGGTGACAAAAATTTAGCTTTTACTGATTTGTTACAAATAAGGAGTCTTTTGATGAAAATTCTTGTTGCTTTGTCTTGTTTAAATGTTTCATTCCTAAAGCACAATTTTGTTTTTTTATTATTTATTATAACAAGACAAAAATCATCAAAAGTCTTTCGTGTGCATGATCAGGTATTTAAAGAAATCTCAAATCTATTCACTTTGCTGAGATGAGAAATTGTATTTATTTTCTCATTAGAAAATTTATTTGTTTACGCACCAAACCTGTTCACTTATACATTGAAACCTTTTATTATTTTAAATATGTTTGAAAAAGAAAAAAAAATCATCCGTCCAATTTTTGTAGTGTACTTTTTTGTTACACAACTGTTAATTTTTCTGTTTTCAAACATCACTTTCCGTCCATTGTTTTTCCCCACCCATCCTTTTTTCCCCCCCCACTTTAGTCATTCTTCCAGTTTTGCCCCGGGTTTTGCTATTTCAACATCTCAGCATTGTGAATTTAAACAACTGCTCTCTCTTCCCAGAAGCATTGGAATTGCTATGCTCTTTTGAGATCTGAAAATTTTGGTTATATTTTTGTTTGTTTGTTATTTACCTTTTTAATTTTTTTTTGTTAAAGAACTTTTTTTCATTGTTGTATGCATCAGAAGCCTAGATCTTCTAAACAAAGAACCATATTTCTTCACATACAATTCTTTTTCATCCTCATCATATACAACTGCTGTTTATTAATATCTACAATGAAATCAATGTGTTTCATTAAGACCAATATCCTTACTTCCTTTTTTTTTTTTTTTTATATATTTTCAGCTGTTCTTCTGTACATAGATACACATTCAAATAAATTTTTATTTATTATTTTTTAGCAAGGAATGCAATCCTATTTTGATAGACCTATTATCACCCAAAAATTATTGCCTGAATTACCATTGTGGCTATTTGATGAGTTTTCTAAATAAATATAAGAATATCAATTGTACATTTCCAATCAACTTCTGTGGCTGTAAAAATAAAACTTCATTAATTTTCTTTTAAATTTTTCAATGTATTTAGTTAAGTGTTGTATGTGCAACATTCAATTGATAATAAACTCCTGATCCACCCCACCAAAAAAAAAAAAAAAAAAATCGTCATGCCCATACTTTTGTTAGAAATTTTGTAAACTCATCTTTAATCTTTGTGCCAGATTGCAAAAAATGTGTATATAGAATATTTGGTACAGAGAACAAAATATTATGAAAAGGTGAGGATGTTTGGTTAAAGACAATCCATGAGTGATTACTGTTAATTCTTTAATAATTAGTGCTTTGTTATTAGCAAGCACATCACTTATGTTTATAACATTGATAATTCAAGTCAGCATTTGTTGTGACCTCAGTTCTTTATCCCTTTCTGTTGAGAAATATCTTCAGTATGTGCCTCAGAGCAGCAATAGAATGAAAAGGAAGATCTGAAATGCCATCAGTTATCTCCCCTTCATTTCTTTCTTGGTCTATTCTGTTGTTTTTACTTTAAATATTATGTTCTGAATCAAAAGAAAAGCCAAATAAGATTTATACTTAAAATTATATTGGGGTTAAACCTTTTCTTTTTTTATCAGTCTGATTTTTACTTGATAAAATTTTCTTCTGTCTATATTCTCATTTGGCCCACTTTTTCAATTTCTTACTCTGCCTTCAATTTCCATTTGCCTTGCACTTTAAAACTATCACCACCACTATCATCATCTTCATAATGGAATCCATTTCTTTTTATGCACTGATTTATTTTTCCATTCCAACTTATAGATGCATTTGTCAAGAGCAAATTAATCTTACAAATTCTGGGGGCAAGTATTAACAAAAACAAAAACAAAAAAATCCCAGTTTCAGAGTAAAAACTTTAACCAACAGTTTTGACCAATATTTTTTATTGTTACTGCTACTGCTGATTATTTTGCATACACTAATTTGCCTCATTAAATTTGTGAGGAAAATTTGCCAATTTTTATTCTCAATTTCATGTCAAGATCATCAGATTTGTTCTTTCGAACAAGAATGCATGCTCCAAAGCAAATTTTGCTTACTTTTATTTTGATGCACTCTCCCATCCATTTGGATCTTTTCCCTTGTTCAAGTAAATGTTTAGTGCATGTGTATGTATACATATCCGTGTTACACACAAATGCATTTGCACTAGATTCCTGCATATGCTCCCTTGTTTTGACAGATTCAGGCCTGTGTATTTTCAGTCCCAGTAAACCTCTTTTTGATCAGTGATCATTTACCTCTGGCACCTGCAATCATCATTCCTATCTTAAGAAAAGGCAATTTGGGGAAACGTGTGGATTATTATCCAGGTGGCCTATTAAGCTGAGTACCTGAAATTGACGCTGCTACATTTAATACTGAACCTATTTGGCCATCTTTGTTAATCATCAAAAATAAAGAAGCAATTTGAATTGAGTGAGCAAAATTTATTAATGAATTCTGATTCCAAATAAGTATGTTGCTATGTTTAATCTAAAATTAAATTTAGTAATATTTTAATCTTATTTAGTAGCGACTGTTGCACATGACCAGAATTTTGATTGGTTTGATCTACTAAGTTTATGTTTATCTGAAGATAAGCAGAAATTTGCCAGATGAAACTTTGGGAATTTCACTTTTAAAAATTTATTTTATAATTTTATCTATTTTAAAAATGATTATCTGAAGAAAGGCTTAAGACATATTTTTGTAGCAAGGGGCCATGTATTTGCTTTTGATAGGATAAAATAACCAGAAAGGTTTGAATGTAGTTAAGAACTCGACTAATATAGATGAAGATTGATTGATGGCTAAGACTATTACTAAATTTGTAGGGGCAGAGTTGGATATAAATGTAGATACAGATAGACATATCTGATTGAGAACAAAGCTATATTTCTGGATATTGATGGAGTTTCTGACTACCTTAAAAACGGTTGGCTTTTTCTTTTGATATATTATTATTTATGACTATTATTTTTTTGTTGTTGTGAAGCTCCCTTTGAGAACAGTTCTGCAATAAATATGCAGTATTTCATACATTTGTTTAAAACCAATTTCAACTGTCGGCCCAAACCCTTTTCAGAACCCCATCTATGATCCTCTGCTTCCCATTAACCACATTCTTTTCATTTTCAAAAATTGAATGCCTATCCTGAAATAATCATTTTTATGAAAGAGGTATAGACTACTTTTGTCATAGATATTCAAATTAATGTATTTTTCCCCTCTAAAAAGCCCTTCTCTTCATCCCTATCAAGCCTTGACATTTTCAAGTTCTATAGTTCAAATTATTACTTGTTGTGTCAGTTGGTTACATAATAATAAAAGATCATTAAACAGTTAGTTTTATAGAAGCTGTTGACTTATTGGTTGCTTTTACATTTTATCATGTTGTATCTTATAAAAGAGTTATATTCAAAAAATATTTCTGGAATATTTTCCCCTTAGGTTCTCATACTTTGTTAGATTTCAACTTTGACACTCCACAATGTAAGTCTAGGATGATATATTTTGTGACTTTGTGTTTGTAGAATTCTTCATATGTACTCTGTTGTTTGTCAGAGATCATTGTGTTACAATCAAAGTTGATTTTTGTGGCTCTGTGCCAAACTAAGTCCTGTATTAATCATTTCTAAATAGTGGATGGATTTTTTATTTGTAAATCTCAACTGAATGTTATAGAATTGTTGAAGAAAATTAGTATTGTGTATGATTTTATAAAAGTTTTTTTCCATACAAAAATTTTGTCTATAAGAAAAGATTTTTATTTTTATTTTGTTACTGATTTTTATTTTGTCTCTGACCAATTATCCATGAGCTAATTTCTTTTTTACTGACCAATTCAAAACTGATAAAGTTCACGTTAACAAGCAAGCAAGCCTATTCTAATTTGATTATTAACATTTTAAAAAAAATCTCAGACAATCTGTTTTTTTTTTGTTTTTTTGTGTGGTATTATTCTTGTGCTGTTCTATTTTAACTGTTGGGATTGCAAAAATAAATAATTTGACTTTCAAATCTATACAGTCATTAATGTCTACACAACTACTGGACATTTGATGTATTACCTGATGCTAATGAGATATGAATTTTACAATATTGCCAAAAATGTTTTTCTTTTAATATTTTATAAGATTATTGTACTTTTCAGTGTTGCAAGAAAACAAAAAAAAATGTTGGTACTTATTAAAAAAAACCCAAATTTGACTAAATGATGTTAAAGAAATGAAACACATGTAATGAAATAAATTCTATTTTACTGTAGAAATTGATTTTAGGATTTTCATAAATGACATTTTAGAGAGAATCTTGAAATAAGCTGATGACACTTAAAACATTTATAAGAAAGTTCTAAGTTTGATTTGATTTAGGTATTAATTTTCTTTTCACATGAAAAAAGCCTATTATTAAAAATTATCTTTCAACTTTAGAAGTAATATTTAAATATAGACTCTTTCACTAATTATGTGGAACTAATTTTTTTTTATTTAAGTTATTGATTAGATTCCTATGCACACAATTGTTAAATTTAAGGAAATGCAATGTTTTTCTTTGCTATTGTTTACAATTTTTTAATGTTGGTATTTTGTACAAAGTCAAAAAATAAAGTGCAAAGAAAACATTCTATTTATTCAGTATGAAAACAAAACCCAACTACATTAAAAATGACTTTTTAGCATTGGGTCATTATATATATATATATATATATATATATACACCCACCTCCAGTACATGTCTAATTCAGTATTATTAATCATTCCTACTTGTTCTGTTAACTCCCCTACCAGCTGCTCCCACCACCTTTAATTTACTGTTATTGTTGAAACCTTAAACACGAAAAGTTCAATAGTTGTCCATTTGAACTGTGTGACTGTTAGCACCACCTCAACACCCATCCCCTTACTGTAATCTTTTGAGCCTTGCATAGAAGTTTCTAGAGGAGAGCAAAGCTCAACTGTTGTAGATGAGGATTATCGGCCTTATTAATTATATTAGCTTTTTGTCATAGTTTGGTGGGGCTGCATGAAATTTAAAACAAAACCCAAAAAGTAAGGATTTTTTGTCTTCTCGTTCTCATCTCATTTTATCATTTCTTCTGTTTATCTTTTATTTCATCGTTCATGTGTCACAGGTACAGTGGAAATATAGAAAATGTGTATATTTTCATTGTTTGACAATGATGTTCAAATAAAATTCACTGTTACCATAAAAATGTGTTGTTTTTTTGTTTTTTCTCTACGATTGATTTATCTTTTATTGCTTATCAACTCCTTCTCAGCTATTTAAAGCCAAACATATTTTGGATTGTATGATTAATTCTTTTTTATATGAGCAAATATTGCATTAACAATTTTTTAGGGTTTTTGAGATTAACAAAGATTTTTCTAGATACAAGTTCAACTATTTCTGTGTTTGTGTGGAGGGGGAAAGAGATGGATTCATACTTTTCCCCAAGGTTATTTGCACATAAGTGAATGTATGATCTTGACTGAAATTTGAACTCAGCTCATTCTGAGACACTGTCCATTACATCACTCACATATCTACCTTTTTTTTAAAAAAAGAAACATTGAAAAATTACTTTTAATTTATTATTGGATGAAGGATTGTCTCGTGATGCTTTCATCATATTAATGTTTTTTTTATATTACTTGTTTTTTTATGGCTTATCAACCCATTTTGGATTATTTAAAGCATATTTCAGATTGTAGAAGATTGTCCACAGTACTCGGTGTTCCCAAGTAGTCTCCTGTCTAAGTATGAACCAAGTTTGACACTGCTTAACTTTGGTAATCAAATGAAAACCAGTGCTTTCAACATGATTTGACTGTAAACATGGCAGTGCCAAGCATTTGGGAGAAAATAATAAAAGTCATTAGATTTTAATTTTCATAATTTGTAGTTTTCATAAATTAACTGATAATGTATCGTTTGAAATAAGATGTACATTATTTATATTCAAACTATTATCCTCATCTTTTTCTTACCACAATGTTTCAGACATTGTGCTCTTCAACCATCTTCAGGTATCTGTTGAGGTAACCAAGGAATTTTTAACTGAATCCTTCATTTGATCTATGGGGGTTGAGTATTCTCATTCTGCTATCCATGTCTAGGGATATCAACTAATCATTTTTTTAAAATACTATTCAGCTATTGTTAACTGTTTCCACCAAGTCTGAACTACAGGGAATAAACATTATTATGCCATCAAATTCACAAATCAGTGCTTTATTCTAGTGCTAGTAATTGTGTGTTCAATTCCAGGGCTGGGTAGTACAGTGGAAACAAGGCAAACAATAACTGAGCAGTACTAAAAAAGAAGATATACACAAACAATGCAACAAATATAATCTACTCCTGCAGATTAAATAAAAGGTTTAGTTTGAAATTCTCTGAGGATTAAATCAATGTTATAATTAGAGACAGCTCAGTGCTTTTCTTAAATCCAGCTGCAGCTAAAAATATTTAAAAAAATAATAATAATGTTCAAGAAATTGATTTTTTTTCTATTGTTTACCAACCTTTTGCAGGTTATTTAATGATAGAAAATATTTTTAGAGTGTAAGAATTTTATTTTTTTAGGTAATAATCATTTAGTGATGTCTTACTAATTAACCCATAGCTAGGTGCAAAGTGGTGGATTCATTTCTTTTTAAAGTGAATATAACTCAGCTCTCTGATTAAATATTCCAAATCATTATCCATTACACCACTCATACATCTAAGCTTACAAAACCTGGTATTCCCAAGCGGTCACCCATTTACGTACTGACCAAGAGATTCATGAGAACTAGTGTTTCACTGTGATGTGGCTGTAAGCAATGTTCAAGAAAGTTTCTGACTACTGTTATTGTTATTTTATCTACTGGAATATTAGAACCTATAAGTCTAAAAAATCTGATAACTTTAACAATTTACCTATAGAATTTTTAATTGATGAATTCACAAGTGATTATTGATACTTTGCATTTGTCTTGAAGAAAAATTATTTTCAGCTGGAAGAATTACACTTAAATCTTGTTTTTAAAACTGACTTCTCAATAATTATGAATAAAATGTGATAATGACAGAAATATTATTTATAAAATTGATTCTTAACTTGTTTTTTTTTTAAAAAAAAAAGAAGACTTATTTTGTAAAGAAATTTGTATTAGAATTCTTTGAAATGAACATCATTCAAGATATTGGTATTTAGCCAGCTACTTTTGATCCTATAAGAAACTCATGCCAACGGCAAAAGAAAAAAGCCTGTTTGTACAATATTCAAATGAAGTAAATAATTACCACCTCAAGTGCTTCTATCAAATATTTGAATACTAAAGATATACATAATCTACTGTGTCTAGTGAACAAGAATCAAGTGAAATAGCAACTATCTTAAGTTCTATTCATGGCTCAACAGACATCAAATTTTGAGCTTAAATAACCTGAAACTGAATAATTCATTTTAAAAAAAAAAAAAAAAAAAAAAAAAAAAGCAGTAATCATCAAATTTTTTTTTTTTATTAACCTACCACAGGAATCAGCTGAAGTGAAATCCTTCTTTGTTAAAAGCCAACAGCAAACTACAAAAAAAAAAAAAAAAAAAAAAAAAAATTGAAAAGCTTGCTTTAAATTTAAAAAAAAAAAAAAATGTCAAACTCAAATTTTGGAAACGATATATAATTTAGCCTTTACATAAATTCAATGAACTAAAATTTACAAACCTTAGAAAGTCATCAATATCCAAATTCCGTGCACGTTTTGATTCAAATCCTGATGACATTAAAATTTGTGTTACTTTTTCTTTAGCATTAAAATCTTTATCCACCACCTGTAAATAACAAATAATATTTATTTTGTCTTACAAAATTATGGCACAAGGCCGAAAAAAGGGAGGGGGAACAAAACTTGGGTTGGTCTGCCACTAACTATATTATATCTAGCTAATCCGACTCACGACCCAGACATACGTTACAATTTTTCTCAGTCACCACAAGAACTTATCCATCAACACTCACACTGCCATGTACCAAAATACCAGACAACATTCTGGGGATCTAAAACCACCCCAAATGAACATAAAAATTGCACAATGTACAATAATTACAAAAATATATAAAAATTTGACATGAAAATCATGAGGGGGAGGGGTATGGTAACAATTTCCCCAAATAAAAAAATTTCAACACAAAATACAAACTAAAGACATGATGTTAGCTGGACCCAAATCACCTTCAAAACAAAGAGGCCGCTGTATTCTGCCCATAGGACAAAATCAAGAAACTCTTTCTACAGGGAGTGGGAAGGAGAAAATAATTTGGATAGGGGAAACTGAAATACTGAACCAGATATTATTATATAATTATTATTATTATTTATAAATAACAAATAATATTTCTACACTTCAATCATGCATTCAATTTTTGGCAAAAATCTTAGAGGAGCTTTTTTCACCTTTCAAAGTATCAATTACTTCTGACATATGCAATCCAATTTAAAGAAAACTGGGAAAACTTTTGTACTTTTTATAAATTTCAATTCGGTTTTAAAACTATTGTAATATTTTGAAAGCTTTACTTTTACTTATTTTAAAAACATTGTGTATGACAATATAAATTATGATGTCATAATCAGAACTTTGAAGTGGATTAAAACAGCCTTCATTTTGAAGATTAGAAAAAAGAAATACTTTCTTGGCAGGACTCCCTGGCACAAATGCTTAAGGTTGCACCACCTCATTACATTGGTGGTTACCACCGAGGCCAGTGCAACTAATGATTGCAGGAAGCGAGCAATTTTTATCTCTAGCCTGAGTGTACACACCCGGGTGCCCACCTTAAAAACAGATCTTGTGTCACAACTTGCCTAGTGGAGAGCAGAGTAAATATATCTAATTTATTGAAAGAAAAAGAAAGACTAAGTTAGATCAAGATAACTATTGATATGATGTAGAGAGAGATGAATTCCTTTCTAGAAAGACATAAAAAGTGGTGTAAATACAAACAAGTGGGATTCAAACTGTTCAATAATTGCCACCAATTTTCATTGCCCTGTTAACATATAGAATACATGTCTAGAGATTGATAGAAAACAGACTCTGATAAAAGATTTAAGATTATGGTATAAATATGTGATAAAAATTGATTTTAATCTCAGTTATATACTGTAGTTCATCTATATATAACCTGAGAATACAGATACTGAAAATTTGAGCAAAACATTTCTAATGAAATAAAGCTACCAACCTTATTTTTCATTGAGCTGTATAATTTGTAATTCTTTTCCATTATATCGAGGACAGTGTTCAACCTGCAAACACAACACAACTTCCATCATTAAAACTCAGACTATTCAAACAGAAACAAAACAACACTATTAGAGCAACTGTCAAGAATAAAAGCTTTCATTCCAAACAAAAGAGTTGGGTTCCTCTTAATAGACAATTAAACCAAAACGGAGATTTGTTTATCTGTTGGTCAGCTTTCACGGTTTCTATATTTATGGTTATTTAACTAGTGTACATTGGCCTGGATGTGCGTTGTGGTGCATTGGATATCGGCTCAGAATGAGAAATAGGGGAGCCGAGTTCGAATTCCAGCCAAATTCATTGTATTCACTTATGCGCAAATACCCTTTGGAAAGGTATTAATCCGTCTATTCCTTCCAGTTATGGGTTAAATAACAGGACAGATTGGGTTCTATAGCCTTGGTCGGCAACCAGTCTACCGCAGAAAGCAATGGCAACCTACTGCGGGATAATCTTCTGCCCAGTCAGTCATGTCTCTTTCGAGACATGATCGCCCAAGCGTGTATCACGTATGGCACTTAACTGACTGACATTGGCCTAAAAGCAATATATAATTGGTATAAGAGATTTAGCTAAAATCTAGCTGCTTAGTTCCATTGAACTTGAAGCATATATGTTTCTAATAGCATTTTTACCCAGTGAATTGTTTATTTCATATTTTTATACTGTATATAAGAAGAAAAAAAAGGAAAAACATATATATATATATATATATATATATATACACACACAAGTATTGTTGGAATAATATTCCTTGTCCAAAGAAACACTAAATGGCTACTTTTGTAGTGATATTGTAACATATCCATGTTATAATTTATGAATAAATAATACATAATATATATATATATATATATATATATATATATATATTGCAGACGTTATGTCTGGTTATTTTTAATAAAATCCATTCATACTCATGGCTAATCTTTGGCGTATTACAAATGAAAGATGTCAGAAATGAGCTGTAATATTGACAGATGTTATTATCATTTATTTCTCAAGGTACCCAAGTACTTTCAACTTCTTTCTGAGATCATCTTCAGGGGTGTGAGTTATGGTACCTTGAGAAATGAATAATAGCATCTGTCAACGTTACACCTCATTTCTGACATCTTTCAATTGTAATACGCAAAAGAATATCCATGAGTATGAACAGATTTTATTAAAAATAAGCAGACATAACGTTTGCAATTTATTTAATCCAACATGTTTAAAAGAAAATTTGCTGCCTAAATACACAAATATATATAAAAATAAATAAATAAGTAGCTAACCTAGAGCCAACGGACTTACCTAGGTTTCACCTAATGGATCATCAGGGGAAGTTGGCTCCAACTTGCCTTGATGATCCATTCGGTGAAACCTAGGTAGGTCCATTGGCTCTAGGTTAGCTACTTATTTATTCGCTTTACGTGTTAGGTTCCTCGTCTCAGGGATTTTTCTTTTGACTAGTACTTTGACTAATGTTCAAGTGCTTAGTTTGTTTCTTTTTTTGTTTCCATTTTTTTTTCCCCTGTGCATTTATACTCGGTGGGTTTTTTTGGGACGTGTTAAAAGATAAATTTATAGTTCATATATATATATATATATATATATATATATATATATATATGAACTATAAATTTATATATATGAAGAACAAATTTGACTGGAAAGCTGGAAGAGAGTTCCAGAAGTGAGAAGTGCGAGAAAAGAAACTATATGAATGTATACAAAATGAAGTGCTAATTTCTGTTTGAATTTCTAGGATGAGGGGTTATTATTGACATTTCACTATTGTCCTCATTTTTGTCGTTGTTATTAGCAACAACAACAAACATGAGGACATTAAAAGAAAAAAATCAATTAAAATTTAGCAAGCACACACATTTATATATATTGAAAAAGAGAGACACTCCCACTATAGAGGCACAAACATGATATCCAGATATATATAGGCATCAAATAAATGTGTATGCATACATGTATAATAGGAAAGATTCTCATATTATATCCTTTAGATACAAGATTTTAGACAATAAGTTTTTTCTTTTGATAATTAAATCAGTCAACAGTGACAACTTTAAAAAGTATTCAATATTCAATAGCAAGATGATTATATGCACTTGTGGGCGGTGTAGTGGATATTGGCTCAGATTGAGAAATTGGAGAGTCGAGTTCAAATTCCAGTTGAATTCATTGCATTCACTTACACACAAATATCCTTGGGAAAAGTATTAATCTGTCTCTTCTCCCTCCAGCTATGGGCTAAATAGCAGGACAGATTGGATTCTATAGCCTTGGTTGGTAACCAGTCTACTGCAAAATGTAATGGCAAACTATTGCAGGAAAATTTTCTACCCAATCAATCAATGATGTCTCTTTCAAGACATGATCACCCAAGCGTGTATTATGTGACGCAGTGAAACAAGACTGTCTGCAGATGACTATATATATATATATATATATATATATTAATACAGGTTTCGTTGAATAAAATAGACAAATTTTGTCTATTTATTTTGTGTAGGATCCTTTTGTATAGTCTGATAAGCTTGATGGTGCTATCATTAAAAGACGACAAGAAATCACAGTAATTGTTGATTTTTTTATCAGGTCTGAGCTTAGAATATATAAGTTATTAATAAAGTGGAATTAAACAAAGAAAATTAAATCAAAGAGACGTGTCCATTTTTAACGTGGCAGATGGCCGCACACGGTGACAAAATGGTGATGGTGTGGTTCTTGGTCCGATTACAGGCATTGGAGTATGTTAGTAGAGATATCAAAATTTATTTTATTTAAGTTAGATTTAAGCTGTTTGATGTAGATAGCTTCTAGGATTTTGAGTTTTCGTTTATTATTTTCTTGTCTAAGTATACATGTATTTTCAACAAGTGTTTTTCTGAGAAGTGTGCGTTGATAACTGTGTTATTTTAAATGTCGGAATATGTTTGAATTGTCATGTAAGTGTAACGTAAGACGCTGTGAGAGCGAGTTGGTAGTATGGCCAATGTAGATATTATTTAGTTTGTTAGAGATACATTCTCGAAAGGGGCATTTGAATTTATAAACTACATTGGTTTTTTTGCAAACCATTAACAGTGGGGGAGGAGTCGTTGCGGACGGATGTATTGGATTTAGCGTAATATATGATAAACTTAATTCCTTTGTTAGGGTCTGTTGGAGAAATATTAGTGTTTATGAGTTTTTTTAGGATATTTTCATCTAGTTGATAGTTGGAGCGCATTTGGCTACGATATAAGAGTGATATGTTTTGGGATTGGTTGGGCTAGTATCATGTGTTGTTTTTTCCGTGTTAAGGTTTTTAAGAAAATGTCATATTTGTTCATCAACTATGTAGTTGGGAAAATTATTGTTGATGAGTGTCTGTTTTATGTTTTTTAGTTCACTGTGGAAGATCTGTTTTGCAGACGAATTGGTTTTTGCACGATGTAGTAGATTTTTTTATAATGGCTATTTTGTATAAAATCCCTCCACACTCAATTATATTAGCGAATACGCTAATATAATTGAGTGTGGAGGGATTTTTGTTTGTGGGTTTTTTATACAGTGAGATAGTGAATTTACTGTCATCAGTGTTAATTAGTATGTCAAGGAAAGGAATTTCATCGTCATTGCTAAGTTCATAAGTGAATTTTAAGACTGAATTATTTTGAAACTGTTTTTGAAGTTGTAGGATTTTGTCGGTATTTTTAATTAATAGTACTATTTTAAAACTTTAATTTTCTTGAATTTCCTTGTGTATTGCAATCAGGGATTCAAGTCTAATTGGAGCTGCAAGCAACTTGTCAGTTTCTCATTTTTTCTCTTATTTTATGAAAAGGACAACATTTTAGCCCAGTTACTATCAATTGTTCAGGGAAATTGTTTGAAAATATAAAAATTTCTTTAGACTGACCTAAAAGCACCTCCAAGTGTTTTGTTCTTTCTTGAAAAGCAGATTTTAATCATGGCATCCCATTCCTGGAAGAAACAACATAAAAAATAAGCAATTTGTAAGAAAATTTCTTTGAACATGAACATGGGATGAAAAGAGGGGAAAACAAGATCAGATAATGGTTTTCAGATTATAATTCATTGCCATTTGATTTCTGCTCCATGCTGTAGACAAATATATATATATATATATATATATATATATATATATATATTTTCTTCTTTTTTCTAGACATATACTGTTAAATATAAGAGACAATGAATGTCTATTATGTTTAATCATGAGCCGTTCTAAACATCGTATTTTGGCTTTAATTTCATGTGAAAATAAAGACAAAAAAAAGGCTAAATATGCAAGTTCATATTTACTGGATGCTTCTTCATTTTAAATATATTTAATGGAGCAAAATACAAAAATAATCATCTATTAGCTCAGCTAATATGAAGTCCAGACTTATCAAAATAGAAAACAAATATTTCTTTGTCAGCAAAACTATTTATCTTCCTAATTTCTAACAAATGTCTTTCTTTATCCTTTTATTTAGGATGTGAGGGTGGTGTAATGTATAATGGCTCAATGAAATATCCAAGAGATGAATTTGAATTCCAGTCAGGTTTTTACATTTAGTGACACACAAATACCCTTAGGAAAGGTATGAATCCATCTCCTCTTCTCTATCTAGGGGAATTTTTGTCTTTATTTTCACATGAAATTAAAGCCAAAATACAATGTTTAGAACGGCTCATGATTAAACATAATAGACATTCATTGTCTCTTATATTTAACAGTATATGTCTAGAAAAAAGAAAAAAAAAATATATATATATATACATACACACAAAGGTCTGATCAAAATATATCAAGACTAGTGCTATAAAAAGAAAACTATAACACACATCAATTCTACTTTGATCTCCTTCAAAGAAGTTCCCTTCTGAAGTCACACACTTCCTCCAGCATCAGTTCCATTGATGCCTGTATTCCTGGAACTCCTTTTTTGGGAAAGCAAGCAACTGTCTTGTTGCATTTCCTTGATGTCATGAAAATTTGTTGTTTTCATGTGAGATCTGATTTTTGAAGAGTAAAAAGTCACAAGAAACGAGATTTGGGGAATATGGTGGTTGTCAAACCTGGGGAATGTTGTCCTTGGCCAACAACAGCTCCACAAGCCATGGTCACTGATGGAGACCCTGTGGCGCGATGAAATGACCACACTCTACATACTTTCCTTCCAAGCACTGCTATAAGCAACGGAAGTGAGTAAGAATGTAGTATGTATGTCCAACAGAGTTAAATGCGTACCAAGCAGCTTCAGTGTACTTTAGCAACAGTCCCAATACCTATTGATCAGATCTTATGCACACATAAGAAGATATAAGCTAAAAGCTTAAAATATAATATAAATTGAGGGCTCAATGCCAAAGTCAACAGAGATTAAATATTAGAATAAAATTAAATTAGTAATCTAAATCTGCTACTCAGTTTCATGTCATAATACAATTTCCAGGCAGATATCTGCTCAAAATAAACTTTGAGATTAGTAAAATATTCACTTCTAAAACAAAGGAATGACCAATCATGAACAATCTGCAATAGTTTATATATATATATATTTAAAAGTTAGATAATATAAAAAAGATGTTAAAACTTCAAAATAAAGCATTTTGTACAAACCTGGAAATTGATTGGAGGAGGAGGGTTTTTAGGTTCAATTCTCACCACACAAGACTCTACTTTTGGAGGAGGACGGAAATTATTTTTGCCAACCTAAAAAAAATATTAATAACATTAATGCAGATTAAAATTCATATTATTATGAAGTCAAATATTAAATATTCCAAGAGGATTTTTTAACGTGAAGATGATGTAATGAAAGTCATCTTTCAAATTTTAATGGCTGGACTCCCATAGGCTCTGTGCCAATTCGGTTTCCTTGTTCCTCTGGGTTCTCCAAGGAGAGATGTCAAAGAAAGACTCTTGATCATCAAATACTTCTGAATAAATACAGACAATTGTTCACTATGGAGAATCAACCCACATATATACATATTTTTTTTAAACATTTCACCCCACGCAAAGCAATAAAGTCACTAAGATACAAGTGTTACTGAATGTTAGAGAGTATGCAGAAAAAAAGTACTATTAAAGAGAGAGGGAAAAAAATTAAGAACACAGAAGATAAAAACTGAAATTGCATTTAAATTTTTGAAGTCAAGGGTCTCGTACCCACCTTCGCTACAATGTATGATACAGGGCTCTCGCTTTACTACATCTCAATTTTCATAAGGTAGTATTCAGATAAAAAACAAATTTTATATTCATAATAGATCTTTCTATCATAAATCAAGCAGCAAATTTTAACATCAACTTGAGATTTTTCTTGTTCAAAAGTTGAATAGTTTTAACATATTCAGCATTATGGATAAAATGTAATAAATTTTACATAATTTTTTTTTTTGAGACTTAGCATGAACAAAACAAATTCACAGATTTAGACATAAAAAAAAACAAGACCTCAAAATGATGTAAAAATTTGAAAAAAAAAAGTTCATTCTTTAATTATTAGTTGTGCTTAGTTTAATTTGTAATGTATGTAAATGTACGGGTGCTGTGGTGCAGTGGATATTTGCTTGAAACAAGAAATTGGAGACCTGAGTTGAATTTGTTGCATTCACATACACACAAATACCCTTTAGAAAGGTATGAATCCATCACTTCTCCCTCCAGCTATGAGTTAAATAGCAGGACAGATTGGATTCTATAGTCTTGGTTGGCAACCAGTCTACCACAGAAAGTAATGGCAGCCTACTGCAGGAATATCTTCTGCCTAGTTAGTCATGTACCCTTTGAGACATGATTGATTGCCCAGGCATGCATTACTCATGGCACTTAACTGACTTATCTAAATGTAAGTTGAAAAAAAGCAAATGTTGATAAGATAGTGAGGATCACAAAGTGCATTTAGGAGTAGTATGCAATGGTCCTTATTAAAGGTACATACTAAGATATGTATGTAAATCTGTCACTTATAAATCAATAAGCTTTGGTCACTAAAAGTATTGTTTGTTGTCATTTCTTTTAATTCATGCACAACTGCATATATAAATGATTTGTTGTCGTCTGTTTCCCACTGCTGTTTTGTTTGTCTCCTGCCTTCATTAAGTTGGGTTTAATGCGTAATATATTTGGACAATCTTGGAAAGATAAATATGTCATGACAATGTTACAAGTTTTTCTTATTTTTATACTATTGTTCACCCAATACAAGACCCAAGAGTCATTCAAGGTAGAGGGTTACTGAATTAAGCTGTTGTAAGGATGTACAAGGAGAGAGAGAAAAAGGTGTATATTATGAGTATATATAGAATAGATAGTGGTTGACCCTAAAATTGAAGAGGTTATTATTAAAGAATAAATCTTTTGGGAATTTGTTCCACAATGTAATAGTTCTGGGGACGAAGGTGTCTGGATAGAATGTCCCCCTTATCAATGGAATACAAAACGAATAAGGACAAGTCAACTGTGTATGTAGAATGGCAGGTTCTAGTCATGGAGGTCAGGATTGGTGAAACAAAGGAATGTCACTTATCAGAATACTTATCATGAAAACAACAAAAAGCTAGCAATATTGTCTATGAGAAAGGAATTGTAGGGTGGAAAAATAATTCATCACCCACAAGGATGCATAAAAACTTTTAAGACAACATAGGCAGTAGATGCTGTAGCACAAAGTCCATGCTTATTTGGCTTAAAACAACCACAGTGTCAAATAGCCTGGAGATGATTTTATCTGGGCCTGAAGTGATGGCAATTTTATGTTGAGTAGTCATTGACTACCAACTGTGTTACCAGTAAAATGAAAATGTAAGAGTTTCAAAGCAACTACCTGTTTTTCCTCAGTAAGGAAAAAAGAAATAAAATGAAAACTTTCAGAATCAAGTGACACTCAGCTGGAAGGTAGAGAATTTTGATCATGAGATTATAGTTAGACCACATTCTAGAAGACAGCCAGTCACAAGTTGTCTGTCAAGATGTAGGGAGGGATGGTGATAGTCATAGATGGGCAGAGGAGCAGAGTTCTAGTTGGCTGAAGTGGAAGATCTGCAGCAGGTTTTTGTGAAAATTAGACGTAAATAACAGCAAAGGTGTCTCAATATTTCATCTTTCGCTTCTTTGTTGAATGTACATAAGAGTTTTCCCACTTTTAGTTCATACCAACACAAATCAGAATTGAACCACAGTGAGGCAAAAGCTAACCAATTGGTGAAAAATTGTCCATGGAACCTGGATATATATTTACAATGTAAATGATAATTATGGAAAAAATACTTAGAAAGATTATGGAGAATCAAACATTTACCTTCATTAAATGATTGACTTTAGCAAGAAGTTGTGTGTTAACTGAGAGACGACAATATAATTTGCTGCCTGGTGTTGCCACCAGTCGCTCACCAAATTCTTTCTGGAACATAAGCACTGCTGATCTGAAACAAATGAGAAGAAAATGTTATAACAGTCAGTCAGTCAGTCAGTCAGTTAAAGTGCCATACGTGATACACACTTGGGCAATCATGTCTTGAAAGAGACATGACTGACTGGGTAGAGGATTATCCCGCAGTAGGTTGCCATTGCTTTCTGCGGTAGACTGGTTGCTGACCAAGGCTATAGAACCAAATCTGTCCTGCTATTTAACCCATGACTGGAAGGAATAGACGGATTAATACCTTTCCCAAGGGTATTTGCGCGTAAGTGAATACAATGGATTCAACTGGAATTCGAACTCGGCTCCCCGTACTGACAACAAAAGCAAAGATGGCTGACATGCAGTTAAAGTAGTAAATAACAACTGGTACAGATGATAATAAAAAAAAAATAGATGTGAATAATTATTAGACAGATTTATTTTATGGCTAAAATAAAAAACAAAATTAGTAGCAAATGTTTCATATTCATTTCAATATTATTGAAATTTATTTTCAGTATTTTGACATTTTGCTCTTTTCACTTTCAGTAAAAGCAAATTGGTTTAATATTTTTTATCCTTAATTAACAAGAATAGGTACATATACAATTAAAAAAAATTATATATACAGTGATGTGTCAAAAGTCATGGGGAGATAGTATGTAAAGGTATAGGTAAGTGGCACCATTACATCTTGAAATAAAAACAATATTCAAATCCCATAATTTTTGCTCTCACTTCTGTTGAGTTAGTATGAATACTAGTGAGGTTGCTCATTACAAGACAACATAAATTATCAAATAAGACATTGATAGTTGGTACCAGACAGATAGGATATTCCTTTTCTGAAATTATGAAGTCATTTGACATTCCTTGATTTATGTTGTCATACATGTACAAGGAATATCTGAATGATGGAAGGCATTACCACTACCTGTGGACAGCACAATGGCTAACCAGTCAGTTAAGTGCCATACGTGATACACGCTTGGGCGATCATGTCTCGAAAGAGACATGACTGACTGGGCAGAAGATTATCCTGCAGTAGGTTGCCATTGCTTTCTGCGGTAGACTAGTTGCCGACCAAGGCTATAGAACCCAATCTGTCCTGTTATTTAACCCATAACTGGAAGGAATAGACAAATTAATATCTTTCCCAAGGGTATTTGCACGTAAGTGAATGCAATGAATTCGGCTGGAATTCGAACTGCTAACCACAGGTCCTTAATGATTGTGACAAAAAGTATTAGAATTGTCTTTGGTAAGAGACAAACAACACTGATTCAAATTATTTCCACATAAATAATTCCCTTGTATATCTAGCAGGTTAGTTCAGCATATTTCCATAGAATATGGTAGCAGAAGACTCACTTGGATGCCCCCTGTTAACACCATGACACCAGGCACAGTGCCTCACCTTGGATTGTGATAATTCATTGGATACAGGAGAATAACAAATATGTGATATTGTCTAAGGAGTAGCAACTCCAGATGTTTGGGGCAAATATTTTTTTTTAAATCACCTCACCCCAAACAAAGAGATAATACCACTAAGACACAGAGGTTACTGAGAGTGAAAGAGAAGAAGACATTAGTGAAGAGAAAGGACTATAAAAAAAACAAGATTCAGGAAGGCATTGTGATTTAAAATTTTTGAAGATTGTAGGGTGCAGAGAAGCAAGAAACAGGAAGAGAGTTCCACCAGGCAAGAAAAAAAAAAAAAAAAAATAAAAACAGAATAAAATTCATGATTACATTCAATTTGTTCAAGAGTAAAATAGTGACATCTAAGCATGCTTATATTCATGTGGTCGAGGTACCAAAAGGGTTAGGGTGTGGCACAGACCCCACAAAGCCATGGACTTCAGTTTTTAATAAGCCGCCATACAGGCTGGTAGGGGTTCCATTATAGTGTGTGGTGTAGTCACCTGGCATGGGTTGTGTCCTTCAAAACATCTTTTTAAGAAGTGACTTCTACAATCAGTCAATTAAGTGCTACACATGATAAACGTTTGGGTAATCATGTCTCAAAAGAGACATGACTGACTGGGTTGAAGATGTCTCTGCAGCAGGTTGCTATTACTTCCTGTGGTGCACTGGTTGTCAACCAAGACTACAGAACACAATCTGTCCTGCTGTTTAATCCATAGCTGGAGGGAGAAGAGACAGATTAATACCTTTCTCAAGGGTATTTATGTGTAGGTGAATGCAACGAATTCAACTGGAATTTGGACTTGGCTTGAATTCCATTTAATTCCGTTGCATTCACTTATGTGCCATTTGTAACCATTCATGGACTTCATGTTCCATAAGAACAATGGGCGATTCCAGCAGGATAATTCATGTCTGGGACCAGAACTGGTTTGAAGAGCATTCTGAAGAACTCAAATAAATGATATGACTACCACTTTTACCTCACATGAGTCTAACTGAGATTCTGGTGGGGGATATCTATTGGATGGAAGATTCTGCAATGAGTTATATCAGAGAAATATGGACAGCTACCAAGACAGCATGATTCAACTTCTTTCCAGATGTCTTCCAACCATTTATGGAAACTATGGCATGTTGCACTTTGCCAGGCAAAAAGAGGTCGCACAAAATATTAGGCATGTATCCCATGACTTTTGGTATATGAGTGTATTCTTAACAGTAGCAAGTCAGATAATTTACACAATCCGTAAATTAATATTCAGATTTGGTTGATGGACATTATAAAAAGAACTGGGTAAAAACTCACCTAAAAAATGGCCGATGTAATAATAATTTGAATACGAATGGTGAAGATATCTGAGAAGTAAAAGAAAGAAATCTTAAGGGTTAATACTTAATTTTATACACAACATTGAGTTGTATTCTATAAATAAAAAGCAGTAGAAAGTATAGCAGATATTTCTGCTATTTCTTTAGATCATCATAGTAACAGAATAGATAAGCATTTTAAATTACAGATTCAAATGACAAGTGCAAGTTTAAATTAAGGACTATTATACAAATTTTACCAGTCATTTTACCTAATGCCATTATAAGAGAACAATTGTAATGTCAAAGATACCTGATGGATTTTGGCTGGGGAATGCAATATTATATTACTTATCATAATAAACCTTGGAAAGAGAAACTGTTTTAAGAAAAATATAATTTTGAAGTGAAAATATAATGTCGAAATTAGTTCTGTCAATTTATAAGGATCTCCCATTATGGCTAAAATTAAATCACTATTTACATTGTTCAGACTATTGTCTTCATCTTTATTGCCATTTGTATGACATTAGCTCTAGTCTTCTGCAAGTACTAGGAATTTCAAGCCGAACTCTTTATTATGATCATTGGGGTATATCATTCTCATTTACTGTGCAAAGCTGCTTCTGGTAGTCATAAGTTATCTCCCTTTAATCTGACTCCCTCTAAGTTATTTGTCCACCACTGCTGTAGCCTGGTATTGAACACATAACTTTGGGTCAAGTCACTGGAACTAACCAATGCCTGTATCTACTGGGCCATGTGTTCTTGAGGACAACACCAAGTGAATTTCTAGGACTTATAAACCTAATGTTTCAGTAACAACTAAGCATAAAGATGAATACAATATGGGAAACAATAATATGGAGTGCCAGAGAAAATCATTAGTGCCAAAAATTGCAATATGAGCTCTGGTGAAAAAATACCAGAGAAAACCATTAACATCAAAAATTGCAATATGAATTCTGGTAAAATATTAGAGAAAAACTATTAACATCAAAAAATGCTAGAGAAAACCATTAACATCAAAAAAGTGCAATATGAACTCTGGTAAAAAAGGTGACTGAAACATTAGGTTTATTATAGACAAATTAAGGACAAATTTTAAACTTAAAATTGGAAAGTGTTGAAGTAAAAATAGTTTCCCTTTGAAATTCCTAAAAGACATCAACAGACATCTAAAGATAATCAGAAAGCATAATGGCCAAAACATTGTGAAAACACCACCAAAGATTAGGACATTAGTCTGACTGTAAATATAAATAATTATAACTTCTCATCTCAGAAATTCAGATAGAAATTAAAAATAGTTTTTTGCTTAAATTTAAACTAATGATGGGTAGAGTTAGTTTTAATGCAGAATTTTCTTTAACTTGAAGCAATAAGTCAAATCTTTTACAAGATAGACATTTATAAAAATGACAGTGTTGGAGGTTTCTTACCTGATAAGGAAGATTTGCCACACATATATCAAAATAAGGTAAATCTGTTTTTAGGACATTTCCAACAATTAAATGCAGTTTGTTGTAGAGAGGCCTAATAATAAAAATGGAAAAAAAATCAGAAAATAATAACATTTAGGATTAATGTCTGTTCAATAAATCAATATTATGTTTCTACGAAAATAATGACCATGTCCATTTTTTAAATAATTAACATATACTTTATAGATTTTTAAAAAGTAAGATTTCCATGATTATTCTTTGATAATATATATGAATTTTTAGAGCAATTTCAGTATAAAGAAGTTTTCTTTGATGAACACACCATAATGAAGACAATTTAGTAAGAGCATTATGATCTCAGCCTGACTGCATTTCACATTACTACCACTGAATTTTGCTTGCAAATTTTGTTTTAGTAAGACATGAAAAAAAATTAACTTTTTCAAAGATAAACAAAAGCAAGTAAATCCTGTTTTCATTTACTGGCAATATGATGAACTAAGAATGTTTTGCTTAAAACAAAACTGAGCAAAAAGAAAAAATTAGAAGGAATGACTTCCGTGAATCAAGAAAAATTTTAAAAGTCACTTACGTTCCTTGCAAACGTTTCTGTAATTCTGCTGCTAATCGTGGATCAACTTCACAAGCTACAACCTAATAAGTGAGAAAAAAAATAGTAATTGTCAAAATAATACATCAGGTTTTTAAAGTTAACTTAGTACTTTTTTCTTCTTATTTTCTACCTTTTGGTCTCTTTACTTATAACAATCTAACAGAATCACAAGACTGGATGTTAAGGCTTCATGAGAAGTGCTGAGGTATTGCTATTGTTATAAATTATGAGACTGGGTATTAGGGTTTCATCTTAAAGACAGTGAAGGAACAGGTAAGATTGGAATATATCGTTTAGCTCTGTTGATTGAGTCTCGGTTACAAGTGTACAATAGCTGACACTTTTTATTTAACATCTTGCATTGACTCCTGGTATTACGGGTGTAGGAGACTGAACTATAAAAATTAGTTTGAGCATGGATTTCCATATGGTGATAAAATTTAGAATTTATTTGTTCATACATATCTAAAGAAAGTACAGATGTGCAGTTCCTTTTACCCTACAGACGTTCCAATATTGTTTTGTGCAGATTTTGACTCCATTCCAGAGAGGGTAATCCATTTCTTTTTCTTTCCAAACACATCAGATTCAGTTCTTTAAATTTAGATAATGGATTACTGGTGACTGTTAGGTTTGATTTTTTTAAAGAATGCTTGATTTTCTTCTCATAGTTTTCTGTGCAGCTGCCTTTGGTCACAGTTTTCTATTTTGGGAAACTGATGTTTGTGAAGATGTTTCATAGTTGTTCTATTTTGAAAAGTTATCCTGGTGCTAATGTAAGCTCTTTTTTGATAAACTTTCTTGGGTTAGAGAAAGTCACTATTTATTTTTGGTTATTATATTCAGTTTTTCATTTGGCCAATCATGAATTTGTTCTTTTTAATTTTAGCAGTTAAAGCTCCCCAGTATAAAGAGTCAATAAACAGTTATATAAAAATAAGCTTTAGAGCTGGGAACTCAGTAATGCTTTGCAAGAAAAGGATCAACCAAAAGAAAAGTTTCTAATTTCACAAGACCTTAATATTCAGTCCTATGATTCTGTTGAATTGATTTGTTTGAGCTGAAGAGGTGGCAAATGAGAAAGAAAGAACAAAATTAAAAAAGCATTAAGTGAGTTCTAAAGACCAGAGATGATGTAGACTTGAAGAAATTTAAGAATACAGCAACCAAAATATTTTAAAAACAAAGTTTAAAACTACTTTAAAAAATTATTTTAAGAGATAATGAGAAAAACTTAATCTTTGAATTTAAAAAAGCAACAAGATTGAATCTAAAAGAAATCTGTATATTGCTGAACTGAAGAGATTTTCTTAGTATGAAGTTTCAATCTTTGAAGAATTGGTACAATGAAAAACAGGCACACTTTCTTTTAGTAGAAAAAAATGAATAGTTAAAGATCAAAGAAGTGCTCTCCTAACTTCAGCTTGATACTGAAAAACTAGTCTTATGTATTTTGTTTGTAGGTTAAGATGATTGTTGATAGCAGTAGCAATCCATCGGTCTGATGATGCAAGCCTTGAGATTAGCTGGCTGGTCTTCATACCAGCCAATCAGATTGCTTCTTGCATTTCTTACACATTTGGCCCTTTTAATAGCAGTTTTAATGCTAGTTTTCAGTATTCTGTGAATTTATATCATTCTTTTTTTTAAGAGAAGCTCAGTATCCAAAGAGTTCAAAAGAACTATGAATTATATATGCAAAGAGAAAGCAACACTTGCTTCTTGACATTATTATTATTATTATTATTACCAAAACATTATTTACCTGTAGTTATACCAACAGCTCTGATTTGTTGACAATCAAAGATTATCTTTCTCATGCAAATTAGCAATGCACATTTAACAGCAATGTCATCTAAGTTGAAAGAGCACACTTCAATGTGGTATAATGGTTAGCAAGTTTGTTTTGGTAGATCAATTACAACTGAGTAGTGAGTTTGATCCTTACTGGGTGCTCCATAATTATGGCCTTGTACTGCATCCAAGTGACACTTAGAAAATTGCTATCAGTTGAGAGACTGCATTTTCCAAACAATTATTTGAAATCGAACTGCACCAGACACACTGTAGCTAAGGTCTTTTTCATTTTAGTTAGATTAATTTCTACACTTGTATATTAAAATTAATGTTAAGATTATTATTATTGTCTATAACTTTGAAAAGACTCATTAACATTTCAAATTTCAAACATAACTTTTTTTCAGGTATTTAATCTGTAAGGAAAGAAAAAAACTTGTTCAGAAAACAGAGACAAAAAAAAGGTATCATTAACTACCAACTGGATCAGATGATTTCTGCAGCACCAGATTTTTTTTATATTAATTTCACCCCAAGCAAGGTAGGACCACAACTAGTGTGCAGAGGGTTAGTGACAGAAAAACACAGAGGATGTTGAAGAAAGGATAAGAAAAGAATGGGAATTAAGGAGATAGAAGATGGGAATTGACATTGCGTTTGCATTTTTGGAGACTGTAGCATTCAGAGAAACAATACACAGACAATACAAAAGCCATGTTCATTCCAATTCCTACCTATACACAGGGTGCTTCCTCAACATCTTTCTTAAACAAAGATAACCACATAGTGATAATATCTATACTAGCCTAACTTATGCACCTGGCTGTCTCTAACAACAACTTTCTTGATTTCCAGAAATACACCCAGTTGATAATCCAGACCTCACCCCATAGAGGGTAATTAGTATCTGTTTCTCTCCAGATCTGTCATACCAGACTTTTTGTACTTCAACTTTAGACATGGCTGTCTAATTCTAATCAAATCAGATTTCAACTGGAAGTGCCCAAATTTACCTGCAAGTTTCACATGCTTACAGTCCAAGTATTAGTGAAAGCACCCACAATTTCAAATTTCCAAGATCATATCTCATTACCAATAATACTAAGGAAGTTGAATTTGATCTCATTTGAAAGAGAAATCTATTGACTTTGATATAAAATCATTTTGTAAGAACTGATTTCTAATTGTTTTTGATATCAGTCAGTCAGTTAAGTGCTATACGTGATACATGCTTGGGCGATCATGTCCCGAAAGAGACATGACTGACTGGGCAGAAGATTCTCCCACAGTAGGTTGCTATTACTTTCTGCAGTAGACTGGTTGCCAACCAAAGCTGTAGAACCCAATCTGTCCTGCTATTTAATCCATAGCTGGAGGGAGAAGTGATGGATTCATATCTTTCTTAAGGGTATTTGCGCGTACATGAATACAATGATTACAACTGGAATTCAAACTCAACTACCCAATTTCTCATTCCGAGCCGATAACCACGGCACCACAACATACATTTTTGATATGTATCATTTTAATTGCACTAACATAAGATATTCAGATTTTTCAACAACTTCATCAGGATTACAGGGATTTAACAATTGAAATCTCTTATGAGCTGATAGGGTTAAGGGAAGAGCTGTTTTCTCCCATATATACTTTTTTCATATTTGCATAGGATGTTATAAATTAAATCTTTTTTCAAACCTTTCTTCCATAAAAAAACAACAATTCTATATAAGAGTTTGCAAAAAGAAGTTTTACTACAGAAAACCACTCTAATATCATAATGTAAAAAAATAAAATCTTGGATATGTTTCACAGTAACAATTACAGATTAAATATTTAAATATAGTAGGTGATACTTAAAAAAACAAAATAATTTTTCTTTATTACAAAATATGATGTTGACTGAAAACTGGATTAGATGAGGCATTGCAGTAACAGCATCAAGAACACAATTGAGTTGAATTGTCTGAATAAAATTTTGAACGGAATTAATCTTATTCTAAATGCATGACTCATGTAAATAAAAACTTACAGCATATTTTAAGCTCTGTTTTTTTTTTCTCTTTGTTGAATAAGTAACATTGATTCACAGGATTTGCATTTGGTTGACAAGTGCATGAAAAGATCAGATGAGAATCTATTCCTGTTTGTATTTAGGAAATATTTTAGAAATATTGCTTTCAGCTAATAATTGAGGCATTGAAATTGTTATTATTCCATGATAAAGAATATTCTTTTAAAGGAATTTCTCATTTCTAAAGAAAAATCATAATCTATTTGTCAAATATTGCATAAAATAGAGAGAACATAAAAAACAACAACCTTTTTGCTGCCTTCTAATAATTTTACTGTCATATTTCCTGTTCCAGGTCCGACTTCGAATACAGTGTCTGTATTTCGTATTCCAGCCTGAGAAAACAAAAAAAGATTTTAAGATTTAGTAATTGAAAATTAGGCAAACCAGACTAAACAAAAATTAAAATTTAAATAAATTTAAGTTATATTACGCTCTCACACCCTGATTGAGCACTCTAGAAGAAAGGTAGACTTTGAAAAACAGTAGCCACTCTAGCGTGTACGCATCGCTCATTCAGTAAAAATGAATTTGAGCACTCTAGCTATTGGGTGCGTAATATGATATGCACTAAAAATACTGCCTTCTTCCGCCGAACGCCCCGTGGCCCAGGGGTAGAGTCGCCAACTGATGCCAAATCAGTCGGGTTTGTAGCCTGGGCTGTGTAGCAATCGGAGTCTAACCGTACTGATGAGCTGTGATACAGTGAAACAGATCTGTCTGTGGATGACAACAATATATATATATATATATATATATATATATTTTTTTTTTTTTTTATCATATCACCCCAAGCAAGGCATTCCACTGCCACTATAGCGCAGGGGGTTACATAGAACAATTGGATATAGGAAATGTCAGAAGGAGGGTGATAGACAAGTAAGGAGGTACATAGGAAGAGTGTTTGAGAGAATGGGTGCGAGTTAGTGTGTTAGGAGGTGTCTATTGACCTTACATTTAAACTCCTGGAGGTTGTAGCCGTTGGGGAAGCAAGCATGTGGAAGGGAATTCCACAGGTGGGAAGTGCAAGAAAAGAAGTTGTTGTAGTAGAAATTGCGGTTACATTTCATCGGTTTCATTGTAAAAGGGTGGGACCTAGTTGCTAATCTAGTATCTTGTGCAAATTCATACCAAGGGGGCACCAGTGATCTAAGTTCATCAGAGCAGAAGCCGTGAAAGTATTTATAGAAGAGACACAGGGAAGCCACGTCACGCCGGTGAGAGAGTGACTGCAGGCGGTCAGCCAAGTCGGTATCAATCACATTACAGATTCTCCGTTGTATTTTGTGAAGAACCCCGAGAAGAATAGCAGGGGCACCCGACCAGATGTGGCAGCAGTATTCAATACACGGGCGGATGGTAGATTTATATATGTGCAGGATAGATTCAGACGGAAAGAACTTCCAGGCCCTGCACAGAGAGCCGACTTTCATAGCAGCGGATTTAGCAATGGATTCAACATAGTCATTCCACTTGAGGTCCGCTGAGAATGTCAGGCCAAGCAGGCGTAGTGTTTTACTCTCTGGGAGGCAAGCCTGTTCCATGCTAATGGGAGGGAGGTGCAGTTGTCTATGGTGGTTAATTGATAGCAGCTTCATTTTGGAAGAATTGAATTTTACGAGCCATTTCTTACCCCAATCCACCATGGATTGGAGGTCCTTTTCAAACTTGGCAGCGAGGTTCACCTTGTTGCCCATACTAGATTTTTTGATCGAGGCAAGAGTAAACTGTGGTGTCATCGGCGTACATGCCTACTTGGGATGTTATGGCATGTTATGGCATTGATGTAGGTCAGAAAGAGCGTAGGACCTAGGATAGAACCTTGAGGGACACCCGCGTTTGTAGGGTAGTTCTGGGAGGCATGTCCGTTTAATACCACCTTCAATGTGTGGTTAGAGAGGAATGACTGGATTAGGTCCAACAAAAATCCAGTTATGCCATAGCTTCGCAGTTTCCGTAGAAGGTCGGCGTGCCAGACTCTGTCAAATGCTTTAGAGATATCCAAGGCAATGGTACGGGCTTCACCATTCTTGTCGAGCGCCTGGTATATATACTCGGTGATGGTCGTTAGCATATCAGCAGTAGACCTGGTGAAGCGGAAGCCATACTGTTTGTCCGAGAGGAGCTTGTGGGCTGTGAGATGCTGAACGATCTCAGCGTTAATAATGGCTTCGAACACTTTGCCAAAGATCGGAAGAAGGCTGATAGGGTGGTAATTTGCGGGGTCCGAGGGTTCTCTAGTATTCTTAAATATAGGAACTACAGAGTAAGACTTCCAACAGGCAGGAAAGCAGGAAGCAGATAGGCAGTTGTTGTTGAGCTTAGAGAGGATAGACAAACAACTCTATGAAAAGTGTCATCTGTTGTATATTTCATTTAACCTTTTGGTAATCATGCCAATCTCCACATCATCTAAAGTTGTTCACACCTGTATTATAATCTCATCTGATTCTGATGCATTGTTCCTCTTCATCTTGACCTGTGTTGATCTAACCTCAGATTTTAATATTACAAGTCTTTCCAGGTTTTTAAGAATTATAGGTTTCTCTCCTCTGCTGACATGGAAAAGATCTCTGATGTATTTGGTTCATTTCTGTAGTACATTTTCTTTTCCATTATGATAATCCCCTCTTTAGATTTCATACATCCTGCTACTTCAGTATTTGTCTATACTTCTAAGCAGCCTTTGAGATTTGAAAAAAATCACTCGACCACAGGTCAAAAGCGAGGAAAAATTTACTCGCCCCAAAATCATTTTACTTGACTGACTCCATTTTCTTAATAGTTGCCTTACGTAAACATAGTGTGAATCACTGACGTAAAACAAAAAAATGAAATTTTAATTAAAATTTCAAACATGCTAGAAAGGATTAAAATATTTTTTTAAAAATAACAAAATTTGATCTTTCCTCTTAATAGCATAAACATTTTGATGATAAAACTTTGTTTTTGTTAAATCTGAGCCCTTTTAACATGATATGCTGTTTTTTTTTTTTTTTTTTTGGCAATTAAGTGGCGATACCAAAATTCGTAGTCTCTTCTGTTTGACTACAACCTCCATCTCATAGATCTGATAAATCTGATTTTCTCAAGGATTTTCTATAAAAAAATTACTTACTTGTATAATTTACCTTTTGGTGTGTGGTTGAAAGAAGTATGCATATTTTTTCTTTCTTTCAAATGTTCATTCTTACTTTTCGTAAACGGGGAGGAAATATAGATACTGAGTCAAGGATAATATTTTTCCAAATAAGTTTCTAAAAATCTGTGAGCATCTTTAATCTGGGAAGCAGAGACATTTCGGCTCCACTTTGGAAGCATTAATTAAACAAATGTTTACACTGACCAGGACAATAAAAGCAAGACAGGAGCTTGTCAATCTAAATTCCATTTATCAGATCTTGCTTTGACAATTGCGAGATGTCACTGTCTTTTGTTTAACCACACATTTTGACATAAATCAGGCACCATGCATAAAACCAAAGAGTTCAATAATGTCATTGTAGGTCATTCTAAGTAACTTGTGAATCTTCAATGGCATACTATTGGGTTATAAAAGGAATCAGATTTCCTTTTTCTATATTTGAAGGGACATGTTTCATTGTGAGATTTTTAATTGACCGCAGGCGAGTAAAGCAATAAACTTTAATTGCCCAATTAAGTTTTTAAACCACTGAGTCGGTCAGGCAAGTGAAATCTCAAAGCTGCTTCTGAGATGAGGTAATATTTACACTATTCACATTGTTTGGATTGTTGTCCTCATTTTTACAATAGTTCAAACAATGTAGATCCTGCTACATCAATGTTCTGTAGTTGTTCAATCTCCACCCACTTCTCAATAAGACATTCCTCTTTCGCTTGCTTGCAATTATTTTGCAAAATTTTTATTGAGCCCCATTTTTTAGCGTTACATTTTATCTTTCATTAGATCAAAAATTTCACTTGTTATCCATTTTCTGTTTTTTTCCCTGTATCTCCCTATCTCGGGAGGACTTCTTTTGATACTGTTATTAGTGTTTATGTTAAGAAGAATCACTTTGAGTTTCTGGTCTCTTCCAAACTTTCATATTTCTTCTTAACTGTAACATGTTTGTGAATAGATTTGCTATGGAATTTGTCATATTGCAGTCAAGGCATTGTTCTGGGCTTCTTTCATTTTTGTAATTTTACTCTTTGCACATAACTGGAAGGTGACTGCTCCCAGTCTCAGTACTTGGGCATGTTTTAAAGTGCAATACTGCATTTCTAAATCATTTGTGATGGTGAGGTAGTTCATCTGTTTTTACTGTTTCCTTCTGGGTTTTTCCATGTCCATAAGTGCCTTTGGTGTACTTCAAACTAACTACTTAATATCTGACTATTCACTACATAACAACAAACCCATTTTTTTCTATGTTCATTACATGATCCAAGTCCATACTGAACAATTTGACAATTCTACTTTTTAGGCCTCTCATGATAATTTCTTGTGATATACTCTGCTGTCTGGCATTTCATAGTGAGCTGTTAAACTTTGTTTCTACTTTTTTGGTGTTTTCTGGTGCAGATCAATATTGAATGGCTTCTCTTTCAGTTTCACCAGAAAAACTCATTCTAGTAGTTGTCAGTACCCCAAAACACACTTCATCTTCCTTATTAGCCCAACTTCAATTCCTTTTCTCTCTCCTTCTGTGCACGTCTATTGAACAGGTGAAGAGGCTCATCCCTTGTTTCCTGTTTTCTCTTTTCCAATCTTCTCACTTTTTTTTTTCCAATTGGAGTAGATAGACTAAACTATCACCCGGTTCACACTTCACCCACGTCCATTGTTCCCTGTTTAGGATGTGATTTCCGGCTTTCTCTTTTCCAATCTTTTCACTCCTATGTAGCCCCCTGCACATCAGTGGCGTTACCGCCTTGCTCGGGGTGATATGATTTTAAAAAAAAAAAAAAAATGATTACATGCAACACTAACATTTTCTGTCTTCCTGAATCATTTTCTTTTATTGTCCTTTCTCCTCACTAATATCTTCTCATTCTTTTCCTCCCAATAATCCCTTGTGTTTTAGCGGCATTATTGCCTTGCTTGAGAAGAAAAGATTTTTTTTTTAATTCTGAACTGAACCCTTTATTTAATCTATGAGGGCAGACTGTTTTGGGATACCTCATCTAGTTCTTATTTATAGTACTGCTTAGCTAAGTGAATGAACTCACAATTACTATGTTACCAAATACCAACTAGGCTATAGAGTACTTGAATTGGCATACACCTGATGAAGGCTGAAGGGCACAGCAACCAAAATGTCATAACAACAACAAAGATGATGACAATAATCCGTATGCAAATAATGATAATTTCTAATCCAAAAATTTAGACAAATTTATCTAGTACTTTGCTATTCCACTTGAATGGTTTTCTGACATGGTTTTTAAAATACATTTAAGAATTTAAGACAAAAAACAAATAAAATGAATAGTGATGAAATACCTTCTCAATCATTGTCTTTATAATAAGTGGATTTTTTAAGATGTGCTGTCCAATATCTTTGTTAAAGCCAATGCCTGGAAGAAAAAGATCAAATTGCATTAATAGAAGTCATGCAATAAAATGTTTGTAAACCATCAGAAATTAATAAAGTGTCTAAGGCTTATAAATCAATTCTTATTGCTGGTTACTCAATAAAATGTTGGGACTTTTTAAGGACATCTTCCCTTAAAAAAAAACAAAAACAAAACAAAAAAAAAAAACAGAAGTTTATTTTAAACCTATCCAAAAGATAAACCAGTGCAAAACTATTATCCAAGAATAGTTTTTTTATAATGAATGATAGAAATAAATTACTCATAATTATACTAGCTCTTCAACAGATACAATTTTAGATTTTTCTTTTGTCTTTTCTTTCTTTTTTTTTTTTTTGGAGGAGGGGATACTGTAGATACTGCTAACAAAAACTAAAAGGCCCCTAAAAATACAAGGAATGTAAGATAAGGATGTGTCTTCTCACTGGACTTATTCAACTTTTACAATGTGGCAATTCTGAGAGAATTAGAAGTTGTTGCATGAACTACTGTTGATTATTACTGGTGTTGTTCTGATGGTTGAATAAAGGTGTCCACTGCTAATTCCCTTTAGAGGAAAGGGAAGTTAATGTTTTAGCCCACAGCAGGTGAAAGAAAAAAAACTGAATGATCCTTCACCTGCTCCAAATGAAGAATAAAACAACATAATTGAGCAAATTTGAATAAAATCTAATTACAGCAATGGTAACAATTAAGTAAAAGAGAAATGGTGTTCTCAGAAAGTTTAGAAAGAGTTTGTAGACAGTCTAGAAAAATAAAGGGTGCATGAGATCTACCTCAACATATTGTCTACCCAGGTGCAGCGTGGTAGTCTACCAGGCCTCTCACCTTGTGTGGCCATTATGTGGATCCAGCGACAAGAGTATACACTTAAGAAGTTAAATGATTGTGGTTGGATGCTAAAAACGATGATTCTCAAGAAAATGTGAAATGTTGGTTGTCCACTGTTCCAGTCACATCTTGATCATTTTTGCTAGAAGATGGTGAGAAAAAATTCCAGCGGTCTATTTGTACCATTCCTAGAAGGTATACGAAGTGTTTATCGGTAAAATAAATATATGCATTATATTTGATAGAGAGGTAAAAATAAACATGCTACCTTTAATATAAATAGTATATAGATAGATAAATATTAATATAAGGTTTGAATAAATAGGTATACACATACAATGTTATAGTATAATGCTGCGGTAGACCTCCCACTATAGTAGCACCAAATAAAGTTTGGGAAAACAAATGTTTGTGTATGTATTCTTGCTGCAAGCTGTCTGGTGTATGCTCCTGTACGCATTTGCTGTAAGTACCACATGTGGATTTTGTTTCATTCTTATAAAGACTGGAGATAGGCTCTAAATACAAACTAAAATTTTATATATTTGTGTTGTGTTCCCATTAGTTCAGAAAGTCACTTGATGTGTTTACTGCTAAATCTGCATGAGGTGACACTAAGACTGCTTTTTAATATTTTTAGACTTGATGAAATTGTAGCTATAAAGAGAATTTGAAAATGAATTTTTAATTTATTTTTTGTGTATTCTCAAAGTACAAACAAAATCCTATAAAAACTCAGTATTTGTGGCTAAAATCTTAATCTATATATATAAAAGGCAATCTGTGAGTCTGAGTGTGACTGTTTCCTATGCATGCCTACATTTTTTAAGCTACACCATTCAAACTTTCTAGGGACACATATCTACAGAGAAGCCAGGTCGACACATACTTTTTGAGTTTAAGTTCAGCAATTTTCCCTTTCGCACTTTTTGGTCAATGGAGCCAATTGTTTACATTTGCTCCGTAAAACATCTAAGATGGTTACTAAATTATGACACAGAAATCAAATCACATTTTTTATATATTTTTTATTAAAAAAAAAAAACAAAAATGAGCCTTTAATTTTTATAGAAAATATAAAAACTATTACACTCTCAGTTCAGAAATATTCTTTGAAAATTTCTGAACTGAAAGTGTAATAGTTTTTATATTTCTAATTTCTGTAAAACAAAATAAATAATTTTTATTTGTATGCTAAATTCATTTACTCAACAAAAAATGTAAATATTTTCCTCTGTAATTTTGAAACAAAAACAAAGGCTATTGTTTACTAAGTCACACAAAACATCAAATCATGTTTACGTAAATATACTCCTCTCATTGGCATCTTCTACTAAAATGTTCTGAGTTGCACTATGATATATACTATGATGCTAGTATAAAAATACACAGATGTTTCATTATTGTTAGCAGATGCAGAAAGATAACTACAGTAACTCCTACAGAAGGTAGTAAAAAAAAAAAAAAGGATTAAATATCAATTGTAAGAAAACAGAATGCATGGTTGTTAGCAAAAGAACAATTGAAAATATGAACTACAAATTGGAGACACCAAAATCAAGAAGCACATAAATTTAAATATCTAGGAAGTGTTTTCAGAGGACTGAAAATGCAACACTAAAATCAGAATGTATGTTGGAATAACAAAAGAGGCCTTCCAAAAGTTAAAAATATTATGAAACCGGAAAGTTTTGTTAGAAACGAAAAATGCGGAACTGTTAGTTCTCCTAAATAGCAGCAAATGGACAATCTTCTCACAGATGAAAAGACTTGAGGCAACTGAAATGTGGTTTTAAATCCTGGGTGCTACAGACTGTCAAGTGAACATGTGAATAATAAGGATATTTTAAGAAAAATAAAAACAAAAAGGGTGATCATAATTAGAATCAGAAAGAGTTGACATTTCTAGAGCACATGAAGAAAGAAGGCTCAGGAAAATTGACACTCACAGGATGTTGAAGGCGAGGCGCAGAGGAAAGCAATGAATAACCTACCTAACGAGCTTATGACAGAAACAGGGAGTAAAGAGGGATAGCAAAAAGATAAATCTTACCAGCTACAAAGAACGGGAAGTTGTGAAGAGACATGATCTTTTACGTCCTGAAGGGACATGACACATAGAAGTGTAGAAGAACCGTGGTATTATTATTATTATTATTATTCTCTTCTTCTATGTGGCGTGTCCTTTCAGGACGTAGGCGATCATGGCCTTACACATCTCTCTAAGTGGCTATTAGCACGTTTTTTCCTGTTAATCCACCCAAACTCCGCTCTGCCATCCACTTGCTCAAGCCCATCAAGTATTTTTACGGGTTGCTTCCCACTGTCTCAAAACAAACAAAAATAAACTAAAACAATTTTTTTTTCCGGCACGAATCGTATTTTTTATTTGGTAAGCGAACATCGTTATATAAACTAACAGATAACCAAACATTTTGTAAGTAAATCAATAATTAGTAGATAAAATAAAATATAAACGGTTTTTGATAGGAGACATGTCACAATAAAAAAAAAGAGATAAGCAAAAAACACGTGCAAAAAAAAAAAAACATCGAGAGATGTGTTTCAGTGAATAAAAATGAAATAGGCCTAAACTTTTAGGCCCTAAAGTAATCAAAAGTATGACTTTAGGCCCTAAAGTCATAAAGTCAATAACTGTTATTCTTTTTTTTAAAAATTCTTTAAACTTTAAAAAATGTTGTAACTTGTTTTGTTACTAAAAATGATTGAAAATACCCTCTCGCTACCTATAAAACGAAAAGAAAAAAATTGTACTTTCTAGCACCGATACAAATTTACTGACCTTGTTTCTGTATTTCTTGATGTTTCCGAAACTTTTTTTCCGACTTAACTTTCGGCATGTTGAAATCGAGAGAGAATCTTTTCCAATCAAATTATTTCGTTCAATTTCTCCAGGAACACGATTTGAATTGACCGGTAGAGTCAGGCGTTTATTGAATACAACATTTACGAATAAATTATGTAAATAAAAAAAGTATAGAATAAAATATACTATAAAAAGCTAGAATAACTCACGTAAAAGTAAAATCAAAATAATGTACTGAAAATATGCATACTATTTAAAAACAGCTTTTTCTTTTATTTTTTTGTTAAATACGCAACTAACATACAATGTGCGATGAGTAAATTGTCGCCATCTTTTTCATTTTGCGCATGCGTTGTTTTTTTTTAAATTTTATTTTGTCGACTGCATGGCATATAATCAATTGGGCACCGTCTGTTAGAAAAAAAGCACCATGACGCAATTCACGCCACCAGAAATTTTGGAAACGGCAGGCTTGTCAATTGTGCCAAAAGCTACAATATAAAAATTTCAGAGTTTTTCTGAGTTAATCTAAGGACAGTGCAGAAAGAGTTAGATGAGTGATGAGTCAAATTGTGATTACGAAGTTATAGTGGCGATTTTAATACTTTTAAGATATTTTTGTGTAATTTTGGTAAATATATCTGTTAAAATGAAATGTCAATATTATTTTCATTTTTGCATAATTTAGATGACAATTTACATTGCAGTCCACTTTAAGAGAAGACTTAATCTGGCTTTAAAAATTGCTCAAAAAAACACTAGCGTTATGTTTTTGTCAAAAACATAACGCTAGCTAGTGTTTTTGACTTTTGAGCAATACTGAAAAAAATCTAAAATATAATCAAAATTTAAAAGAAACTTTTTGAATTTGATTATATTAGATTTTTGTCAGTATTGTTAATTTTTCTTTTGTAGTATATTCTGATTATAATTTAATACTTTTTTCTAAAATTTGATCTAATAATTTTTAGGGAGTATTGTGAAATAATAAACTGGAACTATTTATGTTCTCTCATAAGAAAATACGAAAATGTTTGGTGGGGAAATGATTTTTATTGATTTTTGGAAGATTAACTTTGCATGCCAATGACTGAAAATATTTTATATTAAAAATATAACACTGGTTGTGAAAGTAAGAAAATTACAATTTTAAAACATTGCACCATTGGTGACAATGAAAAATTTACTCCTCGTATAACATGTGAATGAAGAAAAAAATTTCCACTAACAAGATAGTAATTGCACTGGTAAGTACAAAAAAGCTTATTGAGTTGACTTGAGACGCCAGATTTAATTTTGAATTTTTCTCTAGTCGTTGCTGATTGGTCTATTAATCAAAGGTACATGAGAACATGTCCGAGAGCAAAATTAAAATGTGTTCTGGAGCTTACTCTAACTACATAAAAGGAAGAAACTAACAAGAACCTTTCAATGAGAAATCTCTGTCACTCAATACTGAACTCTTATTAATTTAAGTAATATACTTAACTTAACATATCTTATTCATTCAATTTGTAGCGGGGTCAACAAAGCAGATGCTGTTAACCTCGCAAGGAGTTAAAGTAATGATTGAATCAAGGACAACGAAGACGAGGATTTATAAATTCAAGCCAAATTTTATTTACAAAATCTGGCAAACATATGTACAGAATGATTGTTAAGTCGAGCAGTGTCAATCAAAAGGATTGCCTGGTTTCAGGGCAGTAGACCAGCGGCTGGCAGGGCAGTGCAGAGGTGATGCTGGTTGCTAGAGGTTCTGCTTGGTAGTTCCAAGGGTGGTAGACCAGCAGCTGACAGGGCAGTGCAGGAAGGACTCTTGCTGGTGGCTGCTGCTGAAGACGGTTAGTCCTTAGAAGGACTGTAGTGTAGCATATATAGATGGTTAGTCCTTTCAACAATCTAAGAAAGCTAAGTATTTCAAACTACCTTTCTTTGTCTACTTTTGAATGTATGTAAACCTTATATTCCTTTCTGTGAGCAACGAATTCTCTTACCTGTGTTTTAAATATTCTTGAATATTATTATGTGTCAGATCATTTAATCTATTGTATGAAAATTTCCTCTTTATAACAATTTGTTAAAACTATGGACTTGAAAAATTTCTGACTTATTTTCCTGAAATGTGCTACTAACACAACTTCAAGCATCTAAATTTGTAAATAAATTCTTTTTGTTAAAAATCACCCATGTTTCCTTGTCCTTTTATCAATCTTCTTGGCATGGGTAAATCAACTGTTCATTTTAAGCTCCATGCTACTATAAGTTCAAGCTCTGGTTTGGGTAGTGTATACTTGGATTTGCTGTAAATGTGGTGAGTAATAACTGATTGGTACTAAATGAGAATCAGACAAAATTCCCTGATACAGAAGCCAAAATGACTGAAATGTGATCACAAAAAAGATAGGAACAATAATTTGCATGGGAATAATATAAATAAACAATAGTAAATATTTTTTTTTACTCAATGTAAATATATATCCAAGGTGGATGCTAAAATGAAGCTAAAATATATATCAAAAGAACATAAAATTTAATGATAATTGGTTGCTATGAAAACCAGTTGTTGAAAAAAAAATTATTCAAGTATTAATGTTTTGCTATTTTATGTGAGCATTTTTTTTAAACAAATAAAGTCTAAGGAAAAATTGTTATGACAACTTTAGCAAAAGTCATTATCATGGCAATTAATAATAAAGCAGAAAATTTAAATTTTTATTCTTATTGGTTTTTGAAAAATCTATTGTCATGTAGTAAACTCCTTAGTCAACTGCCTTGCCCTGAAGAAGGTCTTTCTGATTTCAATGTATCATTCAAATGAGCCAGTTGCTCACTGCAATGCTACACAATAACAGTTTCTTCAGATTCTTTGTAATAAAGAATTATCTCTGAATCCCAAATACAATTTTCATTCAAATAAACTAGTTGCTTGATTTGATGCTGTTTGGTAACAGGTTTTACCCATTCCAGAAATTTGAAATAAGGAATTTTTTTTTAATCTCACACATTGAAAACTTTTTTTAAGATTTTGTTTTGGAATCTCATAATAATCCAATCCATTTTTCATCACCACTTATAAAATGACATTTTTCTCTCTCAAGCAAAAGAAAAAAGACAAATGTTTATGTGCTAACCTCTGTTCCTTTCAATCAATTCAAGTGAATTTCTAGATAATGAAGTTTTTCTTAAATTGTACAAACAATGCATTGCAGATTATTGATTGCAAAGCAACAATGCACTAAATAAATAAGATGATTTTAAAATTTTCTTAATTTTAATAGAAAAGATGATGATGCTGACTTTAATTAATCTAATAGTTTGAGAATAATAAAAAGAAAACAGTTTTAGATTTATTAAAATAGGACACAGCTTTTCAAATATCTAAAGTAAATTGGGCTAAATAGCAGAATAGACTGGGCTCTCTAGCTCTGGGTGTCAGCTAGTCTAAGAGAAGGAAATCTGAATTTAAAACTGTAGCACTACAGTGTTTGCCAAAAAGGCATGGCAATTCATAAATAATCAAAAAAAGAAATCTGGAAAGTCATATTCATTTACATCCTAAAGGTATATGCAATTCTTTTCAAAAGAATTTAATAAAAGTTCATTGGCACACGTCGTTATGCATTGTAAAAGCAAAAAGAACAGTTTGGAAACAATCTGCAGTTTATTTATATCATGTTAGTTTATATCCAAAAATTCTCAGGTACAATTATTGCTGTTGTGAATGTAGATAATTACTAAATTTAATTAACTAAGCACTAAATTAATTAATTACTAAATTTACATTAATCAGGGAAAAAGAGTTCTGAGAGAACACTGAAAAGAATTCAAGGGAATATTGAGAAGTCCTCAATCTGACCAACATCTTCAAATCTGATCAAATGTAAGAACTTTTTCATTAATATCTGTTGTAGCATTTAAAGAGGTTACAAACGGACAAGGTTGTACTCGAGTGAAAGAACAGAAATGTGCATACATGAAAGAAAAGAGGTTTATTGTTAAGAGAATACACTATGGCAAGATAGGAAATCTGGTGGCAGACTAGTAATTGCTGAAGCAAGTCACAGGTATCTCCTGTGCTTACTATATATGGCTACTAATATAGTCAGTGTACATCGGCAATAGGGAATGTGGGATATTCCATTACAACACTATCTCTTCTTTTTTTGGCAGATAACTTTTTGGTATCTCTCTTGCACAACAATGAAGCAGGTAGTGATGATCAGATTTGTGGAAAAATGAAATAAAATCAATAGATAAAATGTAGAAGACGAAGCGTCCATTACTAATTTATATTTACGAGTTGACTCAGAGTAACTTGAATCATGAAATAACACAGGAAATAAGGAAACACGAAAAAGTGAAAGTAACCAGAACAACAATGTATTAACAAAGGTTACATAGAGTTGAAAGCATGCAAATCAAATAAGGAAAGAAAAGTTCTTTCTCTTTGTCTGGAGAGAAACGTAAATGTTCAATAGAAGATTAAATTGAATCAAGTTCAGTTTGAATAAAGTTAATGTACATACTGTTAATGTCTGTTTCCAATTGAAGTTTTTTTTAGTGTTGTGTGTGCATGTTGGTGAGAAATAAAAATTTGCACCACTAATTGCTACCCGCAATTAGTGCGTGTGTGTATGTGTGAGTTAGGTAATAAATATGTCTGCTCTCACCTGGGATGGAACCCCTAACTGGTGTAACATGTGATGCTCCCGGCTTATAGTAGCATGCCGTTAGTGCAGGAAAACTAGGGTTATCACGTGAACGTTGAATGACCATGTATGTGTGGGTGTGAATGTATCAAACCCTACAAAATAATTATAATGAATAATAAAAACAGGAAAAGAAATACAAGAGGAAAGGAACTGGAAATATGATTGCTCCATTTAGTTTTGTCAAATGCTGTTAGGCAGTGCTGGTTATTAAGTCCATAAAAACGCAAACATTTTCCTTCTTGAGCCTCTTTCTCACTCGTAATTACTTTCCCACTAGGGAATGATAGCTTCTCTGGTCCACTGATGACTGAACTCTCTTCCCACTTTTCAATGGTTGGCACTTACATGTGTCTTCCAAAAATCTCCATCTGTGAAGTAAATCAAGCTTTCTCTTTGGTTGTTCCAACTCAACACAAGGCTGATTGTAAAGATGTTAATATTTACCCTAACTTCTGGACCAAGAAGAAAACAGACATCTCATAACCATATTTAAAATTTCCAGTGATAAAGTAAGTACAAAACTTCCTTTGGTTGTTCCAACTCTGCACAAGGTTGACTTGAGCTTGACCATTAATATGATGTTTATATTTACTTACCCTAACTGCTGAACCAAAAAGAAAACAGACATACCCAAGAGACATTTAGAAATTTTGTTTCACTACAGCCACCATAAAATAAATCAACAGTCTGTGGTAAAAACACAAGTTTTTATATACTTCTATATTCTTTGTTACCTATGAACACATGCACACTTGGAATACACACAAATACGTTATATTTATTTTCAATTTTTCTAGTTGAATTGTTCACCTATATTGTGTACGAGCTATTATTGTACAAAATTAGGTTATAATAAAATTTGTACTTCATATGAATACTACCTTATGAAAATTGAGATGTAGTAGATTGGGAGGTATTATAGATTTGGTGGGAGGCATGAAACCTTTGCACTGACCTTGTTAAACTATAATAGGTTGTTAGACTAAACAACTACCCAGTGTCTTATAACCATTGACATTACAGTTATGCATTGATATCATTTTCTTAGTACACAATTGTTTACAACAAAGTCATATACTGCCTAATTCAGCAATAAATATATACAGAATTAATTTTTAAAAGAAGAATCATACATCATTAGTATTAACTTTTGACTTGATACAATTGGATGAATTTTTCATTAGAATCAAAATTTAAAATATTAAGTGGTAAAGGTCATTCAAGCTGCACATGAGTGTAATGGCTTCATTATTTTGTTTACATTTTCTGTACACAGTATATAACTAATAGACATTATTGGATTGATTCTTAAGAAGAATTTGCAATGTTATTGACCCTGACCTGGAATCTCAGCTTCAGTCATTTTCCCACTTTTCTTTATGTTCATTACAGTCCTGATGAGCTTTACTCTTTGGTGTTTTAACTTTGTGACAAGGTCTTATTTTATAACTGAAATTGCTGGATATAACTGTAAGTTCTATGCCAACAGTTTCTTCTCAATTGTAGAACTCTCTTCCTTCCCACTTACTTTGATCTTCAAGAATTTAAATGTAATGTCAATAATTTTCTGTTGTCTTCTTAATTCTTATTCTTTTATTGGCATATTTTGTTCTCTCACCTTATTGTATTTTTTTTTTCATATTCTTTCACATTCATGTTTTTAGTGGCTGTATTGACTTGCTTGGGGGTGAAATGATTTAAAAAAAGAAACCATATGCTAATGACAGAAATGATCTTGTCATTTAAACACTCAAAGGCATAAAAGTCCACTGACTTTGATAAGTAAAATAATCTTGATATATAGTGAAAACTGATCATTTCACATTTTGGATGCTTAGTAACATGGGAAACTAGTGATATGCAAAAATAAATTATATGGATGCATTTTATATATAAAGACAGGAGCTCACATTATCCCTCATGACTTTGCTAAAAAACATGTCTCTAAGGAATGCACCTTATGCCTATAAAAAGGTGTGCATTTCTCTCCCTAGCCTCTGTTACAGCTTTTTTTTAACTCTGACATTAAGATCTACAGTTGGAACACTGCTATTAAGCTTGTGTGCTTTCTTTTTTATCTCTCTTGACTTTTGAACTCTTATTGTGTGTCATGTACACAAATTTCACACACAAAAAAATTACATTCTCTTACAGTTTGTTTAAATGTTTTTTCTATTTTTCTATGTAATTAGTCTTTAAATTTTTCTTTCTTTTATCGTAATTGTATATTCATGTAATTTCTTTTTGCCATGCAATTAGTTATCATTTGTTTTATAGTCTTGTGTAACTTATTTTTTACTTGGACTCACATAGAGTCCACAATAGTTACTGCACGATAAAAATGATACCAAGAGACATGTTTCTAATGAAATGTTATGCTGTGTTGTTGCCTGTTATTACAACAAAGCCCTTGTTATATTAATAAACTTTATTTATATTTATGTACATAGTGATAAACTGTATGTGTGCCCTGTATGTTTTATCGAGAAGTTTTCAAAAAGTGTTCCTTTTTATTCCTATGCTAGGGGATATATTTATTATGCATAGAGAAGTAGTACCTATGATATTGTTACAACTAGCATCCCATAACAATATACAAGATTAAATCATAAATGAATGTGTTCACTCTGGCATCTTAATTAAACAGTGGAGTGGAAGCTAAAATAAAGTGTGTAGGGAGATCTCTTAATTTAAAAAAAAATTAATATGGATACTCCCTATTTATTTAAAAGGCAAGTATACAGAATGAAGAAAATTACTCCTGCCACTTGATAAAATGAGAAGTGGGAGTATGCTTATTTAAATTTTTGCTCTCTGCACCTTATTTGAAACATCCTCCTCATTTATTTAAGAATCAAGAATAAGCAATTCAGTTATAGCTATTTTGTTTTTTACTTATATTATGCAAGTATTATAGGTAAGTAAATCTGAAAATTTACAGCTGCAGATTTTGTGAAAAAAAACTGGGCCATTGTTATGCAACCATGTATAGAAAAGAAAATATACTAGAGGTAAGTCAAAAACTGATTGCAAATCCAATGTACAGTGACAAACCAATTGCAAACATACAATTTATAATCATCTATACAGTTAATTTTTGCAAAGCTTGTTAAATAAAAAAGAAACATAAAAAAACATGACTCATTTAAACCTTTGGTAAAAACAAATATCAAAATGGCAAATCATTTGGTAAAAAGACTTTTAAAAAATAAGATCGTTCTACCTTTATGTACGTGGATAAGTCACAAGTTATCTGCACTTTACCCATAACAATCCTTAAACAAGAATGTGGATAATTTTTGACTTTCCCTTGTATATGGTTATATGAAAGGTCAATAGTTAAAAGATCAAGTGTAAAAATAAAAATGAATCATATTGCTTGATTTACACTCATCTTTGTGGTGATCACTGGGATATATCATTCTCATTCCTTGTGCAAAGCCTTTTTTGGTAGTCATGAGTTATCTCCCTCTAACCTGACTCTCTAAATTACAAAGATGAGGACAATAGTCTGAATAATGTAAATAGTGTAAATACTACCTCATCTTAGAAACATAGACAAATATTACTTGATTTATTTAATTTTAACCATCACAGCTTGTTACTAAAAACACTGTAAAATATGGCTTGTAACTTAATAATAAAAGTAAAAGAATTGTCAAAAATGGATTAAAATTTAGTGTTACTGAACCAAGACAGGTTTAATCCAAGCAGTTAATTAAACATTATTATTTCTAAACTGAATTAGTATATTTGTGTTATGGTACTTTACCCATGGCACATGTGAACTCTTCCATACTATAAATAAGCAGCAGTTTCTGCTTTGTGCTGCACAGAGAGAGGTCTATTCCAGCAGATAGCTTTGACAGCCAGACCAATACAGTCACACTGGTGATCTTCTCATGTTGTATCTGTTTGTACTACTTTTCCTTGTTAATATATTTATTTAACTCTATTCTGTCTTTGTGTCTTTTTTTATTGGTCTCTAACCAGGCCACAACAACTTGGCAACAAAGACTCTTAATGACCCTTGAGGACCCTAAAAGGATTGCGTGGAATTTGTCAATATTGATTCAACAATGGGTGCACAGAATTTTATTTTTTGTCACATTTTGTTCTACTCAATAATACTTGGTTATCCAGAAAAGGAAACAGAACAAAAAATGTGTTACTAACTTACACTAAACTTGAACGTGAGCTGATAAACCACATGAATTCATGTTTTTCAAGAGAAAAAATACTTGTGATTCTCTGAGTAAGTAAGAAATTTAGTGGGTACCAGTGAGCTAAGTTCATCTGAGCAGAAGCCGTGAAAGTATTTGTAGAAGAGACACAGAGAAGCCACATTGCTCCGGTGAGAAAGTGACTGTATCTGAGCTGCTAAGTTAAGATTGATTACATTCCAGATTCTCTGTTGGATTTTGTCAAGGACCCCTAAGTGGATAGCAGGAGCACCCAACCAGATATGGCAGCAATATTCAATGCATGGGCAGATGGTAGATTTGTATATGTGCAGGATTGTTTCAGACGGGAAAAACTTCCTGGCCCTGCACAGAGAAATGATCTTCTTAACAGCAGATTTAGCTAGAGATTCTATATAGACATTCCATCTGAGGTCAGTTGTGAGAGTTAACCCAAGGAGACACAGTGTTTTACTTTCAGGGAGACTAGCCTGATCCATGCTAATGGGGGGTATCAGCGATTGTCTGTGGCAGTTAATAGATAGCAGCTTGGTTTTGGAAGCATTGAAATTCACGAGCCATTTCTTACCTCAGTCCACCACCGATTGAAGGTCCTTTTCAAGCTCAGCAGTGAGGTTTTCTTTGTCAGTCTTGGCAGATTTTTGATCAAGGCAAGAGTAAATCATAGTGTCATCAGCATAAATGGCTATTTGAGATCTTATTACATTGGGGAAATCGTTATTGTAGATAATGAAAAGCATGGGACCTAGAATAGAGCCTTGAGGGACACCTGCGTTCATGTGATAGTATTGGGAGGCATGTCCATTCAATACTACCTTCAATGTGCGATTTGAAAGGAATGACTGGATTAAGTCAAACAATTGTCCAGTTATACCATAGCCCAGCAGCTTGAATAGAAGGCCAGCATGCTAGACTCTGTCAAACGCTTTGGAGATGTCTAGGGCAACAGTTCGGGCTTTGCCGTTCTTGTTGAGAGCCTGTTGTATATACTCAGTGATGGTCATGAGCATATCAACAGTAGACCCGGTGAAGAGGAAAACCATATTTTGTCTGTGGGCTGTGAGATGTTGATTTTTATATATAGGAACCGCAGAGGAGGATTTCCAGCAGGCAGGAAAGCAAGAAGCAGAGAGGCAGCAGGAACTTAAATGGCAACAGGAATGACTTGAAATGCTAAAGCAAGCTGAAGAAGAACAACTGGAATTTCAAAAACAAACAGAAATTAGACATTAAAAACTTGAAGAAATTCTACTTCAAACTCAACAACAGAAATTTGTTTGAACTGGCAAACAGGGGACAAATTATATGAAAATGCGTTCTCACGAAACACAATCTGGGGTGCAATAGACACTTTTACATATTTTCCTATTTTAGAAGATTCAAGGATTTATATGCCACAGATTGCATAAATTGGTCAGACTCTAAGAAAGTTCACCTTCTTCTTCAAAAACTGGACACCTCAGAGCACACCAAATTTTGGAACTAATTTTTACCCCATAAAACAAGTGAACTGAAACGTACTATAGTGGTTAAACTTCTCTCAGAACTTTTCAGTCTGAAAACTTCACTCTTTCATAAGAGATGGAAGTGTATGAATTTAACCAGAAAGGATAGTGAAGATTACATGACATTCACATCAGTCGCGAACAAACATTGCAACGATTTCAAACTGTCAGATTTGAGTGCAAATAATATCAAGTGTCTGATATTTGTTCAGGAACTTATTTTAACTAAAGACACTGAAATTAGACGTAGAGTTCTGAATAAATTGGAAAATGAGCCAAGCCTTACTCTCCAATAAATAGTGGAAGACTGTCAGAGATTCGTAGGTGTATGTCAAGATTTGAAAAATATCAAGGAATCTGGCATAGTTCTCATAAGAAAAGTACACCAAAAGAAAAAACAATTTTATTCTACTTCTAAATCGAACCAATCAAAAAAGAAACAGGACAACTTTTCACCTGACCCGTGTTATGGTTATGTGTTACTACATTGTTATTAGGAATACCCTTAACAGAATAAAAAGTGCTTAAATTGAAGATGTGTCGAGCAAGAAAAAATGTTAATAGCTGCATAAAAACAAAATCAGATTAACAAGATGGGTTAAACATTAGGAAATACATGCAAGTACAAATCCTAAATAAAAATTTAAACTACAGTTGGATTCTGGTTTAGATTTAACAATCATAAATCTACACACTTGGAAAAAATTTGGAAAATCCAACCTTGCTAAGAACTACCAAAATAGCCAGGTCCTTGACAGGGAAGAAAATCAAGTTTACTGGAAAACTTATCACAAATGTAACTTTTCAAGGAAGGATGTTAAAACTAAAAACGTTTGTATTAAAAAATACAGAAAATTTATTTGGGACCGACTGAATGGAGAAATTTAAGTTATGAGACATGCCAACTAATTGATTTTGCCAAAAACTCAAAAAACTGACCAACAAGGCAAATAATTTAATAAAAATTTAAAAGGAACTTTTCCAGAAGTTTTTTCTGGGGACTTTGGTCAGTGTAATAAGATGACAGCAAAATTTTGATTTAAAAGATGACATCTAGCCAGTGTTTAATAAAAAATGAAATGTGCCTTTTGCCTCTTTACCAAAAATAAATGATGAACTTGACAGGCTAGAAGAACCAGTGTTTTGTCAAAAACTGTGTACAGTAAATGGGCTTCAATGACCATCTATGTGAAGAAAAAGTCAAACCAGATTCAAGTCTGCACTGATTTCTTGATGGGGCTTAATGCAGCACTCAAAGGTTATCATTATTTTTTACCTAAACCATAAGAAATTATCACGAAACTAAATGGAGGGAAACTTTTATTTAAAAATTAACCTCAGTGACGCATATCTTCAAATACCAGTGTAGGAAGAATGTTCTAAGTTGTTGACTTCACGGTTACATATTTGGATGACATATTAATGATCAGTTAAAATGTAGAACAGCAGAAGGAACATGTGTATGAAGTCTTCTCAAGAATTCAGAAGTACAGGTTAAAATTGAAGGAATTCAAATGTGATTTTTTATGGAGAGGATTGAATACTTGGGACACACTATTGATAAAGAGGGCATAAGACCAGACCCTGAACTGGCTACAGCAATCAAAGTCATGCCAGCTCCTGAAAATGTCTCTACCTTACAAAGTTTCTTAAGATAGACAAATTATTACCAAGTGTTTATATCGAATATGGACAACTTACGTGCTCCGTGGAACAAACTTTTGAAAAAAGACAAGAATTTGGAGTGGACACCTAAATGCCAAGACGCATTCATCAAAATAAAGGAAATCTCGATGTCAGAATTATTTCTCACCCACTATAACCCAGACCTGGTCATTATAGTTGTGAGTGACGCCAGCTTGTATGGCACTGAAGCATGTATTATGCACAAGATGCCAGCTGGATCTCGCAAAACAATAGCTCATGCGTTTCATCCTGCAGAAAAGAATTACTTGAAAATTGAGAAGGAGTCGTTAGGGATTATTTTAGCAGTAATGAAGTTTCACTGGTACATTTACAGTAGACATTTTATATTGCAGATGGGCCATAAACTGTTATTGACTATCTTCAGTTCTAAAAATGATCTGCCTGTGCATACAACAAATAAACTGCAGAGATGGGGAAATATCCTTTTAAATTATAACTTTAAAATAGAGTTCCTACCATCTAAAAGCTCTGTCATGCTGACTGTCCAGATTAATCCTGAAACACAGAGAACCTCTTGAATATACTGTGATTGCCTCTCTTCAAACAGAAGGAGAATTTAAAACCATATTATGCAACACAATAAGGGAACTCCCTGTAACTCTTGACCAAATCAAACGAGTAGCTCAAAATGATGAGTTTATCAGGCAAACTAAGACCAAAATTTGCGAAAAGAACCAACTGACTTCAGATGTTTTCTATGTGATGAAGTACTACTATATAGTGATTAAGTTGTCATTCCCACAACACTATGAAGAAGAATTCTGAAAGATCTCCATGCCAGTCATCTGGTGATTACAAGGATGAAAAGCCTTATGCACAGTTATGTATACTGGCCAAACATGGATTAGGATATTGAAAACATCATAAAATCCTGTCAAGGCTGTGCCTTGGCAGCTAAGGTACCTCCAATCAAATATAGTCCTTGGCCCAAAATGAATGGACCATGGTCTCGGATTCATATAGATTTTGCAGGCCCAAAAATGGATTCTACTATCTTATAGTAGTTAGATAGTTTTTCTAAGTGGCCCAAAGTGCTTATATGTAGAAATCTCACTACAGAAGTAACAATCAATTCCCTACACAAGCTGTTTGCCAGATTTGGATTAGTCGATTGTTTAGTGTCAGACAATGGGACTATAATTTACGTCCAGCTTTTTTAAGGATTTTTGTGATATCTTCCAAATCAATCATATTAAGATCACTCCACATCACCCAAGGTCCAATGAACAGGCCGAATGCTTCATTGACATACTGAAAAGAGCTCTGAAGAAAGCTAGGGCACACCCACAGAAAAAGCTCTACAACAGTTCTTTCAGGTGTATAGAATCATACTCACAAACAGCACACCATCATCATTACCCCCAGCCAAGGTAATGTTTGTGCATAAAATCAGGTCTGATATTGACAAGATACTTCCCAAACAAACAAAACCTGGACAAACAAACATGGTACTTACAAAATGCTACCAACCCAGAGAGAAAGTTTTTTTAGGATGTTTTGGGATAATAAATCTTTCTGGGAAATGGGTACAATTGAGAAAAGAGTAGGAAATATGGTCTACATAAAGATCCGCAGTTTACTCACAAAAGACATTTAAATCAAATCAGGAAATGCCTGTCAGATTATGCTTACAGTGGTCCTCCTGAAGAGAAAGAAGTAATGAATGTCATTTATGATTCTTTTGACATGACAATTACAAGTGGTGCTGTTTGAAAAGAAAAAGGAAAATGAAGGATGTTCTCGTCATTAACTGAAAAGGAAAATAATATTAAGACTCTTGTGAAGTTGATACTTAGGAGGGATGTTGTGGTAATTTACCCATGGTACACATGAACGCTTTCAAACTATAAATAAGCAGTAGTTTCTGCTTTGTGCTGAGCAGAGAGAGCTTTATTCCAGCAGATAGCCCTGACAGACCAATACAGTCACACGGGTATTCTTTTCATGTTGTATCTGTTTGTACTACTGTTCCTTGTTAATATATATGTTTAATTCGATTCCATCTTTGTGTCTTTATTTCTGGCCTTTAACCAGGCCATAACAATTTTGCATATATATATATATATATATATTATGATATTTTTGTATATATATATATATATATATATATATATATATATATATATTATGATTTTAGCTTTACTTATTTTTTTAATAATATATTCTGTTTCAATAAATTCTGAAATTTTCCTTGGAGTTTTCATGATTGTATATACAATCAGTTTGCATTTCAATTATATTAACACATTTTATTTAGCTAGAAGGATAGGGAAAGGAAAAAAAGCAAATTCTTCTTTTTTTATTTTTTTGAGGCCATAGTAACAATAGTAAAACAGCAGTTGAGGGTGACAATTCAATTTTACCCACATTTCTGCATTCATCAGTGTTGATTACAAAATTCTGAAATTACACATTTAAAGTATTGCTTTGGTATTTGTATATCCCACAAGCTTCAATTCACAAAAATACAAAAGACATGATCTATCTATCTATTTGTGTATATAGTTTTTTTTTTTTAAATTGGAGTAGATAGACCCTTCTATCGCCCAGTTCACACTCCACCCACGTCCATTGAACAGGTGTAGAGGCTCATCCCTTGTTCCCTGTTCAGGAAGTGGTCTCCAGCTCTCTTTTTCTCCTCAGACCTCAGTAATGGTGCTTTTGCGATTTTCCTGCGATGTGTATGGTCAGTGGCAACGTCTTTTCATTGTGAGAATACCGGGTTGGCAGTTTTCTGGTTGCTGCTTTCGACTGGAAGTTAGGAGCCCTACCTCTTGTGTAGCGTCAAGAGCGGCCGTTCTGATCAACAGTTGCATAATGTCAAGGTGTTGGTCCTAGATATCACTAAACATCACCAAATCTCTTCTTGATAAAGTTTCTCAGAGGACAAAACATGTCAGCAAAAATAAATTTTCATTTTTTCTTTATTCAATTACTGTTTTACAGATATATTCTACAAAAAATTAAGCATACACACACATACACACACACACTTTCACACACACACAACAAAATAATTTATAAATGAAAAAAAAAATTAATGTAATATTCAGAAATTGTAAAAAGAGATTTTCTCAATTCAAAATGTAAAATTTTCAGCTTGTATAAAAAAATCTCTTATACATTTATCCAGGGCTCTTGACTGACATTTTCACCATTGTCCCAAAACCACGCTGAAAAACAAATTTAACTGTCCCCATAAAAATTTTTGAAAATCAAAATTTAAAAAAAATTTGTTATCATTTCTAGTTGTTAGTATTGTAATAAAAAACACCATTAAAATATTTTCTAAATTTTTATTTATTTTGATTTGTCCAATCTTTAAACTGCAGCTGTAAACATACAATGTGACCCTCACCCACATTTTCAACCAACTGGCCAATGATCACCCTCACATTGCTTTTCAATCCCTGATTGTAAAGCAACATCATTTGTCAATTGAAAGTTGGGGAAGAGTGCGCTGCATGCTCACAAAGTAGTCAGATGAAAGAAAAAATGCCACAAGAAATAAAACTGTGAACTCTGTTTCCTGTATAATATATAGATGTTTTATTCAGGATTCTGTCTGCTCATCCAGGCAGATAGCAAGGTGATACTTGGGACAACTTCTACTATGTCAGTTCTTCCCCTAACAACTCCTTACCCATGTACTTATTTGTGGTGAACATGTATCAGTACAGATAGAAAAGAGGCCTCGGATTGCATGTGGACATGTGTAAGATTTTGTAAGATTTGATTGCACAGAAAATCAGAGCTTACACACACCTGTACCTTTTCATGAGCCAATAAAAAAAGCATATACATTTATACATTCACCACTAAAAAAGCTCCTTTCATAAGACAGTTGACTCACTAAATTTTACCATGTGCTGATGCCTGCAAAAAGAAAATTGATAAAACCACTTATTTATTGGTCAATCAGAAGCAAGGAAAAAATCAATTGATCCATTTCTATTTTCCACAAATGTATAAATATGTATGGTTTTTGCATTTCTCTTCAGAGAGTCATAGGTTGTCTACTGAATGCCAATTCCAGGTGACCTGCATTTTCTTACTCTCTCACCTTCTCTTTTTGTTTTGCATTCAATGATTATCCTTCTTCCTCATATACTGACAACAAAGAAAGAAAGAACATTACAGAGAGCTAGTAATCATCTGACTGATGCCAAACCCAGATGACCAGCATTTTTCACACTCTCTCATTCTTTCTTTCACATTGCACCAATTGATTCTCCTCTTTAATCATTTACTTCTTGGCAAAAAAAGACAAAAAAAACAGAAAGAGTAACAAAAACACAAAATGACACAACTTATAAAAAATTCCTACTGTTATTAATTTGTAAGGTTAACTTTGCATGCAATTGACTTATGCCATTCTCAACTTCATTGAGAATTTGTACTTTTTCATTTGACTATGTAAAGTTATAAATATTCCTGTATTTAAAAAGCAACAGTAAAAAGAAATAATTGAGGCAATTTATTAATCGCCCAGTACATTACCATGTAAGAAATCTAGTGCAAATTTAACCCCAAAAGCTCCAATCTTAAATCTACCTTGATCGTTGCTGATTGACTAAAAAACATCAAGCACGTGAAAACACCTGTGAGAACATGTTTAAATCAAGATTTCTACCAAATTTTGATAGTGTTCACCAATCCACCCATGTGACTAAAAAAACTTAAAAACAAGACTCGACCATTGAAAATTCAGTGAGCCATGTGAAAGCAACAGATTGTTTCCTTAATCCATGTCACGTGACATTTTGAGTTTTAAAGTTAACATAAAGCAAACTCCAATTTCAACTTCATTCACTCAACACTGGAAATCTTTATTTAACAATTTTCTTGAACAAGAACAATCATCATTCCAGTATTCAAAACTACATTCAACAATTGAAACAATTCTCTTTCAGGAAAATGAACAAAGAGAGATAACTTTGATGAATTTTAACATTTTAAATTACAAATAATTGAACTATTTAATCTGTACAGAAACAAATCTAATCAAAATATCTGAATATATATTCTTCACACAAATTAAATAAAAAACCACCAATTTTTATATTTGATTGATACAAAATTTATCTTTGTTGTTTCAAAAAAGGCAACTTATTGTTTTTCAGTTGAATGCTTTCATTTGGTTTTGAAAAAATTTAAATGTTGTGGATATAATTGAACACGCATCCATATTAGCTATAAATTAGTAGGAGTTATCAAATTAGAATTATTAGATTAACACATCCACCACAAATTAAACTAATGGAACCTTTTATTGTTCTTTTTTATAATTTCAACTTGACGTGGTATAATGTTAGCAAGCTTGTCTCACTAGAGAACCTATGACAACTGAGTAGTGAGTTCAATCCTCACTAGGTACTCCCTGCTTTCAGACTTGTGCCACATCCAAGCAGTGCTTAGAAAATCAACTTTCAAATTCTTCATGATTTTTTTCATGAAGAATTACTTTTAAACTTTTATACACAGATGTTTTTGAACACATGGCCTTGTAGATAAAATAGGAGTTTTGGTGGTTCTAAGTTCAATCCATGCGTGGGATAGTACAAAAAGTGGAGGCATATATTGTACAGTATAACCCGGATATAAGATACCTTGATATAAGAGAAACCCGGATATAAGATAGATATTATGGTCCCAAATTAGAGCCTGTGGTAATGTACATAAAATAGACCAGACCCGGATATAAGAGAAACCCCCCGGATATAACATAACCATTACCGGTCTCGACAACTCTCTTATATCAGGGTTACACTGTAAAGTGTGAGTTATTATTATTATTTTTTATGCACAAAAATAGGTGGTTGCACTAGGTACATTTTTTTCCAGAGGTGTTAAAATTAATGTTCCTAAATTCAGGGGTTGCACATAAAGTAGGCTGATACACAGGTAATAGTGTACTACACTGTACAGTTGAAGAGACTAGTTACCGTAACCTTCGCTATAATAATAATCTTGTTGTTATAGCGACGGTCGCGCTAGTACTGTCACAGAGATTAGTTCAATTTAATTATTTAAAATTGTTACGAGTTATCTCCCCTGAGCAAAGACGATTGAGAATAATCTGCCCCGGGGGAATAAATAAAAGATTCCATTTGAAGTTCCTGAAAGTTACCAGCTATGATAGACACCTGAACATGGCCGGGAAATACAACAGCCAAAATAAATGGAGCTAAATAAATCGGTGTATAATAATTAGCTTTCTGAATTCCTCTTCAATTTTCATAGATTGCATCATGATCAAAATATTTATTTTAGTTTTCTCGTTATGACAATAACAGACTTTATTTTTAAAATATTCTTTAATAGGTTAAATATTTTTTTTAACAATATTTTTATTAATGTCCTTACAAAAATGCATTTCAGATATATGGGATCTGGAATAAATTTTACTGTTATTGAATACTAAAATATTCTCAAAAAGGTGTCACCTGGAGCAGTGAATCTTCATGAATTATTGATTTTCATTGATCCTCATCTTTTTACTGCTTTATTGTCATTTCTTGGTTTTGATATATTTTCTATCATTGGTAGGTAGCTTGGAACATAATTTATTTTTGTATTTCTAGAGGAATCTTACCTGGAGATGGCTGGAAAATTTATTAAAAGAAATTTAAATAAAAATTAAAAAAGCAGGAATGTTAAATCTCTTTATATGAGCCACTTGAGATTGTTAAATATGAAGTTACTGGACTTGAGTTACAATTAAATTTGGTAGACCATAACAAACTGTATTGAACCATTCTTGATGAAGATCTGTAATTGGCACCATTACAGTACTTTTTTCTGGTATAAAATTTTTTGTATTAATTGGTTCCTGAATTTCTGGTGCTTTTATGACCTTTTCCCCTTTTTTGCGTGGACTCTTTTTACTTGGGGATTTACCTTTGTCTTCTGCAGTTGTCTCTTCATATTTAACCCTTTTCAAATATGGCGTTTGAATATGGTGCAAAGTTTCACCAGTTGATAATCCCTCTTCAAGCAAATATTTCATTGAATTTTGCAGATGTTCTGCATTTTCTTCCATAGATGATGTCCATTGATTTCCGATAACACATCGCACTCCTGCCAAGCTGAGCAATATAGTTGTCTGCAGAGGGTTTTCTAGAGAGAAATTCTGATCTTTGTTTGCAGCATTAACATGAGAGTAACGGTCAAAACTTAAATAGTTCTCACTCAAGTCCAATTGATATAACAGCAAACACTTGGAAAGGTTGAATGCAGACAGTTTTGATGGTTTTAGATGTGTGGTCAGCTTGTTAGGACCATAAAATATAAATGAGCCACTATTATTTAAATAGACTTCCCATTCACCAGGGCTAGCAATATGATCACTTCCAAACAATCCCAACCAATGTGAAGTGAAGTACTGCTCATATTGAAGAATAACTTTTTTGAAAAGTTGAACTGGATTATAATTAGGGTCTTCATGGCATTCATTGAATGGATCTACAATATACTTGAAGGATGCTGTGTCAATTGGCTGAGCCCAAGAAGGCAAAGTACGATCTAGAGTAGCACTTTTACCTTTCTTCACAGATACTTTCATTCCAGCCTGATGTAAACGCGATGGAGGTTCTGGAGGCTTCTTGCCTTTTTTCTTCCCTTCTTTTGGTTCTTCAGGTAATGGTTCTGGTTGGAGTCTGTGATAAAACATTTGCAAAGAAATCTCTCGAGCCAAAGAAAGGATTTCTGCATACTTACGAAAATAGCTAAGGGCTTCCAGTGGCAATTCTAAAAGATCTGTATCAGCTAACAAAATTAAGAACTCTCGATGCTCTTTCATGTGAGCATTTACACTGGAAGGTTGTGTGGAAACTACTGTCTGAAAAGCTGCAGTTAATGGCTCTAATACAGGTGCTAGGTAATTTTCCATTGATTTTATTAGATTCATAAATGTGTCTTGCATCCAATCATGTACCTCTAAGATAGGTTCAAATACAGGGACATCTGTATCTTCCATACAGTACTTCAATCTTTCTAACATGTTTAGGCATTGAGTTTGATGCTTCAGCTGAATACTTCTCCTGATGTAATTGTTCTGGGCTTCTTTCTTAAAACTCTGTGCCATTTCTAAAAGTTGAAGAAGATCCTGTTCATTGACAGGGCAGCCAAAAATCCCTGCACGTTGCAATGAGGATAATGGCGAACTAGATGCTCCTGACTGTTGCTTTGAGCTGACAGCACTTTTGACCAGTTTGTTTTTATCCATAAATGATGCATACAAGAACTTTTTGTCTGGCGAATGCTGTAAGATGATGAAATAAAAGTTTGGAGGAAATTCCTTTTGAAAACATAAATGGTTTGCTGATATTTGGCAGCGTTTCCAGGCTTGCCATTCTGTTTGCAGACAATGTGAAAGACATCCAAAAATGTTGCTGTTGGAAAAGTTGTTCTTCAAATCTTTTTGAAGTAAATGTTTTCTTTGATGCAACAAAGCAGCAAGACGGTTGCTGCGAGGATTATTTTGACTTTGTTCTAGTAAATTTTGCATGTAAATGGATGTACTACAACTCTGGTACATGGCCAAGAATTGAGTCGAAATTGGGTTATCATATTGGCCAAGCAAATTCACCAAACCCAAACAAGCTGATGAAGCTGTCTCTAAAATTTTATATTCTAAAGCCAAATCCAAAGATTGCAGGAAACATTCAGAAGCCTGAAAAAGGAAATTCACTGAAACTTTATCAAATTTTAAAATCTTTTTGTTCTTTGAAGAAACATAGCTTGATTCTGAGAAAAGAACATTTTGTTGGTCGTCAACTCGATGAATGTTTTCATGGCCTAGATGTTCATTTTCTGTGCATACTTGAGTGAGGTCCATTTCTGCTATATGCCATGTTTTGGGTGCATCGCACTGTTGCAATAAAGATACTTGCAGCAAACAATGCCCAAGGGTCAGTAAACTTTTCGAACAAAGACTTGGGATATCTCTAGTCATGTGATGTGCAGATGTGACTTGCGACAAAATCTCATCTGCAATCCAATACTTACTTTCTAACCACTTTTTTTGATGGGCAAAGTAAACTGGTGTCGATGCCGTCAGTTCTTCAACAGTTAACAATATTGGATCTTTGACCTCCTTTATTTTTCTTTCCACTATTTCTTCTTCCAGTTGAATGGCTTCAATTTCAACAAGAACAGTGCTATATTTCAGTTGAATATCAGCTAATTTTCGTTTCATTGGAAGACTTATCTGCCATTCTATGGGGGTTATTGCAACAATGTTGTAAAGAATATTTCGGATTTCAGATATAGCCATTTGGAACAAATCAATGCACTCCATGTAATATTTTTGTTGCAAATCTTTGTATTTCTTAGCCTTGAATGCCACCTGATGCCAAACACTGGCTTGACTCTCAATCACCGTGATTGCCTTTATCTTGACATCGTGCTGCAGCAAAAATTTTGTTGCTGTCTGAAAGTCAGATTCAAAAGACAGAATAGATTCCTGAATGGTCTCTTCAGATAAATGATCAAATTTTTTCAGAAAATCTTTGGCTTTTGTCTCTGCAAGTTTGGCTCGAAGTTTAATGATAAAAACATTAAAATGGGCAGCTTGATTCACTCTTACTGTAGCACACTGTTCAAGCTTCTCTATAGCACTGGTCAAAATTTTCTGGGCCAAGATATAGTCATGCATAAATGATGGCTGAGTGACCACTTTGCACAGAAGTGACACTGTTTTATACCAATAATACTCATTGGCAGAGTAATTTTTCTGAATTTCTAAGCAAAAATTAAATGTTGTTTTATACTGGCTTTCTGCAAAAGCTAGTTTAGCTATTAAGTAACTAATTCTCCCTTTACAGATTTTGTCTTTAAAGCAATCAGCAAACTCATATGACTCAGTTAAGAACTGTCTTGCTTTTTGGTAATGTGATTGTATGATCAACTGTTCTGCCACATCTGTCCAGATCCAATATAAAATGCCATTTCTTAAGTCGAACCCAAGATGAGATTTAGCATCCGCAAGTTTCTTTCTTTCTAATTCAGAAAGAGAAGCAGTTTCTTTTATGCTACTCGATATTTTTTTTTCATGTTTGTATCTTTCTGCTGCTTCTTTCATTTGAATAATATCAGGTATTTCGTTTTCAAGCATTCGAGAAACTGCAGTTTCATGAAGAATACCTCCATTTTTAAGGTTGAGTTCGGAACATAATTGCATGCTTTTGCAGTGAGTCAAAAGGATTAAAGACTGGCATTCTAACACATTCAAAGCAACAGCATGACAAAGTACAATAACTGGAAGTGCTAAGTGATGAAGCCTGAGCTGTCTAAGATTGCCCATCAACTTTATTAGGTAATGGACAGTCAACCAAGGCTGGTCAAAACAGCTTTTATTTATGCCACAATGTTTTAAGCTTTCTTGTTTAAATACTTCAAGGAGTTCCTCAGGAAATTCAAATGTTGCCCATTCCTCTGGTGTTTGAGGTAAAGACATAACAGCAAATGTCTTTTTTTTATTCTTATCTTTTGCAGAGGAACCACTGCCATCAGCACTTTTCTCTTTCTTTGAACGTCCTTTTTCTTTTACTTTTTCAGGATTTTTTGTCGATTGTGGAGTTTCTCGCAAACTAATTTCTTGTAGGATTGGCAAAGCAAATGAAAATGTCAACTGCCAAATTCGATTCACAAAATCGTAAGCAAGAAGGGAGTAACGATAGAAAAGCTCAGAGGACGGGCTGTAAATGTTTGACAACAGAATGTGACATTTAATTAAATAATCCAATTGTTTGATACTATTTAGATTTTTTATGTCAAGAATTGTGTTAAGAGGTTGGGTTCCGATTAAAATTTTTTTCTCCTGAGGAATATAATTCATTGGGTTAAAATGATCACTTTCTTCTGTCATGATACTTTGTGTTGGGTTGAAAGAGAATTTTTCATCTTTCTTCTTGGGTTCTGAGTTTTGTTCAAGATTTATATTTTTTGCTGTCATTTCAGGAGACTCTGAAAGTGGCAATTCAAACTGCATTCCCATGAGAATATCCACAGTCCATTCCATCATATCAAGAACATCTTTGATTGGGAATTGGTGTATATAGAGCCATTGGCCAAATTCCAGCAAATAGTCTACTTTCTGCCATTTGTATTCCTCGCCAACCAAAATTTCAATTGCATTTTGATAAGCTGCTAATTGATCGGATACTTGCTGACTATTCAAAGCAACATCTCTCCATAAACTGGATACAACATTCTCCTTTTCACCTTTAAATTTTTGGAAATCTAACGACATATTTATTCCCAGTCGTGTTTTAGTTAGAACTCTTTGCCTGAAAAGCTGCATTCTGTGAGTCGAGGGTAATTCTTGAATAGCTGTATCCAAGACTTTCAGGCCATTTTCCCAATCCTCTTGGTCAGAATAGCATTGGAATAGCAAATTGTATAAAGAAACTCTCAAGGTTAAGTCTTCTATTTTGTCTAGGATAACATCGCTGCTCATAAAGTTTCCAATAGGTCCATAAATTGTTATTCGAGGTTCTTTTATTAGTGATGAAGTGTTAATAATAGGTTGTTTCTTGGCCTGTTCATTTTGACACTTACTGATTACTTCAGATATGTTCAACAGTATCTGTTTTAATGGTTTTTTTAAATTGCCTCTCTCCGAACGAATATTGTAAATGTGAGAAATGCTGTTCCAAAAATGATGTGCAGCAGCAATAACAAGTTCATAATTGCCTGCAATGCATCCAAATTTTGCGGCATTAAGAAAACTGTCCATCACGTCTGCTTGATGAATGAACTGTTGCCCACTGCTCTCCTGAAGGCTTTGACCCATCACAAGAAAAAGATGGCTTACTTTTTCACTTTCGGAAGGGTTAAGAATGGAAGATTTGTTTTTCTTTTTGCTGTTTTCTTTTGAAGAGAGGGCTTCCAAATAGGAATTAGTCACTGGTTGAACAATATGGATAATTCGGTCATGCATTTTCTGGCTGAAAAGGAGATAAGCCAGGCATGTAAGAAGTTGGAGCTTGACTAAGTTGTCATTCCATGAGCATTTTTCCATTATGCACACAATGTCTGACAGCGAAGGCAAATCTCTAAACTCCATAACGCCATTCTTAGTAAGAGAATGCATTTCAAGATAAACTATTATTTGAGTGACCAATTTCTCATCATCAATGTTACTGCTATTTTCGTTCTTAATCCAAATTTTACTAATCTGTTGCTGAGCCATTTGTTTAGAGATTACCCAAACCTTTAACAGTGACATTTTTGCCGACTGAGAAATTAGTTTCTTTGCTTTTTTGTCATTAAGAACTTCCATAGCATATTCACAAACCTCAATGGCTTTTTTCAAGCAGGGGGTTGCCTCATGTGGAATAACAATTAGAGATGATTTCTGTACTGTTTTATAGGCAGAACGCTTTCCTTTTGGCGGTGTTAGAGAGGGAGATTCTTTCTCTTCTGCTGGCACAGGCATCCATGGGGTAATAAAACCATATGCAAGGGCCGTACAGATATTAATTAATAACTGTTCAAAACCTTTGTAGCCAACTTTTTTGAATCCTTCTAATATGGAATTTAAAGTTTCTGTAATTTCAGAATAACGGCTCTGCCTGATAATATGAGTGCTGTAGTTCCAGAAATAGACTGCAGCATTTCCAACCAGCCATGTTTCTTTCAAGCTTGTACCATGTTCAAGGCCACGAAGAAAACAAGCAGTAATTTTTGAATTTAATTGACTAATCCATTCAATGTAAATTTTCCAGTTTTTGTCTTCAGCAGGGACTACAGATGAGTAGCTCTTTGGTCGTTTGCTCATGTCTGTTGGGAAAACTGGCTCATCGTTCAGTTCAACATTCTCCTTTCGAAGTAAACGAATCAAAGCTTCTCCTCTGATGAAATTGATTTCTGCCAACAAACGGATCTTTTCTCGTTCTGCTAACGAAGTTTTTTCAAATTCAACGTAATTTTGCTTCTTTGGTGATACTGTATGTTCACTGGACAGCTCCTCTTTTCCTGTAGTCCCTACACTTTCAAAAGAGCTCCGTTTACAATGATTGTCCTTTACTTGCCATGCCTGCCAACGACAATCATCATAGAGAAGGCAAAATTGGGTGGCTGTTCGACAAACGTCCCAAACTTCCTGCTTTCGGGCAATTTTCACTAAATCTGCCCAAAGATACAGTCGTTCAGTATCATCTGTTTTGCCACCAAGCTGTCTCAGATGGCTATTACTTTTATTAATGTTTACATTATAATGATGCACACATTTGGCAAGTTGTATGCTAGTTCGAGGCATCAGCTTAATGTGTGTGTCATGAAATAATTTTTCACCGTCCAAAACTAAATGAAATGTGTATGGAGCCAATGTTGAACAAGCTTTCATAAGAAGTGCTCTTTTCATTTCAACAGAACCCGTATTATTAGCAGAATTTACTTGCTCAATAATCATGGCAGTGATATCTTCAGCTCTTTCGGGCTGCTTGTAAAGTTCAGAACGCAAAGCGAGTCGATGAAGTTTTCTATTCAGCTTCTCTGTATAAATGCCCGTGTCATCTAATGCTACAGCCTTCTGCAAATGTTTGATTGCTGAGTGAATGTGTTCAGTTTCTTCTTCACACTGAGCCAACTCCAAGTGCACTTGGCATCGCAGTTGCATGAACAGGCACTGGATATCCTCAAGTGCTTGAGCAATTAGCATCAATGGCTTGCGTAAGTAACTCCTTAAGTTCCACATTAAAAGAGGCAGCAACAGATTCCAAAGTGTTAGACATCCGAACTGAATTGAAGAATTGTCGTTTTGTTTGATGGCTTTAGTTAGATTATCCTCACAGTATTTAATTGCAGTCAGTCGTGTCTGAATCGATTTTTTGTGACAAGATTCTTGCTTATCGCCAAGGGAACGGACCAAAAGTTCGCAGTTAACAAACTCCAACTGTACATTCAACAAATTGTCTGCTACAGATTTGGCAGCATGGATACATCTTTGTGCAAACTCGATAAAATTCAATTTTAAACATAAACGGGCCAATTCTAGAAGGAAATTAGGTCTGTTTGGGCTTCTTGAAAGTATTTTTCTTCGTGACCTTGGACTTGGTGGTTTTGCTGGTTGTTTTTTACTGCCTTGATTTTCAGATTTTGAAATATTCTCACTTGGTAAGGAGACATTTAAAATTGATAATAATGTCAAAATTTCTTCTTTATAATTCTTTTTAGTTTCGTTTTTTATGAGATCCTGCTCAATTTGACAAATGTTATAAAACACAAAAAGCTCAAGTGAAGCATTGATTTCTTTTTGAATGACATCGGAATTCACCAACTGATGGACAACCATCAATTGAAAGAGTTTTAAATACTGAGACGAAGCATGCTGTTTAACAAAGAAAGAAACTGTATTTACTGTTTCAATGGCAGCAGCATGTTGTTTAGATTCAATGTAACATTCAATCAATGTAATAGACAACATTCCCCTCCACTCAAAATTTGGGTCGTTGGTCTCTGTTAAAGCCTGGACAATTTTAGAAAGCGTGTCCGTAACATATATGTGATACTCAGGTCTGATGAATCGATGAGAAAAACGCCAAAAGAGTACAGAGGCTTCGTAGACTTTTCCAGATAAAACAGGATTCTTTAATGCCATGCTAATAGCACGTAGAATGTTTTCACTTGATTCTTTTAGATTGGCTAAATCTGTGTTGCTGGTCGGTGCAGATAATTTTGCTAGACACAAGTAGGCGTCACACTTTTGAGGGTCGGTGGCTGGAGCTTTAGTGAAATACAATTTGATACTTTGTTCGGCAATGTCATAATTTTTGTTCGTGATAGCCAGTTGGGCACATTTAATGTACATATCCATTGATACTGATTCAGGAAGATCACCACTGAATTGAGAGTTGTCAATTTCAAAGAATATTTGTAAAACCTGGCGTAAAATTTGATTCTTTTTTTCATTTTTACAGCTTTGAAAGTCATCTAGTAAAGACTTAACTTTTAGATCCATTTCAATGTTTTCGGAAATGAAATAATCTTGTAATAATCGTGACAAATGGAAAATGACAACAAAAACATTTACTTACCATGCCGACATTTTTTGTTTATGTTGAGGTTGCTAAGTGACTAACTTTAGAGTGACCTCCCTTGAAAATAACGTCAAGGAAATTAAATGTTTTTCCTAATTTAAAATTTTATTTTTGTAGTAAACAATTTTATTTGAAGAATAGCGTTTTATTTTAATTAGATACATGCCTTCATAAATCAGCGATCGAAAGATAAGTACTTTTATGTCAAAAAATTATTTTTATTATTATTCTAAGAACGATTAAGCAGATTACTAATAATAATGAATCTGCTTAGATGCTCTGAAACTGAATGATTATTAAATAAAAACTGATTATTTTTTAAAATTATATTTAAAAGCAAATCTTTAATGAAAGTCGAGTTCGTACTGTCTGATAAAAAATATATATATACAAAATGATAAGAAAATTAAAATTTTTTAATTGATTGTAACCGGCTGAGTTTTGACAAAAACCTTTTAACACCGTGATTATTAATTTAAATGTTTATATGTTGAAAAAACACATTAATTTAGAAATTCTTGCAAAAATCAAATAACTGTCGGATTTTAATGATACTTTCAGGACTTATTGAAAAATGAATGAAAAAGTTTGCCTTTTTCTGAAACTCTGCTTCCAATAGTAAAATAAAAAAATTCAATAAAACTATAACATTATTTAAGCTTTTAATTGCTTTGAGTTTTATATATATAGACATTTTAGAAAAAGTTTTTCCAATAAATAATGAAATTTTAAAGGAATTGTTTTGTTTTCTTTTTTAATTATAATAATTTATGAAGTTCCAAAATCAGAAAAAAAAAATTCTACAAAGCTGTGTTGGGGTTAGGTTATGAAGTGAAGAGTATATTTACTAATTGAAAATTTAAAAGTTTAATACAAATCATTGAGCCATTGTATTTTCAAAATAAATTTTAATTTTTTTGTGAGTATTTGAGTTTTTTTATGGTACTTTCTGCTGCCTTACATTAAAAATTCATGTTTCACAGTTTCTTTCTCTGACAGGAAAAAAATTTGGTCAATAGTGTCTATTCTGGTCAACCATACTTATCTGTCATCATTCACTTTACTCATCAATCACTTGTCACCTGTGATTAAGAAAAAATTTTATTCTAAATTTCATGCTATAAACAAGTAATGTTTGCATAAATCAGATTAATATAGCTTTAACTTTGCTAATTTTCCAAAAATAATGTGTCACAGATGTATATTTTATTTTTGCAAGATTTTGAAAACCAAGAATTAACTTTTGTTTACAAATAAATGTGTTAATCGCCCAAAATTTTTTTAAAAACTCAAAATTTTAAATTCCAATCAATATAATTTCTGTCTGAAATAGACCAGAGTATTTTGTTTACTGGAAATAGTAAATTTAATCCTTTAGCTTTCAATTTAAGCTAAAATTAAAGCTTCAAGAAAACTTTTTCAGTTTTAAAAATTAATTTTGAAAAGCTTATGAATACTGAATTAGTGGAGATACATTACAAAAAAAAGTTAGCTCTTTTTAAATCGTCTAAGTTTTTTATTTTTTTCTAATGCCTGTTTTTTTTTTTTTTTTAGCAAGTGTAGGCCAGACAGTTTATGTAATAAGTGATACAATTGTATTTTTTTTCAGCTCAGTAGTTAAAATCTGCTAAAATTTGTAGTGAATCCATTTCTAGTTTATGGAAATTATTTTTTTGTATATATTGACCAATGAGAGGGTTTAAAAAATTTAATAACATCTTGAATAGTGGGGCAGGGGTGAGCCTAAATCTTTGAATAAGCCAGTTTCACAGGTCAGATAAGAGAAAACCTTTTAACAGCAAGGAAAGAAGGCAAGTTAACATCAAAGAAGGCATTACTATCAAAAGAACATCAGGAAGGCTTTGTTACCATCTTGCCACAGAGAGACAAGAGAAAGTTAAAGTTCTACTGAAAATTCTCCTGAGGGTGGACAGCCTAAAATTAAGATATTTCTGAATAATTTTCTCAAGAATGAAAAAAAAAAAACATTTTACTGTCCAAGAGATGCCTGTGAGCAATTTGCAAGTAGCTTTTTTCATTTTTTCTCAAAAGGTGGTTGCACACTTGTTTTTTATTGCCTTATTGTTTTCTTTTTTTCTCATATTAAAAAACCCTTGTCTTTTCCCAATTGGTAATTTTTTCAAATTTTTCACTAAAGATCATTTATCATAAATTGTTATCTTACCTCAATAGGCAGATAAAGGAAATTTTATGCAAATTCTGTTTGTACCTTTTTTTCATAATTTTAAACTGTAAATAAATGTGGTTTTCCTTTTAAAGTTTTATCCAGTGGTTGTCTTGCGTTTTATGATTTAGCACCTGTTATTGTGTCTTGTTATTTCTACTATGTTTTTGTGTCGGACACAAGTGCTTGGAATATGGTAGAAATAAAATCTTCATATTCTATATTAATTAGTGTCAAGTCCTTTGTTGATTTTGGTTTCATGGCGACAACATTCAACAATGTTAATTATTAAAACTATCAACTTCCCGAGCCACTAATTTAACATACAGTCCATACAGTCCCTGGATTCACCAACTGCATAGGGACGCCATGCTAATCTGTACAAGTTAAGTGACTTGTGTTACAAAAGCCCCTTTTTAGCAAATACTAAAACTAGAAATTACCACAAGCCACATATATTGCAAGTGGTGAAAATATGTCATAATAAAAAAATCCATTTCATTTGTGTTGTTCTTGAATAAAAAAGAAAGTGGGAGAATGTCCCCTTTTGATCTAGAAGACACTGGAACTGGCAGGACTTTTTCCAAAGAAGCCACCCACCTAAATAAATGGAAGGACTGGTTTATCTTACCAGTTCTGTTCACTTGCAGACAATTTCACTATCATAGAAAAGATCAAAGAACTGACTGACTCCTGACAATCAGTCTTCAGTCTTCACATAGTCCTAGCACATACTGGTAAAACTCTTATTTCTATCTTTTAATATTTGTGACCAAGACTACTGTTGACTTTCAGTTGGAGACAATATCTTATTTTTTTCAGGTCAGATTTAATTCTTAAATTTCTTCTAGGTGGAATCAATATTGTTTTAAATGTTTTTGGAAATAAGTTTTATTATTATAACTTTCTAGTGTTGATAGTATTTTATTCTCCTTTTCTTTCATCCTCTCTTTCTTTGCTTTCTGCTGCAACTGTGACAAAATGGGGGCTCATCCTAAGCTTTGATGTTCATTTCAAAACAAAAACATCAATTCAGCTGTCTTAACTAAAAAAAATTCTCATTCCATGTTCATTTCACAACAACAACAAAGAAAGTAATTCACATTTCTCCTCAGATATTCTATTTGAGAAAACTAACTTTTTGTTTAAAAATGTTTTCTGTTGAAGAATTTATTTCTTTATCCAATTTGGATGAAGAATTTCACTTATTAAAAAATCAGTAATTGGGAGCTACATATTGATTCACAACAATGCAAATATGAAAAAAGCAGACATAACATTAGACATACTGTATTACTATTAATAGCAATGGCATGATTATTTGATATATTTATAAGTTATATATGAACCCAGGTATTGGGCTATACATTGATTATTAGTAACTCAACCTGAGATTTAATCACAACATTGAAGATTTGAAGGGTAAACATGTAATGATTATTTAAGATTAGGAATTTATGACGCAGTACTAATTACCAGATAATTTGTGAATATATATGAATGGATAAGCTTTTTAAGTGTGTATTTTGAGAAAAGTGTTGAATGTAGTCTTGCAGACCTATACATAGATGAAGCTAGATCAATGCCAGACACTCTAGCTATGCCACTAAGCTAGATCTAGGTCTTGTCTGGTATCTTTGTAAATCAGCATAAAGTAGAGAGTGTGTATCAAGAATAAATACGGTTTGTACTATTAAAAGAAAGACGTTCATTATGGAAGCAGAATGTTTAAATATTTAAGTCTTGTTGCAAGCACATTTATATAATATAGCCCTACATACTGGTGTGGGACTAAATACTATATTTCCAGGTAAATAACTCTTTCAACAGAAATAAAATGTAATGTTTTGAGTGGAGCACAGAAGAAGAGAGCTGCAAAAGAAGGAGAAAATCAGATATAGCATTTGCATGTATTCCTTCTACAAATTATCCAGTTTCAGCAGACATGCCATCATTGCCTGTTGCTGCTGCTGATGACATTTTACAAAAGGAAATACCCAAATCTGTAACAGTAAAGGAGCTTGCAATCCAAGAGAGAGATCCAGGGCTATGGAATATTAATGATACTAACGCATTTGTAGTGAGTCCTCATCATGTCAGAATCATGACAGCAACTTTTCAAACTCATGCAGAGTGTATAGAACAGCTGGAGTAGAGAATATGAAGACAAGGTATTTATCAAACAATGTGTTCAAACGAACTGCAGAATGGTGAGTGTGTAAAACATGAATGGCTACTCTATTCACCAACTAAAGGTCATTTGTACTGATTTGTATGTCACTTATTGTCCAAGAAAGAATCTCTCTTTGCTACGTTGGGGATCATTGACTAGAAGCAGCAATGTTATTATAGAACATGGAAATGGAGAAGAACATTGAAAGTGCATAACAGCATATTTAATAAGGCATAAATAAACTGGAAAACTTTATTAATTGAGCAACATTGTTCAGAGCAGGATTATTGGCATAAGATGTTGATACGTGGTTTCTGTAATTTGCTTTATTGCCTCCAGAAGCTTGCCATTTTGTGGATAAAATCAGATTCTTGATTTGACAAAAAATGACAACTATTTAGGTATACTAGAGCTGTTGAGTGAACTTGACCCTTTCTTAGAACAAATGTCCGAAAATCTTGGGAAAGGGAATTCCTCATATTTATCTGCAAATATTTGTGAGGAATTTATTGAATTAATGGGACAACAAGTTCTTCTGTACTATTCTTAAAGAAGCAAAAGTCAGAGTTATATTCAATAAGTGTAGATTCTATTCCAGACATCTCACACACAGATCAATTGACATTTATTGTCTGTGAGCCTGTGAAACATTTCTTGATGCTCATCCTATCTTTTCTTATAGAGTAAAGAATATAACAGACAATGTTGTTAATTTTCTTAATGAGAATAAAATTCCACTATCAAATTGCTGTGTTCAGTCATACAATGATATCTCAAATACATCTGAATGATATACAGGATTGCATGCACAGATTCATCAACTCAACGAGTTTGCCATTCATGTCTTCTGTGCGGGACACAGCCTGAATTTGGTGGGAGTAAAAGCAATAGAGTTTTGTCTACAGATTATAAAATACTTTGACTTTGTTTAGGGTCTGTATTAATTTTCTGCTGATTCTACTCATCACTGGAATGTATTGATATCATCTCTAGGAAAAGATTTTGTGGTCAAGCATCTGTCTCACACACAATGGTCAGCACATTTTGATGCTGTTCATGAACTGTGTTGAGGTTTCAAAAAATAAAACATGCACTGGATTCTCTATCAGCTGATAATAAACAGTAAGTGAATACAAGGTGAGAGGCAAAAGGATTTCACAAAAAATGGAAAACCTGGAAATAATCTTTCTCACAATTCATTGGAATGACACGCTAGAAATAATGAACAAAACAAGCAAGGTCTTGCAATCAAAGGATGTGAACATCCAACTATAAAAGATGCTAAGTGATTTAAATTAATACCCAAATATATAGCCAAATATATAGCTCTATATACACATTTAATTTTTTTAATTACATACCCTAATTTAGTTGATGCAATGCTGTGGAAAAAAGTTTGTAATTTTCTAAATGATGCCATATACAATTCATATTTTGATGGAAATTGGAGTGGGGAGATTAAGAGATTCAAATAACAACTCAGATCAAAATCAAAATTTTTAGAAATGAAAATCATTTCTAAACATTTTACAAATCAGACACAAAACTCAGTGGGACAGTTTATGACAAGCATTAAAGAAATAAATGCAAAACACTTAATCTTTGTCTAGGCCATCAATTTAAAGTTTTGCATATTGAAGGAAAAATCTTTAAAATTTTAAAATAACATTCTCCATTTTGAATTTTTACAATTCATTTTGATTTTTAGTACATGAGATTGTTCACTTAAAACCTGAAGGAACATTTTTCTGGAAATTATAAAAAAGAATTTTGCTATATGACACCATTCAAACATCAATCTTTTCAAAATATTTATTATTGGCATTTATATTTTCAAATTCACTTCAGTTGCTTAAATTCTCAGATATGTAAACAAATGCAATTTTTATACAAACTGCTAGTTTTATGAAGAAATAAACACATTCAATAAGCATGAAAAGCAAAAAGTAGTGTTACTCTGAAGAGACAAATTATGCTTCTTTATTCTCAGTTTTTATTTTATAAAAAACAAAGTCATTTCTTTGGTTAGAAATTTTGACTTGTATTGAATAAGTACATTTCAAATGATGAACACTTAACAACACATCTACAATTGAATACAATCAGTTTGAAAAATAAATGTCTCTTTTTTTGGCAAAAAGAGTCTTAAAATAAAATTTATTTTGTCATTATTAATGTACAGTATTATAGATACTAACATGAAAAAATATTCTTATTTATAAAGTATCATAATCAAGAAAATAAATAGACTATTTACAACTCTGAAACAATCTAGCACAATTGGGGTCCTCAGTACTGATTTTTACAGAAAGGTCAGGTGAGGAGAAATTGTGACTGACAAATACGAATGACTGAAAAGCATTGAATTCTTTTCAAATAAACAAATAACTTGAATTCACTCAATGTGAGACCTTTCAACATGGCCACTGACAACAGACAACGAAAGATCTCTTTTCAGTTTTAATTTAAAGAAAAGATTAAAAAAATTGAATTAAGTAAATGATTTCAGATCCAGCTTTGCTTTTAATTGGAATCTTGTTGATATCTTTGGTGTATGGATTAATTTGAAAAGAAAAAATTATTCCCACTCTTTTTCTTTGAAATTAAAAAATGCTTATTTCTCTTAATTAATCTTTATTTAAAAGTAAATAGGGAATCAAATCACTGTACATCTACTTTAATTTTATTTTTCTAATATTTAATATGATTAATACATTAAAAATTGTTTATAAATTATTTAGAATTGAATTTAATTTATGAAATTACAAAATTATTATTATATGAAATCAAGTAATAACAAGAAATATTTGTGTTTGTGCGTGTGAAGCAATATGAATTTATAACTATTAAAAAAAGCATTAAATTCTGAAGGTTTATAAAGGGAGGTAAATAAAAAAAATTCAACTTGAAAAGAAATAATATAAAACTGCTATCTTGAATTTGCATCATTACAACTTAAATATACATTTGTTATTTATGATAGTAATATTGGTAATGATATCATGCTTATATGTTTAAAACCTTTGAATATAGATATTTATTTTGCATCCCCACTTAATGCGAAATTTAATACAAGTTTATTTTTTAACATGGCCTTTTATTAAAACAGGTATCCAGTTCCGAGACTATAAAATATGAATATTGATGCAAATTTAATTGATGAAAAGCTTCTAAAAAAAAAAAAAAAAAAAAAATGGTATATTTAAGGTTTATGATATGTTTTGAAATTTTAAATCTTCATTAACATCTTTTAATTTTTGAAAAATTTATAAAACAGATGATGACTAATACAATTAATATTCACCATCTTTTTTAAATCTAAGAATGGTAGTTATTGGTTTAAAAAAAAGAGTAGTTATCAAGAGCTTTAAAATGAGGATTCAGGTTTTTATTTGCTATTTTTTTTAATAAGGCAAAGGTTCAAATCTTTTCAACTGGGATTATTGCTGAGGAATGCGGAAAGAAAATAAACTGAGAATATGAAAAGATATCAAAATCTTTTGTTTTGTTTTTTTCTAGAGAATTAAATTTTAATCAACGTAGAGTTAATTCAGAAAAATCTAAACTGCTTTTGTTAAACAATTTTTACTTTAACAGAAGTTAAAAAGTGTGAAACATTTCAAAGATATTTCTGAAACAAAAACTCAAAATATTCATCCAGTGTATTCTTTGAAAATTTTATCAAGATAACCCATAATACTATAATAAACTTGTCTTTATGGCCAGCCTAGTGATATCATATCAAAGTGATATTGCGTTGATGCATATCATATCAGCAGGTAAAAATATCACAAAATATTTCAGTGGTTTTTATAACTCATCTCCAGACTAACAGTATTGGAAGAACCAAAATTTAAAAGATAATATTTTGGTTTTTCACCTGATCACAGATTCAGAAAAAAGTAAAACAATTTTTCAAGTGTTTTATCAAACATCTAAAATGTATCAAGAGAAAATATGTATGGTCTGTGTCAAAATAAAATACTCCAATTTCTTTTTTCTCAATAAATAAAGCACAAGTGAAACATGACTTTTGTTTGTTATAAATCATTAATAATTTTACTTACAGAAAGGAAAAGCTGAAGGGAAAAAAGGCTGGTGGAAAATATATTTACAAACAATTTCAAACACTAGAAAAATGTTTAAAAACTATTTGCAATGGCAGGAATGAAGATTTCAGCAAAATTATTTTCTTTTATTTTTGATGAAACCTTGTTTTTCAACAGAAAATTTTGAAAATATATCAAAGGTTTAAAAAGAAAATAAGTGTTTTTCGATATATTCCAGAACACATCAAAATCTTGTTTTTGATATTGCTTGAATTTTATGATTTCAGTTTGAATAGTTATATTGCTGAGAAAAGGCATGAGAAAAATTTTTAAGATAATAAAAAAGACTCAATGTAAATATGAACAGAGATTTTCTAAGCATATGTGTTTTAAATGTTTTTGAAAAGAATACTGTAGACTGATAGATAATGGGTGTTTATCATATGGGAAGAAAATTAATATTAGCCATTATTTTATGAAAATCTATGACAAAGTGGAAAAATCTTTTTCACAGGTTTTGTTCTTTAAGATTTCTCATTGGATTAAAGTGATGTTTATGTTGATGTCATCACACATGCACACAAAGTAGTAAGGGACACTGAAATTTTAAACACTAATTTTTATATTTTTAAATATGTGTATGGATAGTCTTCCAATGGCACAGGCCATTGATGAAGGGTCATCAATGCTTCTGTAACTTGTCTCTTTTACAAGTAGGGGTTTTGACCTGACACAAACCTCTTTATTCTCAGGGCAAAGGTAAACTGGTTGCCAACCAAGGCCATAGAAACCAATCTGTCTTGCTATTTAACTCTTAGCTGGAGAGAAAAGAGATGGATTAATACTTTTCCCAAGGGCATTTGTACATAAGAGAATGCAATGAATTCAACTAGAATTTGAACTTGGCTCTCCGAGCCGATATCGACTGCATCACAACCAACATTCACAGAATTAACTTGGTCAGTATAGAATTACAGATTTAGTATAAAAACTCCCTCTTTTTTATTTCATGGCCTATCTGTGGCATTTGATTTTGTAACATTAAAATCAATATTTCCTTTTGAATCAGGGAAACAAAAATTAGCCTCTTTTCATTTAACTGAATGTCATTAATAACTACAACACAATTAGTTCAGTGTATGTAATGTAATAAATCAATCAAAAAGGAATTGTTGAGAAGAGAAAATAAAAAGTTAAATATTAATATGAATTTTTTCGGGTAGAAAGTCATTTGTGGAGAACAAATTGCTATTGTGCTGATAGAGATTTAGAAAAGTTAATTAATGTTTGATTTTAAAAGTATTAATTCACAGTAATTGCTTAATTCTTAAGAAAAGTACCTAGACAAAATTATTTTGAAATAATAAGTGTGTGAAGATTACACAAAAATTAATTTACAAGCATTAATTTGTACACTATAGACCAAAATGTTGAGGCCCTAGATTTCAAAGAATTGCATAAGTTTCTTTTAAGAGTTTTATTATGTATTGAATAATAATACTAATAACAACAAAATTAACCTATAACTGTATAAAGTTTCATTGAAACTTTACTTCTTTTTGCCTAATCTACTTTGCTGTTTAATGGTAATTCTAGGATTAATGGATTTAAAATTTTAAGTAGCCTCCTACCCCTCTCCACAGAATTGAATGTCAAGCAGCACTGAGTTAAATAGTTTCATTATCCTTTCTTAGTAAGAGTTAATTAAACCAAAAACAGTATGAAACTTACCAATTATTAAATCCAGAGTTTTCTGCAACTTTTCATTTATTTTGGAGCCAGTCATGTCAAATAAATAATGAATGCTAATGGGAAATTCCGAGGTTTTGACAGCTAAGATATCCTCATTACTTCCATATATATATATATATATATGGATTAATTGATTTATTTTTTAAAGTTTATCAATCCTTTTTGGGTTATTTAAAGCAGAAACATATTTTGGATTGTAAGAATATTTTTTGGAGGAGTGAATATTGCATTAATAATTTTATGAGAATAATAATGCTTTTTCCAGATGAAAGTTCCACTATTTAATTCATAGCTTGGGGTGAGACAGATTCATACCTTTTGCAAGAGCATTTGCAAGTAAGTGAATGTAACAAACCTGACAGGAATTCAAACTTGATTTTATGATTTATTTCAAGCTGCTGTCTGTTACACCACCTATACATCCTATGTTCTAAAATCCTAATTTAATATCACCTATACATCCTATGTTCTAAAATCCTAATTTAATATAAAACTGAAGTCAATGAAATTGGAAACAAAAAACTATTTTAGATGTAAAATTAAAAAGAAATTAGAATGGTAAAGATTTAAACTGTACAAAGCAGATAGAATTTTTAAAAAGCAATAAGCAAGATAAGTCACAATTGACAAGATAATGAAGTCTACAAAAGACTCTAAACATAAAAAAGAAACAAGTTAGAAAAATTTTCATAAAGTTTTATGACCACAAATAACCAGAGATTTACAATATATTAATAACTATAAAAACTGAGGACAGAAAAAGCATCTATCCAACCTACTAACTCTAATGATTTCCAACAAAATAAAGCTATTTTCCAGTAGAAAATATCTTACCAGGAAACTAAATATAATAAAGATTTGTTATACCACTCAGACCTTTGACATACCGACAAACAGGATCAGCAAAAATTAAAACATTTTCAGAAGAATGCCAACTGAAAATGCAAATGAGGAATTAAAGATCCAACATACTACAATTAAAAATTCAGACTTCATGCAAACTACCATAAACAATTTGTTTTTTATCCTAGTAGTGGAATTTCAACTATAAAACATTGCAACTTAACTATAAAATTATTTTCTGTAATTGTGGCATTACCGCAAGAGATTATAGCAAAAATTCCAGCTGCAATACTGGATCTGCAGAAAAATGAAGACCTTAAGCAGACAGTTTTATCCTTATAGGAAAAGACAAAACCTGAAATGCCTGACAAGTTTATGAAGAATATTGCCATAATGAACTTGGTGTAAGTGAGAAGATATCTATCACATGGGTAATTGCTTCATAGAAAGAAAGTCTTTATATCTATACATATTGACAAACTAACAGATGAATACAAAATGTACTCAATTTTGCATACACACATGCAACAAATATCCGAATTTGTAAAAGACATGTTGAACACAAAAGCAGCAATAACAGCTGCAAAGAGGAAACTAATAAAAACAAAGAATAAGGATTTAGACTGGAACAAAGACTGAGGATTTAAAAGCATGCAGTTATTAAGCAAACAAAGAAGGGACATACAAGCACAAGTGTATATGGATGAAAAAAACCCCCAAAAAACTAGATAGTTTATGATCATCAAGGCTCTCTTTCGCAGTAATATAGAAAACTAAGAAGGGGCAGGCTGTGACTGAAAATTCAGCTCTGTCCCTATTAAAAGTAAATACTAAAATAGGAGTGACTAAGATTAAATCTATAGCAGATAGTGGAGCAGGTATTCTAATTTTTTCATTGTCATTACCTAGAGGTGAACATGTACTATGTCATGGCCAAGTTAAATTGTAAGTCAGAATTCTGTGCCTACAAAAGATCATTCCAATTGATTAGATTATTTTTTATGACTTATCAACTTTTTGCAGATTATTTAAAGCTAGAAAATATTCTTAGCTTTTAAGAACCTTTTGAAGATAATAATTTTTTAGCAATACAAAGTCTACTAATGAACCCATAGCAGGGTGAGGAAGAAGAGGTGGATTCATAACTTTCCATAAAGATATTAGTATATAAGTGAATATAATGAACCCAACTAAAATTGTAGCTTGGTTCTTTGATTTCAAATTCTGTGTTGTTATCTATTACACCAACCACATATCCAAAGTACTTTAGTTGCTGACCAGGCTTGACTACAGGATCATTCCAATGTAGACTGGTGAGAGCAGAAGTCACTAATCTATGAATGGAATTTAATTTCTTTGATGACTTTTTCTTTGATTAACTATTGACAGTTTTTCTTTTTTTTAATGACTTATTAACCCTTTGTGGATTTATTTAGAATTGAAGCATATTTCAAATTGTAGGAGGCTGCTTAAAATACTAACTACTGATACCAGGAATAAGATAATATATGATGGTACCATATATGATGGTACCATATAAAGAAAAAACAAATTTAAATATGACTAAAGCCTTTATAAATTTCATTATCAATGATAAAGTTATATTAATGATCAGAAAATTAAATATCCCAACCTCATAACATCTCACAATGATAAAAAATAAAGAATTTAAGAGAGTATATCACCGGATCAATAGAGGAAATTATATTCCTGCTTTTGTGAAAAACAGAAAATTATCAACAGAAAAAAGATACAGCAGCCAGAAATTAATTAAAAAAAAAAATTAAAAAATAATGCACAGGAACTAGTTTTCTTTCAAAGTGTGAATGAATAAGTCTATTACAAATGGTACTGAAAACAGATGGCAATTATTGTTGCTATGGATACCACAGTGTATTAATAGCATTATAAAAGCAGACAGATATCCCATTCCAAATATAAACATTTTTACCACAAATTTCTCTAAAATTGATTTACTGAGAGTTTATCAAATTAAATTATATCCTGAGGATATATGAAAAAAAAAAAAAAAAAAAAATGCAGCGTGACCCTATTTAGATTTTTTGAGTAAAATTATATAACATTAGACTCAGAGTTAATAAAGTTTTATGACCATAAATAACAACCCAGAATGTAGCATGCCAAAATATTAATAACTATAAGATTCAAAGACAATAGAAGTCTATGTCCAATCCACTAACCAGATAAGAAACTAAATCCTTTTTTATGGAGATAATGACTCCAAGCTCAACAACTATTAACAAATAAATGAATGAAGTGTTTGAGAGTTGATTGTCATTATGGCAATTGGGATAAAATGGGAAGACAGCTTATAAGACGATAAAGATGTGTGTGTTGGGGTGTGTGGAAGAGGGTGGCATTTGTATTTAAAAATATCTGCTTCAAGTTAATCCTTTTCTGAAAGTTAAAGAAATCATTGCTGGATGTCTTTAGTTTTTTTTTTTTAATCATTTTTAAAATATTTCAAATTTGGCAAAAGGAATTTAAACGAAAAGAATAAAATAAAACCTTCAAGCTCAATTGTTACCCATTCAAACAGGACACACTTCCAAAAATAAGAAAAAAATTTGTTAAATTTCAATCAGCATTTTCTGATCCTCACTAGTGTATGGGTTTATATGCATTCCAATCCATCACTTGATAAAGGTGAGCGATTTTTTTGAGTGAGAGTGTTGGAAGAATGTAGTTGGAAAAATAAATTTTGCACAAAGTTTGAACATTAATCAACTGATTGGTCAGCTTCAGTTAAAGTGAATGTAATAAAAGAAACAAAAATCCATTCCTTTCCTTGCAAACCCATCATAAAGTCTTTGATTTTATCATCCATCAATCTAGAGAGTTGATTTCTTTTTGTTTTGTATCACAGGCAATCTGGTCAAAGACGGATGAACAGATAAACAATAAACAGCAACAGCAGCAGCAGTGGAAACAAGTTTTCATTCAAACATGAATGTCACTAAAAACATACAAAAAATTCCAGCACAGATGCAGCAAACTTGGTAAAAGGATTGTCTGAAAAAGATAAAACCAGATTAATAAAAACTAGAAAAAAAGCATTAACTAAAACAATTATTCAAAATATAAGTTCTCCAAGAAGTGTTTAAATTCATCCATTCATTTTATTTAATTAGTGTATTTTGTGATGCTGTGAGCATCACTTTCCTCCATTTCACATTTGTGGTTCATAGGAATATTCAAGAATAATCCAGTGGGATGCTGGTTCCTTTTGCACTAGGGATATTGAAGTTATCTCGTCCTACCACTCAGAGGTGGATTTGTTTTTGAAGTTACCTTCAAGCTTTTGCCTAAAGAAGCAGAACTTACAAGGCAGCAGGTGGTTTAAATTCATAGTTTCCTTCTTCTTGACTGGTTGCTGCTCAAGGCTAATTCTTACAATAGATTTACTTTTGAAGTTGTCTTTTTGTAGTCTTTACCTAAAGAGGCAAGACCTACATGGCAGCAGGTGGTTTAAACTCAAAGTTTCCTTCTCCTAGACTGGTTGCCAGTCAATGTTATAGAACCCAGTTATATTTTACCCATAGCTGGAGAAAAAAGAGATGGATTCATACCTTTCCCAAGGGTATTAGCATGTATGTTAATGTAATGAACTTGACTGGAATTTGAACTCTGCTCTCCGATTACGCAATCTGAGCTGCTAACCATTACTCCACCATGCGTCCTCAAGTTTAAATTAATGTACAAGATATATCATGAAATAAACAAATGAAGTATCTTAGACTTCATTTTCTTTTTTCTTCTGAAATAATATCTGTAGATATAGTCCATCATCATCAACTGAGTGAGACCATAGGGTCACACTTTAGATGATTACCTGACCAGTTCCCTCAACATATCTGGATTAAAAGCTGGATAGGTATTCATTCATGTGTAGCATGTCTTGGGAGGGGTAGACCTGGAGGACACATTTCTCTCCAAGTCAAACATCAGCCAATGTCCTTCAATTTGAAGGCTTACCTTGGTCATGGACATAGGGCTGTTGATTCCATTGAGGGAACTCTCTCCCATGGCTGTTGATGTCAGTTGCATACATAACCATAGAATCTAGTGTATTCCACTGTTCTAGATGGCCACTGGCCTTACAAAAATTTTGTCTACTCTTTAACATCTTATTTCTAATCCTGCTAATTGTCTAGCCATCCTGCTCACCTGAAAAGCCTAGTGGGGGAACCAGTTTAATTGCTGAACCATGCAGTAAGTAATATTAGGTTATGTGATACCCAGGCCCAATCAAACCATATGTAGTAACAACATTGATTAGTGTTTACAGGAAATTCTTTATATCCAAAAATTGATTTTTTTTGCTATTTTGTTATTGAAAAGATTGTGAATTTTGAATGGCAGCTTTAAAGATCATAGACACTCAATATGTTTTAATAAACCTCTACTTTGAGTGGCTCTTGGGCTTTGTGTAGAGTAAATATTAGTAAAAAAAAAAAAATGATGCCAGCAACAGTAGTATTATTTTTCAAATGAATTTGGTATGGAGTAACAATTTTATCATCTTACTTTTTAATGGAAAGTAATTTAGTTCTGTAGGTATTTCAGATTATCATAATAAATAAACAAATGATAGACATTTTATTTCAGTTATTTTTATATTAAAATGAAAATAAATTGTCCTCTTATTGTAGCAAGCATGACAATAGCATGTATTTTTTTCCTCAGTCCTAGAAAAAGGCAGGAAGGTTTTGATGGACATGAACATGAATGGAGTAAGAGGAATAGATTAGAAAAATTAAAATGAGTTTGAATAAAAGTAGTGATCTTACTTTCGGTCATCTTCTTTTACAAGTTCTGGAACAATTGTAACCAAGGCAATATAAATAAAACCACCAGCAGTAAATGGTAAAATCCAAGCTGTTTTTGCTCCTGAAAGATTAAATTATGAAATAATTTTAAAGGCATTCAAGGTTATAAAGGAAATAGAAAAGTATGGGAAATTTTGTATCAACATTAGAGGAAATAAAAGAAATATGAATATTGCCATAAATTCAAGGCTGTCATTTGTGGTTCAAATGTCAATTGAAAATCTGAAATTATGTTTATTGTTTTTCCACTTCTAAAAAGTAGAAATGTAGATTTTTATTTGAAAAACTTAAATTTAAATGTAAAATAGGGAAAGATTAAATATTCTCCCCTTTCTGATAAGTAAATGTCAAATATAAGCAACACACTAAATCTTCAGCAAAAATATTTTATTTTTTCGTTTTTTGATAAGATCTTTTGTTGTCTTAAAATCAACGAAAATATGCGTTTCAAGTGAAGAAATACTAAGCACTGTGATAAAGTTAATTTTATTTTCCTAAAAACAAAGTTTATGAATATATTACTACAATCAGTCAAATTGTTTTTTTTTTCCATCAGTTCAAAATGTGTAGCATATTTATAGCAGCTATTTAAAGTTATGTAACCAGATGGCTTCAATAAAAGGAACATAATGTCTGTTGATTTTGTTTACTCCCAAATGACCAATTTTTTTTCTTAAAATTTAACAGAATTACAAAATGCTGTGTCAATTTTCTGAAAAGCTGTTTTCTTTTTGAGTAATGATGGTGACGTGCATAACAGCTTTGGAGCAAACAAGACAAAACATATTCACGTTTCTGCAATGGTTTCAGAAATAAGAATATAAAACTGGCTTATGATAATGAAAATAAATGTAAAAGTACATGGTTCATAAAAATAGTTAAATTTCATTAAAAAAAAATTCTTTATGAAATAAAAAAATCCTGATTTTAGAACTGATTTTCAAACAATGTATATGTTACTGATTTCTTGATTAAACTGTAACTTGAGTAATTTGGTAGTGTTAGTTTACAAGACTTTGAAAGTGGCTGGACTTAGGTATAGAAATTATAAATTTAGTAGATGACAGAAAATGTGATAGAGATATCTGAAAGTTCATTGAAATGGCAAATGATGATGATGATGATGTATTCATTTTCTATGGCTTATGAAGACTTTGCAGGCTATTTATATCCAGAAAATCCAGAATTTTGGGGGGTAATAATAGCAGTTTAGTGAAACAAGTCTTACTAATTAACCTATAGCTGGTGGGAGAAGTGGATTCATACCTTCATGAACTTGAATGGAATTAACAATTCTGAGTCATTATCTATTAGATCAACCACACCCTCCAGATTTAGAGTATTTCTCATTCCAAAAACTAAGTACAACATTAAAAAAACAGGAAAATTCAATTGAGAACAAAAGAGTACTGAAGTGTTATATCAATCCTCCTATATGGCATGAGATCTCATCTTAAAATTATTTCGTACATTAATTAGGAATACATGTTATATAAAAGTAAAGTGACAGACTTATTTTTGGAGAACAAAATGTTATTTTTTAGGTAAAAAAAAACATAACATCTTTATGCCTTTATGGAAATCATGTAAAAATAATTTTAATAAATTTATTAAATATTCATTAAGAAAATTTTGTCGAATAGTTTGAAAATAAAAACACCCAAGAAACAATAATTTCATATAAAACTCATGAATTCTGAGAAAATCCTGGAATGAGGCTGAAGGAAGAAGATTTTGTAGTGATAAAGGAAAAAAAAAATAACAAAACCAAAATTTCAACATATCTAAAAATAGATGAATAATCAGAATCATCAGGCCACAAAGCCAAATTTTGACCAACCAAGCAATGCTTTCACAACCAAGATATAAGGCTGCAAGCCAATGGGAAGCAAAGCAGAACTTTCAAAGTGAATGTCTATATAACCAGATGGAAAATCAACCAAAACAAGAATCGATAAATAAATTTTGTCCATTCTCTGATGCTGTGGTCATCATAAAATAACTAGAGCTGAAATGCAACATTTGCTGGTGACTAGAGATGGCTGTCCTGCTACAATGAAAATGTATGCTTATTTCTTCACTACCAACTGAGTAGCAGGCAGCTACTACTTTCGTATACACATAAATTTATCTTGCTCTCTATCTCTTGTATGTACCAGGAGCTTCTCACTTAAACTCTTGAGACTTCAGCTTATCCTCCTGTATTATAATATTGTGTTATATAAAGATTTATCTTGCATTTATCAACACTCAACATTTTCTTTTTAATCATTACACGTTCTATATACATCCAAACCAAAAATATATTGATATATGATGGTAACAGATGTTGTCAGAAGATAACCTTATATAACTTTACATAAAATAGAATTGAATCACAATCAAATCATGCAAAACAGTGTCATGTGAAGGTCAATTTCAGACCCTTAGCAATTGCCAGCAGTATTGTATTTGAGGGCATACAGATCTTGCCCTCCCCAACTATCTAAATTTAATATCTTCTCTATTATGATAAAGATTGTTGCGTTTGTGTGTGTGTATGTATATATATATATATATATATATATATACTTCTTCCCTCCTGACATGCGCCTGGAGAGAGAGAGAGAGAGAGAGACAATAGCGAGGCAGTGTCAGCTCAGTTCATTAGAGACAATAGCAAGGTAGAATTGGCTCATGTCATTCGAGAGACAATAGTGAGGCAATGTTGGCTCAGTTCATTCTCTTTATTACTAGTTATTAAACTTTACTACCAGTTTTGAAAGCTCTTGCTATGTGTTTGCTCTTCAACAGTGGTTTATTTTTATTTTTGCAATAATTATGCTGTCAAGTAGTGAAGAATATATATATATATATATATATATATATATAAATAAATGTTCCATAATTTTAGACTTTCCAAGCACTTTCAGCCTCTTCACAGGCTATTTTCAAGGATGATATTTTTCCAGTGTTCTTATGTCCTCATACTGTAATGTAATTTTTTTATTTTTAGTGTTTTTTTAAATATATAGCTAAAAACCAATGAATGTATCACTTATTTGTATAAACAACCCACCAGTAAGAACTCATCTTCTTAATTATAATAGCCAATGCCCAGAAAGATATAAAATAGCAGTAATAACGAACTTCTTAAATAGAGCACATAAAAATTCCCCCTCCTAAAGAATATTTTTGAGTGAAATGAAACACGGAAAACAAGCATTAGTCAACAATAATTTTCCCAACTACATCAATGATTAACAAATAAAATTATTCTTACAAAAAAATAAATGACATTAGCATTAAATATAATGAACAAGAAAACATCAGCATATTTTATTGCAGTCAAATGCACATTAATTATAAACAGGACAAATTTTTTATACAAAAAATTATTGAACACCATATTTCTGCTATAATTCCTCAAAACCATGTAGAATTTATAATATATTATAGGAAATGGAAGACAGCAAACCATGTTGTTTCTAATAATAATAGCCCTATAAAATCTAAACTAGCGATGACTAATATAGTGTATGAATTTCCATGCCTTGTGCAAGATTTTGTTTCTTGTCATAAATCTATTACCTATATAGGCTATACTACCATTTTCCTGAGTAGACGCCTTACATGCTACCTATCTAGTAATAATAGTGCAATAAAAAAAACATTAACCCATAACTTACAAGAACCCTCAAAAAAAAATTTGGTTGAAAATACAAAAATACTATTTAAATCACAATATTGAAGGCACCTTGCTATAAAAGAGGCACTATATATCAAAAAACTTTCTCCTATCATCGATCTTACATTATTTAACAGTGGAAATGGAGTTTTGAAAGTTTTTGAAAAATAGACAGATGCTCTCTTTTTCAAAAAACACTAAAAATAGGAAAATTACATTACAGTCAAACATGACATAACAATATCGGAAAAATAACAACCTTGAAAACGGCCTGTGAAGAAACTGAAAGTGCTTGGAAAATCCCAAATTATGGAATATTTTTACATTCCTTATCTCCAGCAAAAAGGAAACATGTAAGAATATTGGAAAAAATTAAATAAAAAATTAATAACATCTTCCTTGTGGGCTATTTTTAGCGAAACCTGTTTAAATGAAAGATTACTGCCAAAATATACATTTATATATCCCTCCTATCATGATCAGGGACAATAACCTTTGAGAAAACAGCTAATAATTTTCTTAAATATTTTGCCATCATTTTTGATGGCAGAGGTACATTCATTACAGTATATTATGCAATGAAATTAGATATGAGTATTTATAATTTAAGGCATTTAGATAAACATTAGCCTATCAGAAAGCTCATCTTTTTATAAGACATGAGAAATTTTCTTTTAGCTATTTCTTTTTAATATCATTCATTGTAAATTTAGACTGTCCTAAAATGGTTCAAATCTCACAAGATTCTGATAATATATATTAACTAGAAATGATAATCCCTCACCACATTAGACTTAAACATAATATTGTATAACTGAAGATACCATTTTTACTATAAACAAACACTGACCAATAATGTTCAAGTGATAAGAAAGAATTAAGGAAATTTGACTTCAAGCTCTAGTTACATTTATTCAGACTAAATGTATCTTGCAGATTTTACAAGTACACTAGGAAAACAAAACTTTTTATTAAAGTTTGAAAGTTGATTTGTGTGATTATTGAATTTGCAATAAATAAAGTAATTAAAAATCACACTGAACTGATATTAATTCAATGTTTAGCAACATGTATTACATCCCCCCACCAAAAAAAACGAAAGTTTGGGAAATTACTGAAATATCTCACATGATTCATTATATTTGAAGTTTTACGAGGCTTTATCCTTTGGATAAGTATTCAATAAAGTTATGTTATTTTGTACAATTTATTGCCAATTTAAGAGCACACACATTACACCATTAAACTTCTGTCATAAAATTTTCCAAAATATTAAAACTGCATAAACCATAGTAAAATGCCCTTTAAAATACAAAATTTGTGTCATGTAGTTTATGACTCAAACATAACAATTTAAATGTAAAATGGAAAATTAGAAAAAAATGCTGTATTAAAGCCATAAATATTTTAAAAATGTTTTTTAGGCAGCAATCTCTCTTTTATGCAGGTGCCAGCATGGCAACAGTCTCTTATACCATTTGCAGAGTATTGGCAAGGTGAAAAAACTTGATAAATGGGTTCCTTATGATCTCAATGAAAATAAAACTTAGGCGTTTTGAAATGTGCTTGATGCTCATTCTGAGTAACATCAATGATCCATTTCTTGACCGAATAGTCATTTGTGATAAAAAGTGGATCCTTTATGATAACTGTATATGATCAGGTCAATGGCTTGATTAGAAAATGTTCAGGGGACTCATCACAAAGCCAAAGTTGCATCAGTAAAAGATTATGGTGACTGTCTGATGGTCTGGAATTAGTGTTATTCACTACAGTTTTCTGGAAGCCAATCAGAAAATTAATGCAGAGTTTTACAGCAATGAACTTGCTAAAATGCATGCATGCCTGCAAAAAATGAGACGTGCATTAGTGAACTGATGTGGTCCAATTCTGCTCCACAAGAATGCATGGCCATATATTGCAAGAATGATGTAGCAAAAGCTCACAGACTTGGGATTCAAGTGTTTATGACATGCTTCATATTCTCCTGATCTTTCACCCATTGATTATCATTTTTTTAAGCACTTACGTACATTTTTAAATGGTAAAACTTTTAGGTTGAAACCAGAGGTCAAATCAGCTTTCAAAGATTTTGTTGTATCACAGCCAAGAACTTTATCAACAAGGAATAAATAATTTCGTCGATCGATGGCAAAGGTGCATAGATGCTCAAGGCTTGTATTTTGACTAATTTCAACATTTCTACAGTTAATTTTTCAAGAATAAAATTATATTTCTGAAATCAGCTATTATTTTTGTAACAATCTAATACCATGCTTTTATCTTAGGCAGTGGTGAGGAGCATAATGGTAATGGTAAGATTAGCTGTTTCTTTATACAGAAACATATGAGATTCATTGAGTGAACTGTTAGCATTATTGCAGGTTGAAATTTATTAAATCTTTCTCTGAAAACAGTTTTTCAAGAAAATAGGTTTCTCAAATCTATTTGTTATTGACATTATATAGATATAACACTGGTCCAAGACAGAAGTGCTGATCTATATTTGAGTCAGTTTTGTTGGGTACTACACTAATGTTAATATGGTATGTAAAGCTGTTCTTGGTAGAGAAAAGTTAAGATGTCATGGAGGGTCACTTTATTCATAATTATTTGTTTGTTTGATTTCTAATGGTAACTGGTATGATTACTATAATAAAGAGAACTATAAATGTTCATTTTATGAAGAAGAAGAAGAGTTTTGTTTTGCTAGAAAATGAAAAAGTATCAAAGCATGAAAGTAGGAAGAATTTGGTAAAGTGATGTGATAAAAAGTTATAGCACTTATGGCCTCTGGTACATTATCAGATTTCCAGTTTCTATATTTCGTTCTCTTCACAGACATACACATTAAGATATAATATATAGGTCTATAAATATACAATACCACACCTATACATGTAAATGTCAATTAAACACATATGCCCTCTCTCTCTCTCGATATATATATTTTTTTCTTAAGCAAGATAATAATACCGCTAAGCTGCAAGGGGCTACTGAGAGGGAAAGAGAATGATAAACCTATAGAAGGAACTAGAAACCCAATTTTAAACAGGCGTCAAGGAATAAACCTCTACTCCTGTTCAAAAGACTGGGGAAGAGTGGAAATTAAGGAAAACTTTGACAAAATGGAAAATATTTATCCCTAAATTTTTCTTTATACATAAAAAAATTTATATATCATTTATATATATCATTTATATATAATATTTTTTAGAATTTATAACATAAATATGCTATAATACCATTACAAAAGTAGCCATTTTGTAGTGATATTATAACATATTTATATTATAAATTCTAAATAAATTTTATTTGCACTACTTTGTATTGTGCACTTTCTTAAGAATAGTGTTTGTTTGGATACAAAATTTTATTTCATCCATAGCTACCCTATACTTGTGTGCGTATATATATATATATATATTGTGTATTTGAGCAGCAATCTCTTTTTTATGCAGGTTTCATTAAAAATGACAGAGAAGGTGTTACAGTTAAGTTTTTTTATGTAATTTTTCATGTGATTTTATGATTTTTTTCTTTTGAAGACATCAATTATTTAAAAATTGTTAAAATGATTTGTTCAGTTGGGTGCTTTCGATTATACTTTTAGCAATCATTGAAGATAGGTTTTATTTTACGTGTAACAGAATGTATGTAGTATTTTATATGCTTGTAGAGTAGCGTGTATGTTTTATGTTCTGAACATGGTAAGCGTATTGTTAGCATGTTCGTAGTTGATATCTTTGAATGTTGTATTTTTCTCCTTTTATCAATAATGCCTCCATTATTTTTAGTCTTTATTGTATTTGGATGATGCTATGATATTTGTGTTGACAACAAGTATATTACAGTAGGGTTTGGTAGGTCTCAGCGTGTGTTTAAATGAGATTGAATTAAGCTCTGCTCTGAGAGATGCAGCATGAGTCTGTGTCAATTTTGTATTCATGTAACTGACATAATTATTTACGAAATAGGGTGAATCAAGAATGCAATTCTTCAAAGCACGCACACACACACTTATCTGTAAATTCAGATAAAATTTAGAGGAGAAATAGCCATTTTCAACATGTCAGTTTAAGACATGCATTGTCAACCCCGTTTAATCAAAGAATGAGGAAAAATTATATGGTTAAGCTAGAGGAATCTTAGTAATAATTTCTCTTATGGTAGTGGGAAGTATGTGGCTTGACCATTGAGTTAGTAGTGGTAGGTAGGAAGGAGGGAAAAGGTTACTGCCTAACCAAATTTTAAAAAATTCTATTGTGACTAAATGGAAGAATAAGATTATTGCAATTGAAATTTATTCCTGTGACAACACAAACTAATGATTTCTCTACATTTATTCAGAAGTACATTCTGATATTGAAATTTCAAAATCTTAATTTTTTCTGTTAAACATAGATTACATCTATTCCTTAAGCTATTAAGAGTGCTTGCCTTGTCTATCAACTTCTACTTTATCTGTGGATTTTAATTATTTTCTTTCAATTCCCAGTATTTTTGGGAAAAAGCTGTTTGATACCTTAAATTAGGGTTAGTGAAGGAGTGCCTGTGTGCATAAAGCCTTTGCTTCCAAATTCCCACTGAAATTCCAATATAAACATTATATTTCTCCTTATTTTTTTTAGGGTAGATGGTAGCTTGATAGATCACATTTGCAGATCTACATTTACCCTCAACCAAACACTTTTCCTAGATCTACAATTACAGGGGGGTATAATCCTATTTTCTGTATTGGATTCACTAAACGTCTTCAAGATTTGGTTATTGTAGGAGCTAATGTTATATATATTACTGATACACGAGTAAGTAATCTTGATCTTTTTCCTATTGAATATTTTACTCAGGGGGTTATCATCATGAAAATGTTTACTTATTAATTTAAGAAAAATCTTACCATTGTTAATAGTTGATAGTCTATAAAACAGGGGGGTTGAACCATATAATTTTCCTTTTCCTATGTTTACCTTTAGCATTTTGCGATTCAGAACTACTAGTGGATTTTAAATAAGTTAATTTATCTTTATATCCGCTACTCTGGAGGGCCTTATCATATAGTTTTTTGTTATTCCTAAAGATTCTAAGGCTAGAAGATAATCGGCTAATTCTAATATTAACCGTCCTCAGTATTTGCTTTATAATGGTGTTAGGGTGGTTGGAATTAATGTTGATATAGCTAGGGGTTGCATTGTCCTTATGGTACAGTTTAAAGGAATTATTATTGGGGTTGAGGGAAATGTCTAGGGAATTCACAATCTTTAAGTTGGAAGCAATTTTTATTTTAAATCCTAGCATACTGAAAGTCTTAATGATTTTCTTCTGGATTTTCATAGTCAAAGGGCCATTACTATTCGGGATGAACATAAGTCCATCATCTTGGCACAGGCCTACCTGTTTAGGATCCACAACTTTACTAATGGTGTCTAGGATATAGATGTCTATTAAATAGGCAAATTGGACTGAATCATGTGCTCCCAAGGGAACGTCAAATTTACTATTGTGACTTTTAGTCCAGGTAGAATTAACACACACACAAACACACAGAGGTTTATCAAAAAGTTTTCAGCTTAACATGTAGTTATTTATATCCAATATTTTATTGTATAATGTTTCATCTCTATGATTAATATACTCCATTGAATTAAGGTTTTCGATAAAGAAGGCAATTATGTTGAAAAATAAACATTTGTCATGTAAAAATATTATCATTAAGCTACAGACTTATTGATATACCTATACAAGGAGAGTGCTGAAAAATTCTCAACCAAACCCACTTTCCAAAACTTGAACAAATGACCAAAGATAATTTTGTTTTTAAAATCCTTTCTTGGTTGGACTTTTCAGCTTCCCTATGCACACACATCATATTTATACACACTCAGACATATATTTAAACAGGTTTTATTAGATTAAACTGCCAAGGGGTGCCTGTCTAATTTTTTTTTTCATTCTTGATAATGACTAAGATGATTGAAACAAAAACAGAACTTTGGACAGTTCACCTAAAATTTTAATCTTGATGTGCAACAACTTATTAAAAAATTGTGTGTGTGTGTGTCTGTGTGTGTTATACATCTACTTTCCATAACTGCTTTAATTCATAACCATCTTGACAAACTTTCAGCAAATGTATATACACATAAAATATAGAGTTGCTGTTCTGGTTGGCCTAAAATTGGCATTCTGTGATAGCAGTGCCAAAGTGTTTTGGTGGGGAACACAAGTTCAAGTTACTTAATGCAACAACATTATGTTGATGGAGGAGATTGAAGAAGGTAAAAGACAAGTGTGAGACTTACCTGCTTCTTCAGCAGACTCTGCTGTGAGTGCCGTAAATGCTCCAAGTAATCCGCCAGTCGCAGTGAGAATCTGGTAAAAGAGAGAAAAAATCTTCAGGAACAGATTCTAAAGTTAAATTGAAACAAAATCTAAATCTAAACTTATTTATAAATGGAACTTTGTCTGTCTGTGTGTGTTCGTTACCTATAGACTCCAAAACGGCTGAACTGATTTTCTTGAAAATTTACACAGTTGTACTATAAGTGTCTGCGATTGTTCTTAGCTAGGTTTTGTGTCGAGGTACCCCTGATAAATATCGAAAATCAAAAAAATCGGGTTATAGAAGGAGTGGTCCGATTTTAATCAAATTTGATACACTCATAGACAAAGACATAAGAAACGATATTCAGAAGTTTCAAGGTTGCAGTTCTTACAATAGTGCAGAATATATATATATATATATATAAAAGGCAAGATATTTGTGTGTGTGTGTGTGTGTGTGTGTCTGTTTATCTGTCTGTATGCCCTTTATACAAATCCACAATTTTTATCTGATTCTCACCAAACTTTACACAAATATCCTTTAGGCTGAGTCTGAGCTCCAGGACCATGGATTAGTTTTAAAGCTTTCATTATACCCGAGCAATGCCAGGCTATACTGCTAGTAACTAAATAAGAAAAACTGTACTGCAAAAAAAAATATGTTTTGTTAACAAAATATTTGTATATAAAGAGCAAGAACTACATCTATTTTATAAAATAAAAATGAATAAAATACAAGAGAAGTAATTTTATTATAACACTTCACTCAATAAGTCCTGGGCCTGACATATAGATGTCGCCACTAATAAAAAAACCCATATGATTTTTATGAAGTACTAACCTTCAAATGGCATGTGACAAAATTTGGGCTCAATTGGATTATTAGTTTTTAAATTACATTGATATAAATGAAGGTACTGATGCAAATTTTCAAAACAATGGAAAAATCTGGATTTTGTGTGCTGATAAAGCATTGCTAGGAATTGATAGGAAAAATACTGTTCAAGCAAAGCAATGGCTTGATAACTGTTATTTGAAATCTGCTCCATCAAAAACAATGGTTAAGAGGTGGTATGCTGACTTTAAATGCAGTTGTACAGACACAAATGATGCTGAATGCTCAAGTCACCCAAAATCAGCAGTTGTTCCGGAAAACACTAAAAATCCACAAACTCATTTTGGCCAATTGTAAATTGAAGTTGTGTGAGATAGCAGAGGAGTCAAACATATCAGAAGGCAGTGTATTCACCATTTTGCATGAACATTTGTAATGAGAAAGCTGTGGTCAAAGTGGGTACTGTGTTTGCTCGCAGTTGATCAAAAACAACAATGCGTTGATGATTCAGAGAGTTGTTGGCAAGTGTTTTAACACAACAAGAAAGAGTTTTTGCATAAATATGTTACAATGGATTCACCACTTCACTCTGGAGTCAAATTGGCAGTCAGCTGAGTGGACAGCAGCAGGTGAAAGTCATGCAAAGCGACCAAAAACGCAAATATCAGCAGGCAAGGTTTTGGCCTCCGTATTTTGGGATATGCAAGGTATTTTGTTCATCGATTACCTTGAGAAAGGAAAAACCATCAATAACGAATATTATATGGCATTATTGGTGCATTTGAAGGAAGACATCAACAAAAAACAGCCACAAATGAAGAAGAAAAAAGTGATCTTTCACCAAGACAATGCACCATATCACAAGTCACTCACTATGATGACAAAACTACATGAATTGCACTTTGAATTGCTTCCGCATCCACCCTATTCTCCTGGACCTCAGCAACTACTGGCTGTTTGTAGACCTCAAAAGAATGCCCCAGGAAAAGAGATTTGGCTCCAGAGAAGAAGTGATATCGAAAACTGAGGCATATTTTGATGCCAAAGACAAATCGTTCTATAAAAAAAGGCATTGAATTGTTAGAGAAGCGTTGAAATCAGTGTATCACCCTAGAAGGAGACTATGTTGATGAATAAAGTTGTTGATTTATTAGTTAGGCCCAGGATTTATTAAGTGATGTGTTATAACATAAATAAAAATCTATTAGTATAAAATAAAAGAATATAAAATTGTTGCTAGTCAAATTAAATTCAGCTAATTTCTCTAAAAGCATCATTTAAAAGATTAATTTTTTAAATAAATCAAATGATTAGTAGATCATCTGACAAAAAAATAGATGCCATTGAAGGAAAACAATATTTTTCAATGGTTGCAATCGTAGTAATTATTTATTTCTTTTACATATAGATTTGTATAAATTTATTTATTTTAAATATATCTATCTTTTTATTTGCATAATTTATTGAAAAATTTATATGGTTCCTATTTTATTATATACCTATCATTTTCAAAACTGCAAGAAAATAAAAAATCTATATTGTCTCGGCACCAGTTTAAATGGACACCTCTTTTTTTCCATATATCTAAACTATTATTATAAACTATAATTTTGGAAAATGAATATTTCACCAAAATATTTTGGTAATTTTCTAAGTTTCCATTTCAAGTCAAGAAAATATGAACTTTAAGCAAAATGGTCTCATTATATGGAAAAAAGAAGACATCAGTTTAAATTACCAAGAAGATATAAGTTAAATCAATATTTTATTTTACATATTTTTGTATTTTCTGTATATTTTGCATAATAATTTATTTTCTTTTTTTTTAAATTAATTTAATGAGAGGGAACAAAGTCTTTCTAAAGAGAATTTAATTCAGTATAGGATTCTTGACTGTTTTACTTAGCAATTAAATACTTGATAATAAATACTCTAAAATGAATCAAAGTCCAAATGATGTTTAATTATTCTGAAATGTTTATACATTTTTTGCTGACAAAAACAATATTAACTTCCATAAGTAATTCTATCTCTCTTTTGAAATATCATATCTCTTCAGAATTTCAGTAATGATGACTCTCTGTAACCTGTGCATTGCTATCAAAAAGATAATGGCATAGTTTCCGCTTTGCTTTCTCCATGATTTTGAATTCAGAGTTATCTTAGACTGGTTGCCAATCAAGGCAAGAGAGCCCAGAGATAAATTCTTTTAATTTTTAATGGGAAGTTTAATTTTTATTTAACTTTTTGTAGAAAGTAATCCATGAGAGTCATGAATAACTAAAATAGTCAAGTATAGTAAAATGGAGCTCCTAAAATTTGTCCTTTAAGTACAGTTCACAATCTATTTTCTATATTTTTAATTGTGACTGGAAAGTGGAAAAAGTACATTTAAAAGAGGTTTTCTTTTAACAACTCCATTTCATGACTCAAACATGTTAAATTAAAAAAAAAGAAATATATTATTATATTATAAAGAGTTGAAAAAGTTATTCAACAGAAATCATCTGAAAGGGAGCTATAGTTGCATTTACTCTATAGAAAAAAGATTATAGTAAATCACAAAAAAAAAAACACAGAGATATGATAGCAAAGAACCTTGTGGATGTAACTTCAGAGTGAAAGAGAAATGCCCTTTGAATGGAGTGTGTTTGGTAAGGGATGTTGTTTAGAAATCTATGGCAATTAGTAGTGAAGATTACAAATACAACATATGAATGGTCAAGTCTGATTGGAAAAGATGATAATATAACCATAATTTGAGCTTGAGCAAGAGTAAATACAAAGGTAGTATGGATCTTGCTAACTACATTATTAACAGTGGAAAAGAAGTACCTAGCAATCAGGTAGAAAATACTGGACAAATTCAGATCATATAATGGAGTCAGTAATTTGTGCCTGAGTGAAAAATTACTAATCCTATTATGAATTGGTCTCCAACTGTTGAATAAGTAGACTTAATGATCCTCTACTGCTTTTTTTTATATCTATTTTCTAAGGTACTTTTTGTCATTATGAATTCCCTACTCTATCCATAAAAGCTGAAAAAATGTTTATGGAATTATCTAAATAAGTCAAAACAATCTATTTTATTAAATTTTCTTAAAACTATCAAATTATTTTTAAACAAGTGGAAAATAATAAATTTGTTGAATTCATTTTTATGAATTTTTTTAATATAAACATTAGAAAATTATTCAGATGTTTCTCACAAATTTATAAAGCAATAAAAGATAAACAAATAAAAAATTAATAAAAATTATATGAACAAACAGGAAATGTGTTGCAAAGTAAAGAAAAAGAACACAGAAAAATATTTTTTTTACCTGAGCTTTTGCAGCTTTCCATCGATCAAAACCAGCTCGAAGTAAAATTGCAAAATCACCAACTTCATGAGGAATTTCATGCAACAGAATGGCTATAGTTGTTATAATCCCAACCTTCAAAATAAAACAATATTTTATATTCATCCATTTCAAGTAAGATAATACACATAATGTATACGTGGTTCATTACTTATACAAACTAATTATGGAGAAAAAGCATGACTGCTGCTAACCTCCAAGAAAGTGAATCATTACCACTTTTTGGGCTAATGTTTTATTGTTGACACGAAGTGGAGAGATTAAAATGAATCAATTGCTAAGTCTGCTGCTAGGAAAGTTGGTTCATTGTATTGACCTGAATAATTCTTCTTCTCTAGACTGTTTATACATTTCTAAGTCTACCATTCAGTCATGAAATGAATATTGCTTCCATATCTGATCAGATGCTTCTGCTATGGATTCAGCGATTCAGATAAAACACAAAAAAAATGTGCAATGTTATTGGTCCTGATGGAGCAACTTGACTTCAGTTGCTTTCCCATTAAAAGACATTAAATATTCTTGTAATCAGTCATTTTTTCAGTTGTATTATGCCAAATTCAGATAAATACATTGAGGATATATATATATATATATATATATATATAAACATACATATTATCCTACATCTAAAACACAACTCAGAGTTTCATGCACTATGTGTGTGTGTATATATATATATATATATATATAACTTTAGAACATGTGCAAACTTCAAGCTACTACAAAAATGTACATTTTGTTTCGACATTGAAAGAACAATGTCTTATCAGGTAGTTAATAATGATAGTAATAAACATCTTATTTAAAAATACCAAAAGATTTAACTTGAAACAATGTCACTGATGTCTACATCTGCCTGCAATTCACTTCCGGCCAAAATTTAAAATTTCTCTTTTGGCCATTTCCATTGTTTCTCCTTTTCCTTCCCTCCCTACATTTTCTCACTTTTTCCTCTTTATTTTCCTCTTCACTTTCTACTTCTTTATCTTTCCTTTTCCTCTTTCTTTTCCTTTTCTTTATAGAAGTACAATTCTTTTTTTAAAAAATGCCAAAAGATTTGAGTTCAGACACCCTGTAACTGATGTCAATATCAGTCTACAATTCATTTCTGGCCAAAATTTTAAATTCCTCCCTTTTAGCCATTTTTATTGACTCTATCCTCTCTATATTTTCTCACTTATTTTTTCTCTTCACTTTCTATTTCTTCTGTATCTTTCCATTTCCTCTTTCTTTTTCTTTTCTTGATTTCTCATCTTATTTTTTGATCTTTTTTCTTTCTTTTTTTGTATAGAATAAAAGGTAAATCCTTTCCTCATTATCAAAATGACTCAAAAGTAAGAAATTCATTTATCTGTTTCTGAAATGAATACAAGACAAATCCTCATACAATGCATAACTGAGTCTATTTTCAATCAAATCTATTTTCATGAAATGTTTATGCTTGTCCTTAATATATATATATATATATACATACACACACACACATTTATATTATGAAATCTTATGAAAAGGTATGGGATGGTATTAACTAACATTTATTCAAATTTGTTTGAACATTATTTTTAATGAATACTTGTATTTGAGTGGATAGTTTGCTTTTCTATAATTAAACAGTATATTAACTGGCTTGAACATTTGTTAGGAAAATAAGCATCCTTTGGCAGAATTCAAACCTGAGAACCCTATAGACTAGGGGAAGCTGCCAACTGATCTGAAGTGTTTTAACCACTTGACCACAAAGGCTTCATAACTAGACAAGATTGAATTAAGTCTTAAATATACAAATTCATGTACATATATATAAATATATATATACACACACACACACACACACATATATATATACACACACACATATATATATATATACACACACACACACACACACATATATATACACACACACACACACATATATACACACACACATACATATACACACACACATACATATACACACACACACACACATATATACACACACACACACACACATATATATATATATATATATATACACACACATATATACACACACACACACACACATATCTATATATATATATATATATATATATATAGATAAGTTAATTAAAATTTTTGAATTTTAGCAGGAGCCTTTATTCTGAACCTTTGTGTGTTGGACACCTTGAAATCAAGTGAGTGACTTTCTATTTTTAAAGACTTTCAGTGCACTGCTCCCATTGTTAAACAAGGTGATGTTGAGGGTGAGGAAGATTTGTTTTATATACAGGGCCTCTCATATAGCAAGATATTTTTGGTAATTTCATCTATATAAAATTCTAACATTTTTTTTGCCAGGTTCTGAAGGCTTCTTGTAGATAGTGGGTTGATGTTTTTTATAGCATTCTGCTCTGATAAGTAACACATGAGGCGTCTACTCAAGGAGGTGGTAGTATGTCTGATATAGGTAATTTATTTATGACAAGAAACACGGTCTTGTAGTTGGCAGTGAAATTGATACACTATATTGTCATCACTAGTTTAAATTTGATAGGGTTATTTTAATTAATTATAAGGTTTGTAGGTTTTTTATTTTATGTAATATATTTTAGGCTTTAGATGTTTTTTTGGAATTACATCAGAAATATGGTATTTAATGATTTTGCATATAGCAAATTTGTCCTGCTTATAATTATTGTGCATTTGGCTACTGTAAAATATGTTAATGTTTTATTGTGTAGTTTACTGGTGTAATGTATTTTTTGTAAGAATAGTTTTATTTGTGTACCGATGATGTAGCTGGGAAAATTATTGTTGGCTAATGTTTGTTTTATGTGTTTTAGTTCACTCAGGAAGAGGAATTTATGCTCTATTTAGGAAGTTTGTTATCACTGATATTTTATATCTTCCTGGTCATTGACTATCATAGTTTAGAAGCCAAGAGTGTGTGCTGGTAGGTATTTTTATACAGGTAGGTGGTAAACAGATTAAATTTTAGTTCCATATAGATGTCAAGAAAAATGGAATTTTGTTATTAATCCTGAGTTTATACATAACTTTTTGTGTTGAGTTTTTTCAAAAGTTGATTTAAAATTTATAATTTTGTCTTTATTTTTCAAGACAGAAATGTTGTCAACATACCTTGTTTGGATTTGTGGTTTATCAGTTGTTTCAAACACTTTCTTTTCAATATAAGACATCTAAAAGTTAGAGAAAACAGGACCTAATTGGTTTTCCATACTGACACCTTTAGTTTGAATGTAGGTGTTTTCATTATGATCATAGAATGGGGTTTTATGGTACAGGCGAGTGGTAGATTCCAAAGAGCTGCTGGTTGAATTTTGGGAGGAGAGATTGGCGTGTGTTTGTAACTGCAGTCACTAATTATATTGATTGTTTCTTCAATGGAAATGTTGGTAAAAAGATTTTCAACACTGAGTGAAGCTAGTATCCTATCAGTGGGATTTGTTGCTTTTAAGATATGGAGGAATTTGTTTGTTGATGTGGGTGTAGTTGTTGGGTGTGCATGGGGAAATTATGTTATTTAGAGTTTTTGATACCTGGTATACTGGTGTATGTATTTGGGATATGATAGGTTGGAAAGGAAAAGCTAATTTATGGATCTTTACATTAGGTTTTCATTCGTTTTGTAAATTTTGTTGTATCTCTATGGTAGATTACAATTTTTGGTTGCAATCTTGACAGTTGAGAACAACATAATTGTTGATTTTGTTGGCATGATGATGATATTTGGGTTGTTGTGTAACTCTTTTACAGCTGATTTGAGTTTGTGAGGATATTATTGTTTCCTGTGTGGGGAATGGATTTTTAAATCTTCCGCATATAGAAGGTCTCTCAGATTTGAATGAACCTTAAATTTTTCTTGTCCATAATATTCAATGAAAGATTATATATAGATTTATATAGATAGATAGAACATACTAAATTCTGTCTGATAACTGTAGCAACAAATTATATATAGAAAGTGTTACTAAAATATTCAGGAAATTTCATCATGAAAACAATTATTTATTATAACTCTTAGTTTCTACCAAATTCTTTAAAGTAGTTCCTTGTGCAGCATTCTTACAAAGCATAGCAGCCACAGGTTTGTAATTGATTCAGTTTGGAAGTCATTAGATTCACTTATGCGCAAATGCCCTTGATAAAGGTATAATCCTCCTCAGCTATGGGTCAAATAGTAAAACATCTAGAGAAATCATTGTTATTTTTAAAAGAATTGTTAATATTCACTCACAAAAAGGTTTTAAAAATTCTAAAATAACAAAAAAAAAAAAGAAAAAAATCAATGTTTTTGGACCTCCAATCTGTGGTGAATTGAGAACAAGAAATGGCTCATAAATTGTAATGCTTCCAAAAGGAAACTGCTTTCCTTTAACCACCACAGACAAACTCTCCTACTGCCCATCAGTATGGATCACTGAAAGCAATGCACTGCACCGCCTTGGCCTCAATCTCTCAATTCACCTCAAGTGGAATGACTAGATTGAATCAATAGCTACAGCTACTGCTATGAAGGTCGAGTCACTGCTGGACCAGGAAGTTTTCTAGTCAGAATTCATCTTTCACATATACAAATCTACCATTTGTTCATACATTGAGTACTATTGCCAAATCTGGTTGGGTGCTCCTGCTATTCATCTGGGGGTTCTTGACAAAATTCAAAGGAGTATCTGCAATGTAATTGCTTTCAGTGATCCATACTGATGGGTGGTAGGAGAGTTTCTTGGTTAAAGGAGAGCAGTTTCCTTTTGGAAGCATTAAAATTTATGAGCCATTTCTTGTCCTAAATTCACCACAGATTGGAGGTCCAAAAACATTGATTTTTTTTTTTAAGCTTACAGCATATCACGTTGAATACACTGGTTCTCGGTCGATCACCAAAGTTAAGCAACATTGAGCCTGGCCAGTACTTAGATGGGTGACCACTTGGAAATACCAGGATCTGTAAGCGTTCAGTGAGGAATGTGCGTTGTGGTGCAGTGGATATCAGCTTGGAAAGAAAGATTGGTGAGCCAAGTTCGAATTCCAGTTGAGTACCCTGCATTCACTTAAACACTGGTACCCTTGGGAAAGGCATTAATTCATCACTTTCCTCCAGTTATGGGTTAAATAACAGGATGGGGCCTGGAGGCAACCCATCTAGTGTTGGTCTCACAATAAAAACACCCTTGGTAGCCCTGGCAAAGTATCAAGTATTCAGCTATTTGACAAGATTATGAATTTCACTATAAACTGCGCCAGGGTTCCAAATGCACAAGGAATACTGGAGGGGTGTAGTGAGTTCTATCTCAGCCAATGGACGCAAGACGACGACAATTGATCCGGATTTAGCAACTTGACTTCACTCTGATACCCCCTCTACACAGATTTACTCAAGCTACTAGATTGGTAACTAGGTCCCGCTCTTTTACAGTCAAAACAGTCAAATGTATCCACCACTTTTACTCAATCAGTTTTTCTCATATTTCCTGCCTGTGGCACTCCCTTTCATATATTTGCTTCCCTGATAGCTACAATCTCTAAGAGTTTAAATACAACATTGATTGCCATCTTTTATTTCCTTGATTCCATCTTTTTCTTATCCTTTCTCCGACACCCACTGTATCTTGTTCCTTTTTCTTTTTGCTCTCCTCTCATGTAACATCCTGCGCACCAGTGGCAGTACTGCCTTGCTTGGGGGTGAAACAATTATAAAAAAAAAAAAAGATTCTGACAAGTGTCAGAGTATAAACTCTAAAGAATGCTAATAAACAATAATTAAAAAACATTTTTCCCTATTTTTTATGAGTGAAGCAGTTTATTTAAGTAGTGCTAAGAATATATCTGTTAAAAAGGTCGAGATGAAAATATAAAAAGATGAAGAAACAGGTGAAAAACAAATAAGATATATTTTGCATTTGACAATAATGCACTAATTACCTAGGTTGGATAAGTAACAAAAATTCGCTGGTTTAGAGGAATAAAAAGAATTTCTTTTACCTTTCGGTTTACAAGGTAGCTTCCGGCAATTGCCAGCCCGTGTGTGAAGTTATCTACAAAGTTTGCGAAAAGATTTAAATAACCACTGATCTGAAATAAAAAAAAGAAAACGGTAAAAACTTTCTTTTCTTAATTCTTTCATCAACACAGTTTGTCTAGTTTGAATGAATCTGATTACAATCATTATTTAGTTTAGCCCTTTAGCTTTAGATTATATCGGCAGACGACAACATCTAATCAAAACATTGGCAGCTGAAAACATTAAAGGTCGAGCAGAGTAGTTTTCATAAACTTTCACTAAAGGTGCAATTATTTCTTTTATGAGAGATTTACTTTATAAGCAAGAAAGAAAAAAAAAAAAAAGGATGAAAGACTCGGCTGCTTCTGTTTTAACTAATGACTCCACCAAAATGGAATGTGGGAGAAAAAGATTTTTTTTTATCCGCAGATATTTTAGTGTTACTGTTATATAAATATTCCATGACAGACAAATTTAAATGAAGTGGGCAGTAACAAAATTTAACTATAAAAATTTAAATACAGGGTGCAATGCATAAATTGTCACCATTTTATATTTTTAATTTTGTGCATGCATGTTGCTTTTAATTTTGTTAACAGCATAGTATAGTAGGGTCAGTTGGGCACTGTCAGTGAGAAAAAGATTACCATGATGAAATTCACTTTGCCAGAAATTTGGAAACAGCATGTTGTACTGCTTGGCATTTGCTTCAATATGAATATTTTAAAGTGTTTGGACTGAGAACAGTGCAGAGGATTTGGAAAGAGATGGTTGATATATCCAGTCAACATCATGATGTCTGGAGTGAGCACTAGTGATGGTGATATTATAATTCCAACTTTCCCACAGGGCCTCAGACTCAACATGGAGGTTGTGGGGCTTGATACATTGACACACACACATACATGGTGATTCAGCGTTCACGTGATAACTTAGTTTCCCGCGTAAACGCATGCTAATAAAAGCGGGGAACATCACGTGGTACGCTAGTTAGGATTTTGTCCCTGACAAGAGCAGACATGTCTCCCTAACTCACAAAAACACACGTGCACTAATTGCGGGTAGCAATTAGGGGTGCAATTTTTTATTTCTCACCAGAAAAAGAACTTCTCTTTCCTTAATTTTACTTACTTATGCATGCTCTCAACCCTATGTAACCTTTGGTAATATATTGTTTTTCTTGTTACTTTCGCCTACTCGTTTTTCTTATTGCCTGTTTTATTCACCACCCAGTTACGTTGAGTCAACTCATAAATCTAAACTAGTAATGGACGCCTTCGTCCTCTACAAGGTCTACATCATGCCTTGAGGAGGCTGCCCTGGGTCAAGATTGTGGTTGCTTGAAGACTATGTCTGATAACAGGACTCTGCACCATGTCACACAGGCAGGAGAACCCAATCATAGGTGACAAATAATTTCTGCGACCACATTACCCCTTACATCTGGCCACTTAACTCCCCAATCTCCTTGATTATTATATTTGGAGTGCAATTGAGACCAACAAAACTCCTTGTAATGCCACTGGTGAACTGAAGGCAAAGATTATGGCAGCATCCACCAACTTAAACAAGTAAACTTGTTTTTACAAAAATGTACTGCTGGTAAGTCTTTTTACTATGGAAATGTATTGCTGGTATTTTTGATTTTTATGAAAGTATAAAAATACATTTTTATAAATGTATTTTTATACTTTCATAGTGTTTTCGTTTCATTTTAGGGGTTAACTGTTTGTTCATAGTTGGGACCCTCACAGATGCAACTGCTCTGGGTCAGTATGAACCTGGGAACTGTAGTGGACATAGCCTATCTCTGATAAAAGAGATACAAAATCACCTGTGCCATACACTGTCATGTAAATTACCCAGTACCTTAAGACAAATTAAATACCTGTAGGTGGGCATGAAAAAATCTGTATAAATGAGGAGGCACACATAAAAGTGGGAAAATTTTTTTCTTTAAAAAGATTTTGTCAGACAGCACTAGAGGTGTGTGGCAGAATGAGAATTATTGGATGAAAAGGAATACATTTCAACAAATCAGCTGCAAGGTTCAAGGACAAAGCCATGGCAGTTAGGAACATGAAACAGATTAAAACAGATATATTACTAAAACAGCAATTAGAGGCCTTGTCACTTGTTTATTATCATACCCAGCACAGGCAGGTTTTGCCAAACTAGGAAGTAATATAAAACTCTTCTAATAACAAAATTTTATTGATTTTTAAAATATTTATTATCTAATAAGGTTTTATAGTTTATTATCTAACAAATTTTTTTTCAAAGAGATTCATTAAATAATTTCAGCACTTTAAATGCTATTTTCTTTCAGAATGTAAATGATCATGACTCTTCACAGCTTTGTTTCCTTTAATATATGTAAATACAGAATTGATTTATTGTTATTGAGAAAGATAGTGGAGTAGTTTCTGGTTGCCTTTTCTGTATTTTTTAATTTAAACTGTTACTCTCCTAGATTGGTTGTTCCTATTAAGGTTGGAAAATTCAGTCTACCTTAGTATGTCACACTGTAACCGTAATGTCACCTTCAAATTTATGTACTATTATTAAAACAGATAAGAAGCTACTTCATACTTTTGGAAAGTATAAAACAATAGAACAAGATTTTTGTCAAGATGTATGGAGGAAAATCAGGAGATACTCAGAAATCCCTCAGGTAAATAAAGTATATGATATATGCCACAATATCAATAAAAAAGTTACAGCGTAAAAACTGCCTCGAACTGAATAGTCAGCACTGTTCCACAGTCTCTGTGTTTATCTTCAAGTTATGATTTGGAAGACTAAGTCATTGCTAACTTGATACTTGCAGCTAGAGTTTGAAAATGAAAAATGGTACTTTATCTCTAGTTCTTACAGATCTAAATCTTGCTCTTGAGGAAGTTTGTGCAACATTTTGTAAGTAAGTGCAACATTTTGTCCAAAAGTCCTTGTAGCACAAACATCCTCCTGCTGGAAACATGATCTCACATGTGTAGCAGCAGACAGTGATTGTAGGGGCACCAATTGCAACAAAACTAATTAAGCTCTACAAGAAGAGGACAAATGGGAAGATGAACATTGAACATTTAGTTTGAGTTTTATCAGGCCATTTACATTGTTCAGTTTGCTATTTTTGGTGGTGGTGGTATGGGGGTCATTTCAATACTCATTTATGTTATCTTATAACCTTTATATAGGCCCTATATTTTACTGACCAGACTGCCAAGAACGAAGAGGTCAAAGTGAAGATTATGCTGCCAATTTGTCACTATTAACAACACTTACAACCAGGCAAAATTTCATGTTTTCAGCATCAGTTGTTCCTGAGATATAAAACTTCCTTACTTTATTGTCTGGTCAGTAAAATGTATATGTGACCATCTTGAAACTCCACACAGTGAAAGCAAAGTCTGAGAGCAACATAAGGGTTGACAGAAAGTATTCTACAATATTTGTCTGACTGTCACTGCTCTCTTTCTATATCTCTCTGCAAACTGTTTTATTTGTCAAATTCAGATGGACAGACCAATTATTTGTCAGTAAATTGTGGGTATTTGGTCAGTATTTCATTCACTAAGAGGCATATAGAGCTTGTAGTCCTTTGTTTTGTGTTAGTTTTTTATGGTATCTATTGTTTTATTGATATATACATGATGATTGATATATGTCAGCTGATAATGATGAAATATGGCTACATTTTAATTCAAGTTCATTATTTCATATTGGGTTTGTAAATTATCCTTCCACCCCTAACTAAATTTTCCTGGGGTTCCAAATGAGGAGACCTTAACCTTTCTAAAAGTGCTATATTTAGCTTGGTTATGTTTTTTCCATCAGTGCATATTGATTATTTTTTATGTTTTGTTTGAAAATGCAATGAAGTGTGGGGATTTGAGGCTGATTATTTAATGAAACTGCACAAGAAGTCATTTATCAACAGTCAGTCTCCATCTCTATTATATCAAAAGTAGGTACCTCTACTCATTTTTGATATCTAAATTTTAAAATGAATTTTTAAAAATAAAAAGTTTTCTTGAAGCTTTTATTTTAGTTTTAATTGAATGATTAAATTTACTATTTCCAGTAAGCAAAATACTCTGGTGTATTTCCAACAGAAATTATATTGATTGGAATCTGAAAATTTGAGATTTAAAAATTTTTTTCAATTTTTCAGCCATTTTTGAGTGATCGACACATTTGTAAGCAAAACTTAATTTTCAGTTTTAAAAATCTTGCCAAATTAAAGTATATATCTGTGACACATTATTTTTGGATAACTAGCAAATTTAAAGTTAATTAATCTGATTTGAAACAAATGCTACTTGCTTATGACATGAAATTTCGTATAAAAGTATTTCTTAATCAGAAAGGTCTGATTAGACTTTTCAACAAGGTGATGACAGCTCCTGTTATCGATCAGTTTACACATCTGGGAGTATAGTGACCGAAAAATGACATAATCTGAGTGAATGTTTCGTAACCATTGAAACACATGACAAGTCTCTTATAAGTTTCCATAGTAAAAAAAAAACATGTGCAGTTTAACATAAAAATATTTTAAATTATTTTAAAAATCTAAATTTTAAATGATTTGTATTAAGCTTTTCAATTTTCGATTTGTAAATAGTATTTACTTAATAAATTAATAACTGAAGACACTGAGTAATTGGAAGCAATTTAAAAGAGGTTTGAAACTTTATAAATCATCATAATTAGCAAAGAAAAAATGAAACAATTCTTGTCAAAATTCATTATTCATTGAATTTTTTTTTCAGAATATGTTATCCTAAAATTACATAAGTTATAAAATCAATTAAAAGTTTACCTAAATTAAAAATAGCATAGTTTCAATGCATTTTTAATTTTACTACTTAGAGCAGATTTTCTGAAAAATCGTCTCATAATTAAAAAAAAAAAAATTACATGATTTACATTTCCCAAATGGTCCTTTCATTTAACAAAAAAAAAAAAAAAAAAAAAAAAATTGGGATACATAATGAGTTTCTAGAAGTTTCATGCAATTAATTGGGGTGGGGGTGGGGTTTAATAGATGTAAAAAAGAAATATTTTTACCAAGATTTTCCAAAAATAATAATTGCATAAATAATCATATTCATTTGTGAATAAGTCCTGAAAGTTTCATTAAAATCAGACAGTTGATTTTTGCAAAAATTTCCAAATTAATGTGTTTTTCAACACCAAGAACGACTATTACATTTGCCATTGTAGCAATATTACATAAGCATGAGGTGGATCGCTGATTAAAAAAATTAACTGAAATTTCAAGGATTAAAAGATTTTTAAAAATAATGACAACAAACTTTGATTTTTGCTCTTAATAATAGCAAATACTTTGATGATAAAACTTTGTTTTTATTAAGTTTAAGCATTTTTAACATCATGCTATGCTGTTTTTTGGGCAAATGAGTGGAGGTATCTATTCAAAAGTCTTTATTTATCAAGCAGTAATTTTAGCATTGCTGAAAGTGACTGTTATAGTACTCCTTTTATCTCTGTTGTGACTTTCTTTTATAAAGAGTTAGTAAGTATTAGATAACCAAAACATTACAATCACCAACAACCCCATAACAATCATATTGTAAATAAAAATTTGTTCAATGGTTATTTAAAAATGTATATTTAAAGATGAAAAAGAATAAAAATAAGAAAATTAACCAAATTAAAATATTTCATGAAATGATTCACTGAGAACTCTAAAAGATTAATTTTTGTCACTTTTGTTTATAGTCTATCAGGAGGTGTCGTATCCTATTGGTACTCCTACATTAAAAAAAAAACTGGAAGAAGAAACTTTACCTTCCAAGACAAGTGACTGCTGTAAAACTCATAAAACGTCTTAAAAAACTTGACAAATCTGCGAACAAGATGCCTAGGATCAAAGTGTAGTACCTGTTCTTAGATACTCACTGCCTGTTCACCAGCCGGGAAGCAATGACCAGCTTTGTACCCAGTTATCGCATAAGCGGGGGCTGGGTAATCTTTGACCAATGGCCTGAGAGTACCTTGTGTCTCAACTTGCTCCAGTGGGGGAGTAGGGTAAATATCAAGTGCAGTATCTGTTCTCAGATCCTCACTACCTACTCGCTGGTCGGAAAGCAATGACCAGCTAAGACTAGCTTTGTATCCAGTTACTGGGGACTGGGTGTATGCGCTCAGGTCCCCCACATTAAAAACTGACCTTGTATCACAACTCACTCCAGTGGGGTAAGTGTAGTATCCATTTCAGCAGCAGATGTCCGATCCACATTTCTAACCAGCAAGTCATACTCATCAGTAGCAATGATATGCAGTAAACTGTCTTTTTTAGTACAATAATCTTCAATGATCTTTTCACCTGCTGTATGAACATGCAGAAATATTCTTAGCTTTAGCTTAGTGCACTGTAATCTTATTTTTCTCAATGTATTTTCTTTAATGAGTACAAAATTGGTCATATATTTTTTTTTACTGAAGTTTTGGTTTTGTCGTTCAATATCTGTTTGCGGTTCAATATAGCACCTGCAACAAGGGCATCTAGCATCATGAAACTATTTCATGCTATGTCAAGAGGAAAAAAAATCAAATTCTTTAACAGTTTTTTCTGAAGCAACAGCTAGATTGTCATGGTTGACAAAATAAATTAATGAACAGGAATTGACATATGTTAATTCAGCAAGATTTTTTTATCTTTGTTTAGTAGTATCTATAAAAAGTGATTAATCCTTAGTTATCTGAAACAAAACACCTTCAAATTTTACTTGTGGACTGATAAGACATTGAACTGACAGCTAATATAATCTAAGGTTCACTTTAATTCTCATTGAAAGCTACTGATTTGAGAATATGGTGTTACAATTCACAAACAGTGTCAGTTCCATTTCACTGAACTACCATGGAATTAGAAAAAGAAAGGAAAAGGCATCTTATTCATAAAAAAGAAAAAGTGGTTTAAAAACACTTTTGTGAATGTCAGTCATGTCCCTTTTAAGATATGGTCAACCAAAGCGTGTATCACGTATGGCACTTAACTGACATTAGGTCTAGGTAGCCTTCTATTTATAAGCAGAAGGAATGACTACAAGGCATTAATGTAATCGGAGTGTGATTATATATTTTTTCCTCTGCTAATTCTCTGGTTGCTCTTAATTTATTATTTCTTTTTTAAAATGTTGTGCACACAATTTACACTTTCGTTCTTGAGCAAGGATCAAAAACTGGTTAGCCTCTTTTTTGTTATTTTCTTGTTTATTGTTTCAATTCACCTCTTGAGACTGATTTATTTTATCATCTTTGCTCTTCTTCCTCCTGTTTGTTTTTTGATGTTTTCTTTTCTATTTATTGCTGTATGTAGTTATATACAATTACAATATATCTGTTTTTATAGAATTCATCAGTTTTCAATTTTGGCATCTCAATCAATTTTTTAGTTCAGTTCATTCATCCTCCATAAAAATGTTTTATTGAAAATAAAGATATTTACCTTGATATTCTCCTTTTCAGTTTCATTTTGGTTTTCTGAAGATTCATTTTTTTTTAATTTATTTACTTTTGAAACATTGTCATGTTTGGAAGTCTGGCAAATTTGAGATTTTCTCTGTGTCAGATTATGACAGGAATGTCCGTCTAAACATTTGGAGTTTGTGTGATTTATTTTGTGCTCATTAGTGGAAGATTCATTTAAAGTTTTTTCTGTAGAACACTCTGTCACAGGATCAGAACTTTCAACCTCTTTAGATTCCTACAAGAACAACAATGACAAAATTTTAGAATACTCTTTTGAGGATCAATACATGTAATAGTATAAAATTATACAAGATATCATCGAAAAGTTAATGAACCAACTGAATTTAGTGCAAGGATGGCTAATCTTTCAAATGTCACAAATTAATTTTCCGATGCACAAGTTCAGATTTACCATGAAAATCTTGCATACTCATTATTTCTTGTAAAAATATTTAAATGTTTTTTTTCATTCTATAGGATATTTGTATACCTGCATTGGAATACAAAAAAACAAAAATTTGAAAATTTCAATATAATCTTTTATTCTTTCCTGAAAAAATAAATAAGATGAACATCAATAAGAAATTTGTTATAATTTTAAATTTACATCAATTTTTACCTTGACAATGTTTAAGCCATATGTCATGGTGTGTATTAAAATCATTAAAGACACAGATGGATGGAAAGAGAGAGAGTGCCTTTTCTATATTGTCAGAGATTATGTCTAATATACTGCAGAATTGAGAAGAGGGGGAGAGACAAAGGAAAAAAAAATCGTTAACAGAGTGTAATAATGAAAGACGAAAGCACATGAAAATGTTGTCTGGGGACTCAAGACACAATTCCATTGTCATCGAAAGATTATCCTTGATGTAAACATCAAGGCCATGCATGTGAATGCTGGAATCTTTTTGGTAAAAAAGAGAAGATAGCCTAGAACAGGGAATTCATTGGGAGTAATGGCAGAATTTATGTTCTCCATATAAAAAGCATACTGTTTTAGTTCTGTATATTCAATCCTGCCTTTCTCAAAGTTGTTAGCACTAGTCATCAGCTGTGTCTTCCAAGTAAATTTTTCAAATGTGAGATCTTCCCAAATGCTGGTGTCTATGTTGACTGATTTAAGCATGTGCAGTTTTTGTAGCATTTGTGCAGCATGCACTGCAGATCTTTGCCTTTCACCACTTTACCATATAATGCCTGTTTTGAAAGTTGGCTGTCCCCTAAGCATACTAAGTGACCTGCTAATCTCAGTTTCAACTTCATAACCATGGACTCTATGTTTAAATTCTTTTCTTGTTGCAGCACAAGAGTATCAGAAATTCTTGATCTCCACAAAATTTTAAATGTCTGATGAAAGAATTTTTGATTGAAGTATTCTAAACCTTGTATATGCATGCTGTAAAGGTCTCACAACCATGCAAAAGAAATGACTGTATTTGTCTATATTTAAAGGTAAATAGTGTAAAGAGAAATGACAGAATGCTTACTTGGTAGACACACACACACACACACCTTTCACATTGAGTGTTGTTGTTGATAAAATAGTGCTTGACCGATATAATATTTCAGCACTATTAAGTCAGTCAGTTAAGTGCCATACGTGATACACACTTGGGTGATCATGTCTCGAAAGAGACATGACTGACTGGTCAGAAGATTATCCTGCAGTAGGTTGCCATTGCTTTCTGCGGTAGACTGGTTGCCGACCAAGGCTATAGAATCAAATCTGTCCTGCTATTTAACCCATAACTGGAAGGAAGAGACGGATTAATACCTTTCCCAAGGATATTTGTGCGTAAGTGAATACAATGGATTCAACTGGAATTTGAACTCGGCTCCCTAGTTTTTCGTTCCAAGCCGATATCCACTGTACCACAAATACATATTACACCCCATCATTAGCGTGACTCAGAGTTTCATGCACAATGAAATTTTCAGAAGCTGGAATAAAATTGTGTTGTGTTACCAGTGAGTAATTTTATATATATATATATATATATATATATATATATATTTTCCATTTGTAAACAAGTTATTATGTGACCTAGGTTTCTACCATGAGTGGTTTCTTCAGGCAATTTTCAAATCACATGAGGTTATCACTCATGGTAGAAACCTAGGTTGCGTAATAACTCGTTTACAAATGAAGAATATTCAAAAGTTCTACAATATAATTATATTGAACACTTTAATACAAATGTGCACTGGTCTAATCTTATTATGACCATAAACTAAGTAATTAAACAATCAATATATATATATATATATATATATATATATATATATATATTGAGAGATAGAGAGAGAGAACACATATGTAAATATAAACTTATTTGTAAATGGAACTTTGTCTCTGTGTGTGTGTGTGTCCATTACCTATAGACTCCGAAATGGCTGAACCGATTTTCTTGAAAAGTTACACAGTTGTACTATAAGCGTCTGCGAGTGTTCTTAGCTAGGTTTTGTGTTGAGGTACCCCCGATAAATATCGAAAATTGATAATCGAAAAAATCGGGTTATAGAAGGAGTGGTCCGATTTTAATCAAATTTGATAGACAAAGACATAAGAAACGATATTCAGAAGTTTCAAGGTTGCAGTTCTTACAATAGTGCAGAAAATCGATAATATATATGTAAAAGCTTTCATTACACCTGAGCAACGCTGGGCTATACTGCTAGTCTCTATATAAAAGCGAATCAATGTGCCTGTAACCTGACAAAGTTATTTGGTAAGTTTTAATCTAAAATTTTCCCTGTGTAATATTCAATTTATGTAATTAATGCAAATCATTGAGTTAAATGCATTGACACAGTAAAAAAATGACACTTAAAAAGTAAAACAACACTTCAACACATTTAATACACATCTGCTTACTTTTACAAACTAAATGACTGTGTTTTTAGCTTTGTTTCTGGTGCTTGCATAGTGAAAAACATGTTTGCTTTATTTAAATGAAAAATATTCAAAACAGCATTCTATTTGTTGCATAAAATAAATTCGTTTATCATTATTAAGCTATGAACTTATTGATACAACTATGTAAGTCCTTAATATTATCTCCCAATATATTGTTCAGCTGTGAAGTTAACTGTAACAAAATACAACTGATATCTCATTGTAGGAAAAAAAATCCAACTGTAATACACAAAGAAATTGTTGCCAACAATTTAATGTCAGAATTAGTTTCATTGAATGCTATTTTATCAGTGCAGAATAGACAAACACCATTTGCCCTGTCAGCAGAGCAGAGAATAATATGCCAACTGTATCTCCTTTAAAGAGAAAAGACTACCTCCCAATAGTCTACCTATCAAGTAAATGTTGATATACTCAAATATAAACAATCAATGTTTGCTTATTCCAAAACCAAGTAAATGTTTACAGACTCAAATATTGTAGTAGTAAAAATAATATAAGTAGTAGTAGCAGTAAAGACTGATTTTGACATTAAATGACCCAACAGGAGTTGACAAGTCATAAAATCAACCCCTTCCAATCTAACAAGCATCCCAAATAGATCATGCTGAATGTGATTCAGATAATATCTTTTAAGCCGAAAGCATACATTCATCAAAAATGCATCAAGAGATTTGCATAATAAGTGTATTTCAGGCACTGAAAGATGCAAGAATATGTAATCATAACAATCACTCGGTTGAACAATGATAACAAAATAGGAAAAGGTTTGAGAATCAAGTAAACTATTTTTCAGGTTTGTAAATATCACAAAGAAAATTATGTTTACACTCAAGATTCAATAATCACTTTTATGCAGCAAATTCATGACTTTTAAAATAGAAAGAAATTAAGTGATTTCAATGGGACAAGAAAATTTGCTTTTTTCAATTGAAGTTCAATAATTTAATTTTAATTTTATTCTTTTCTAGAGGTAGTAGACTAAAATTGGTGCTACTTGTCTTTCTTCATACTTTTGTCATTAAAATAATCAAAAGACAAACTGAAAAGAAACTCAATCAGTTCCTTCATAATATCTTCATTCTTCAAACACTAATATGGTCATGTACAATTAGGGAATAACTAGCAGTACAGTCCGGCGTTGCTCGGGTGTAATGAAAGATTTAAAGCTACTCCATGGTCCTGGAGCTCAGACTCTGGACGTTGGCATGAAAGACTAAAAAGCAATAGTTGTTTCCAGTTAAAGCGAAACCGTAGACTGAAAGAAAAATGAATGGATGTAAGTTAAATTTTGATTTCCTGGTATCAATATCAAATAAGTTTTTTTTCGTCATAAACTGAATGGACGTAAGTCAAATTTTGATTTCCTGGTATCGATATCAAATTTTCTGCACTATTGTAAGAACTGCAACCTTGAAACTTCTGAATATCGTTTCTTATGTCTTTGTCTATGAGTGTACCAAATTTGATTAAAATCGAACCACTCCTATGACCCGATTTTTTCGATTATCAATTTTCACCTTGACACAAAACCTAGCTAAGAACGCTCGCAGGTGCTTATCATACAACTGTGTAAATTTTCAAGAAAATGGGTTCAGCCGTTTCGGCATCTATAGGTAACGGATACACACACAAAGTTTCATTTATAAATAAGTTTAGATTTTTTATTGGAATCAAAATCTAAAGGTGTGAAAGTGGGAGGGTGACAATTCCCATTTCACACCAGTATAATATTTTGATAGTTTTTGTTTACTTTAAAACAGATCCTCTATTCAATAGCCAACCTGCATGTATGACTGCTTTTGTGTAGCATGAACAATCTATGAATAACTGCTTGTAAATGTGAATATGTTTTATAACAGAAATCTTAATCTTTACCACTCTGAAGTCAACAAAGATATCCAGGTTTACATTGGTTTCTAAAATTGTCTTATTTCTTTTTCTTATTACAAAATATTATTAGGCCAAAATTTGCCATTCAATAAGTAAATCTCACAGACTAAAATATTTTTTTTGTGGAAGGAGATAATAGGAAAAATTTTGATTTATTAAAACTTTCATTTGATAACTTGTCAGTCTAGTTTAAAATAAAATATTTATTAGCTTCAAAAACTGAAAAGTGATCATTTCACATCTTCTATGCACTATAAATTGGGGGCCACATTAGATTTAGAATTAAATACAAGATCCGTTCAAAACGTAGCCAACTTTATTTTTTCCCACCAAAACTAAGGCCGCCTGTGCAAAATCCTTTAAGCAAGAGGTGATGATACCATTCCCTGCACATGTGCAACAATTTTTGCACCAGCAGGACATGTCAGTTCCCGGCTGTTATGCCTAGAGTACAGAAGTGAAGTGTGCACTTGCTGGATTTTTGTTTTCATGCAAGATGGTCAAATGCATTGAGCAGAGATATTGCATCAAGTTTTGCCAAAAGGTTGGTGATACTCCAGCTCAAACCATCCAGAAGATTCAAAAGGTTTTTGGTGATGATGCCCTGGGCCAAACTCAGATCAAGGTGGACTACAACTGATTCACTCATTTGAGTGTGTGTGTTTGACACCTGTAGTATTATGCATCATGAATACACACCATAAGGCCAAACAATCAATAAGGAATACTACCTGGAGGTTATATGCTGCCTTTGTGATACTATGCATTGAAAGCAGCCGGACATATGGGTGGCATAGAATTGGCAACTTTCAGCCACATAATCCAAGCTTTCATGGTAAAAAAACAACACACCACTTGTTTGACTGGCTCTCTACTCCTTTGTCTTGGCACTGTGTGATTTTTGGCTCTTCCCCAATCTGAAAACTATGCTGAAAGAGAAGTGATTTGAGTTGCACAAAGAAATTATGAGAAAAGTGAAAACGGAGCTCCATAGTATTCCAGAGAATGTGTCCAAGAGGTATTACTAGCAGTAACCAAACTGCTGAGAGAAGTGCATGAAATCTCACGGGGAGCATTTTAAAGGTGATTAAAAAAATTTCTGAAATATACAAAATATAATTTTTTTTATACCCAAAGGTTGGATACTTTTTGAACATACCCTGTATATTCATGCTTTTTGGATAAAATAGAATTATATTATACACAGGATCACACAGTAAACAAAAAAAATATGATACACCTTCAATGAAAATATACAGCAATTAAGCACTGTATATGTTATAAACACAAGACCAGAAAAAAAAAAATTTCTCTACACATCTTCATGTTAATCAGGTAGTTTTTACCAGTGGCAAAGGGTCCATCTATGCAATACATACTTTGGATTTTTTTCAAATATAAAAAATTTTTGTGTAATAAAAATTTCATTATTGATAATTTTGGTATTCTCCCATGATTTAAAAAAAAATTTCCATTCCTTTTTTCTTAAGATAAATTGTGAACAAGCAATATTAGTAGTGTAAGCAGAGAAGGCCTTTAATTCCATATACTACACCTGCACTAGTTCTATGCATAGGCACAAAAAATGTAGAACTGAGTGAAAGAAGTTTGAAAGGTCATGGTTGAGTAAGCAAGGAAAGAAGTCAGAAAAAAAGCAATGCTTCTTTATGTTCTCAGATTTCTCTTGTAACTGTTAATGGTCATTGCGGATTGCATGCTGCCGTTTCAAAGTTACCCTTCAATACTGGTATATACTAACCTACTTTCATATATAAGGTGTGTATCATTATTCAAAACAAAAAAAAATGTTAAATAAAGCTACACTCACTTTAAAAGATCTATTGTTGCATAGAACAATGGGTTTGACATTTATATTGGTACAGATGAACTGATACAAAAAATATATATAGATATAAGATGTATATCACTCAATCAACTTTAAAGGAAATTTTCTTATGTATAATCTAATAAACCTCAATTCCTTCACATATGAAATTGGGACTCAATAAATTATACACAATACAATGTAATATAAATTCATCCAAATCAAAATATGGAACAAGAAGCCAGCAGAGGGTAAAAATATTCTATATACAAGCTAGTCACATAACAAAAATGAAATATAATCACACAAACAAGACATAATTGCTTTTTCTAGATACAGATTAAGCTTATTAATCTTCCAATTTAAATATATAAATTAAAGTTTAATTTATTTGAATAATATGTTAAATAATATGTCTAAAAACCATAGCATATCTATCATCTTGCTTAAAGTAAAAGAAACCAAAAAAAAAAAAGAAAAAACTGTGGCACCCAGCCAGTATATTAAGTAAATACACAAATTCATTGGGAAATTGTTTGCTTGAAGACACTATGTTCTAGTAATTATCATATTTCTCATATATGGTTGGAAAAAAAAAAAAAAAAAAAAAAAAACTCCTCTAAAAATACTCCTGCATCTTATACCTGAAATATTGGGTTTAGGTATGCCTTGGGGTAAAGGTTACCAGCATGAAACTAATGCTTCTAAACATGTTTAACATTAGTTTGTCCTCTGATGACTCCATAGTGAAATAGGATTACATTTTGATGCAAATCAAAATAATGTTAAAATATAAAAAACACAATTATTATAAGTATTTTTTGTTTTTTAAATATCCCTTGCCAAACACATCATTTTTATAAAGTACTAACTTGGCACGTGACAACATTTGGACCCAATTGGATTATTAGTTTACAAATTAGCTATTTAAGTGAAGCTACTGTTACAAATTTTCAAAACAATGGAAAAATCTGAATTTCGTGTGCTGACAAAGCATTGCTTTTTGATGAGAAAAATACTGTTCAAGCAAAGCGATGGCTTGATAAGTATTATTCAGACTCTGCTCTGTTGGAAACAACAGTTAAGAGATAATATGCTGACTTTAAACGTGGTTGTACAGTTACAAATGATGCTGAATGCTCAGGTCACTCAAAATTGGCAGTTGTCCTGGAAAACAACAAAAAAAAAAAAATATCGACAAACTCATTTTAACCAATCGTAAATTGAAGTTGTGTGAGATAGCAGAGGAGTCGAACATATTAAAAGGCAGTGTATTCATCATTTTGCATGAACATTTGTCAGTGAGAAATCTGTGTTCAAATGTGTGCAGCATTTTCTTACAGACGATCAAAAACAATGTGTCGAAGGTTCAGGGCACTGTTTGCAATGCAACAAAGAGTTTTGCATAAATATATGATAATGGATAAAACATGAATCCACCACTTCACTCCGGAGTCAAATTGGCAGTCAGCAGGTGAAAGCTGTCCAAAGCGACCAAAGACACAAACATCAGCATGCAAGATTTTGGCCTCCATATTTTGGGATGCACAAGGTATTTCATTGATTTTTCAAGTTAGCCAAAAAAGATATATTTCTTCAAAAGTCCTGGGGTGATAGAAGAGTAGTGACAGACATATATATATATATATATATATATATACACACACACACACACACGTATATAAGTTAAAATTTGCTATGCTTATAGAGAAAGAATGTTCAATATTGAATATACAACATTTGCAGATATAAACAGTATGGACATAGGAGTAATATCATGGTAACTGTCAGTTTTACATTTCAATATGATCATCCAACCAAGTGTGTGTGTGTGTGTGTGAGTATATATATATATATATATATATATATATATATAAAAAGAGATACAATAAAAAGCAATTAACCACCAATGAATCTTACACCAGTTAAACAACATTCATCAAGCAAAAAAAAAACAAAAACAAAAAAACAAAATCACTCACACACAAAGGTAACAAATTACACCAAACTTCATATAAATATGAAAAAACTGGAAAACACCAACAGAAAAGCAAATGAGCTTGAAGAGTGAAGACATTACAATAATGCCTTCATGAAACTTTGAAGTTGGCATGACTGAAATGACACTGCTCACCCAAGTGATAAACCTCTCCTCTTTAATTCTATTAAAGCTCTATTCTTATCTTGATATCAAGCATTTTATGACAAAAATCTGCTTGCCTAAAATGTCTTTCTATCAGTGAACTACTAACACCCCTGCCCAAAAAAAAAAAAAGAAGCACTTTTGGAAGTAAACATCATTACAATTAACTACTATATATTTCCCAGTTCTCTGACTTTTTTTTGTAGAAAAGTAGAGACTGAATACACCATTGAAAAAAACAATATTTCATGGGTAAATTTTGCACATCATTAATAATAACAGCTATTAATATTAAATGGATTGTTGTTGTTCTTCTATGTGCCCTGTCCCTTCAGAACGTAGGCGATCATGGCTCTCCACGTCTCCCTATCCCTTGTGGCTCTTAGTATGTTTGCTCCTGTTGCTCCTGGCAACCCCTGTTCCGTCATCCATCTGATCAGGCCCTGCAAATATGTTATCCGCTGCCTTCCTCTGTCTCTCCTTCCTTCTATCTGGCCAGTCAGTATCAGGTTCTCCAGGCTCTCTTTCCTCATTGCATGTCCCAGGAACTTCAGTTGTCTCTTCCTGATGCTCAGCATCAATTTCCTTTTTGTTACCATTCTTTCTAACACCTCATCGTTGCTTGTATGCTCAGTTCACGATATCCGTAGCATCCTTCTGTAGAACCACATTTCGTCCGCTTCCAGTTTTGTCCTCATTTTCAATGATATTGTCCAGCATTCACTGCCGTATTGAAGAACTGACATCACATAGCAGTCTAGCACTCTTTTCTTCGTTTCTATTGAGATTTTCCTGTGTGTTAGTATTTTGCTCATCTTCTGGAACGCGTCCTTTGCCATGCCAATTTGCCTTCGGATCTCCGTGTCACACTTTCCATCTTCTGTTAGAACACTTCCTAGGTACTTAAATTCTTGTACTTGTTTGATTCTGTTATCCCCCACCTGTATTTGGCATTTTGGGTTGTATCTTTTGCTGATGACCATGCACTCAGTTTTCTTAAAGTTTATTTGTAGTCCCTTCTTGTCACTCTCCACTGCTACTTTCTGTATGAGGTCTTGTAGTTTCCTTTCCGTGTCCGCAATCAGCACTGTATCGTCCGCATACCTTATGTTGTTCAGGTTGTGGCCTCCAATAACAAATCCTGGCGTGTCATCTAGGGTCCTCAAAATATTCTCGCTGTATAGGTTGAACAAATCCGGTGAAAAGACACATCCTTGTCTTATGCCTTTTTCTATCTTTGTGCATCTACTGAGGTCGTTACATGTCCATAAGCAGGCTGTTTGCTGACAGTAGAGATTCTTGATTATTCTTATGTCTTTCCCGAAAATGTTGAGGCTGCCTAGCATCTCCATCAATTCTTTGTGCCGTATTTTGTCAAATGCTTTCACGTAGTCAATGAAGCATAGGTACAAGTCTTTCTTCATTTGTAATGCCCTTTCAGAGAGCATCCTAATCATGAATATGGCATTCCTTGTTCCAGTGTCTTTGACGAACCCGCACTGCTCCTGCCCTATCTCTGGCCTGATTCTGCTTCTCACTCTATTCATCAGGATTCTGACAATCAGTTTTGTAATGTGACTCATTAAGCTGATAGTTCTGTGTAGTTCACTCATTTGCACCAGGTTTTTTCGGCAACGCTATAAATATCGACTTGCATAGGTCGTCTGGTATTATTCCGCTGCTATAAATTTCATTTATTATGTTGGTAATCTTTTCTATGCCATATTCTTCTAAGGCTGTCAGCAGCTCTATCACTATGCCATATGGACCAGGTGCTTTGTTTCTGTTCATTTTGGCCATTGCAACTTCCACTTCAGATTTTAGTATTTCCGGTCCATCCATCTCCTTGTGTATTCTCGGTTGTTCTCTCTTGTCGCAAAAGAGATCCTTTATATATTCTTCCCATCGCTGGAGCATTTCCTCTTTCTCTAATATGATTATCCCTTCCTTGGATTTTATGCATCCTGTTGAGGAACAGGTGTTTTGTCCTGTCAGTTCTCTTATCTCTTTATGCATCTCTGTTTTGTTGTTCCTGCTCAGTCGCTACTTCTGCACATTTGTTGTTGAGCCATTCCTCTTTGGCTTGTCTGCATTTGTTCCTTATCTCCCTGTGAAGTTTTTTGTACTCTGCTCCATGTCTTGGCATTATTTTTTGTCTCCTTTGCATCATGTAGAGGATCTCTTCGGTCATCCACTCATTTTTGCTTCTGCATCTGATTTTCTTTGGGGCTATGTTGTTCGCTGAGGTCACCATTGCTTCTTTTAGTGAATCCCATTTTGAGTATCCTTTTCCAATTTGTTCTTCATATTTCTTTCTCACGCTGTTATTGTATTCTTTCTGCAGGGTGAGATCGTCCTCTAGCGTGTTGTATTGCAGCCTTGGTGATATGCTGGGCTTCTTCAGTCTTTGGAGTTTCACTTTTAGTTTGCAGATGACTGGGACGTGGTCACTTCCGCAGTCGGCACCTGGGTATGTTTTGCATTGGACTACTGCGTTCCATTGTTACTAACCTTAAAACTCTTAACCTGAAGTTTTTACAAAAATGTTAATATTATTTTCTTAGTGCCAAAGATTTAATTTTATCTTAATATTTTCTTTTAAAAATGTCCCAATTGCTGATATTTTAATCTTTTATCAATGTCAACTCTCAGAAATGTGAAGAGAAAAAATAAGTTTAAGTAGCTGTGTGACTTAATGAAATCTCATAGCTTTCTCGCATGAGACAAGAAAACAAAATACAAAGCCAAAAGGCAGCAATGTGTAGGGTCAGGTACATATTATTTAAAACATATAGGGTATTGAAGAGGAATTTAATAATGAAAACCAGTTGAGATTAGACCAAGTTGAAGAGAAGAGATCAGAGTATTCTACATAACAGTAGAATGGGAAGTAATGAAGGTCAGGAACCTGCAAATAAAGAGGGTAAGTAGGTGTGGGAAGTAAAAGACAGTTATAATTAGAGAGATGTAGATTGGTAGATTCATTCAGTTGTATTACATTGAACGAGGGAAAGAAAAAGAGAAAAAAAAATTCAGAATCAACTTATTAAAGAGCAGATATTAAATTCAAACTAGATTCACATGTGGCTTCTTTAATAAAATCAATATATTTTCATTTTTATTGATATTTTCTATAGATTCCCAATGTAATATCGTCTATTATGTTGGTCCACAATAGCAGAGGCAGATGTTAATGGTATAGCAGTAGAAGTTGAATCTTCCAGTCAGTAATCCATATTTTTTCCTTGTTATAGGTGGGGACTTAGAAGCAGTTTGTCAAAATGATAACTGACATGAAAGAGGATAAAAGTGCCATTGAATTCATTCATGTGGAAAAATTACACCCATTGACCATAAGTAATGCTTGCTGAATTTTACACTCACTGAACTCACTAGCTTGCATTTCTTCAGGTTGATGAAAGATGGACTATATGGATAACATTTTTCTAATAACAACACTATCATTGCTGGCATACAGGTTCTTGCATATCACTGACAAAAATGCATTAGCAAAGATGGCTATGTAAAAAACTAGCATGTAGGTGAAAACTTGTTTTATCCAACAGTGTTAAAATTATGATCCTGTATCTGTTTTAATTCCTGTAGAAATAAATAGGAAGTATTACTTTTGAAACATGCCTATAATTTGAAATTCATCCCTTTTTACAAGCATTTTCACAAAATAACCAATAACTAAAACTTGGATTGAGTTTCCTATTAGGCCAGCTACAAACCGAAATTAATCATTTTCATTTTTGAAATGAGTAATTCTAAATATACTTTTATTATTTCAAACAGTTGTACTCATCTTAGTTGTTATAGATATTATTATTGACATGTTTTAACCAAGTACTCTCTGATTATCATCAGGTGTCCCTTATTTGACTGATATGAGGTATCCGATAATTATTTCGTTATTTTGTCCCTGTGCTAAGTAGAGTATTAAAAAACAGGAAAATGTTAAAAACAAAATAGTGTATTGAACTGTTATGTGATATCTGTCTTATATGGCAGCAAATGTTGGCCAATCTCCTCAAAGATTAAGAAGAGACTTGAGGCGACAGAAATGTGATTCTACAGAAGGAAGCTGAGGACACCATGGGCTGAACGGAAGAACAATGATGAGATTTTAGAGAAAATGATAACGAAAAGGAAATTTATACTTAACATCAGGAAGAAGCAGTTGAGATTTCTGGGACTTTTAACGAGGTAAGAAGACTTAGAAAATATGATACTCACAGGACAGATTAAGGGAAAGTGATCATATGAAAACAGTGTATAACGTGATAAGTTTGAGTAAATTATGGTAGAACAGGATTTGAGAGAAATAACAAAAAAAAACAAAAAAAAAAAACTTATTAAGAGCTACAAAGAATGGGAAGATGTGGAGGGAGATGATCGCCAATGATGAAGGGATGTGACATGTAAAAAAATTAAGATGCCAGTTAGTGTTCCTGCTAAACTAGTGTTTTCTTACCTAACCCAGGGATTAAACTCACAACCACAAGATGGCAATAAAACAATTATCAGCTATATGCTTACTATACCACGAATGGTATCAGTGGTGTATTTTTGGAGCCTTTATATTAATTGTCAAATGGTTTTGACATTTGGTTATCATGGATTTATAATACCACTTTTTTATAATTTTGTATTTAATTTTTAAGATGAGTGATTATCAAAAACTTAGAATTCTTGGAAAAATATTCTCAAAACAAGAAATCAGAGAGCCAAGTTCGAATTCCAGTTGAATTTGTTGTATTCACTTATGCAAAAATACCCTTGAAAAAGGTATTAATCCATCTCTTCCTTCCAGCTATGGGTTAAATAACAAAAAAGATGGGTTCTATATCTTTGTTTTGCAACCAGTCTATTGCACAAAGTAATGGCAACCTACTGCAGGAAAATCTTCTGCCCTGTCAGTCATCTCTCTTTTGAGACATGATTGCCCAAGCATGTATCACATATAGCACTTAACTAACTGATTATCAAAATATTTTAGTTATAAGAATAAGAATATTTAAGGATTACAAGAATACTTTAATTATGAAAATAATAAAATCAAATAATTAAGGTATACCTTAATCAATAAACAACAAATCATTGAATAACCCTATTCTGAATATATGAATATAAAAAAAAAAAAGTCAACATTTCATTTTTAACAATTTCTAATGTAATTTAAATATCTTGAAAATAGATACCTAATAACAATGCTTACATATCTTAAATTTACTGAAGTTTCAAAGTTGTTATTCTTCTAGGTGCCATGCCCCTTCAGGATGTTGACAATCATGGTTTTTTACAATTTCCTGCCCTTTGAAGCTCTTAATAAATTTTGTCTTTTCGAATGAGACCTTCAAAAACTGACATGGAGGGTTCGGTGTCAATAGTGGTCAAGCAGGGGTCAGTCGGTCCTAAGATGCTGGCGAAAGTCTTCCCGAAAGGTGCCAGATCTGTAAGTATTTGCTTACAAGCGACATCAGCATGGGGCTTCCTAGTAGTAGTAGTAGTAGTAGTCCTTCGTGTGATCAAGCCCTGCCTGCCTGTCCTCCTAAACCTTATTTTGCCATCCAATAACTCAAACTCGCTAGGCAGATTATGCATGATTTTCCTCTGCTCCTCTTGAGTGCCAAATTTCCAAAGCCTTCTTTCCTCATTATGTGCCCTAGAAATTTCAACTCTTTTTGATAAGTGTCCTTTTTGTTTTAATTTTTTCTAAAATTATGTCATTGCTCACATGTTCAGTCTATTGTATTCTCAGCATCCTTCAGTAGAACCACATTTCTGCTATTTTAAGTCTTTTCTTCATTAGATTGGGATTTAAGATAATTTGTTATATGAAGGAAGTATTAGAATTGTCTTAAATCACTATTTGAATTTTTTCATTTTGTTTGTTTTTTTTTTCAATGTGGATAAATAAAAAACAAAAAGTTAATAGTGAGTTAATTCCCCTTGGCAAAACTGAAGTTTGGAAAAGGTAGATCTACACAGGTGGCACCGCTTGAGTTATTTGTGTGGGAACAGTTATAAGATTATTATTGGCCAATCATTGAGCTAGCCTTATATATATATATATATATATATATATATTACACATAGGGAAGTAGTAGTAAAAAACTACTAATGCTACACCAAAATAAAAAAAAAGTGCTCAATACTACACAAGGTGGTAGAGCTAAATATAATCAACATTTTGGTCATTCCCGAAACCTGAAACTGGCTATGATTCAAGTTTTATACACATAAGTGCAAGCATTGATCCGTCAGAATAACCAGAACATTTATAACCCAGAGTGTAAGGTGGTAAAAAGTTAGTAGTTTGTATGAGAACAGAGGTTTCAATAAAACATAACCATAAGCCCTCGGAGATTTGATAGCTGTTGTCTATCCAGTGCCAGGTTGCCTTTGGGCAAGATAAAATACATGTTAGATATGTAAGCATTGTTATTAGGTATCTATTTTCAAGATATTTAAATTACATTGGAAATTGTTAAAAATGAAATGTTGACTTTTTTTTTTATATTCATATATTCACAATAGGGTTATTCAATGATTTGTTGTTTATTGATTAAGGTATACCTTAATTATTTGATTTTATTATTTTCATAATTAAAGTATTCTTACTTGTTATATAACTTTGGACATTTGAGAAATCTCAATTATGCAATTTGATATTATTAAAATCTATTAGAAATTAAGTGTATTGTAATTTTCATTAACATCAAAACTCTTTATTAAAAATGAAGATAACTAAACTGAATTGGAAATTAAAAATCCCAAAAGAGTGTAACAGTTTGAATCCATTTTGTATATTTACAAATCTACCATTCATCCATGCATTGAATACTGTTACCATATTTGGTCAGGTGCTCCTGCTGTAAAACATCAAAGAAGGATCTGTAATATAATTGATCCTAACCAGACCATCTCAACTTCAGTCACTTTCTCACTGACATGATGTGACTTCCCTCTGTCTTTTCTACAAATATTTTCATGGAATCTGCTCTGGCAAACTTTTTTCCTTAGGGCCCCAAATGCATGAGTTTTAGCATTCTACTAGAATGGCATTTAGGTCCCACTCATTTACTATTAAAATAGTTAAATGTAACTGCCACTTCTGCTCCAACAGTTTTTTTTTCTTGCACTTCTGTTTTCTTGCTTCCCTGATAATTATAATCTTCAAAAAAAAGTTTAAATGCAATGTCATTCACCATCTTCTGTCTTCTTGAACCCTGTTCATCTTTTGTTCTTTTCTCAATGCTCCCTATGCTCAGTCTTTTCTTTCATTCCTAGAGGCATTATGGCCTTGCTTGGGGTGAAATGATTAAAAAAAAAGTTCTCTTGTCACAGCATAGTGCTGATCTCTTATTAGTATTAAAGAAAAATTGAGTAGAATTTTGATTGGTACTTACTGCATTTTTTTCTCCCATTACTTTTTCTATAAAGAGAAATAGCAGGATTCCTACCAATACCCATTTACTAATCCATAGAATGTCTTCTGAAGAATAAAAGATTAGAAAGATAAACATTAATAAATAACAGATGAGAAATTACAAAAAGATGGTAACATGTGACAATACAAGTAACTTTCAGAGCAGTTTCAGCTTAATTTTGGTAAGATTTGAATGCATATTATATAATTGTCTGTACCTACCTGTGTGTGTATGTGTGTCAACATACATTATATAAGGACAAACAAATCTATATCTAGTTATTAGTTACATCTTAATCTGAAATTTTCAGTGTATACTGTTTGATCTAAGGTTGATATTCAATACTAAATTAAGTGCATTGACAAAGGAAGAGATTATGTTGAAAAATATTTGTTGTGCAAAATAGATTCTTTTTCATCAGACCAATATATACATACACAAACATTGAAATAAAGAGAGAGAATGAGATGAATTAAACTTTTACTGCTGAGGTGAAGTGAAATTCACTTACAAATTTAATGTACAGATGATTAACAAAATCTCAAATCAACACATTTGCATATCGGCAATCACTGGTGTCCTTATACATAAGGAATAATGAATTTAGTCATGTTTATTTCTGTATGTACATATATGTGTCAATTATTTGTAATTGAATATGAAATGATCAGTAGTCATGTAATTATTTTTTTTTATATATAAAAAAAATAATTACATGACTACTGATCATTTCATATTCAATTACAACCAAACAAAAAAATTAATTTCTCAAATTCTTTTTTAAAGTAAGAGTTTACTAGAAATTCTAAGTGAAACCATTTATATTACTAGAATTTTTTAAAAACACTGATGCACATTGAAATCCTTACAGTATTTAGTATTGCTGAAGTTTTTACTAATATTCAAAGACCATTTTAAAGATATACAACTTGACCATATTGGGAGATATGAAAATGTTAGCATACAGTGGCAAATAGTAAAATTTACCATTTTGAATTTGGCCCAACTCAGTAAAACCCTTATAACTCGGGCCACAGTCAAAAGTCCACCACATATTGTACATATTTTGCGATAAAACAGAAAAATATAGTGTTGTGCATGAAACCCTGGGTTTTGTGTGTGTGTGTGTGTGTGTGTGTGTGTGTGTGTATAATTTATCTATTAATATTATGTTTTTTAAACTTGATGATACATATAGGTTAAATGTCCAGTCTTTCAGTTCATTCTGGCAATGTTGTTATATGATCAGTGTTGTATATTTAACATAGAATAAATAAAGACTGAACCAAAACTATGTTTAATTTATTTGGCATTTTTTTATGAATCTGATACAAATGAAGACAGTGAAAGCAGAATAAAGATCTTATATTTGGATACCTGTTTCTCATTATCAGTTTTGAACAGCTGGGCTTGCTTCTTTTTTGGCATAAGAATCAGTCCTATTGCAATTAAGATAAAGACTCATTCAGGGTTCCAATTTTTTCTGATTCTTGCACTTAAGTGATTTATTTTCATAAACTCTGTCTGGTTTCTCTAACTGCTTCAACAAGAAACAACTGCAAAAAGGAGTACAAAAATATTCTACTTGTCTAGTTTCTCAATAATTTCTCTATTGTAGATACCTCCACTAATTTGGTAGACATAAGATTTAAAATGAGTTTTTGAAAATGAAAAAGCTTTATTGAAGCTTTAATTAAAAGCTTAAGGATTTAAAATTGACTATTTCCATTAAGCAAAATAATCTGTGGTGTACTCAAAACAGAAATTATACTAATCAGAATCAAGTGTGTTGTTTTTTTTTCAATCAGTATAAATTCTTGTAAATAAAAATAAATGTCCAGTGTCAATATGTATGTAGGGTATTTGTCAACTTCACTTGGAAATATATGATGGTAAATGCTGATATTTTTAGACACAAGAGAAACTAATAAGCACTCAGTGTATACCTCTGCCAGTGCCATTGTCACTGAAAACAGAATAAAAACTGGTTTTTAGTTGAGTAATCTTTGATTTTTTTTTTCATTTCATCCCAAGTAAGGCAATAAAGCTGCTAGGATGCAAGAGGTTACTTCAGTGTTGGAAAAGGAAAAGAGTCCAATCGTCAGTGAACTGGATAAACTACCATTCACCAGCAGGAACATAATTATCATGTGGTGCTATATCTTAAAGCAAGCGGGGAGAGAAAAAAGAGTGAGGAAATAGATGTTTGCCTTTTTATAGACTTAACAAGCCTCACCTAAAATGCGTTTGAGGAAGCCAAGTTAGGTAATCATAGTTCCTAGTTCTTTTACTACTAACATCATGGGAAAATGTATTTCTTTTTCTTTTTATTATTATTTTATTTCATTTTCCCACAAACTATTTCTTAATCTATAAGGATTAAGTGCTCTCATTTCACTTTCTATGTCTAGGGATATCTCATCTTGTTCTTATTTACTGTTGACCAGTTATTGCTTACCCTGTTTCCACTGGGTCAAAGTATGTAACTCTAGATATTATTTATCGTTATTTGGGGGAGAGATTTCCTTTTTGTGATATCCTATGAAAATGAGCCGAGTTGTATTCAAGTGCTAAGCCACTGTTTGCACTCCATTACATCATGCGAAATGGTGTACCACGTATCAAGTACTGAAATTACAAGATATGCCAGACATAGCACTTTGAAAATCACTTAGGCTTTCATATTTCCTTTCTTAGATGAATTATACTAAACAATACTAATACAACACAGCCCAGAAATTTAAGCCTTATAGTATACAGTGCAGTGTTTGACCACTGAAATATGAAAACTTCAAAAATAGAAGAAAAAAACGAAATTTTAAACTAACCAGGTGTGTTGGCATGACTCCAAGCCTCAGGTAACAGATGTAAGAAAACATCTCCCAATAAGCCGCCAACTGCAAAACTGAGGAACAACTTTAGTTTATTGTACCCATCTGGAAGAAAAGAGAAAAGATAATTAGTGAAAAGTAAGTTCTTGAGAACAGAAAATATTAAAGATTCACTCAAGAGAGAAAGCAAAACATTTTCTGAAATTGTCTCATTTCTAGATTAAAAAAAAAAAATTTTTTTTTCAGTTTTTGTTGCAATAACAAAAATTAATAATTTACACAATATAAAACACAATGTATACCATAGATATATTTTTGTCTGTTTAAAAGTTTTTTTTATATCAGCAGAAGTTCTCACAACAAAGAGATGAATGGTTACATTTTAAAGCTCAATATGACTAAATTTAAACAAACTTTCTTCTCAGTAGCAACTTGAATTGTTTCAACACTTTTTTTTGTTTTTACACAGTTAATGAAAGACAAAATTTTATAGCATTGGACTTTTGTTTCAAATTTAGCTCAATCTGATGAACTTGTATCTATCCATAAACTTGTATCATTTTTCAACCGAAAGTAGTAATGGCTTCTTAGTCGATAAATGCTCAATATTTTCTCATAGGTAAATGGCTAATATTATTATTATCACAATAAATTAATCTTCTGTGATATTTTTGATTCAGTAAAATTTCAAGTGTTTATTCTCAGATATCAGTATCAATTTCATTTTATGTTTTTTAAGAGTTTGAAACATATTAAATGAGAATTCAGCAAAAAAGATTATATTCCATGAAAACAAAACAACACACACACACACACACACATGGAGACAAGACAGAAATAGCAGTCATATGTCTATCCAACCATTTCTAACAGAGAAACTGCCACTAAAATACACTTAACTCTATCAAGAGGCAAGTGATCCCTTGATGGAATATTAAACAGATTCCTATTCTAAGCAGATTCCATGTATTCCCTTTATGAAAAGGGACAAATAGTCTTATCCTTGTCAGCCTTAAGCATTGCTACAGAGGACACCAAGAATCTTTCTCATCCTTGTTCTACAAGACAGAATATTTCAAGGAGAAAGATGAGTGATACTTTGAGTGATATCGTTTTCTTGTTTCTAATATCGGAAACCAAAACCAAATTGCTGCTATTTGAATAATTTATAAACATGGCTAGATAAACACATATAGTCATATGCTAGGAAAAAAAAAATATAAAAAAGGTAACCAGTATAGTCCATAAGGATCAGTGACAGAAATTCCCACCAGCCCCCTCAAAAAGTATAACCACAATTATTCTTGCATATTAGCAAAATTTTGAATCAGAATCATAAGGTTTACATGATACTTGTATATAATCTTTTAGCAATGTTATATCAATGAAGTAGCCATGAATACAGCCAGCAGATAGTTGCCTGTAGCAGAAAATCTCTTTATCTCTTCTTAAGCAGCCAAAGATATTCGAAGAACCAGCTTACAATGACTTCTAAAATTATCTTAATGCTAAGAGGATGCATTTCAAAATCTGATCATTTCATCTGTTTCCATGCAGAGAGAAGTGAGGATTGCATTAAAGAAAACATTAAGAAATAGGAAACAAAGAAAATAGTGTTGAACTACTGTGTAATATAAATCCTCCTACACAGCAGTGAATGCTGGATAATTTCCTTGCAGATGAAGAGAAGATATGAGGTAACAGAGATGTGGTTCTACTGACAAATGTTAACAATATCACATTAAGAGGATATGAAATCAATCAAGTTTTAAGGAAAATGGAAACCAGAAAGAGACTTGTACTTAGAATCAGTTGAAATTTCTGATATATAATGAGGAAAGGCCTGCAAAATTTGACACTCATAGGACATACTGAAAGCAAGAGATTGATTTGTTCATTTTCTACAGCTTATCAACCCTTTGAAGGTAAGAGAGGCAGATGGTTACAGCAAGTAAACTAATTAACAAGCTTGTGTATATAGCTGACAGAACAGGGAGTGGTAAAGCTAAAAAAATTACAAACATTAAAAACACAGAATAGGAAATTGTGGAGAGCCATGAGTGCTCATATTCTGAAAGGCCACATGCAGAAGACTTGTTTTTTTTTACATATAAAAATACTGAATTAACAATGTATATAAATAAATATAGCTTTTATGTTCCTTCTTTAATATTTTAGCTTAAGGTGATCAAGCTCTATTTTAATCAGATAGATTGTGTACATTGTTTTAGGCTTTTTACAAAGGACTTCTGCTGTATAGACAAAACAAGCACTGTCAGGCTGGATAATGTATGACAAAAAGTAAAACAGACAAGATGTTCAATAAATTAATGAGAAAACTGCAGAAAATGTGACAAAAGAAGTGAATACATTTTGGTAAATATAAATTAACCACATTGTAGATACACACATGTAAACACTTGCAATATTGGAAATAATGCATATTTTATAAAATGCAGTGGTCTACACTCCACCCAGAAATTATGAGAGGACAGAGAAAAATGACTGATTTCTATAAAAACTATTTGTGAATTTGATATTTATCTAATGCAGAAGTGCTCCCTAAAAATTTCCTTGAAAAGGCTGAAAGATTCTTTGTTAACACTAAAAGAAAGTAATTTTTAAGAAGAATGGTATAATAATTGTACTCCAACTTTTATTTGGATGCTGCAAAGTCTTTTTCTATAAAATTTAGGAAAATCTGTCTATCACACTGTGATTCACAACTTTTTGTGGAATCCTAAAACTGATAGAGAAGCAAAAAAAAAAATCTGGTAAGAAAATTAAAATTTCTATGTGGACGAGACAATGAATTGTAAGAGGTACTACAGAAAATCCACAAAAAAGTAAGACACACAAAACAAGTATTAAAATCAATTCACAAATTTTTTTGCTAATTACTGTTATGTATTACTTGTATGAGCTAAGCTAAAACCATGTTTGAGTAAATGCCAGTGGGCAGATATGATCTTCAAAGAGAAATCTGATCTGCACAGATGGAAAGTGCTTAAATTTTGATGAGCCTGGTTATTGTGGCATTTTTGGTATGATCTACAATGAAGATCATTGAACAAAAAATTGCTAATAAGTTTACCTGTGAAGAAATTAAGTCTGGGTTGGCTTTACTGGATGTAGGATATGTTACTTTGACAGCAAGTATTAAGAGATGTGAGAACACAGCTTGATTCTGAAACTACCAATAAACAGAAGAAAAAGGAAAGTTGATCTTGCAGTGAGATAATGTGAGTTGCCATTCTGCAAAGTCAAATGTTTCATACCTCAGTGTTTACATTTCATTTGTAATGAAGTAGCCTGATTTGCTTGCTAGACATGAATCCCAAAGAAAATGTTTGGGCAATGATGGAAAGAGAAAAAGTCTTTTAAAATGCATAAAAATTAAAATTATACTGAAAATAGTTCAAAATAACTTGGAAAAATGTAATAAAAATTTGAACTTGGCTCTAAACAAATTCCATTCATCTTTTTTTAAATTATCAGGGCCAGGCAGTGTGAACTTGAACTCAGTGGAAATGGACAAGTAATAATTGAGCAGTTCTAAAAATATGTAAGAAATCCATGTGCCAACACAAAGTTCAATTGCAAATCTGATGTAAGCAGTCTAGCAGGCAAAGTAGTAATGAAAACAGAGACAGAAATCCAATCTTCCCCATGCAACAGCAGAAACACACTTTTGCTCAACAAGCTTCAAAAAAGCAAGCTCAAACTGGTAAGCAAAAAAGCAACAGCCTTTATTTCTGATTGGCCATGCCAGACAAGGAGGAAAGACTCATTAACATAACTTCTGATATTCATAACAGCTCTTTTTGTGCTACTAATTTTATTTAATTTTTTCTTCTTTTTGCCACATCTTCCATTGTAGAATACACGTGACACATTGTTGCTTGGTTTGGCAAGTTAATTTGCCATTTTCTTTACTATAAAATAAGTACTAGATAAGATATTCCTACAATTGGGTAGTCGAATGAGAACAGTCTATCTCTTTAGATTAAATGAAGAGTTCAGTTCAGAATTCCCTGTAGATTAACCATGTTACATGTGACGAATCCTGGATGGTACAATGCCTGAAATGTGAAAACAACAATGTTGAGGACAATAGTTCAAATATAAATAGTGTAAAGAACGACCAATCAAAATCCATAACAATTATTAGAATAACATATTTTAAAGTTACCAGAATTTTTAAGAAAATGCTTAATAGATAGCTAGAGGGACAATAGTCAATTAATTAATAAATATTCAAGCCTCCTCTCGCTTGACCAATTCCAAAGTTTGCATAACACCATAACATCAGAGAAGATTTACTGAATTCTCTAACTCTAATGGGCAATGTTATGTAAAACTCTAGAGTCAGTCAAGATATAAGTTGCTTGAACATTTTGTGATATAATTTATTGAATATTGCATGGATATTATAATTTTAAGATAAATGTTTGAAATAGTCTTAAATGCATAGTGCTATCATAACTGTAACCATGGATTTGAATCAATTACCAATATCTTACCAATATACAGATGTGCATTGTGGTGCAGTGGATATTGGCTCAGAACGAGTAATCGGAGAGCCGAGTTCGAATTCCAGTTGGGAAAGGTATTAATCCATCTCTTCCTTGGGAAAGGTATTAATCCATCTCTTCCTTCCAGTTATGGGTTAAATAACAGGACAGATTGGGTTCTATAGCCTTGGCTGGCAACCAGACTACCACAGAAAGCAATGGCAACCTACTGCGGGATAATTTTCTGCCCAGTCAGTCATGTCTCAAAAGAGACATGATCACTCAAGCGTGTTTCATATATGGCACTTAACTGACTGACCAATATCTTAATAGAGCAATATATGAGAAGCAAAAAAGTAGTAACTTGACATACTTTATAAACAATAAAAATTAATTACTTTTATCTATTTGTAAAAATAATCAGGGTGGCCTTTAGACACTTGCATACAATGCTTATTCAAAAAACATTAATTCAGTGTTTATGGTATTGTTATCATAATTCTAATCATACTGGGCAGCTTAAAAAATTTGTTCTTTTAATGTTGTGAAATGACATTAAAAGCATCTAGCTTTAACTAATTTCATTAATTTCATTAAAAAAGATTGCTTTTCATTATCAGCTGTCATTATCTGAATTTTTTAAAATTGTCAAAATTAATGTTTATTGAACCAAACATTGAAGATGGAATAAAATAAGCAGGATTTTTTTAAGCTTTTCCTTTTGAGAATTTGTGCAGTTTATAGAAAAGTTTCTGTAAATATGATCTGTGGAGTTTCATGCTGAAGATTGTTCATTGCCTAATGTTCCATTGTAAGGTAGGTCAGTTGAAGTTGATAATAAAGTGAAGAGAATAATCAACAGTGTATGATATATTGCAAAATAAAAATGTAAACTTATTTATAAATGGAACTTTGTGTGTGTGTGTGTGTGTGTGTGTGTGTGTGTGTGTGTGTGTGTGTGTGTGTGTGTATCTGTTACCTATAGACTCCAAAACGGCTGAACCAATTTTCTTGAAAATTTACACAGTTGTACTATAAGTGTCTGTGAGTGATTTTAGCTAGGTTTTGTGTTGAGGTCCCCCGATAAGTATCGAAAATCGATAATAAAGTAAAATCGGATTGTAGAAGGAGTGGTCCGATTTTAATCAAATTTGATACACTCATAGACAAAGACGTAAAAAACAATATTCAGAAGTTTCAAGGTTACAGTTCTTACAATAGTGCAAAATATTTGATATCGATACCAGGAAATCAAAATTTAACTTACATCCATTCATTTCTCTTTCAGTCTACGGTTTCGCTTTAACTGCAAACAACTATTGCTTTTTAGTCTTTCGTGCCAACGTCCAAAGAGTCTGAGCTCTGGAACCATGGATTAGTTTTAAAGCTTTCATTACACCCGAGCAACGCTGGGCTATACTGCTAGTCAAATATTAAAAGTGAAAGGGAAAGGAGTTAAATCAGATGTTTTCAAGATTCTTCATACCTGAAATTTTTTTTATCCTCTTGTTCAAATTAAATATTTTTAGAGCTACAGTAAATATTTTTTATTTTTATTTTTTTTATTCTGAATACACATTTTATTAGCCATTGCTATAACACCATGAATAATATATTCAAAATATCCAAATCATATGTTGAAAACTATTTGTACCAACTTGGTTATGGTAGGTGTTTTGATGTGTAGCTTCCACATAAATGGAATAAAAAAATCCACCAGGCAGTATTCCTGTGTATGACTTAAATCTAGTAAGAATGTTGTGATCTTTCAGCAAGTTGCAACCAAAGATAAAAAAGTACATTAATAATGAATGTGACTGATCACAGGGAAAATAAAATGAATAATCACAAAGCCACCAAAATTAAAATGAAAGAAATACTAAACAAAATTAATAAAGATTGAAGAATACCTCATCTAAATATATCTTTATACCAAATTGAGCAAAATTAGTAAATAGTTTAGAATTACTTCATGCTTGAAATAATATTTATTCCCTATATATGCCAGAGGTCAGATTTCAATCCTATTTAAGATTGGTTTTGAAGCAGTAAGGCTTTTTTTTTTTTTTTTAAATCATATCACCCCGAGCAAGGCGGTAATGCCACTGATGTGCAGGGGGCTACGTAAGAGTGAAAAGATTCAAAGAGAGAAAGCTGGAAACCACATCCTAAACAGGGAACAAGGGATGAGCCTCTACACCTGTTCAGTAGACGTGGGTGGAGTGTGAACCGGGCGATAGTTTAGTCTATCTACTCCAATTGAAAAAGAAAAAAAAAGAAAAGTGAAAAGATTGGAAAACAGAATACCAGAAACCACATCCTAAACAGGGAACAAGGGATGAGCCCCTTCACCTGTTCAATAGACATGGGTGGAGTGTGAACCGGGCGATAGTTTAGTCTATCTACTCCAATTTCCTATTTGAAAGACTGGCACAACACAATCTTGCTTTTATTGTTGCCATCACCATAATTATTATTTCAACTTCTGCTTGAGTAAACAGAGATGAATAATATTTGTAGAATCCCACATGAGTTATGAAAAAGTTTTAAAAGATTTATGATATTGAATAATAATTCAACAATGTTATGAAATCCATACTGACTAAAAGAATTTCATTAAAAAAACCCAAAAAACAACAGAAACTTCTCCTTGAAGGCTTAGACAAACAAAAATGGTTTTCATCCAAGTATGGTGATATTGGGTATAGAGTGAAACTAGAAGTCAGTTAAGTACACTAGTATGAGCTTTTTACAAAATGGCAAACAATTTATTTAAACAAGTGTTGCTCCTAACTTGACAAGTTAACAGCAGTAATTAATGTAATGTATTTAGAATCAGTTACAAAAAAAGTGTAATATTATATATCAAAATAACACTAGATTGTTTTTGTTGACCAGGCAGAAACTGCTACAGCTTGGCAGGGAAGTTTTCACTCCTCAAACACACATTGTGTGTGTGTGTGTGGGGGGGTGTAGGTATGTCTGTGTATTACGTGTGTGTACGTGCACACTCACATACAAATAATTGAATTTCTATACTTCCACTGATTTCACCCACTCTAAATCCATGATTATCTTCTTCCACTTCTGACATAAAAAAGTGACCACCAGCTGGAAAAAAAGACAAACCAAACAAAAACCACAAGAAAACCAATTACAGTCCCCACCCCCTTAAAATAATCCATGCCAGAATACACAACTATCAGTTAAAAATAGAGTGTGATACAAAGAATATACAATATTTCATGTCTCATTGGTAATTATTAAATCAACTGAGAGTTACAAGTTTCATTAATTAATAAATGTACAATAATACATTTTTTAAAAAAAATTGAGTTCATCCCATGCAAAGCAGTAAAGCCGCTAAGACACAAGGGGGATACTGGTTGTGAAAGAATTAGAAACATTGCTAAGGCACGAGAACAAAAGAAGAGTAATCAGGAAGACAATAGATAGTGATTGACATGGCATTTAAATTTTTGCAGATTAAAAGGAAGCCCAATCCTAAACAAGAAACAAGGGATAAAACTCTACTCCTGTTCAAAAGACCAGAGTGGCATGTGAACCAGACAATAGGTGAATCTAGTATTGTAGTGCTGTGATTTGAAAAGTCAAAGAAACAGGGAAAAGAAGAAACAAGGAATTTCAGAGATATATTAAAGTAACGAAAATATTTAATAACTAAACAAGAGTTAATACAATAGATTTGCTGAGTTTTTACAGCTCATCAACATTTTCAGGTTATTTAAAGCATAAAAATATTTTTAGATTGGAGAAATTTTATTTTAAAATAATAATGATTTACTGAAACAAATCCTACTAATTAACTCATAGTTGGGGGGAGAAGAGGTGGATTTATTCCTTTCCCAAGTGTATTTAAATACAAATGAATATAATGAACCCAACTGGAATTATAACTTGGCTCTCTGATTTCTAATTCAAAGCCATTATCCATTACACCACCACAAATCCAGGTTTACAACACCTTGTATTCCCAAACAGTTACCCATCTAGGTGCTAACCAGACTTGGCATTGCTTAACTTTAGTAATTGGAGAAGAACCAATGTTTTCAATGTGATATGGCCATAAGCCAAGAGTCAATGTGAATCAATACATATACAAATGAAATACAAATGTAACGTTTTTCCCTGACAGATTGGTAAATCAAATAACATACTCAACATAAAAGAAATACCAAATCAATATAAAATATTAAACAATGCTAATTGGTAAAGGGAATAATTACATAAAAAATTCCTAGCAAAATAGAAAGCAATACTTCAGTATTTATGAAGTAACAAAGTCATAAAACAAGCAGCATACAGTTCTAGTATTTCATTTGATTTTTATGGCTTATCAACCGTTTCTGGGTTATTTAAAGTCAAAATGTATTTGGAATTGTAAGAACAATGGATTTTTTTTTACAAATTAATATTGCATTAACAATTCTTTTGAGGGATAACAATTTTTTTCAAGTACAAGTCCTATTATTTAACCCATAGTTGAGGAGAGGAGATGAATTTATACCTTTCCCAAGTGTGTTTGCATTTAAATGAATGTAACAAACATAATTGGAAACTGAACTTGCCTTTCTGAATTCACATTCTGGGCTACTATCGATTTTACCATCTTAGTGGGTCCCACAGAATTACAAAAGAAAAACTTTGAGAAAAATGTGTAAGTCACACAGTATGTCTGTTAAAAATGATCAAAAGAGAAATTTCTATTGGGTACACAGGTTTGTATGCAATAAAATAAAAAAATGGATAAATAAAGTTTATGTCAGAAAAAAAGACTGATATTAAGTCACTGAAACATAAATTCTTAATGGGAACTTTACTTAAGTAAAAGAAATTTGAAATGAGTAAAGGTTGGAGCTTGTGGATAATTTATTCACATTGTACTAACATAATAGAAAATGAAAATATATTACCAAACTTTTTACTAATTGCATCAAAATTGTGCTTCTATTTTTTAATGTGCTCAATCAATCCTATTATAAAATCTGATTGTAACTTGGTTGAGAAAAATCTATATTTAATGTCTACATAAACCTAGCTGCTCAAAATTTAGTTGAAAAAAATCATGTTATTTAAGCCAACAGGGTATAAATATTTACTATCTACCAGTACCACCACCACCATCATCATTGTAGTTATTGATGTTGTTTCCTTTCACTCTCAAAAGTTCAAAGGCCATTATCATCAATCCTCTGCTGCACATAGTTATGAGCTTTCATTACTGCTTCTGTCCAGTTGCTTCTCTCAATTTATTCTCAGTGTCATGTCTTCAATACTTTTCCTTTTTTCTTGTGAGTCCCAAATCAAGTCTTAGAGAGTGAAACTAAATGCTGGTCTTGTGAGAGTATCATATCCATCCCCCCACTTCCTCTGAAATATCTACTTAATAGAATCTATACCACATTTTCTCATTGGAATGGGTTTGCATAGACTAATTTCTTGCTTTCTTGCACCCTACGATCTTAAATTTAAATGCAACATCAATTGTCTTCTTCCTGAACCCTGTTCCTTTAGTATTCTTTCCTCACTGAGGTCTTATTTTCTTTCATTTCATGTAACCCCCTGCATATTACTGGCATTATTGCATTGATTGGGGTGAAATGATTATAAAAATGCACAAGACTATTCACTATCCTAGTATATTACTATTTATGTTGTAAAGTCAAACTCCTTGATAGACAACCATAAAATTTGGATTTTATGGTACTTTACTTAATCAGTTAATGTAATTTATTTTTTAATTATTTTACCCCAAACAAGATGGGGCTACCACTAGTGTGCAGTGATTACAGTGAGAGGAAAGACTGGGTACAGCAAGAAGATAGGTAATGACAATTGACGTTGCATTTAAATTTTGGGAGATTGTAGCTACCAGGGAAACAAGTAAATGGAAAGAAGTTCTACAAGTTGGAAGTGCAAGAAAAACTGTTGGAGTGGAAGTAGTGGTTGCATTTACCTAGCTTTTAATAAATTAATCTTGATTGAACAGGTGAAGAGGCTCATTCCTTGTTTCCTGTTTAGGATGCGGTCTCCGGTTCTCTCTTTTCCAATCTTTTCACTCTTTTCTTTCTTTTTTTTTTTCAATTGGAGTAGATAGACTAAATTATCGCCCGGTTCACACTCCACCCATGTCTATTGAACAGGTGAAGAGGCTCATCCCTTGTTCCCTGTTTAGGATGTGGTTTCTGGCTTTCTCTTTTCCAATCTTTTTACTCTTACGTAGCCCCCTGTGCATCAGTGGCATTATCGCCTTGCTCGGGGTGATATGATTAAGAAAAAAAAAATTTCAATCATAAAAAGGTGGTACCTAGATGCTAATTTAGTAGTGTGCTTAAATTTATGTGATTAGAGCACCAGGAACAAAAAAAAAAAAAAAAAAAAAAAAAGAAGCTTGTCAAAGCAGTTGCCATGGAAATAAATATTTCTAGGAAAAAAAAAACAAAAAAAAAAAAACAGAAGGAATCCACGCCATGTCAATATTTTTCTTTCGAGATATATTAATAAAAGAAAGATTGTAGTATTACACTGTATGATTACAAACAGTAATTGTTAAAGACAAATCCATATGACAGAAAAGAAATAGTCACTTGCTTTCCTAATGAGAAACCAAAATATTTAAAACCTTGCCCTAGGACAATAAATATGCATAGCAAATTTGAAGACTGTTCATGTTCATGGTTGTGTGTAATGAAAACAAGCTTTTTGAAATTTTATAAATAAAAATGGATCAATGGTGAGAAAATCACACAGATCATTGCTAATGAAAAGAGTTCAAACTTTGATGGATGCTTTTAAGAACATTATCAGATAAAGATAAACTTGATAAAATTCCCTTTTCTTAATATATTTAGGGACAGAGATAAAAATTTACAAAACAATACAAGACTATCCCCAATGAAGGCAAACTAAACACTGCCAAAAATCAATATTGTACTGCAATAAATAATATGAACAAAAATGTTATAATAATAAAAATAACTTTGAAGTAATAATGGGTGGCTATAATGGTGAAGAAATATGTGAACTTATAAGCATGTACATAACCAATAAATTAACAAATATTATGGACAAAAATGATATAGGTCTATACAGGGATGATGTCTATTAATTCTAAGAAATTGCAATGGCAGTGCTACAAAAAAAAAAAAAAAAGAAAGAAAAGAAATAATAAAAATCTTTAAAACCCTATGATTTACAATACATTTAAAATCTAACCAAAAAATAGTAAATTTCTTAGATATATCATCCAACCTAAATAACAGAATATACAAATCATACAAAAAACAAACAACCCAATATACATTAATAAAAACTCCAACCACTCACTCATGTATTAAACCAATTACCTATAACTATAAATAAAATAATTTCAACAAATTCTAGTAGCTTAAAAATGTTCAATGAAAGCAACAACATATGAATCAGCCCTAAGAAACAGTGGATATTCAAACAAGCTAGAATAAAAAGATGAAAAAAAGTAAAACAAAAACAAGAGAAAAAGAAACAATTTGGTTTCACCAACTCAAGTAAAAAAATACAATAAAAACAAAAATAAGGAAAATATTCTTGAAAATAACTGTCAAACACTTTCCTAAAAACAAATTATCAATAAATTACAATCAAAATTAGATAGAGCTGCAGAGATAACAGAGAAAATAACTAAGCACAATAAAAAATGCTCAACAAAATCAATAACAATAATATCCATCAAAATAACACCATCAAATGTAATTGCAGAAACAAAGAAAATTGCCCACTTAGCAATAAATGCTTAATGAATAACATAATATATAAATCTATGGTAACTAATAACATTAACAGAAATGAAACAATTTACATAGACACCACAGAAAAAAAATTGAAAGAAAGATATTATAACCAAAAAATGTTCCTCAAAAGAAAAAATACATAAACAATGCATATGAAGCCAAAAAGAAAATTTCCCCACCAAAATTTAATAGGAAATTATAAAAAGAGCAGCCCCATACAGTATTAACAGTACAAACTGTAAATTATGCTTAGAAGAAAAATTAGCACTAATTAGTTTTAAAAATAAAAATAAACACTTAAACAAGAAAACTGAAATAATGGGTAAACAGAGGAATAAAAATACATACTTACTTTGCTATCTAAGCACTAATTAAAAAAAGTGAATAATTTTAAATAAATAAAGTAAATATAGTATCATTTAAAAAAAAATAACAAATGAATAAATATTAAACCTGCATACGTATGTGTATATATATATATATATATATAATATATATATATATATAATATATGTGTGTGTGTGTGTATACATATAAATATATAAATACACAAACAACTACAAATGAATGAACCTTGAGCAGAATTAATACCTCAATATATAACACCAAGACACAAAATAAATATACTACTAATCATTAAATAAAAATGAAACACTAGCTAAACGATAGCATGATATAAGCAAATATTTAATTTAATACATATACACTATTTAACAATATATATGTTCAAATAACAAAAAATATTCTATAAACCCAACAATTCTTAATTAATAACCTAAAAATAGAAAATTACTATTTAAAAACTAGTTTATTAATAACAAAGCACAGACATAAGTGTACATGTGCCTGTGTATGCATGTTTATATATATCTCCGAGTGAATAAGGAACTCCCAAATATAAGAAAAGAGGTCTTCCATTCCGTTCCACAATACCTGATGAGACACTGGAAGTCCAATGTCGAAACAAAATCTACAATTTGTAGTGGATATATATAAAAAAGATTTATACATGCTCTAAAATATAATTTATAATATATATATATATATATATATATGTGTGTGTGTGTGTGTGTGTGTGTGTGTGTGTGTGTGTGTGTATACCTATATATATACATGCATATGTGTATGCACAAGTTTATAAATACAGGTGTATGCACATAATTTTAAACAATAATGAATAAAAATTTAATTATAAACCTAACCTCCTCAAATTAATACCTAAAACAACACCAAATCAAATAAGAAAATGAAATAATATCCTAGTGAAGATATATGTGTGTTATATATGAGAGATAACTATATATTTTTATATATCAAGAACAGTATTGGAGAAATTGTATAACAAGGTGGAAAAAGTTTATTTGTGGTGCATTTTGTCCTTCAGGACTTCATTTATTATGTTGGTACAACTATACATGCATACTACAATTGTTATATATATATATATATATATATATATATATATATATATATATATATATTCCATTTAAGCATTAATATCAATTATTTCTGTAAAAAATTAAATTCTTAACCCAAAAGGCTAAAATGATCAAAATTCAAACATTAAAATGATGGTATGTCTAGAGATCATAATAATTATCTACAAATGGCTACAGTTGAAAGAAACAAAGTATAAGAGAAAAAAAAAGAGAGAAAATGCTAAAGAATGCAGAAAAAAACCCAGATGAAGCATAAATGATCACAACACCCTACACATATGTGAATATATATCCACATTAATGAGTACATGACTGCATGCATGCAAACATACACAAAGATGAATAATACAGAAAAAACTTACACCAATGTTAAGTGCATAAAAAAGAAAAATTGAAAGATATAAGCAATCAATTGTTGATACCCCTGTAGAGCAGGCAAACAGGTCCACCTATGAAACTCTGGGGTTAGGATGCTGAAAGTAGCAACAATCAGCAACAAACTTTTACTTATATTAATTCTCTCTCTCTCTCTCTCTCTATATATATATATATATGTATGTATGAGAGAGAGAGAGAGAGAGAAAAATATTTAAGCAGTCTGTTTACTGTCAAACTTGCATTCCTGCTCCAAGGTTAACGCATCACATTTTCATGTCTGAATTTCTGAGATGAGAAGTTTACATTACATCCAGACCAAGATTCTCATCTATATTGTTATCACAATTTTTTAACTATTGTGCCTTATGGCTTTCTTCCATCAACCTGGTTAACCTTTAAGGATTTTTTGAACTGAAGTCTTTATTTACCCTCTAAGTGCAGCATGTTCTTACTCCATGTCTAAGGATATCTTGTTTTTTTTTAGTACTGCTCAGTTTATTTCTTGTTTTAATTGAGTCTGAGGTTGTACGACCTGGCCCAGGGATTGAACTCACAATTACAATGCCACCAAATTCATGAATTGATGCTTTAGTTCTCTAGCATTGCATGGAACTACGTGATCTAAATATTCTTGCCGATTGAAATAGAAGTCTTTTTTTAAAATTTATGTTTCTGTTGTACTAAGCCCCAACATTTAACAATGAAAAACTATGAACATGATTTTTGTATTCAGTTCAGATGCAGAGAAATACAAATTCTGAAATTCAAATAAAAGTTGGAGGTTTTATGTAAAACTTTTTGCTAGAGAAACCAGATACCATATACAGATATAGTAGAGGACTATTAAAAGTTTTTTTTTTTAAATAATAAAAATGAAGCATTGGGCTTTGTTCTATTCATTATTGAGTTGTTCCAGAATGTGTTTTTATTGTGTTTAATAGCATCAGGACCTTTGTAGGGTATTTATTTGTGCAAGTTTTATCAGTAGAGGTAATCTGAAATAAACAATTTTATAGTAACACGATACAATAACTTGCCATCAGGATAAAACTTAAATCTTTATGATCTGCAGTTCAAAGTTATACCACCAAGGTACAATTGTAATTGGGTAATTCGGTGAATATAGGAAATTATGTGTTAAATGGGAAATCTACATAGTTTCTGTGTTAGAATAGACAGATTTCCCCTTTCTTCAAAGAAATCATTTTGTTCATAATTATAAAGCAGGACTAAGATGAAAATGATACAAAATTATATAAATCATAGATATGGATCAAAATATGACAGCAAATTCTGATTTCTAAGTTTTTGACCAGCAAAGTACAAAAGTAATTCTTGGAAAGTGCCAAAATTATACATTGACTGATTTCATCTTGATTTGGAAATGACAGCTGTGGAGGAGAAAAAAAAAAAAAAAAATCAACAAACGGAAATACCAAAATTGTACCAAACTGCTGTTTCTGATTTTGAATATTCCAGGTATTGCATTCCATGACCACAGAAATATGTCTATCTTCACAGCAGATCAAATAACTATTATTTCACAAGAACATGGTAACAGCTGACAAATGATTCCTCATTATCTTCATATTAACCAACCAACCATTAAAACCTCTCTACTCTCTCAAAAGAGGTGGGTATATATGACATGTGTATACATTATTGCACTACAATTCTGAACGGAAATGTAATTTGTTTTGTCATTCACACACATACTAACGTTACTGACATGTAAACACACTTAATTTGTATCTAGTTTAAATACACTTGACATGCATTATTTTTGCATACATATACTTACACCTTACATAATAAACACCTAGTGTTTTTTATTACATGTAGCACATACACTTAAACAGAAAAAAGTTTTTTCTCTCCAAAGTAGTCATCCATTGCTAATCTCAATATGTCACATGTAAAAAAAGCAATGGATGACAATCAACATACTGTCACATTTTTAAATGATTTTTCAAAAATTAAAAAAAATTTAACTCATTCATCTTTAAAAAATCTCTGAAGAAGCTTGTCAAAATGAAGCATGTTAGATTAAAGACAGTTTTTTCCCTACTTGTTTTTTTATTTATTCTCTCTCTCTATACACACACACACACATATATATATATATATATATATATATATATATATATATATACTAACAAAATAGCAAGATCGCCAAGATCCGACCGTCGGTTTTCAGCCACAACGGCTCGTCAGGGCCCTGACGAGCCGTTGTGCGAAAGCCAGCGGTCGGTGCTTGGCGATCTTGCTATTTTGTTAGTGTGTTTGCTCTGCGTTACTGCCTTCTAGTTAAATACTTTTCGGTTGTGTGTATCGAGCACTTTTCTTTTCTGGTTGTTTGTTCCGTTAGAGGGTTTTTTTTTTTTTTTTTTTTTTACTGGGAGGAACCGTATGTATTGTCGGTCCCATGCAGTTTTCTTTTTTTCCCCCTCTTTGCCCAAAGCTTTATAGCCGAGGGCAATAACGGATTTAGATTCTGCTGGTCATTCATAGTCTTAGAAAGTCCCTTCTATAAAATTTTGAGATTAGAATACACGCAGAGTCGGTTTAATAATAATTATTATTATTATTATATATATATATATATATAAAATAGCTGATCGTATTAGGGAAACTAGCCAATCCCTGTTGCAGATGCCTTTTCAGGAATATCTGTTTGTTCAACATCTACAGAGCCCACCAGTGGATTATATTGTAATTATGCTTAGAAGACTTTAGTTACAGTTTCTGACAGAGAACACATTATTTGGGTTGATCAACAGTGAACTAGACCAGTATGCTCAAACCCTTGGTCATGATAACTTGTGTGCTAGCACAACAATAGACAGCTTTTAAAGTGATTCATCTACCCAGTTTCAATTACCATGCTTGTAGTATAGCCTTCAGGCCTTTTCCAAAAGCGCTGCATGCTGGGATCATCTCCCCATGCTGATAATATCAAAAAGTCACCTTCCTAACAAATTGGCTTTAGAGAGATTTGAATATTAGTCTCATGGTTGGAAGGTGCTCATAATTTTATGCTCTCATTACGATTGAGCTCTCTAAAGAGGAAAATTTAAAAAAGAAACAGTTACCACTTCTGTGATTTATGCATTACTCTTAATTGGTGACTGGTTTGTATATACACTGCTTATATATAACACACTAAAAACTTCTCTTCTCTGATTCCATGCACCTATGGCTTAGCAACTCCAGCTGATGCAAAATCGGTCGAGTTTCGATCCCTACCAGAAGCAAGTGGATGTCTAGCCGCACTGATTAGCTGTGATACAACAAAATAGGCTTGTATGTGAATGACGAATATATATATATATATATATATATATATATATATATATATATTGATCATTGTGCTTAAGCATCAAACAAACTGTTGCTACTGGCTGTTCACCTAAATGTGCTTTTTATATTTATATATATTCTATTCCTAATATTGAGCACTTTAACTCACATATAGTATATCTTAAAACTATATTTTAATCATTATATATATATATAAAATCAACTCAACTCAAACAAAGAGGCTCCTGGGAGTGAAAGTGAATGAAAACACTTTAAAAGGAACTGGAAACCCAATCCTAAACAGAGAACAAGGGATAAACCTCTACTTCTGTTAAAAAGATGGAGATTAGTGTGAACAGGACAAAATATGTATCTTTGTTTCATGAAAATAGTGGAAACACAAAAGAAAAAAAAAAGACAAAGAGATTGATTAAAGTGGAACTGAGAGAACAAAAAGAATTTCAGAGAAATTAATATTGAAGATTTCAGTTTGAATTTTTTCAAATGGAAGCCAAAATAATTGTTAAATAAAGTAAATACTAATCAAAATTAATAATAATGAATGGCAATGCTGCATCTAATGAAAAATAAACAAAATACTGATTACAGGACAATTTTAGTTTTCTATTGGATACAAATGACAACCATTTCTCTTTCAAGATTGATACATTTTATTTGCTTTAAAAAATTGATTATCAATCAACAACGGTTTTGATACGTTCTAAATCAATATTGTGGTTAGTGGGAAGAAGTTTTGAGAAACTCAAATTGTACTGTTCTAGTCAAAAATGTAGATCCTGTTTAGAAGTTTTTTTTTATTTCAAAGTTATTAAATAAGGAACAATATCTGTGCCTCTCTATTATCAAACAAAAGAGCAGTTTACATCCTCTCAGACATTTGACATTGAAAGATTAGTATTAAAATTCTCAAGGGATTTGTGAATTTCAATCCAAGGAAATGACTGTCTATAAATTTGGAGAGGTGACATTTTTAGCAAACTTTACAGATGAATACTGAGATTTTTTTATAACAAATAAAAATGGACCACTTCTTGGTCTCAACAGCTATATTTTTGTTCTTTCTTGACTGGAAGTCAAAATGCTATGATCACTTGACTGTATCCCTTTTGCATGTGAACATTATTCTTACTTTGTGAACCTCTTGCCTTATTACTGCTACATTGCTTAGTTTTGTCTTGCATATATATTGTCTGCTTAGTATTATTTTAACCTGTTCTTTTTCTTCCTTTTCTAATTGTCTATTGAGAACATTGTCAATTCAGTTTGTTGAGGATTTTGCTGTTATACTTAACCATGATTATTTACTCCACAGTGTTAATCTTGTTAACAGAAGTTGACTAAAACAATATGATGTTTAAACTGTCGCCCAAAATCAAACCCTGTAGCTTTAATGCTAAGCATGTACTGTATAATGATTCAAACATATTTCTGCTTTACCAAATATATTGATTAATATCCAACAGTTTTTATTTGATTTTTACTTCACAATGATTTACTTGATAAAATAGCCAAATGCCAAATAAAAAAATCTATTTCCACCATAAAGAAAAATTAACTGGAATAAAAAAAAAAAAATAGGTGTTAAGTTTCTTGTGCAGTGTTTTTTTTTTTGCTTTTAGTCCAAATGCCAACAATATTATAAACAACATTTTTCTTTTATTCCAAATTCCTTTTTATTCCAGGAGGAAAGAATAAACAGGTAGGAAAAGGAAAAAAAACTGGTTGAAGAAAACAGATCAGATTGAACTGGTGCAAAAAATGAAATACAGACTTGATTTATGAAAATCTGTTTTCTTTTAAACAACTGTATACCATCTGCATTATTTTCATATCAAGTTGAGTAACTGACCTGGTTAAGTTTTTGTTTTTCAAAGTTCACCAAAAATATATATATAGTCTACAGAAAACAAACACTGAATCTAACAAATAGCTGTATTCGCACACACACATGCATACAATGGAGATGAACTTGGTGGATGATTTACTTTTTCTGTCAGAATCCAGGTTCTGTAGAATTGGAAGAAATGTGCAGGCCCTAAAGAGAATCAGACTGCAAAAAGTAAGAAGCTATTCCTCAAAGTGAGGTAGGATGGAATCTTTCCACAAATTTTCATTGGCATAAGATTAATCCTGAAGACAGAAGTAACAATGAACATAACATGACAAGAATTTAAAAACTTGAGACCTTCTAGAAAGGAATTTATTTTTTTATAAGATTATGTTGCAAAAGCAAATGTGCTCTTGTACAGTAGATTGTCTTCTTTGTCTCAATTGTGGATATAGAAAAACTGTAGGTAAATTGCCAATAAATAAAAGATTCAATGTTTTCTTTATCAGTACATTGTGTATTCTGGTCATTGAATGACATTTCATCAGCTTTGAGGATTTTTGCTATGATGTGAAGACAGTTAACATTATAACTTGATTTTATGTGTATAGATCAATACTAAATGATGACTTACTTGGTGAGGCCTCTTAGACACTGTCACACAGATTTTGTATACTCTAGTTGAAAATTAAAACTGGAAATCAATTTGACGGGGAAAATTAAGCTGCAACCAGAATTTTGACAATATTCCTTTCACTGATAAATGATAAAACATGAACTCAACCCAAACTGACTTGCTTTTTCACACTGCAAAATGACGAACACCAACTCTTATATATAAATAAAAATATACAATATTTTTATTTGTTCTTCAGTGACCTGGCATAAAGTGGGGGTTGGTCTGGTTGTGGGCAGGTGTCTGGTGGCTGCCCGCTTCTGTGATCTCAACACTGTCTGCTAAAAACTGCCCGTTAAACTCAAACTGCTCTGCTGCTGCTAGACTTCACTTAAATAGGCAACCATATTGACATCTGCTACTTCTGCTGCACTCTGTCCCACCTCGGGCATTGATTCATTTCGACCCCGATTGTTAAAACAAAGTTCAGCTTGTGACCTGTATTGACATCCTAAAACAACATTTTTTTTTTAAATCTTGCAATGCAAAATGTGAATACACTTCCAGTTAAAATTCCACACTGACCAAGAATATATAAGACAGAAGTGATCCTGAATTTTCATCTCTTGCTATAAATGGGTGTACTCACAGGGAGGACCCATGCCTTGAGCACCTGTTGGGACTTAAGCATTACCCAAACCTCAAGTGAAATGCATACATGCATAAAGATATTGAAAAAATGGTCAATTCTCCTGCTATTCTCTATTTTTCAAGATCCAAATCAGGCTGAAAATTGAGTACTGCTGCTTTATATGAGCAGGAGCTGCCCTGGCTTCACTTTCTTATCTTGTTAGAGTCCAAAAGTGTCTACATGAACTTGTGGGTGATAAATTATTTTTGAGATTACAATATGGTAAATTACTTCATGGTTCCTTCTGGCTCCCTTCCCTTCATCATGTTCTGGGAGTGTCAAATTCTCCAAGCCTCCTTTTTTCATTATGTGTCCCATAAATTTAAACTGATTCTAGATACAAGTGTCCTTATGGTTTCCATTTTCTTTAAAAACCTACTTATTACTCACATATTTAAGCCATGGTACTATCAGCATCCAGCTGTAGAACCACTTCCCTATCACGTCAAATCTTTTTTATCTGTAAGGAAGTCATCCATTATTCACTGCTGTATAATTCAGTGCTCTTTTCTTTGTATTCTTATAAAATCTTCCTGTTTCATAATAATTGGTTTAGTTTTTGAAAAGTATAAAATGAATAAAGCACTTTTTGCAAAATATAAAAAACAAAAAAAAAACTTTTACATTCTAGAAAACAACATTTAATTGAACCCCCTCTCTCAAAAAAAAAAAAACAAAAACGAAAAAAAAAAAACAAACTATCTTATTTATAGAAATTCAGACATGCATGAATTTTTAAACATTACTAAATAATACCCTTGATTGTAGTTAGGTAACTTGTAAATCAGTTGAGTCGATATATTTGTGCTGACTACATAAAATATAATAAGCATTGTAAGATGATGTGTAAGTCTGAATAAAGACGTTAATAAGATCTTTTGCATTTTGTTATGTAAGCTGGATATTAAAATCAAGAATTTAAAATAAAATTTCTTATAAGCAATTGTTTTCTGGATTATATTTATTTAGCTTATGTTTTCTATTTCATGTTGAATTAAATTTAGATCAGAGTAAAAAAAAAAAAAACTAACACATTGACTTACCCTAGTTTCTAAGCCTAAAATTGACATATTTTACTTTTATTAGGGCTAGGTATTGTATAATAATGTGTTTTCATGAGTGACACCCATTAAGCATCAAGTCTGACATCTCACCCCACCACCATCATAAAAAAACATGAATAGCAGTAGTTCATATCTCTAGTGGAATACTGGGACAAACCCCTCAAATTGGGACATATGTTAAGCCAACCAATAAATCATTTTACTTCTACCATGTGAAATAACTTGGTTAATGATGTATGTGTATATGCATAGGTTTATGCCAGGTCACTTAACAAGGGCCACTGGTACCATGTAATCTAGTACTACCTGCTGCATGGTAGTAAAAGAAAAAGTACAGATGTTTGGAGTACCAGTTGTACTCTGTTTTTCTGATCGCAATCAGTGAGACTACCGTGAAACTCCAAACACAAAGCATGATCAGTTGACTTGTTGGCATCTGCAGCCCTTCTGATGTTCTCTTATGCACGATCATTTTATCAAGTGGCTGAGGCTCAAAAATTTGCATAAGCCACAAATTCATCTCACAAAATTTCTGAGTCCCAAGATAAAGTTGTTCTTAAATAGCAGCTTTTGGATTGGCCATATTTTCTTCTATGTATTTTGTATGCGAGACACTATATCATCTATCTTGCAAACTTATAAGTCTACCATTTGTCTATACACTGAATCCTGCTGTCACATCTGGTCTGGTACTACTGCTATATATTTAGAGATTATTGATAAAATCTAAAAAAGAATCTGCAATGTTATTAACCCTGACCTGGCATCTCACCTTCAGTTACTTTCCCATCACTTGTCTGTGCTGTTTCTATAAATTCTTTCTAATGAACTTTCCTCTGTGCTACCTAGATTTTATGAATTTTTCTTTTTTTTATATCGTATCACCCCAAGAAAGGCAGTAACGCCACTGATGTGCAGGGGGCTACGTAATAGTGAAAAGATTGGAAAAGAGAAAGCCGGAAACCACATCTTAAACAGGGAACAAGGGATGAGCCTCTTAACCTGTTCAATAGACGTGGGTGGAGTGTGAACCGGGTGATAGATCTATCTACTCCAAATTTGCAGAAAGGTCACATCAGTTTAGAGTTGAAATGGCAAGATATATATATATAACTATGAGCTCTATGATAATAATTTCTTCTATTGCTTGTGAAGCACTCTTGAAGCTTCTAGCTTCCCAAATTTGATCTTCAAAAATTTAAATGTAATGTCAATGATTATCTTCTGTCTTTTTAATTCTTGTTCTTTCATTATTCTCTTTCCTTAATAGCAGCTTTTAACACTCAGTAACCCCATGCAACTTAGTGACTTTAATGCCTTGCTTGGGACAAAACATTTAGAACTATATTATATATATATATATATATAGCAAAAGCACCAAACTATTTAATATTCAATGCATGGATGAAAGGTTACCTTCATGACTGAGAGGGTACAATAGTGGTCTAACTTGTAAATCAAACAGTGATTAGCATAGTGTAAATGAATATAATGCTTTGCTATAAAAAATATGGAAGCACTTAGCTTCTGTGGTCAGCAAAGTCAGTTCTAAGATATTTCTTCTGAGACAGCAGTTCCTATTATTAGTTTTTATATTTTCATTAAACCTCTTTTTTGGCAGGAATCTTTTTCATCCAGCCTGATATGATAGTTTATAGTTCTTGACATCAGGTAGCACCTAACTTCATTATAGCACATAAAATGTAATAAAAATTTTTTTTTTTTCAGAGAGATATAATGATGTATGTGTTTCTATAACTCAAACACATGAAAATAATCAAAACTGATTTATTACAAAATGAGTGACTATTCATTTTATATACATGATTCTTTAACATACATATTTATGTGTGTGTGTGTGTGTGTATATATATATATATATATATTTGTTTAAAGGTACGGTCCACCAGTAGATGTGAAATCAAGCTCTCCTATCATTCTGAAGATGAGATTCTGATCTTGAAATATTAATGAATAAATAAGTAATAGCCAACATGTTCTTTACCTTCCTTTATTATACTAAACACATTGTGATAGCCTTCAAATACCTATATATATATATATATATATATATATATATATATATATATATATAGATATACACACACACACAAGTAACCATACTGTAAACATAAAAGTATAATTGTTTAGTTGCACTAACACATGTGTACATAAATTAATTTATAACAATTTTAGCCTTTACTAAAGAGTCAGTGAATAAAATAACTGATTAGAATCAAAACTCAAAATATTACTGAAAAATAGTTATTTCATGTTCAGCTTTTAGAAAGAGATTGCTGCTTAGAGTCACAACCATTCCTTTGCAAAGATGGCATCATGGTCAGAGCACAGGAAAGAGAAGTCAAATAAACAAACTGACAATCTTTGTGAGAAGCATTTTATAAATTGGTTGTGCCCTGTCAGTTGCTAAGAAACTTAATTGGCTCCAGAGGCTGGCTTATAAACTAATCTGTTCATTGGCTAAAAAATTGTTTCTACTTCAGGCAAAGAAAGGGTTAAAGATGAAGAAATATTTTACAAATAATTCAACCATATTATAATAATCCACTGTTGCAGACATTATTGGCAGGATATAGAATTATAGAAGAAAACAAAAAACATGACTGAAGCAGTACATGATTGTCAGTCAGTTAAGTGCCATATGTGATACATGCTTGGGCGATCATGTCTCTTTTGAGACATGACTGACTGGGCAGAAGATTATCCCACAGTAGGTTGCCATTGCTTTCTGCAGCAGACTGGTTGCCGACCAAGGCTATAGAACCCAATCTGTCCTGCTATTTAACCCATAACTGGAAGGAAGAGATGGATTAATACCTTTCCCAAGGGTATTTGCACGTAAGTGAATACAATGGATTCAACTCGAGTTAGAACTTGTCTCCCCGGTTTCTTGTTCCGAGCCGATATCCACTGTACCACAACGCACATAAAGGTCAAGAATTAGATTCGGTTGGTGGATTTTACAAAAACAACTCTTGTGTTACTGTTATGGAGTAAATAAACCACCCCTGGTAATACAAATGAAATAGACAAGAAGTCTTAAATAAAGAACTCAAAGAGAGTTCAGCAACAGAGTTTTGAAAGAGCGTTTATTAGAGTACCATTGGAATCAGGTGAGACATTACAACCATTAGTAGTGAGTTATAATGATGGCAATGAGGAGTTGAAACTTATACAGACAGAAAAAAATATCTTTTCTGCTGCAAGCAAATAATAACAGTGACAATGAGAAATTAGAAGAATGTTGGTGCAATTTTCTTTTTGCTGAGTGTAAAGAAAAAAAAAAACCTAAAACCAGATATTTCTTAAATATGGAAGGACTAGCAGTATAACCCAGCATTGCTCGGGTGTAATGAAAGCTTTAAAACTAATCCATGGTCCTGGAGCTCAGACTTAGCCTAAAGAATATTTGTGTGAAGTTTGGCGAGAATCGGATAAAAATTGTGGATTTGTATAAAGGACATACAGCCAGATAAGCAGACACACACAAACAGCTTGCCTTATATATATATATATATATATATATATATATATATATATATATATAAAAATCGATTTTCTGCACTATTGTAAGAACTGCAACCTTGAAACTTCTGAATATCATTTCTTATGTCTTTGTCTATGAGTGTATCAAATTTGATTAAAATCGAACCATTCCTTTTATAACCCAGTTCTTTCGATTATCGATTTTCGATATTTATCGGGGGTACCTCAACACAAAACCTAGCTAAGAACACTCACAGATGCTTGTAGTACAACTGTGTAAATTTTCAAGAAAATCGGTCCAGCCATTTTGAAGTTTATAGGTAACGGATACACACAGAGACAAAATTCCATTTATAAATAAGTTTAGATTTAGATTATTAGCCCAAGTGGTAAAAATATAACAACAACAGCTGTTGTTATTGTAACTTCAGACACAACAACAAATGTTAGTTGAAACAATTCAGAAGAAAACAAAATCTCTTTCTTTCACTTTTGACATGGTGCTAAATGTCATAACTGAATTTACATATAATTCTAATGATGGAATTACCTTTTCTGCTTATTTTAGAAGATACAATCAAATTTACAGAGAAAGATGCAGCAACTGGCAAGACAAGAAAAAAAGATGTGAGAAAGTTAGTACCGGTAGAAAAAGTTAGAAAATGAAAAATACTGTAATTTTGTACTACTAAGAAAACAAGGTGAAATTTGCTTTGAAGAAACAGTAAATATTCTGACTAAAATTTTTATTGAGAAAAGTTTGTTGTTCAATATTTGTTGAAAGTGTATGAATCTGATTAAAAAAAGAAAGATTTTGTCACATATGCTGGAATTGTTAACAGGGAGTGTGGAAGATTCCAATTAAACCAATTGACTCCTTATATGTTTAATAGATTCATTTTCATTTAAGGATCAATAGTGAAAAAAAAAAAAAAAAAAAGACACAGTAATAAGTGCTAGAATCCTAACCAAACTGGAACAATAAAAAAATTAACACTACAAAAATTTTGGACAAATGTCAGAGACTCCTAGATCTGAGACATAATATGGAGGCAATTGAAGAAAAAAAAAATAATGCAAATATATACAAGCCAAAGAAAAATGTGGAAAAAGAGAAATTTATCCATGTTTTAAATATGGAAAGTTATATTTCAGAGACAAGTGTTCTTTTAAGAATTTAAAAGGCTACAAGTATTGAAAAGTAGGACAGAAAACATCACACTGTAAAACTAGAACAATGAAAAGTTCTAATAGAAAAAAAGATTGTACACAGCACTGAGATAGAAAAATAATTATAGAAAACTAAAGAAAATTTGTGTATATGAAAATTAATAAAGTGGCTGTAAAAATGCAACTAGACACTGGTAGTGACATCACAATAAACATTGAAGCCCAATGGAAAGTGAACTAAAAACCTATATTAAGAACTTTGAAAATCACACGTGACATGTTGGGTGAAAAATTATTTGTTATTGATGTTTCAGTTTCATAACAAGTGTGTAAAAGCTAAGGCTTATGGGTTAAAAAACACTACAACCTTATTTGGTACTGATTAGATATTTGAGTTATAAAAATATAAGTGCAAAAATATAAGTGAACAAGTGATCAGTTTAAAAAAAACTAAAGTGAAAATTTAAAGGAAGAATAGAAAAAATGTTTTGTGGATGCTCTGTCAGATGAGTTGGATCAGTGTTCCAAAGTCAAAGTAAAATTTTAACTGAAAAGAGGGTTGACACCAGTATTTCAACCAAAACGTAGTGCACTGTTTGCAGCCTTGGAGCAATTTAACAAAGAATTAGACAAACTTGAAAAAAAAAAAATGGGTGTAATTAAAAAAATTAACCATTCAAAATGGGAATCACTAGCAGCAGATGTTCAGTTAGACATCAGTTATGCATATACTTTTTCATAGAGGTTGACATTTATTATGTTTATATTAGAATCTGCAAGTATTCATCCAAACGGTGGACATTCTTTTTGCGTATATGTGGATGCTAACTCCTATGCTAGTAAAGGCCAAGGAGTATGAGATTTTGGTCCTTACTAGAGTTATGAAGTTTTATTTTTTTTTGACATATACCTGTCACCAAAAGTCAGTTTTACACTTAAAATCTTAGTGTAATAAACATCTGCTTATCTGTGGTATTTATGGAACAATGAAGATTCCAAAGTGTTGGATTGATGAAGTTTATGATTCTTTGTTTGCAAAATTCTCAATAGTTGATGCATAAATAATAATCATGTTTGAAAACTGGATTTACACTTCTATAGAAAACATTCAATTAGAAATATACAGGGCAGAAGAAAATAATCAGAGATATTCTTATTTTTACTATAGCTAAACCTATATTCTTTCCATTTTATAATGCTGCAATAGTGATTACCATTAAAGAATTAGAAAACTATTAAATTTTAGTTCCTCCCCATCAGTAGCAATGTTTTAAGATATTGTTTTTTTTTACTGACACCAGTATCATTTGTGTTCATGAATATTAACATCTAGTGTTTAACCCATTGACGCTCAATGTTAAACCTGGTATCTATCAATTATCTAATGTGCCATTTACTTTCAGAAGTCAGAAAATTGGAAATCATAGCTCTCCACAGCTTTCTGTTTTTGTAGGTCTAAGCAATATTTGTCCTCTTAGCATTCCTTGTTCTACCATCTATTTATATATAGTTAGGTAGGTTATTTGCTGTTTCCCTATGCACCTCTTACAAGCTTCTACTAATGAATCCAATATTCTTTATAAGTTTCTAAAAAGGAAAAAATATCCTTAATTATAGATTTAAAAACGTATTACTTATAGGTTTCTATATATAACCTAAAAATGGAACACTGATATTAATGGTTTAACTTTGTATTATACAGTAATTTTTTCCTTTTACTGTTTTTTTTTCAAAGTCTGTTTGTATGTCTGCCAAAACACTCAAGTGCATCCTCTACCTAAGGGAGCAATAAATAATGTGACCTTAATTATTTAAAAAAACAAAACAAAACAAAAAAAAATTAAACAAAAACATATCAATTATATGTAACCCATGCAACCCATTAAAGCCTACTATACCCAAAAGAGTATTTCTTTTTCTTTTTACTATTTTTTGTAAAGTCTATTCAAATATCTGTTATCTCTTGCTTGTGTGGGAAAAAAGCTCTTACTTTGGTGAAGAATCAAAATAGTGTGATTTTTAAAGAATTTATACTGGGTTCTTTGGAACATAATCGCATTGTAAACAGTAGAGCAACTGTTTATTGATATATTATGTATGAATGATAAAGTAACACAAGATATAGGAAAATGCTAAATACTGGGTGTTGACAGATATAACTGATGGATCTTTGTGCTTTCACACTAGTTGAAAGGTTGCAGATATCAACATTCTTGTGCAGTGATTGGTGTGCTATTAATACGAGGTATTAACAGTCAGCTTATCCTGAGAAAACTGTGGAGGTGATCTTATGCCAAAGTTGAGCTAATTCCATATGATTACAATTTTTAACAGTTATTTGTACTATGGATAGTTGAAATTTTACAAATAAAGGGACACTTTTTGAACAGATGAAATATAAAAAATATAAATATATTAATTATGAAGGGTGTTTTTGTTTTTTTTAGCATTATACTTTCACTGATATATCTTCATTAGCTATTCTAATTTATATCTAATAATGCTTTATGAACATTTAATAACAAAAATATAGGCTATTTAATTCATTGAATCAGAAAGGCCCAAACCATTATCAGTTAAATATTTTCAAATAATCCAAGAAAGATATTTTTAATAATCATTTCACCCCAAACAAAGCAGGACTGACACTGGTGCGCAGGGGGTTAGCTAGCTAGAGAGAGAGAGAGAGAGAGAGAAAGAGGGAGGGTACATGGAATGCTGAAGAAAGAATGGGAAGTAGATGAGCTTTAGGTAGGTGGATATGATTTAGAGAGGTAGAAGATGGCAATTTATGTTGTATTTCAACTTTTAGAGATTTTAGCTATCAAGGAAGCAAGGAAAGAAGTTCCAGATGGCAAGTGCAAAAAAGGAAACTGATAGAAGTGGTAGTTGCATTTAACTATTTTGATGGTAAAAGGGTGGGATCTTTATGCCAATCCATTAGCACAAGTAAATTTATGTGGTTGAGGCACCAGGAAAAGAAGCTCTTCAGAGCAGAAGCTGTAAAAAATATTTGTAGAAAAGACAGAAGGAAGCCACATCCAGTTGGTGAGAAAGTAACTGAAGGCAAGCTGCCAAGTAAGGATTAACTATGTTGCAGAACCTACACTACCAGCCATAATTATTAGGCCACCCAAGTTTTTTTTAAAAGAAATGATACTATTTTTAGTATTTATTGCCAAGTGGATAATTCTAAATGCAAATAGAATGGTTCTTTTGTTATTATTACTTTGCTTCCTTAAATTGTAAAATTTTGCAAAGATGAACCCTAAATTTTCTTCATTCTTTTATTAATGAAACTGCAATATAAGTAATTATTAAATATTTATAAATTTATTTGATGCAAATGTTTTTGTGCAGTATTAACAAAAGAACCATTTTATTACTATTTACAATTATTCACTTGGCAATAAATACTAAAAAATAGTATGAAATACATCATTATTTTTAAACATAGGGGTGATCTAATAATTATGGTCGGTAGTGTACCTTGAATTTTGTCAAAAAATCTCAAGATGAATAGACATCATTATTTATTCTTTTAGGTTTAATTGATACTTAGCAGCCAAATTAAACATTTTGTGTTTAAATTTAAAAGTTTGTTTTTTATTTTGAGAAAGTGTATGAAGAGAAACCATTAGCTATTAGCCTTTTGCTGATGAACCACATACATAGAGTTGTACAAGTTTAGAAATTGAAGTTGTTTTAAGCTGTAGATGACATTACGTTATAGCAGTAGAAATGAGTCTTTATATTAAAACTGAAATAAAATCATATGATTATCAAATGCCATGTATTGTTACAACACCCCTAAATGGCTTGAACTACAGTTGTTACTTCGCAATGGGTTGCACTGTTTTCAGATCAATACTCAAGAGTCACACTTACATGATTTTTCACTGAAAATAAAATCCCATCTTTTCATCAGGTAAAAAGTTTGTGATAATAATAAATAACAACAATACAATGGAGTCTGATTTGGCCAATTTTATTGTCACTTGCAGGAAAATGTTACCAACTACTTGTCAGTGATAGAGAGGGTGCAATAAGTGAAAAAACATCCCTATGTTCATTTGCTGGCTACCAAGCCAAAAACTTTACTGAAGAATCTTAGAGGAAGGAACTCTTTATTTTATTTTTTTTTATATGGAAATCTCACAGTAACACTGGTTTCTGATTAGACCAAGGGACCCTGGCACATGCTACCTTTTCTTTTTCTGTATGGGACTTAAAAATGTTGTATTTTAGAAATAGGATATATTTTCAACAACCTAAGTTGTTATTTATTCTCTTTTACTGTGCACCTACAAACATTACATCTATTTTAATATCTGCAGAGCTGGACAATTTTACTAGAATTATTCGCTTATCAATATTAATAATCAATTAATAAAAACAAAGTGACAGAAAAAGAATTGATTATTTGTATACAGGAATTTTTGTACTGTGTACAGATGAAAGAAATCATCCCTAGTAATCCTGAAATAGACACAATGAATTATCAAATGAAGGGTAAATAAACAATTAGATTTGTTATTTTTACAGTGATAAAAAAATGTTAACATCAGTTATGTTCATCTTTGTAAGAGGAGAAAGTAAGATATAAAAACTAAAAATACTTAGAGTGAGGGAAAAACAAAGCAGAAGACTGAAATTGTTAACTGGCTGGCCAGTATAAGAAAAAAAAAAAAAGAGGGAGATAAAACAAATAGTTGGAGATAAAGTAGAAAAAGAAAAAAAAACAAAAAGGTCGTCAAAAAAAGAAAAGAGGAAAAGTAAGAGAAAAAAGAAGAGAAAAAAGTAGAACAAGGAAAAGAGAAAAATAAAAAGTAGAAAAAGGAAAAAATGTAAAAAAAGAAGAGAAAAAGTAGAAAAGAGAAAAGAAAAACTAGTAGAAAAAAGAAAAAAGCAGTAGGAAAAGAAAAAGAGAAAAATAAAGAAAGAAAAAGAGGAAAAGTAGCAGAAAAAAAGAGAAACAATTAGCAGAAAAAAAGAGAAAAAGGTATTAGAAAAAGGGAAAAAAGTAGTAGAAAAAGAAAAAAACTAATAGAAAAAAGAGAAAAGTAGTAGAGAAAAAATAGTAGAAAAAAGAAAAAGAGATAAAAGTAGAAAAGTAAGAAAAAATATAGTAAAAGAGAAAAGAAAAATAGAAAAAGGAAATGAGAAGAAAAAGTTAAAGAGAGAAAAGTAAAAAAGAATGAGCAGAATAGAAAAATTAGTTGAAAAAGAAGTGTAGAAAAAGAAAAATGTCAAGGAAAGGGAAAAAGAAAAAAAAAATCAAGAAAAAGTAAAAAAATCAAGAAAAAGTAAAAAAATGAAATTAGTTAACAATAAACGAGAAAATAGAATTAAGATTAGAAATTGAAAAGCAAAAGATAACAGATTAGGGAAACAAAAGAAAAAGAAATTACAAGAATTAAAATGAAGAGAAAATTACCAAATGATGCAAAAAGAGATGAATGAAAACTCAAGAGGAAGGAAAAAAGAAAAAGAAAAAGAAAGTGACAGTTTGTGGAGAAGGTTGTGTGATTTAAAGTTAGTTTTAAAGAGAAAGGAGAAAAAGTGAAAAGGTGTAATAGAGAATGTGGAAGAAAAGAAGCCAAGGGAACATATTTCCAAATGCCAGCTGCCTCTGTGGCTCATCATCTACACCATCATTACTGCTGCTTCTGGTTAGCCCACTAGTGTCAGTGTCTGTGGAAAGTTGTCAGTGGCAGTCCAGAAATTAACAAGATGAGAAGGAAAAGCAATGCTGGGCGTCCCAGCATCTGCAGCCTGGGAAGAAAGGAAAGTTTATTTCCCAATGCTAATGTAAGTACCTAATAATACTGACCAATAGCATTTTTCACACCCTATAAAATTCACCAATATCCCAAGAACAAGCTTAGAAGAAAAAGAAAAAAAGTGCACACATACACACACACGTTGTGAAAACATGAATTTTGTGTTTGTTAATATTTGCAGGATTTGTACAGATTTTAATTTGTTGTAAAAGTGAAATATTAAAAAAAACAAAAAACAATGAAAATTTGTTGTTTTTCCAGCAAACATGGGAAGATTTTAATACAATTAAAATCATATGAACTGAGTGAGTTCAATTTCAAGAAGTTTACATAGCCAATTGAGAGGGATATTTTTGATTGAATCTGCAGATATGTAAATAATATCCCTCAGATAAGGGAAAATATTGAAATTAGAGATAACATTTCATTTTACAAAGTTTATGATAAGAGCAAAGTTATTAAATGGAATTTAGTAAATGACAGTAAAGAAAAAGAAAATGATGAGTACTCTCTTTTTGTCATTTTTTTTCTTCCTTAGTAAATTTGAAAGGATGAAATAAAATCCAGAAGTTTATTTGTCCCAATTATTTTTCCATAATAATTTTAGGAATTCATGTAACAGGCCAAATGTATAACTTTATGATTAACAGAAGGTTTTATATTGTTGTGTAATATTAATACTGCAAAATCAACAATAAGTAAAGAATTAGTCTATGGCTAATCCTCTCATGATTAGCAAGATGTATTTTAAAAGAAAATTTTATTCTGAATAAACCTTTGGATTTCAACAAGAATATTTGAAGCAAATATAATTAACTTTTCCTTTAGTATTTGTCTATAGTATATAGTCTGAATAATGTAAATATTGTTCTTTTTCCTTTGCTTGTGTGCTTTATTTTTGTTACCTTAAAAGAATTTTTAAAAAATTAAATTGAGAGAAGAGTCAAGTAATTCTTCGAATATTTAAGATGACTTGGAGAATTTTACTGATACTGAAGAAATTAATTTTTAAAAATTGAATATTTATCCTTTGTCACATGAAAAATGATATTAAAATATTTTCTCTTGCATTTTATATATTGTGATACTCAATGTTTAAAAACACTGGACTAGATAATAAAAAAATCTACTAAACTACTATTGTTGCATAACTAATAATATCATAAAATATAAAGACTAAAGATGAGTTACTAAAATAATCTAAGTTCATGGTATGACTAATAACTGATTAAAAAAAGTAAATTTATTTTTGTGAAGGATAAATACATTTTAAAAAATCATTATTTAAAAAAGACAGAAATGATGTTGGTGAATTTTTTTCTTTTACAGAAAGTGCATTTTTTAGTTTTTAGAGAATGAAATAAACAAAATTTCCATAGCAAAAAAGGAAAGAAAGTAGAACATTTATTTTGGATAAATTTTAATTGCCATAAACATCATTTAAAAAGAAAAGTTAATTTTAATAGGGAAGAAAATACATCAAGGCATCTGACTACATAACCATTTTGACATTAAGTGCATAACTTGAAAAGTAAACACGTTTTTCCATGATTATTATTCTTTTTTTGCTTATTTTTTATTTTGAAAGTTCAGAAGTGTGATTTTCTTTTTACAAAGCTGTTTTTCATTAACCTTGAAAATCTGTTAAGGGCTTTTTCCGTTCGCCCATGTTACTACTGAATATGACATACAGTTGATAGCAATTTACTAAGTGTAGCTTAGATGTGGCACAAGACCAAAAGTATGGAGCACCTAGTGAGGATTAAACTCACTACTCACTTGGAATTGATCAAACAAGATCAACTTTTTAACCATTATACTGCATCAAGGTGCAATAATAATCTGTTAATATTCTTAAAAGAATATAACAAATATGAAATGTTCTTAGTTATACTGGATGGTATTGTCTGTTTAAATAAATTGACATAGTTAAAATATGGAGAAAATCACTGAAAAATATTATACATTAAAATAAGGGTGACTTTATATGTTGGAAAATATAGTCCAAAATGAATTAAAGAGAAGCAACATTGTTACATTGATTAACCTTCAATTAGACACAAAACTGCTTCATAAATTACTAGTTAAATAAACATTTGTAGAAAAATTAAAAGGATAAAGTTCAAGTGACAAAATCCTTACATTCAGTGTCATCAACAATATTTTTTATATTTGAAATATAAGCCTTACATTGTTTTACTTAAGAGAATAGATAAGAGCTTTTCTGCTATAACAGAAAAAGAACGTCTTGTTTATTAAATTCCTTATTATTCTCACTTGTTGTGAAGAACTGTACCACAAACATTAAAAATTGTAAACTTTTCTGACTCAAGAATATAATTATCTAATTCAGTAGCTATTGTTTTGTTTATTACATCATGTGTTGAATGTCTTTAAAATTACATTTTCTTTATCAAGTTTCCTGCATATTTTTTTAAATAATGCCTTAGAAAGTTACCCAAGTATCTATAACAAAATAGAATATGAAAATACTAAAATGATAACAAATACCTCTATGATTTATAAATAAATGTATAGTTTCATGTTTAAATTGTTTGATAATATCTTTAAAGATTATGATTTATTTATTACTAATATTCTGTAAATGCAGAGTATCATTAAAGTGCATAAAGTAACTACGTACACACACACACAAACATTATATATAACAAACTACATTTCTAAAGAACATCCTTCTTTTGACTTATGCTATCATTGACTATTCTTAGTTTTTGAGGTAGAAGTTACTAAATTTAACTCAAGTACTATACCTGCATTTAATAGCACAAGATAGTGTCTATTTTTACCCTTTAATATGGACATTTAGAACTTATGCAAAGTGCCTCTACTTATTCTTCCTGATCAAGTGCCAAATTTGTTTGGCCCATAATTCATTAATGAGTATTGGAAAGAAATACTTCTTTTTGACTTATCATATATAATGCCAGGATTGGAAGAGGCACATGGAATGCAAACAAGCTTAAAGTACTTATTCTAAATAGCAGTTTTTGTTTAATCTACATTCCCTAAATGAATAGAAAGCTTATGACAATAGCTCATTGTTAACATCAAAGCAAAACACTCAAAATACCAAACAGATAAAAGTATATGTGCTCTTATGGAAAAGGAAATGTTTTCCTTCTTTATTGTACTATAATTTTTAGTCTTTTGGATAGGACTTCAGATGCCTCAGTTCACTACTCTAATTAGTGAGTTGTAGTTTTAAATGCCAAATTTATGAAGTCTTGAGCATGCTTGGAAGTTAGGAGATAATTGAACTGTACAAAAATAATTGATATATGTAAAGGTTCATATCAGACTTACTCTATAAATATTTGAAAAATAATGTATATATCACAAGGAGTGCAATGGATAAATGGTCGTCTAAATTATGCAAAAATGAGAATAACACTGATATCTCATTTTAACAGATATATTTACCAAAATTGCACAAAAATATCTTTAAATACGAAAGAGTAAATTTATTCAATAATAGTTGAAAGAAAGAAAAAAAAAAAAAAAAAAAAAAAAAAAAAAAAAAAAAAAAAAAAATCGCCATTGGCTTCAACCACAACCTCCAAACATCTTCAGAATCTCCTGCAGATCTTTTACACAGTCTCCTTGTTTAAGTTGGTGAATGCTGCCATAATCCTTGTCTTCAGCCCATCTTTGGTATTACAAGAAGTTTTGTTGATCTCTTGCTCAACTGCACCCGACACAACAATCAAGAAAATTGCAGTTTGGAGAATTAGGTGGCCAGGTTATAAGTGGTGATATGTCACAGAAATTGTCTGACAGCCAAGGTTCTTCTCCTGCTGTGTGTCAATGTGCAGAGTCTTGTTTCCAGACATAGGGTCTTCCAGCAGCCACCCTCTTGACTCAGTAGCTTCTCAAGGAACTTTATGTAGGCCTTCGTGTTGGGTGAGACCCTGTGGGAAGATGAATGAAGGCATAATGACATCATCACTTGTGATCACTCCAAACACCATAGATGTTTGGTTTTCATCACTCTTGGTACATCTTTTGGGAGCACAGTAGGTCAACGGTTGTTCTGTGTGTTCATTATCTTATCTTGGCATAAATTTTTCTTCTCTGAGAAAAATCAAACCATGTTCAGTTTGAGGGAATGCTTGAGTTTGTTCAAAAGCTTTGTTGTGCAATCTTTCCTCTTGTCCTTCATGGCTTGGGATAAAAATTGTCACATTCTAATCTAGTATGAGAAATACCGAATGTCTTCATGCACTACTAACCTGGTAAGTAACTCAGGCACACCTGTGTCCCTGGCTATGGACCTGATTGAGTTGGAGAGATTGCTGTGAGTCATGGCCTGGATCTCACCAACAATGAGTTCCAGCATTGTCATGTCCATACACTGATGTTATCTGACTAGCTTTTGAACTGTCATCCCCACATATGTCTGCCTTTTTACGGTACCTTGAAATATGAACTTGCAGAGGCTGTTATGTCATATGACATGGCCAAACCATGACATCTTCCTACATTTGACAGTCACAGGAAGAGATTCCTGTCAGCCAACAAGACTTTTGACCTTGCTCCATAAATCATCATTGCTTTTGTGCTTCCAGTAGGAAATGCAAGGGGAGTTTTCTCAACATGTGATAAACTTTGACCAAGTGTGTCAATTAGCACTTGACCTGAAAAAAAAAATCATGTTTAATAGCAATTAACACATCATACAGATCAACAGGTGTTCTCTAATACTCTTAACCAAAGTTTCTTGCAGGTGCTATTCCTTTCAATTTTGGAGTAATTAAGAAAATTCTTCTTGTTGAACATTAGTACTATTTTATATTCCTTCGGGTTTTCATTTTTTGTTTCTTGTTCTCATTTTTGTGCATTGTGAAGCAGTGGATATTGGCTCAGAATGAGAAATCAGAGAGCTGAGTTTGAATTTCAGTTGAATTTGTTGCATTCACTCACATGCAAATACCCTTGAGAAAGGTATCAATCCATCTCTTCCCCCAGCTATGGGTCGAATAACAATGGGTTCTATAAACCTGGTAGGCAACTAGTCTACTGCAGAAAGTAATGGTAACCTACTGTGGGAAAATCTTCTGCCCAGTTAGTCATGTCTGTTTTGAGACATGATCACCCAAGTGTGTATCCTGTATGGCACTTAACCAACTGACTGTTTTCATTTTAATATGTTAAACTCTTACTGAAAATGATGTGAACATTATATAAAATATACACATTACATTTTATTAACTCTGACTAAAGTTTGGAGGGTTTTCTTTGTAAAAAGTGTATTTTCTGATCTAGACCACTGATTCTATGAACTGAGGTTTATACCCACATCACGTTGAAACACCAGTTCCAAATGATCATTGAAGTTAAGTAATGTCGAGGCTTGTCAGTACCCAGATGGGTGACTGTTTGGGAATACCAGATGCTGTAAACTTGGATGCATGGGTAGTGTAATGGATAATGGCTTGAAATTGTTCATTAGAGAACCAAATTCTAATTCCTGCTGGGTTTGTTATATTCACTTGTCTGCAAATGCCCTAGGGAAAGGCATGAACTCATTTATTCTCTCCCCAGCTTGGGGATAATCAGTAAGACTTATATCACTAAAAATTTTTTTACAAATCTAAGAATATTTTCTGGGTTTAAATAACTGCAACGGTTGATAAGTGATAAAAAATAGATCAATAAATCAATCTGAACTAATACAAGGAGATATTGGAAAAGTTTTCAATCTGATCAAGAGGGGTTAAAAGAAATTGTGGCAAACTTGGATAAACATGGCCATAAGACGGTGTATCAAAAGGATGGTTTTTCCATCCATGAAAAACTCTTCAGTAATGTCTGTTTTAAAAAGCAAAATTGTGGTTTGGTCAATTGATCAGATTTTTTAAAAGTGGGCATGGCCAAGACCTTTTTAGTACCTATCTTGTACACTCTATTTAAAAAAGAAAAGAAAATCATTATATATGATTTAAAAAAAAAATTCACAGTATCAAAATCACAAATATAAGACAATTTATAGCTGAATACATAATCAGTACAGCTGAGATGGTAAATCACTTGGCTGGTTTGACTTTGCTCCTGGTACTAGTATTTTGTTGTTTGAATTAGTTTACATAATCTAAAAGAAATGTAAAGAAACAATTATGTTCCCATCTATTTTACAATCTCATCTGTTTCCTTATAAACACTCAGGATAGCCAACCATCATTTGGTCACCTGATAAAGAATTTACAGATTGAAACAAAATAAGGAGTGTTTAGTAATGAACAACTTATTTTGTAAACCAAGAATAAAAGAAAATTCAGTGAACAGTAGAAGTGTTGTCATGGAGAAAGAACTTGGCAGAAATGTCTTGGCAGAATCAAAACATGACTTTTAGAAGATCCAATCTGCCAAATCTTTGTGGAAAGAAGGAGACAGAAGTGGGTGGCTATCAAAGCATAGGAAATCTAGGGAATAGAAAGAAATCAGAAAAAAAATTCTGTAATATTGATAAAGAAGTTTTCAGAAATGTGCCCAAGGATTTTATATTCTCAGTGTATGACCAGCTGTTTCCTGTCAACATTCGAATATTTAAGCGGCAGAAAATATCTCCACTAAAAAAAATAACAAGAATCTAATCAATATGATTGGTTATGCGTGTGTTGAACTCTCCTTTCCATGTGCCAATTACAACAATATACCATGTGCCGTGTCCTTTCATTTGTGATCATGTATCTCCACAGATTCCTGTCCTTTGTAGCTCTTACTAAATTTGAGATCTCCTAAAGCTTGCTCCATCATCCATTTACTCAGGCTTGCTTGGTAGGATATACATTGTTTTTCTCTGTTGCCTTCAATCTGTCCTGTGAGTTATAAATTTTCTAAACCTCTTTTCCTCATTATATGCCCTAGAAATTTCAATTGTCTCTTTGTGATGTTAAATGTAAGTTACCTTTTTGTCTCCATTTTCTTTAAAACTGTTTTTGCTCACATGCTTGGTCTATGGTAATCTCATCTTTCTGTAGAATCATATTTCTGTGACTTCAAGTCTCTTCTTGATATGTGAGGAGATTGTACAGAATTCACTATCATATAGGACTGATATTATGTAACAGTTCAGTATTCTTTTCTTTGTTGTGAGTCAAAATTACAAATGGTTACAGCAGTCTGCTTTCATTTTCATTTAAAATAGCATTTATGTTTTCTGTATCTTTGTTTGTATTAGGAATACATAAAAAGAATTTTTCATAGATACAGAATGATTTTTTTAAAGAAGTTATTTTTTTAAATGAAATGTATTATTAATTAAGAAATGCTTTAGAAATTATATATACTGCAAAACTATAAGTGCTAGAATATTACCATTACCATACAATACAAAGAGTTCTTTCTTTTTCATTATTTAAAATAATGTTAGGTTCTTTAATGACTTATATAAACCCAAATTCAACCAGAGTAAAAATTGACTTTAAACCTTTTCCAGATAAGAGAAACAGATAGCTTTGAAAGAATGTTATTCAAGAGTCATGATAAAGACAAATAATGATAGCTATAATCTATAAAGTTGTAGGCCCTTTGAGGTTACACTGAACAAAGTACATTGACAATGCATTCAAGGACTTTGAAACAATTCCAGATGGTGGCATAAAAGGCATTGAAAATTTAAAAAAAGAAAAAAATATCAAACAAAGTACCATGGAACACTGACAGGGATAACACCGGTAAATTAGATATTTAATTTTTTTTCAATGACATGTCTTTTCAAAACAGAGATAGGTGATCTTGATTCTTCAATTTGCTTTCTTTTTTATTTTCTGTGAATTGTAATAACTTCTTAGAAAAGAGAGTGGGGTGGTTTCCCATTGTTTTCTCTATGTTTTTTTAAAATTCTAAGTAGGCTTTCTCTTAGACTGGGTGCCATCAAAGGCTAATGAAGATGGGTCTATCCTACTAATAAATCCATAGCTTGGAAAAGAGAAGAAATGAATTCCTGCCTTTTCCAAGGGCATTAGTGTGAAAGAGAATGCAACTGATTATGCCAAAATTTAAACCAATTCCACTTTCTGTCCCAATATTTGTTATACTACCACCAGATCCTATTTAAAATTATATATTTAAGAAAAAAACCAAAAAAAAAACCCAGATGTGTAAATATGAAAATTGAAAGATACAGAAAGAACTTGTTCCTGGTGTGTACAAAAGATGTTCAAACTTCTGCATATAAAAAAAAATGAATTTAAGTCCAAAAGAACAGAGACAAAACTTGCAAAAGATTTTTGCCTAATATATTAGACATTATAATGTGTACAAAGCTAGAAAGAGGAAATTAGGTGGAAAGTTTCCTACTCTGTATATCGAGACAAAATTTACAAAATCCAGTGTTTTATTCAAGAAAGAGAAGAATTTGAAACCATCTACTGTATGGAAATGTGTCTTGGAGCAACAAGTATTTCATTGAAAAAATTATAGAGAAGTCTTATCTTGTTAGGAAAATATCATCATATTATAAGGTTGAACATGTTCAAAAGTTAAAGGTAATGATAGTGGGGTAGTGCTGTTATGTGAAGATACTAAATAAATCTTACAATAAGGTTGATTCTGTTTACTCCACAAATATCTAAATCACCTAATTTCATATTATTTTATAACTTATTGTAAGAGTAAAAAAAAACATTTTTCCAACACAAATATTAGAATTCTATAATTTTGTAATAAGTGCTTGAAAAAGAAACTTGTTTTGAGCTGAGCCAAATATGTTTAGTTTCATTTGTTTAGCAGCATATCAACTCCTAATGGGTCATTTATTACCAAAATTTTATTTTCTTGTGAGTCTCTCTCCACCCCACCAAACAAAATTTATTGCTGATAATTTGTTTTTCTCCAATAATGTATTGTTAGTAAGTTTTATTTTTTTGTTTACTATGAAAATATATTGCTGGTAATTTTTTGCAATATATTTGTATATTTTCATGTTTTGACTTCAGTTTGGGTGTTCAGTATTTGCCGATAGTTACCATCATAGCTACATAACAGTTACTAACATCCCAGATCAAAGTTGACCTGGGGACAACACCAATTAAGAAGTGATTTCACATTCCTCAAAATATCTGAATGAGAAGTCTTGCTGCTAGATGTAGTTTATTGCCATACTCAGGATGAGTCAAATAGGAGAAATAAATGAAGTTCTAGTAACATTAAATGTTCCAGCTAACAATCTTTTTTAGTAATATTCCATGATGAAATAGGTTGTGTCTTGTAGATCAGTCAGTTAAGTGCCATCCATGATACACGCTTTGGGCGATCATGTCTCAAAAGAGACATGACTGACTGGGCAGAAGGTTATCCCACAGTATGTTGCCATTGCTTTCTGTGGTAGACTGGTTGCCAGCCAAGGCTATAGAACCCAATCTGTCCTGTTATTTAATCCATAACTGGAGGGAAAGATGGATTAATACCTTTCCCAAGGGTATTTGTGTGTGTAAGTGAATGCAAGGAATTCAACTGGAATTTGAACTTGGCACCCCAATTTGTCGTTCCGAGTTGATATCCACTGCACCACAAAGCATATCCTTCCAGTTGAATTCTTTGCATTCATTTATGCGCAAATACCTTCTGGAAAGGTATTAATTTGTCTCTTCCCTTCAGTTATGAGTTAAATAATAGGACAGATTGTATTCTATAGCCTTGGCTGGCAGTCTACCGCAGAAAGTAATGGCAACCTGCTGCGGGATAATCTTCTACCCAGTCAGCCATGTCTCAAAAGAGACATGATCGCTCAAAGTGTGTATCACGTATGGCACTTAACTGACTGACTGACTTGTAGATCAAGTATGTTAATCTCTAATTTTTTATTTTAATAAATTGACAACATTTCCTGTAATCAAGGAATAATTATCCATTGCGTATACTAATATGAGTCCCTACAATATTTAATAAAACAAGGCTTTCTGTGAGGTTAATATAGTGAAAATAAATGTAATAAGAGTATATAAGATGGTCACCAAAGACTGAAGGATTGTTTTTGCAGTTTATCAAAATTTTGTGGGTTATTTAATACCCAAACATATTTCTGACAATGCACCAGAATTTTGTGATGATGATCTTAATTTATGGTTAAAAAAAAATAGGATGTAAACTGTATAAGACAGCCCCATATCACCCTCAGTCAAATGGGTGAGTGGAAAGAATGGTGCAGACCATAAAAAAGGGACTAAAAGCATGCTCTCAGGAAAAAAAGAAAAAGTAGAAGTTTTTCTACCGAGGCTGCTTTTAAGCTATCGCATAAGTTTTATTTTTTTTTTATTTTGCTGTCCTTTTTTCTAATTCTTTGATTGGACTAAAGTCAAGTTAAAACTTAGTTTACTCACCATTCTGAACATTTTTTTTTTAATCGGAACAGATAGACTTAACTATCGCCCGGTTAACACTCCACCCATGACTATTGAACAGGTGAAGAGGCTCATCCTTTGTCCCTGTTTAGGATGTTGTTTCCGGCTTTTCACCCATGTCTATTGAACAGGTGAAGAGGCTCATCCCTTGTTCCCTGTTTAGGATGTGGTTCCCGGCTTTCTCTTTTCCAATCTTTTCATTCTTACGTAGCCCCCTGTGCTTCAGTGGCATTGCCGCCTTGCTTGGGGTGATATGATTAAAAAAAAAAAAAAATTCAGGGTATCAGAAGTTGCATTGTTCCCAAGCAGTCCTCTATCTAAATATTGACTGGACTTGATACTGCTTAACTTTGGTGATCAAACAAAACTTGTTTTCAGCATGATTTATCTGTAATCTGGTCACCAAAGAGTGATGAAGTAAAATGAATAGACTTTAATGACAGTCTAGATGCTTCTTTTTGGCTTTTAGATCACTAGCAAAAGGTCTTAAAAATAGTTTTATAACTTTTATGATATCTTATATAAAGGAACAGGGATGATCAGATAAGATAATGGTTATCAGAACAGAAAGTGAAAAAGGTAAACCAAGGTCAAATTCTGTCCCATTCTGTTACATTCATTTTCACCTTGGCAAAAATCATGAATACATCTGTTCTTCCGCTATGGATTAAACAGCAGAGAAGACAGGGCTACTGATCATTAGAGATGGACTAATCTAAATTCAAAATCATGGAAAAGTCTATGGGAAACCATTCAACTATCTTCTCCAAGAAATGACAGCAATTCAAAAATAATAAAGACAAGGAATCCATGGTGAGCCATAATCACCTATATTTTGAAAAGACATCATTATTTATTCAATTAGCACATTTTGTGATACTGTGGTCACTACTTCCCCCATCTCACAATTGTGGTTCATGGTGGCATTCAAGGTAAAATAGTGAAGTGGCTTGCTGATTCCTTTTACACTAGGGACGCTGAAATTACCCCATCTTTCCCCACAAAAGTTAAAATGATAGGACTTACAAGGCAGCAGGGGTTTGAATTCAGAGTTTTCCTTCTCTTAGACTGGTTGCCAACCAAGGCTATAGAGCCCAGTCTGTCCAGCTATTTACCCATAGCTGGGTGGGAGAAATAAGTGGATTTATATCTATCACAAAGGTATTAACATGTAAGTGAATGCAATGAACTCAACTGGAATTCAAACTTGGTACTTCAATTTCTAAATCTGAGTCACGATCCATTACTCCACCATACCTCCTTCAGCATTTAAAAATAAATAAATTTATATATATATATATATATATATATAAAACAAATATAGACGGTAATTCAGAAACTATTTTGACATATCTGAACATAAATCAACAGGTGGAAGAAATTTGTACATTTGACTTTTAAGCAGTTGCAGGAATCTGCCAAATAGAAAGTAAACAATTCTCTCAAAAATACACTGGAGAAACATCTTGGAATTCAAGAAAAGAATATTCAAATATAAAAGAAACTTAAAATTATATAAATATGAACTGAAAATGAAATTAATAAAATCTAATTCTAATTTTTTAAAAATTTTAATTAAAAAATCCCTCCTTCCCAAAATCAAGCATTCATATAATTAACACATAACTTCTATCTGTTTCTGTAAATGCTGAAATAAAATCTATTTTTCCAATGACACTGTTTGATTGGGGAAACAAGCCAAAACAAAATTTTTTTGCCAAATTGTCTTGTATAATTGGCATTGTCAGATTCTATTCCAAATTTAAATCTCTCTCTCTCTCCCTCTCTCTCTCTTATATATATATATATGTTAAATTGTAATGATACTTAGTGTCAAAATTGTAGTGTTTTTCAGATTGGCTGAAATAATGCTGCTCAACTGACAAAATTCTCTACATTAACTCTCTCTCTCTCTCTATATATATATAGATATATTCTTTTATGTTCAGTGTCCCTTCAAGACATAGGTGATCATGGCCTTCACACCACGCTTTCCCTAGTAGCTCTTAACACATTTTTTCCTGTTACTCCTCCCAAACCCCACTCTGCCATCCATTTTCTCAAGCCCATGTTATGCATTGCTTTACCTTGTCTCTCTTTCCCTCTATCTGACCAGTGAGTATCAAATTTTCAAAGCCCTCTTCCCTCATTACATGTCCCAGGAACTTTAACTGTCTTTTCCTGATGTTAAGTATTAGTTTCCTTTTCGTTTCCATCTTTTCCAAAACTTCATTGTTTTTTACATATTCGGTCCATGATATCCTTAGCATCCTTCTTTAGAACCACATTTCGGTCGCCTTAAGTTTTTCCCTCATCTTTAAGGAGATTGTTCAGCATTTACTGCCATATTGAAGAACATAACAATTTAGGGCTGTCTTCTTTATTTCCAGTGATATATATATGTTCAAACAAATAAATTATGAATATATATATATATATATATATATATATACATAATTTATTTGTTTGAACATTATTTTTCATTAATACTCGTATTTGAGTAGATATTCTGTTTTTAATTAAACAGTATATTCATATATTTATTTCTACCGGCCTGATTATTTATGATAAATTGTTATGAAAATGTAAATAATCAGGCCAGTAGAAATAAATATATAAATATACTGTGATTAAAAACAGAATATCTACTCAAATATGAGTATCAATTAAAAAATAAGGTTCAGACAAATTAAATACGTTGGTCGCTAAAACCATTTTGTTAATCTTCAGGATTTTTTGTAAATCTTTATTAGTTAGAGAAGATTGTGTACCATCAGTTTTTTTCTATTTTGCCAGTTTACTACTTGGTCAAGATAACACATTATGGCATTAGATGCAAAGAATGTTATATTAACAATTAAATTTTAACTTGACTCAGTGATTCAGTTTTATTTTAATTGCCACAAACTATATTAATTTATATTTGGTGTAACAAGATATTTTTCAAATATTAACAGATTCCTTTAACCCTTAATAGAACTTTATCTGTACTACATTATTTCTAGAAAAATGTTTTACAATCATGTTACTAATGCAGAACTAATATCTGTATTACTTATTATTTCACCATGAAAGATAAAATTAAGAGATATTTGAATGTTTATGAACTTCTCTATGTGTTTTTTTAGAAAAGAAACTTAATATTTAAATGTATTACTGTAATAGTTTAATAAAAAAGTTTTTTTATTTGCATTGGTATACCAAGCACTTCTGCGTTTTTGTTTATCATTTCACCCCAGTCAAGGTGAAAATGCCACTAAGATGCAAAAGACTACTGAGAATGAGAAAGAATGAGAAAATTTTAGTGAGGGAAAGGACAATAAAAGAACAGATTTCAGGAAGACAGAAGCTGGTGACCAATGTTGCATTTAAGTTTTTGAAGATTGTAGGTGGCAATTGGTTGACTGATTTTGTTTAGCAGCATATCAACACCTCTGTGGGTTATTAAATGTCAAAATTAAAATATTTTGAACACAATTTTATGGCTTTAACTAAATATATTTTGAATGCAATTGTATTACAGATAAAATGTATTGTTTGTAATTCTACCATAAAATGTATTGATGGTCATTTTACTATATAAAAATGTATTGCTGGTATTTTTATACTTTTATAGTGTTTTATTTTTGTTTGGGGGTTTACTATTTGTCCATAGTTGGAACCCTAACAGGTGCTATCACAATGGGTCAGAGTGGATCTGAGAACAACAGTAAATAAGAGGTGGTTCCAGGCTCCTCAAAAACTCATCTCCAGATCAGATGCCTTGCTGCCAGATGTAGTCTATTATCATACTGTAGGTGGAAAGGGATCAAGAAATGGGAAGAAAGTTCTACAGGTGAGAAGTGTAAGAAAAGAAACAATAATAAAACTTACAGTTGTTCAACAGTAGCTTGATTTATAGTAAAACAATAAGATCTATTTGACAATATAGTAGTACGCTTAAATTCAAGCGGTTGCAGTAAATAAGTAAATAGCTAATGCACACAATTGCTATGAAATGATAAAAAAGGCAGAAGGAAGTCACGTCAAAGTGGTGAGAATGTAACTGAAGATGAAATGCCAGGCTAGCTTTGGATTTTATTGAGAACCTCAAGATATATAGCTGGTCCACCAGCAAATATATTTAATGTATGGATGATTGGTAGATTTGTAAATGTGCCAAATGAATTCAAGAAGAGTGTAGTAGCAAAATTCTTAAAGGGTCACAAGGTACAATTTTCAATGGGGTGGGTTAGTGGGAGGGGATAACAATTTCCTCCAAGGAGTATCATAAAGAGAAATGGAAAGAAATAACAATATACACTACTGCCTAGTCAGAGTTGCCAAAAGGACAGTTGCAAAGCACAACAAAAGTCAGGAGAGTTGGTATAGAAATAACATGATTATTTTAAAGAAAATAAAACAAATTATGCAGTTTGCTATTTAATTATTTTAAAATAATAAAGCAAAAAAATTGGATTTAATGAGAAAATAGCAGTTTTATTTATTAAACACCAGAAATGGCTATAATTGTTTTCTATACTAACATCATAATCAATAGTAATAATTAATAATTATCAACAGTTGTGGACCCACAAATACATCAGTTCATTGTGTGTGTGTCTGTGTGTGTGTTTGCAGTATCTTTTTTCTTTTTGACTTTTTGCATGTTGGCAGTTACAGTCAGAAAAACAATGAAACAGAAAGTTGCCTTTTTATTATTATAGAAGATTACGATTACAGTAAGTAATGCAAATATCAGCTGTGGTGGCTGTTATTTTACCAAAGTTTACATCCAAAAATAAGCAATATAGTTTGTAACTTAAAGCCTTGTAGCCATGAGCCTCTAATGATTTAGGCAGAGGTATCACTTCAATGTTTCACAACAAAGCTTGCACAATGAACAAAGATGATATAGAAAATAGTCAAAGAACTTTGTATAAATATTTGAAATACGCTTCTTATCTTTAGCCTCACAAATGCCTATGAGGAACCAATTATAACCAAATATTCTCCATTATCACCTTTGAAAAGATACTCCTCAAAAAGTGTTTGCTTTTTTTTCTTTTGTCCTATCTAAAAGAGTGAAAGAGAGGAAGAGAGGAATAAAAAGATTGAAAGAGCAGAAATTGTAAGGATGTGGAATGAAAAATACAGACATGGATGCAAGGGTTAAACTGTTTTACAGAAAGAGTGTCTACCTTGAAATGTCACACCTGCAGATATTCATAGCCAGCAATACTAATCATCAGTGTAAGATAAAGAAACGTACATATGTTGATTTCAATCTTAACTGTTTTCAATCTTAACATTGTTTTTCCAAAAATATTTAGAAAATAGAAACAGACATATGTATACCAGAATCAGTTTTGCATTTGTGGTGGTCAAGGTAAATTAATAGTATAACAAAGAACTGATTGTTAACACATTTTTTTTTTCATCATAAGAGACAAGTATACCGATGAAGATATTGTGGATAACTAGAAATCCTGAGTGGAGTTGAGTTGAGTTCGAGTTGAATTCCAGTTCATTGCATTCACTTATTTGCAAATATCCTTGGGAAAGGTATTAATCATTCTCTTCCTTCCAGTTATGGGTTAAATAACAGGACAGATTGAGTTCTATAGCCTTGGCTGGCAACCAGTCTACCGCAGAAAGCAATGGCAACCTACTGCGGGATAATTTTCTGCCCAGTCAGTCATGTCTCTTTCGAGACATGATCGTCCAAGCGTGTTTCACGTATGGCACTTAACTGACTGATACCCATGAAAATTTCAGGACTTTATTGTTTGAATCTTAATTCTTAATTTAATAATTGAATAAGTTTCTTGTAAATTCTATGACCATAAAATACCCTTGCCTCATAAGATATTTGACAACATTAACAAAATATTGCAACAACAATCATAAGTATAGTATAAATGCAGATCACTATTTAAAGAAGTATAAATAAAAAGATTAAAAATTGACAATATTTTAATTTCACAAAAGCGAACTTAAAACACAAGAGGGCATAATTCCTTTTTCTATATTTACTTTCTTATTATGCATGCTATCTTCTCACTAAAACCAAATGGTATCAGTCATTATATCTTTTTATTCAGTCTTTCTTTACAATCAAAATGTAATGGTCTATTATTTAGCCCATGTTAGATAAGTCAAACTTTCAGAACTGGAATAAAGAATCTCCTATACTAATAAAATCTATGAAAAATTACAAATGCCATTTTATGGCACATCCTTTAGGGCCATAAACAAGATCTTTTACTCAAAGTAAATGTAGAACTTTTAATAATACTTCATTTTAATAGTATTATACAAGAATGCTTGGCTTAATTCCTAACCAGTGACAATCACTTTTTACCCATTTGCAATCTACAACATATATAACCCCCAAATCAAGTGCTATCATTTAATCATCATAGAGAATTTTTTCTGCCTTCTATCCATCAGCATAGCTGATACTAACCTCTAACCTCAGTGTGTCTTCTTGGTGCTCCTGCTATATAGCTTGAGATTCTTGACAAAATTCAAAGAAGGGTCTGTAATATAATCAATCTTGACATGACATCCTAACTTCAGTCACTTTGCCGCCACCACCACTACGTGGCTTCACTGTCTTTTCTATAAATATGTTTATGGCAATTGTTCTAATGAGCTCTCATCCTTGGTTCCTTAACTGCATGAATTTAAGTATACTACTAGATTGTCAATTAGGTCTCAATGTTTTATTGCTGAACTAGCAAAATGTAGCTGTAAGTTCTATTCTTTCACTTCACGCCTTTGGCACTCTTCTGATTTTTTGGTTCCCTACAGAATCTTTAAAAATTGAAATGCAATGCCAATCACCACCTTCTGTCTTTGTGAAACCTATTCTTTTATTGTCCTTTCTCTTCACTAAAGTCTTCTCATTCTCTTTCACTCCCAGTAACCCCTTGCATCTTAGTGGCTTTATTATCTTGCTTGGGATGAAATGATTAAAAAAATTGTTTTAGTGACCAGCAGTGCCAAAATGTGTTCAATAGATAACTGCAGCAATAGTATTCAATAAGTGTCCAATTGTCTTATTGACCAATGCCAAAGCTCTACAGGAAATCACTCCTCAGGGTCAGATATTCAATAAACATAAATTACATTTATCAAACATTTGACTGAGAAGCGATTCGACTTGAAAGTCTGAAGTTAATCAATAAGTCCACTGAACATTTATTGGATTATATATACATTTTTGGTGTATGAGGGTCAAGCAGCTCAGTTTATAATCAACACTCATACATATCATTTGATGATAGTGGTGAAGGCTTGTCGTACAGAATCATACACACTTTTTGGAAGAGTCAAATACAGAGAACTGGTACAAAGTATGCTACAAGGCCTTCAAACAACCCTCTTCTAATTTTGATTTCAGAATTGTCTTTCTCCTAGTCCAGTTGCCATCCAAGACTCTGGAACCCAGTCTCTCTTGCTATTTACTCATAGCTGGAGGGACGAGAGATGGATTTATACCTTTCCCAAGGTTATTAGCATCTGAATGTAATGAATTCGACTGGAATTTGAACTTGTCTCTCCAATTCAGAGCCATAATCCATTAGCACCATACCTCCACACACACACACACACACACACACACACACACACACACACATATATAGATCGATAGATAATTAAATTTGTTTTTTTATTTAAAATTAATATAGTTTACATTGCAACACGGAAATTTTTATGTTTAACGATTTTTCTCGTCATCAGGCAATGTTGGCTCATTGTTGCAAAAATGATTTTCATTTGAATACAAGAAACAATACGTTTGTTATTTATGGATGTGGGGAGACAGAAAAATTTATGTGTGTGTTCAACTTAACTAATCAGAACAGAAGTCCACTTTAAATTTGAAAAAGTTATATTTTTGAGGAATACATGATTTCTTTTTTCAATCTTAATCTATATTAATTTTAAATAAAAAAACAAAACAAAATATTATGCTCTACAATATTTGTTGTATTGAGCACTTTTTAAAAAAGTAAATGCTAGAGAACTGGAATTCTAAAACTGTTGGTTCTTTTCACCTGGATTTATATATATGGCCTACTCTGATAGTTCAGGTAGTTGTCTATTTCATTGATCCTATGCAAGTGGTTAAGCTGAGAATATAAGAATATATATAATCTTAATAATATTACTTTTCATGCACACATTTTTCTGTCTAAGCCATGATTTTTCCAGGCATTGCTATTAATTTAATATAAATTTAATAGTGAAAACTGCATTAAAAAATATTAAAAAGAAAATAATTTATATGCAATTGATTAAAAAAAACAATAAAAAAAATTGATCATTGATAATTAATTCTGATAAAATAAGTGATAAACAAAGTTTGATTGGCAAAAGTGATAAAAGATATCAGAATTTAAATGTTGAAAACTGCATGCAAAAATAAACGGAAAAAAAGTTATAAAGAATAAGATTTATTATTAGAAGCATTAGTCCCCCACTCACTTATGAACTTATTGAGTTAGTCTCCCTTTTTGGACTTCAGATATTGTAATGTAACTTTTTTTACTGAACCAAAATTCAAAAATTTTTTTTCAAAATGTAGCTAAGGAGATGTTCTATTTAACTCTGTAAACTGTTTGAAATTTGGTTGAGATCTGAATTAGTGGTGAAGCTTGAAAGCTGCCTAGATTCACTCAATGTCGGACTTAAGAATATATTCAACCACTGCTATGGTTGAATGATAATATGTTATATAATATCTATGCAGTCTAAGATTTACTTTGCTCTTTCATGTATTGAATGTCTCTTCTATTTAAAATGTTTTTTCCTTAATTAATAAAGTTGGTAAAATATTTGGCTTCTCTTTAAAGCGTAAGACAAAGCTTTGAAAACTTCAGCAAATCTTTCATCTCATTATCAACCCAATGCAACCCATTATATAAATATGTTAATAATACTGATGTGTGGGTGGCATAATTGTCCTCGGCATGGTAAATGTAACTGGCAAGAAGAGTTCAAATTCTAGACAAGGCTGTTGCATTCACTTTCGTTTTTCCAGGTTATTTAATGCTGGTTTTTCTCATTCAATAAACTGGTAGACATAGTTTTGGTTTGCATGAGAGTCAGAAAAAAAAAAAGGTAGACATAAGAGAGTAAACTATATTGAGAATGGAAAAATTTGCAGATATATATAATAAATATTCATTTAATAAGCAAGGCTTAAGTTGGTTATGTAGGTACACTACCGGCTAATAATTATTAGGCCACTCCAGTTTTTAAAAAAAAATGATGTGTTTCATACTATTTATAAGTTGATAATTCTAAATGAAAATCTAATGGTTATTTTGTTATTATTAATTTGCAAAATTTTACATGGCATATAAGCAAAGATGAACTCGTCTGAATCACCCTAAATTTTCATTCTTTTATTGATGAAACTGCAATATAGGTAATTATTAAATATTTATAAATTCATTTGATGCACATGTTATTGTGCAGTATTAACAAAAGAACCATTCTATTTTCATTTACAATTATTCACTTGGCAATAAATATCAAAAAATAGTATGAAATACATCATTTTTTTTAAAACACTGAGGTAGCCTAATAATTATGGATGGTAGTATACCTCCAAAGAAAACCAATATTTTAGGTTAAAAATAAATTTAAAAAAAATGAAAAATCTTCTTCAAAGCTTTTATCTTTTAATCATTTCACCTCAAGCAATACAATGCCAAGGATCGACTGAGTATAAAAGAATATAAAAAAATCACTATCAAGGAAAGGGAACAATAAAAGAATAGGAATTAAGAAGACATAAGATAACAATTGACATTGCATTTAAATTTATAAAGATCAAAGTTGACTGGAAAGCATGAAGCTGGAAGAGAGTCTACAAGTGAAAAGTATGGGGGCTGAAACTGTTAGTATAGAATGTTTGGTTATATCTAACCATTTCAACTGCAAAATAATGAAATTTTGCTGCTAAGATAGTACTGCAGTTAAACTCAAATTTCAGATACCATAGCGGAAAGTTCATCAGCACAATTACCATGAAAGTATTTATATTAAGTCTTAAAGGCACAAGGAATTTTAAATTTAATTTCAAGCTAATAAATTAAATTTAATATTTCCAATAAACAAAATTCTTTGCTGTATTTCAAAATTAATTTAAATTGACTGGAATTATTTATTTTTAAATTGCAAAAATGGTTGATTTTAGCCATATTTACAACTCTCTAAGAACAATGTAATTCTCTTTACTAAAAAAAAATTTTCAAAAATAAAATATACTTTCCTGAAATCTTATTTGAGTAAGATTAGTGGATTTCAAGTTTAATCTGGTTTCTAACAAATTATATTACTTTCAGTTTAAAACATCACAAATATGAATTTTTTAACATGAATGTGTTTTTATGAGGTGTTTGCAATCTCAATAGATTTATATTTGTAAATTTTTTCTTGAGGAAACATATCTATAAAAATTACTTGATGGATATAACTTTTTTTTTTGTAATTTTTTAACTACCGTACCATTTATTTTCTGATAATGTTGCATACGGACATCAGTATTTACAAAATTAGTATGTTTATAAACACAAAAAAATTCAAAAATCTTTTTAAAATACTGAGGGTCATTGAATTATAGTAGGCTTTACCATTTATGATTAGCAAATACAGTTTATGCTTGATAACAATATCATCTAACTAGTACAAATTATTACAGAATTTTAAAATATTTAAAGCTTTATAAATTATTCTAATTAAAATTTAAAAACAAAAATGAAAATTATTCTAAAAATTTATTATTCAATGAAAACATTTTTTTCGTTAATCAATAGTGTCCATAATACACCTTATTTATAAAAGCAATTAAAAGCTTTCCTAATTAAATACTGTCATAGTTTTATTGCATTTTTTATTTTATGCTTCAGAGCAAATTTTCTAACTGAAGCATCCTGTTTTACAAAAAAAAAAAATTAATAAGTGGGTGGCTAACAAATGTAAAAAAAAAACCCCCCAAAAAAAAACAACATTTTTCTAAGATTTTCTAAAAAAGAAAATTCTCTAAAATAATTTTAATCACTTGTGAATGAATCCTGAAAAGTTAATTAAAATCTGGCAATTATTTGATTTTTGCAAGAATTTCCAAATCAATGTATTTTTCACCACAAAAAGATGCTAACACTTGCTATACTCATTTATGGTCACCAACTAATGCAAGAAAAAGAAAAATTTAACCAAAATTTTGAAGGTTCTAAAAAGGATTAAAAAACATAATTTAATAATCAAAAAATCCTTTCGATTTTTTCCTCTCAATAACAAAGATTTTGATAAAATTTTGTTTTTATTAAATTTGAGGCATTTTCACACCATGTATGCTCATTTTTAGTGAATCTTTGGAAGTACCTAGAGACATATTCATATTCTCTACAGATAGGGCACTTTGACAGGGTGTAATGGTTAGCAAGCTGGTCTTGCTAGATTAATTACAACTGAAAAGGGAGTTCAGTCCTCACTGGGTGACCCATACTTTTGGCCTATTGCCACATCTAAGCTATGCTTAGGAAACTACCATATCATCTACAGAGCTTTATGAATGGAAGTTTGCTTATTCCTAGGAGTCTAAAGAATAAGAAACAAAACTAAAATAAAAAAAAAAACAGAATAAAGTTTACAATGACTTAATGGCTAGAATAACAAAATATTTAAAACATTTCGCATAGTCTTCAGAATTTTGCAACAGCTGCTTTCCTGACTGATTGTTGAATGGACAAAGAATTTGGCTGACAAAATATTTATTTTTATATGTTGCAAAAGGAGAAAAAAAAAATGGCAAAAGAAAATTTGTGACAGATGGTGTTATTGCATTGGAAGCTTTCTGGCTTCCAAAATAGATAAAAAATTTACCAAGGTTGGACACCTGGCAGAGAGAAATAAGGTCAATGGTAGCAGGTGGGATTTCATCCTGATTTTTGCCAGATGTATTTATTCAAAAGGTAATTAGAGATGTTGTGATCCTTGTCTTTCATGTTAATTTAAAATGTCCATGTATTTGTTAGCTGAGGTATATCATTTTCTTGAGCAGGAAAATAATGTTGGAAATAGGGGAGAGGAAATCTATGTGGGTTGGGAAGGAAGAACCAGGAAAGTTAAAAAAGTCTTCAGAGAGATGAACATTACATTTTATTTTCTAATTTTCAGAGCACAATTTTCAAACTGAGTTTAGAGAAATGGCTAAAAGTAAAAAATTGCAAAATTCATTGTTTAATTACCATTTTTTTGCTTCTACTACCAAAAAAAAATTTACTTTGTTGTCACAGAAAATAACTAAAAGCCAGTAGCTAGTGATAAGAAATGCTGATATCTTTCATGGTTAAAAAAAATGTTTTTGTCACTAAAGTACAAATACAATTATTTGTATTTTACCCCCCACTGTCAATATTTGCTTTCACTAATATATTTAATCATTAGAATTAAAGTTTTCATGTATTTGTTTAATAAATCCCACCTGTTACATAAGTTATATAAACAACTTTTGCATGTACACATGTACATAGAATTTGCTTATATGTAAATATAAAAGTAGACATTGTGGTAAACACCCAGCAGTGACAGTCTGTTTCATGTTGTTTTTTTTTATTCATATCACCCCAAGCAAGGTGGTAATGCCACTGATGTGCAGGGGGCTACATAAGAGAGAGAAGATTAGAAAAGAGAAAAACCGGAAACCGCATCCTAAACAGGAAACGAGATGAGCCTCTTCACCTGTTCAATAGACGTGGGTGGAGTGTGAACCAGGCGATAGTTTAGTCTATCTACTCCAATTAACCACAATCTTTAAGCCATGCACGTTGTCTTTTAGCTTGATAATTTATATATATTCTGGTTAATAATTATTGGACAGGTGCTAACAGTCATGTTTCAAATTATTAAGTTCAAATAATTGTGGATCCGAATGCAGTAACTATTTTTATATTGTCTAACTTTTTTACTCATTATTTGTTGCTGATTATTATTGTTGTTATTATTACATTTAATATTGTCTAAACTTTTGAGATGAGGTATTATTTACATTATTCGGACTGTTGTCCTCATCTTTATTGCCACATTCATATTAACAATGCTTCAACCGTTGTACACTCTGGTCTTCTTCAGGTGATTGGAATTTCAAACTGAACCCTTTATTACAATCACTGGGGCATATTGCTCTCAATGCATGAGCCATGCAACTTTCAGATGTCTTTGAGAGTTGAGTTAAAGAAAGATAACTAAATTATTTGTTCACCACTGCTGTAGCTACAATTTTTTGGGTCAAGTCACTGGATTTAACCAACACTTTTATCCACTGGGCCATGTGTTCTTACATGAATTTGTGGGACTTATAAACCTAATGTCTCAGTAAACAATTTTACTAGAGCTCATATTGCAATCTTGAAGCTAATGATTTTCTCTACTACTCCATATTACTGGTTCCCATATTGTATTCATGTCTATGTTTGGCCAGCTTAGAAGATTTTTGTGGCCTAGCATATGTGTTGATTCTTTAAGTTTTTGTAATCTGGTGTTCTCTATTTCACCTTCATCCCATAGGTAATCAGCTACACCTGATTTTTCTATTTCCTCTCTTGTCACGGTCTTGCAATGTTCTTGTGGACTTATTTTGAGGAAATATAAAGGAGAAATGGGCCACCTGCTTAAGGTAAGGATGCAAGAACATCACAAGGTTCAAAATTCCAATCAATGGTTGAAAACACAATAAAGATGAGGACAACAGGCCTAACAATGTAAATAATGTGTTATTACATTTACTTATGTTGATGTGTGCATTTGTAGCTTGTTAATTTATTATTTATTTAAAATAGTTACTAATTTATATTTTTTGTTTATTTAATTTTACTTATGTTTTTTGTATTAGTTTTTTTATTTCTCAGTAATATAATAAAAATTTGTGTTTGTTTCTGCATTTTGAGATGAGTTCTGATTGTTTATTTTGGAATTTGTGTTGGTCTGAGAGGGTAATTATAACTATTTTCTCAGTCAGACAGAGTTTACAGTTTTGGGATTTAGTGTTGTAGGCTGATGCTGTTTTCTTTATTTTCCATAATGTTTTTGGTATAATTTGGTTTTTGGTTTTAATTTCCCATGTATGTTTAGATAGCATTGAACTGTTCAGGTATTTACTATTTACAAAAGATGTTTTGTGTGTATAGTTTTTCCGTTTCCAAAGTTCTTCAGTTTCACTTGTGTTTTTATTTGCTGATTTTACAGTAGCTTGGTATATTACATGGTTTTTCAAGCAACTGTTACTTAAGAAACATTTGTTCTTTGCTTTGCAGCTACATGAGTTTGATTTGTGCAGGAGGCTTGGTTTTTTTTTTATTGTGATTTATTATTTGTTGACACATAATGTTCTCAGTTCAACTGTGGACAATTTTTACATTGTTTATGTTGAATATCATGTGGAGAGTGCTTGATGGGGGTTAAGTGTTTGTGTATCAGTTGAATTAATATTTTTCCTGTTTGTTTTTACATTTTTGTTGTACAGTGGGTTGAATTGTATGAGGTTTCTTTTCTTGTTGTTTTTGGTACTGTATGGTGTGTATGTGAGTACTGCTGAAAATCTTTTAGTGCCATTTCATAATATTTCTTAGCTTCATTGAAGATGGTTACACCAAAATAATTGTCAGATAACCTGCAGTTAATTGATTGCAGTACCTGCTTCATCATTGATGGCAGATGGTTGGAAGATGTATGCATGTAAAGTGGTTTGTCGTTGGATTTTCCATATTATTGATATGTTCCTTTTCTTAAGTTGAATTTCATATTTTTTGAAACTTTTTGTGATTATTTTCCTAGTTTTGTCTGTCACAGTTTCTTAGAATGATGAGACTGATGTCCCTGTAGGAGCTATATCATTTTTATTGATTACTCAGCTTATGAAGTAAATGTATAAATATAAGCATGCAGGTTTCTACACCATCAAAGCTTCCCATTGTGATATCAAAGGTTCCTTCTTTATCCACACATTTTTGTAGTTGAATAATAGTGATTTTCAGGAGTGCTTCATGATTTTCATTTTGCATTTAATTTTATTTGTTCTTGAGCAAAGGAGAATGATTTATCTCAGATGAATTCTACTAAAGAATGGTAGAAATTTATATCAAGTTGCATAAATTTGTAATTATATTTGATTTTAGGTTGCAGCACCATTCAATAATTGTTTATGAGTTTTTCCACTGATTTACTCCCAAATATTTCCTTAGTTCAGAGTTAATTCTTTCCAGTATTATTTTATTTACCTAGTTCACTTTTGATTGGGTTTAGGAGTCTGCATAGTATACTAAGGCAGCTTGAATTCATTTAACTAAATTTTGGTAAATTCAACCAAGAAGTTCCGTCTATTTACAAATTTTAAAAAAGTTTGCACCCATATCAACATTATGGATAAATTGTTCAATTGAAATGGCAATATTAGACATTTCCTTATAAGGAAACATTTGCCATTTATTGACTGAGCAGCCAGTGCTATTTTCAGTTGAAATTTATAAAAACATTCTTTTGAAACAGTTTTTTAGGAAAATAGATTTCTCAAGTTCAGTAATTGTTATTTCTGTCTAGTACTGACAAAGGTTTCCTTCCTAACCTTTTATTTAAAGTAGTGTGGAACATCAACATCATTTATGTCATTATTTTCTCTTTGAGTTACCTGTGCTATCAATTTTAGTTGTTGCTGTTATTGAAAGTCTTCAAGTGATGTGGTTTCTATTATCTGGTACAATTATTCATGTTTTTATTTAAATATTTCCAACTGTCTTAATCATTACATTATCAAGAATTGAATGTCAACAGGATTTTGTTGGCTACATGTTGTCCTTTTTTTGGAAATGTTTCAAATCAAATTTAATTCATATATATATATATATATATATATATATATATATAAATGGCATCATGTGTATAATGTTTCAATAAACTTAATTTCAGTGGAAAAGAATGTATCAAATGTTTTATAAGCCTTATTATTACTTAATATATACATATTAAATATTTTGTACACATTATAATTATTATTTGATTAAGCATACTAAATACTTTAGACATAAATTTAAAACACTGTCTCCTATGATGAAAAATATTAATGCAGGTTGTTTCTTTAGTAAAATAACTTTGTATATATTATGCCTTACTTTGTAGTAAGTGTTATGTAGCATTTTGGCATTTTTTTTTTTAATCGTATCACCCCGAGCAAGGCGGTAATGCCACTGATGTGCAGGGTCTACGTAATAGTGAAAAGATTGGAAAAGAGAAAGCCAGAAACCACATCCTAAACAGAGAACAAGGGATGAGCCACTTAACCTGTTCAATAGACGTGGGTGAAGTGTGAATCGGGCAATTGAAAAAAAAAAAAAAAAAAAAAAAGAAACCAAAGTGAGAAGATTGGAAAAGAGAAAGCAGGAAACCACATCCTAATACTTGTCTTATATTAATAGGTATATTTTAGTTATGATGATCCATATGTGCATGAATTACATCAAGTTTTGATAGGTTGCAAGTTAACTTACAAGATGGTGTATATATATATGTGGCCAATGTGAGAATTTAAATATTTTTTTTATTATTGCTAATAGAGATGCAATCTGCCAAGGGAAATGAGGATTTATAATCAACATTGTTACATTGGGAAGGGGATTTGAAGTTCAGAGTTATTTTTTATAATAGGTTAGATGCATGTGTACACACACAACACACACATGCACGCACAATCTGTTCAAATTCTCTAACTATTTTGTTAGCACCAATATAATCCCAATGATTAAACCTGGGAAAAATGAAATTTCTATGATATTTAAGAAACTTAAATAATAGCTTTAAAAATCTATAATAGAATATTCAAACAATATATATTTATTATTATTAAATGCAAGCATCTGTATATATTTATTCAAAATAATTTCTGAACAAATTTTTTGAATAAATCATAATTTTTGTTTAGTGGTTTAAAAATAGTTTAAAGTTTATAACTTTGATGATGGTTGCAATGTTTATTGTAAATATTTAATTTTTCTCAGGCAGTGGTATTTGTCATGTAAAAGTGTGTTCTGTGGTTCAAACCTTAACATTAATGTTTGTCATTTTCCTTTGGGAAATTCTGATGAAAAATAAATTTATTTTCAAATGTAAAACTTTCCAAGTTATATTTTAAATACAAGTCATAATTGTTTGGCTTTAGGTTTTTATTCTTTTGTATATACAGATAATCTGTTAAAGATAATGATCTTTCACTAAATCAACCAATAAAAAAAAGAAAGAAAGAATAATTATTTGTCTTTATCAAACTAAGTATTTACACATATACTTATTACTAATGTTCATTCTATACAAAGCCAAAGAACCACTCAAGGTAGAGGTTTACTGAAGAGTTAAGAAGAACAGTTTATGAAGTATGTGGGAATGATAATGGTTAACCTTAGACTTGAAATGGTTAAGATTGTAGTAGTCTAGAAAGCATTGTGGGTTGGTTCCAGAAAGTAGCAGTTTGTGGGAAGCTGTTCTTATTAATAGAATATGTCAGTTAAGTGCCATATATGATACATGCGTGGACTATCATGTCCCTTTGGAGACTAAGCAGAAGATTTTCTTGCAATAGGTTGCAATTTCTTTCTATGGTAGACTGGTTGCCAACCAAGGCTATAGAACCCAATATGTCCTGCTATTCAACTCATAGCATGGCTTCATAGCTTTCCTAAGAGTATTTGTGTATAAGCGAATGCAATGAATTCAACTGAAATTCTAACCCAGTTCTCTGATTTCTCATTCTGAGCCAATATTCATTACATCACAACATGAAGAGAATGAAAAGAGTTTGTTTGACTCAATGTACATGGCATGGCTGGTTTTAACTGTGAAGGTTAGAATAGGTGGAATTAATATATACACACAATTATTTAAATAAAATTTAATTCTAATTAAAAATAGGTTATTGTTGATTTTTTTAATCTTTCTTATGAACAGAGAAACATATAGTCTAACTTATGTTTTTCAGATCTTCACAACATTTATATATATATATATATATATATATATATATACATACATATATATATATATTATTAAATTACTTTAATCTTAAATGGAAAAGTAGGAAGGTAAATTCCAAGAACCTGATCCTAATTAATATTAAAAATTTTAATATTAAAAAATGATACAGGAGGAGAGCTCAATGTAATTAAAATTACAGAGTCAATGCCAAATTGACCATCTCTTCACTTACAACTCTATCTAAATGTAAAAACCAAAAATAGACTGATTTTCAAAAAAATCTTTTTGTGACGTATATTTCTCAAATCTTAACCGTTATTTTTATTTTTTTATTTTTTTTATTTCTCTTTTTAATATTATTTTTATTCTCATTTTGAATATAGACTGACTGTTGCTGAGGAGGCGTGAGATCTCTCTTAGGGATTTCATGTTGAAATGTTCATTCAACATTTTTGAATTTTGATAATTCATATATATATATATATCATGCAGTTTTCTTCTTTCATTTTAACTGAAAGACACCTACATGAAAATAAATCATTAACCACTTTAGTAAAAAATTCATAGTCATATTCTTTTAATTCCAACTGGAATATACCAGCTTAACAGATATTAACAGTTTCATATCAAAATAGACAGATTTCTTTCATTTTGATCCAAAGAAGCCTATTTAATCAAAGTAAAATGCATAGTCAATAAGACATTTTTCCACTTTGATTCATCAAATATTTTGTTTGGCTTTTAGATCCTACTAAAACAAAAAACACACACACACACACACAATACTGTTCCATATCTGGTCGGGTGCTTTTGCTATTCCTCTTGAGGTCATCAACAAAATCAAAAGAAGGATCTGCAATCTAATTGGTCCTGACTTGGCACCTCAACTTCAGTCACTTTGTCATCGACATGACATAGCTCTCCTCTCTCTTTTCTCCAAATATTTTCATGGCAACTGCTCTGATGAGCTTTTAATACCTAGTGTCCTAATCACATGAATTTAAGCATGCTACTAGATTGGCATCTAGGTCCCACTTTCATAAATCGTTAGAAAACATATAGAGAAATGTTTATCAATATTACTCAATAACTTTTCACAAATGTCCAATATTTGTAGGGTCAGAATCTTACATGCAAACAGATTTCTCCATCATATCCTATAAATGTTTCATTGACTTTGTTACACAAATGCTGGGGGCCATACAATTTGTTTGAAGTCTCTCATCAATTTTGGACAATATGAGCCTGATGACACAAAGCATTAATCCTGCTAGAATAACCCATCATTGTTGGGGTACATGGAAAAGTAATGTCTTTCATCAGGTATTCCAGTACATACATATAAGTAAGTTTGAAAGGATGTCAAATATGCCCACAGTTTCAGAAATGGAATTTGTCTAGCACTCACTATCAGGCCCCATTCAAAATTCATGTAACCTAGACAGTATTAACACTGACTCACCAGATGTGATATTGGTCTGGGCAATTTCATGATGTCAAGGTATGATGGTGCCAACTACCATTACTTTTATATACTGTTTCCTCCTAACTTTTGGCATGTCAGTGTATATATGTTAAAATTATTTCTAAGGTGTTGTGTAGAAATCATGAGTGGAATAAGGTTAGCAAGGATTAAATATTATATTAGATGAGTAAATTCAATTACAAACTATGCTATTGTTTATTTCAATCTTTAATTAATAATAAAATGATAAAACTTTTATAACACTAACTTTATTTATCATTGCCAGTAATTTGTGTAACATTACTGATGGCAGACAGAGGTTAGTAGAAATAAGAGTTGAAGAACAAAGCCTTGCCGAAATCTACTGTTGCAGAAAGTACAAAGAAGAGAGAAAATAGCAGATGTTTCAAGTAGGCAAACTATCTTGTTGGGCAACTTTGTATCCCCAGTAGAACATGTGGACCAGTAAATATGAGGTACTGAATAACTAGAGACAGACTAAAAGAAAGCAATTAGTATATTTCTATGTTAGATATTCCTTACATTTAACAGTAAAATGATATGAAAGAATTGGGCTATACAGGTGTTGAAAAACAGACAATAAATAAAACAACTAATATAAATAGTAATCAACTTTATCTTTAAACTTTGCCTGAAATATTTGGTTATATAAAATAACATTATACATGTTGTAATATATTGGGTTGTGTTTTATATTATTTTTACCCACAGATGTTTTATCTAATGAATACAGTTAATTATTCCTTCAAATCTTTTTTTAGAAATTGGTCACTGCTGAAATATACTGCAATTAATTATATGTGTGTGTGTGTGTGTGTGTGTATAACAATCCCTCTTTTATGCAGGTTTCAGTAAAAATGACTGACAAGGTACTGTGGTTAATTTTTTAATATAATAATTTTTCTTGTCATCTTATAATTTTTTCTTTTCAGAAGATAAATTATATAAAAATTATCTGAATGTTTTTTTTATCCAAGTACTTTCAGCTATACTTTTAGCCATTATCAAAGATGAATTTTATTTTACTTTTTATATATTCAATCTTTATGAAATAAAGATTGAATATATAGATTGTCTTATGTATGTAGAGTTATAGGAATGTTTTATTTTCCAAACAGGGTCAGAATATTGTGGCCATGTTCATATTTGATATTGTGTTGGCTTTTTCTTTCTTATTCATAATTCTTCTATTGTTTTTAGCTTTTTTTTTTAGATGAGGATGCTGCTGTTATACATGTATTATCAATGAGTATGTTACGAATAGAATTGGCTAGGTCTCCATATATATTTAAATGAGGCCTAATATGGTCAGAGAGATATAATGTGAGTCTTCTTGTTAAACAGTATATCCAATATTATTATTTATGGATTTGAATTTTTCAGGGAGATAGTTCCTTAAAGGACATGTGAATTTGTAATTAATATTTGCAGAGAAAGTTCTTGAAGCCATAGAAATAATATCATGACATAATATTTTAGAAATTATATAATTATGTTTAGACAGTTAATTCTTATAAGGTTTTCAGTTTTTGTCCAGACTTTCAGGCCAAAAGATAATAAAAACTAGACTTGTTCCTCAAGTAGCACCTCCTCATTATACAAAAAAGATAGAGGGTCGGGTTCATGCCTTATGCATGTGATAATAACCAAAAGAAACATGTAATCTATAGAAAATTGCATCACTGTGTTTGGAGACATTTTAACTTACACTATAAAAAAAGATTCTTAGCCTACAACAAATCTTATTTTAGAAATAGCTGATTTTATCCCCAGCCTATCACAAATCAGTAGATTTCAAGTGTAAATATTCAGGTGCTTTTTATTGCAATAATCAAAGCTAAAAAGATAGAACTCTTCTGTGGAGCTAGAATAATTAAATTTTTATTGGAACCTGACAGTTTGAATTCTATTCAAAGGCTAGAATCACATTATTGTAAATAGGTTTATGTGCGTTGTGGTACAGTGGATATTGGCTCTGAACGCGGGGAGCCAAGTTTGAATTCCAGCTGAATCCATTGCGCAAATACCCTTGGGAAAGGTATTCTGTCTCTTCCTTCCAGTTATGGGTTCAGGACAGATTGGGTTCTGTAACCTTGCTCGGCAACCAGTCTTCCACAGAAAGCAATGGCAACCTACTGCGGGATAATCTTCTGCCCAGTCAGTCATGTCTCTTTCGAGACATGATCGCCCAAGCATGTATCATGTATGGCACTTAACTGACTGACTTTTTAGATTTTTTTAAATATTTTTAATATAAAAAAAACAATAAAGATTCTAGCTATTTAGAAAATTTTTTTCAATTAAATCAATTTTTAATCAAAATATCCTAAAACATCATGAAATATTTTTTCAAATCAAACAGGTTATCTTATTTAAAGGCCAATGTCAGTTTTGTATGTTGATGATGATACAAAACCAAACACATATTAGTAAAGTTCTATTGAAATAGTAAAATTGTTGGAATATCAATTTATTTAAATATGTGTGTGTGTTGAAGTGTAATGGACATCAGCTTGGAATGGGAAGTTGGTAGCATCATATGTGTGTGTGTGTGTGTGTGTGTGTGTGCGCACACATGTGTGTATGTGTATGTATCAAGAACAATTTTAGGAAAAGTCACTTACATTAATTGATTTTTTTCAAATAGTACTGATGCATTAAACTTACTTAAAAACAACAAAAACTAAATTTAACATTTTTGAAATTTTTATTACTTTTTATTTTAGCATGATAGGTATGAGAATATGATGTAAAGTGTTCCTGCTTGATTCAAAAATTTTATTCATGTGGTTTTAAAAAAAGAAATTACCCTCAAAATTTTATTTTTTAAAAATTTATTTTTGATATTCTTCAAATTCAAATCTGTCATTGTCTATTTAAAAATCCTCACATAAAAATTCAAATACATCTGTGAATTCTTTCTTAACTTGTCGATATTTACTACCATTAATAAGTTGGTGTTCCTGCTTCCAGTATTTGTCAATGTCAGATTAAAGTCAATATCAGAATTAAAGAAACAAAATGTATAGGAAAAAAATAAAAATGCAGAGACAATTTTAAAATACTTATATAAACTAAAAAATTCATTATTTCATGCTGCTATTTACTTTGAACCAATAGATTTGCTGTTAAAGAAAAATATAATCAGTTGAAAGTTATTTTTAGTTCAATGAAAATACAAAGATTCTTTCATAGTTATTGTTTATATTGCCTGCATAGATGGGTCAACTAAAGTTAGCTAGCCAACTAGACATTTAAAAGACAAATGTTAATCATATTTTTAGCCGGTAAATAAATTGAGCAACCAAAATATAGTTTGGTAGTATGTGGTATCAATACATAGAAACAGAATATAGAAGTATTGAGTTAATCACAAAACTTTTAAGAGCCATATAAGATAGGAAGTAGTGGAGAGCAATGCTCGCCTATGTCTTGAAGGGATATGGCACATAGAAGAAGCATGTCCAGACAGAGTAATCCATTACAAAATGCTGAAGAGTTTATATACCAACTTTTTCAAACAAGAACTTAATTTGTTTTTAAACAACTTCAACTCCAGATGTAAACATTGTAAAAACTAACTCCAACACTAAAAATTATCAAATGAACTGTTAATCTGTAATATATAGCACAGTACCACAAGAATTAGATATGTGAATTATGAACTGACATGTCTATTGAAGAACAAGATCATGGTCTTTGAAAATAACTCATTTTGTTAACCTCTCAATTTATGTCACATGTGTTTATTTGTAGTCTGTAAGTCTGCATTAAACAAATTCAAATAGTGGTGCTGTTTTTCAAAATATTTCAAGTTTTATAATCATATATATCATTGCACTAACCTTAATTGACTGCCTTAATTCATGACCAATGACATTCCTTCTTTTTTCACATTTGCATAAGAAAACAACTACTACAAATATTAATTATAGTTAGAATAGACCTATTCTTTTAGTGATGCTTACATTAATTCCTGACCACAGAAAATCCTAATTTTTTCTCATTTGCAATACTGGTAAATATTGACACTTGGCAAAACAAGTTTAAAAAAAAATGCTTAATTCACTCCTAAATTATTGATTTTTTTCTTTACTCTTATAAAAAAAAACATTTGGTTTGTTAATAAAGAAAACAACTAAAGTCAATTTGGGAAGTAGTGGTGTAGCAGTAAAGTCAGTGGGCAACAATAAGAAAAGCTGAAAAGACCCCATATTGCCAGAATTTACTACTACTAAATGTAATTATGAAAGTGAATGTAGGTTTTGTAATGTTTAAGAAATCTTATTTGGGATATCAAGGGTTATGTAAACAGTAGAGATAGTTGAAAATAGTCAAAATTAGCAAACAGAAGAGAGTGGGTTACTGAATAAATCAATTCCTTCTGCAAAGAAATATAGAAAATTTGCATTTAAATAAAAAACTCAGATTAAAAAAAAATATGATAAACTTAAAATGAAAGAAAGAAAGAAAAATTAAAGACAGGCAATTAAAACAATCCCAGTTGATTGTTATTTCTCCAATTGGCAAGCACATTTATCCATGTTAAGCCTCGATTATGAATAAAATAAAGTTCTTGTAGTCCAGCAAACAACCTCAACCCACTTCTGTTAACTGGACTTTAAATGTATAAAGATGTTAACAAAACAAAAAAAAACATATGTGATGTAGCAGCAGGAGATAGTGAATACTAGTTGTGTCTCTCTGACTTACAGTAATTAATTGTAGTAATAGTCATCACTGCAGCTGATAGAAAACCCCAGCTGAGAGGAATGCTATTTTTAGAGAAACCATATTTGGAAAGAAACACTAACCAACTTAGAGAATATAAAAGTGAATACAGAAGAGGTAACCCTTTCTACTAGTTAAGATTAGACACATATTCTATAGAATGAATAAAAACTAACATCACTACTACTACTACTATTAAGGAGCACATCATCATCATCATATCTATAATCACTCTTACCATCACCACAAAGCTAAACCAGATTCCCTGAGAGTAACTAGCTGTCCAGGTAGAGTCCAGTGAATAAAGGCAAAATGGTCGCTCAAAGTTTATCGGTGAGTAGCACTTAGCCTCTCCCAAACCCTTTCTGTTTACTGTCATTCACAAGTGCTTAGTTGGTAAGGAAGAGTAGTTTTGTAAAGCCGGTAACCTCAAAGTATATACACAGAAAAGCATGCTGCCATCATTGGTTGCCATATCACCACCCCCACTTCTTTTCTTCTCTAATTTGCAAGATTAAAAGGTGCTCGAGACAAGAGAGATAAATAAAATGGTTGTTTTCAGAGGAAATGTAATTTTATATATAATATAAAAAAAACAAAACTTTTCTTTTTTTTTTGTTCCATTTTTTAAAAGTTAGCAAATTCTCAACTATTTCTAACCAAATCTTCCAAAAGAGAAAAAAAAACAAAAAAAAACTACTGCGCCACTTGTAAAAGTAATGGTTGTTTACGAAATCACCTTACCTGTAATCTATAAATGCAGGTAATAACTCATTCAATTTGTAATTACTTTATAAAAGTTTTCACAAATGATACAATACAAATAGGCATCAGGTGAACTTATCTGTAACTTATATAAGGAGAAAAAGTTTTATTACACTTACAAACTTTCTTTTCTTTCTTTTCACATCTATTCCTATTCTGATGATGTTGTCATCTGATATAAGTGCAAAATATGTGCCATTTTGTTGTCAGCTTGAACAAGATGTTACTCTTTCAATAGACAATGCACTGTTCTGTCTACAACTAACACAAATCACAGAATGCTAGGCACTCTTATACAACTTTAGAACGAGTCTAATTTTTATGATTAACAGAGGTGTGTAAGATTATATAAAAAAACTAATTTCATTCATTCCATTCTTATATACACTTCAAATATATATATTTGAGATAATGATACATATTTTTATATATAAAGAACAATATTGGGGAAAAAATGTATGACAAAGTGGAAAAGTTTGCTTGTGACGTGTTTTGTCCTTTAGGACTTCATTGGACTAAATTTGTTATGTTCGTGTGACTATCCATGAGTAAAAATATATATATGCACAAAGATGTGCTAAAAGGTTTTCAGCCTGAATCATTTCCAAAAATTTGACCAATTTGCCAAATATCAGAATTTGGGGGTGGAATAGGCTTCTTGGTAAGGTCAAGAATATTTCAGTATCCACATATAGAGATGCATAGAATATATGAAACTGATCACAAGGTATATTATTCAGGGAAAGAAGGAATGTATAATCAAATTAACATATGTTAACTTATTAAATATACAGAATAATTGATATACCAAGAAATAACAGTTAAATTTTTTTTTTTTAATCATATCACCCCGAGCAAGGCGGTAATGCCACTGATGTGCAGGGGGCTACATAAGAGTGAAAAGATTGGAAAAAAGAAAGCCAGAAACCACATCCTAAACAGGGAACAAGGGATGAGCCTCTACACTTGTTCAATAGACATGGGTGGAGTGTGAACTGGGCAAGAGTTTAGTCTATCTACTCCAATTGAAAAAATATAAAAAATAAAAAGAAAACAGTGAAAAGATTGGAAAAAAGAAAGAAAGCCAGAAACCACATCCTAAACAGGGAACAAGGGATGAATGATAAATACAAAGTCAATACCAGTTTAATTGATAGAATAATCATAAATACAAAAGTCACTATGCAAATACATATGTACATAATGTGGTTCTTATGTTTTTACTATTACACATTTATATTTAGCATTCATACATATATGTGAAGCATTACTGAAAACCTGACAATGAAACTGATAATTCATGTCAATATTATCCAATTCTATTGCCATCAAGTAAAAATATAAATTGTGAAAATTTCCAAGTTTTAAAAGATCTTTAGATCCTCACTGAATTAGTTTAATTGAATGTGTTGAGTCAATGAATCATCAAGATGATATGAAGTGTTCTTGTTTTATTGTAGCAATTTACTTTCGATATTTTGAGTGTCAAATTATTTAGCAAATAAAATATCTTTTCATCTTATTATTTCAGAAATATTTGCATATTTCTAAAGAATTAATGAACTTATTTTTAATCAGACTTCAAACATTACTTCAAACATTGTGTCGATTTCAAATACCGAATATCTGCTATAATAATGTGTATGGGTAGGTATTTGAAGGCTGTCACAATGCGTTGAGTATAATAAAGGAAGGTAAAGAAGGTGTTGGGTATTATTATTCATTAATATTTCGAGATCAGAATCTCATCTTTAAATACCTACCCATACACATTATATACACAATGCTTCAAGCAAATTACAAAACTCTGCTATAATAATGCTTGAAGAACTAAAATGCACACACATTTTTTTTTTTTATAAGCGTTTCACCCAGAGCAAGGCATTTCACTGACACTACTGTGCAGGGGGCTATATAGAGTGGAGAAAGGCTGGTTAAATATAGGAAATGTCAGAGGGTGGGTGATAGGCGGGTAAGGATACCGTTAATGAGGGTTGGGTAGATGAGAGTGTTGGGAGAATAATTGGAAGTTAGTGTGACAGGAGGTGTCTATTGACCCTACATTTAAACACCTGGAGATTGTAGCTGTCGGGAAAGTAGACATGTGGAAGGGAATTCCACAAGCGGGAAGCACGAGAAAAGAAGCTGTTGGAGTAGAAATTACAGTTACATCTTATCTGTATAACTGTAAAAGGGTGGGACCTAGTTGCCAATCTAGTATCTCGTGTAAATTTATGCTTAGGCGGCACCAATGATCTAAGTTCATTGGAGCAGAAGCCATGAAAGTACTTGTAGAAGAGGCACAGGGAAGCCACACCACGCCGGTGAGAGAGTGGTTGCAGCCAGTCTGCCAAGTCAGTATCAACCACGTTACAGATTCTCCTTTGTATTTTGTCAAGAAGCCCAAGTAGAGTAGCAGGGGCACCCGACCAGATGTGGCAGCAGTGTTCAATACATGGGCAGATGGTAGATTTGTATATGTGCAGGATAGATTCAGATTACACACTTAAATGCTATTTTTAATAAATATACATATTTGAGTAAATGCAGTATATTTATTTACTTTTGTTTACCAGCTTGAGTATTTAAAAAATCTTATTAAAGAAAAACATGCACTCTGTGGCAAGATTTGAACCCCCCATCTCCATGGCTGGGGAAACTGTTGTTAGATCTGGTGAGTGTTTAGACCATCTCAACCATGAAGTCTGTTAATGATCAAGTAATGTTAAATTTTGCTGCATCAATGTAAATCTTTCATAGACTCTTGAAATATTTATATCTGCTTAGTCTCATAGCATAATGTAAACAAAGCAATTTCTAAAGAAGTGAGGGATTTTTATTTATTTATTAATCCAAAAGATCTTTTAGAAAGAAATTAATAGAGACAGCGTAGCCATAGGAATCAATGTTGTATGATAATTATCTACAAATATTCTATCTCTAATACTGAGCACTCTTCCTTATAAATATAGAAAATTTTAATACTATATACATATATATGTTAGATTCCTTTGCCTTATTTATGCATTGAGCACAGTAATCTAAACCTATTTATAAATGGAACTTTGTGTGTGTGTGTGTGTCTCTGTGTGTGTATCCGTTATCTATAGACTCTGAAACGGCTGAACCGACTTTCTTAAAAATTGACACAGTTGTACTATAAGCGTCTGCGAGTGTTCTTAACTAGGTTTTGTGTTGAGGTACTCCCGATAAATATCGAAAATCAATAATCGAAAAAATCGGGTTATAGAAGAAGTGGTCCGATTTTAATCAAATTTGATACACTCATAGTCAAAGACATAAAAAACGATATTCAGAAGTTTCAAGGTTGCAGTTCTTACAATAGTGCAGAAAATTGATTATATATATATATATATATATATATATATATATATATATAAATGGCAAGATGTTTGTGTGTGTGTCTGTTTATCTGTTTGTATGTCCTTTACACAAATCCACAATTTTTATCCGATTCTCACCAAACTTCACACAAATATTCTTTAGGCTGAGTCTGAACTCAGGACCATGGATTAGTTCTAAAGCTTTCATTATACCTGAGCAATGCCGGGCTATACTGCTAGTTTATTATATTTTTTTACCCTTCTTGCCTTTTTTCAAGGAGTAAAAAAAATTCTTTTTGTTCAAGACCACATGTATATAAAATAGCATTTCCATTAAATATATGTGAGCAAACTGAAAAGATCATAGGCTGAATTAAAATCAGTGCATGCAAGATTTCACAGCTCTAGCATCTCTTCTTCATAGTCAGCCTATGAAATTTTCAGCCCATTTTTGTATATGCATGTATATATAACAAAATGACTATATAAATCCAAAAGGGCAAGCTAGATCTCCTCTCAAACTAAACAATTGATATTTTATCTGATCAAAGTTTCTCTAATGTACACACATCCTACAAAACAGTGTATCCAAAATAAAACATATGGTGCAGCTAATAAGCAAAACTTTCCAGAGTTAACTTTGTGGGTCATTTGTTTTCACTTACTGATTCCAAAATTTTAAAATGATGTTTTATTTATTACTTGTTTGCAGTACTGAGCTAAGAGTCTATGCTTGTGTTTCTGAGTGCATATTCCATCTATCTGGGACCAGCAGGCATGAAGTTATATCATACACACACATAAGAATTAGATCAGTGCATATAGGCTGACAGCAGATGACTAATATATGTTAATATTTATTTGATAAAAAATAAAAACCTAAATCAATATTTTTCAATTTCTTCTTGTCCATTTTTCCTGTTTTCAGCATACATGCTCATTAACGAACACACAAAAAATGTCTAGAAACTTAATTAGCTTACTTTATAAATCAGATATTAGTGTACATGTACAATTATTTGTGTGACTATATATATATATATATATATATATATATACACACACACACACACACAGAGGATGCGATGAATAAATTGTCATCTAAATTGCAAAAAAATGTAAATAACACTGACACTTCATTTTAACATATCTTCTATGTGCCATGTCCCTTTAGGACGTATGCGATCATGGCCCTCCACATCTCCCTATCCCTTGTGGCCCTTAGTATGTTTGTTCCTGTTACTCCTGGCAACCCCCGTTCCGTCATCCACCCAACCAGGCCCTGCAAATATGTTATCCGCTGCCTTCCTCTGTCTCTCTTTCCCTCTATCTGGCCAGTCAGTATCAGGTTCTCCAGGCTCTCCTTCCTCATTGCGTGTCCCAGGAACTTCAGTTGTCTCTTCCTGATGCTCAGTAATCTTGAAATACTAAAAAGTAAATCTATTCAATAAAATTGTCATTGGCTTCAACCATAGCCTCCAGACAATTTTTGAATCTCCTGCAACTCTTTTGGATGGTTTTCATGTTTAAGCTGGTGAATGCTGCCATAATCCATGCTTTTAGTTCTTTTTAGTGTTACAAGGAGTTTTGTTGGTCTTTCACTAAACTACACCAGACACATAATAATCAAGGGGCTGCATTCTGAGGGGTGATGTGGTCTCAGTTACTGAAAATCACCTGAAGACACCACTTATGGTAGAAACCTAGGTTGCATAATAACTCGTTTACAAATGAAAAATATATATATATATATATATATATATATATATATATATATATTTTATAATCATTTCACCCCAAGCAAGGCAGTACTGCCACTATTGTGCAGGAGGTTACATAAGAGGGGAGTGAAGAGAAATAGAAACTGGTCACAGGGGTGTTGGAGAATGTTTAAGAGAAAGATGAGAACACTGATATGAAGAGAGCTGCATGAGAGTAGAGTAGAAAGGGAGAAGAACAAGATACAATGGTTATTGGGGAAAGAATGCGAGTTAAGGAGATAAGAAATGGCAATTGATGGCATTTAAATTCTTGGAGATTATAGACATCTGGGAAGCAAGTATATGGAAGGTAGTTCCACAGGTGGGAAGTGAAAGAAAAGAAACTGATAGAATAGAAGTTGCAGTTACATTTGGTTGGTTTCATTGTAAAAGGTTAGGACATGGTTGCTAGTCTAGTAGCTTGAGTAAATTTATGCAGCAGGGACACTAGGGAGCTGAGCTAAACTGATTGAAGCAGAAGCTATCAATGTATCTTTAGAAGGAGGCCACATTACATCTGTGAGAAAGGGACTGCAGTTGAGCTACCAGGTTGGAATCAATTACATTGCAGATTCTCTGTTGGATTTTGTCAAGAACCATTGATGAATAGCAGGGGCACCCAACAAGATCTGACAGGCAGATGGTAGAATGTGGAAGAAGCATTCAGATAAGAAAAACTTTCTGGCCCTACCCAGTGAATTGACCTTCCTACCAGCAGATTTACCTATTGATACCACTTGACGTTGGCTGAGAGTGTTAGGCTGAGGAGGTGCAGTGTATTGCTTTCAGGGAGACTAGCCTAATCCATGCTGATAGGGTGGGGGGTAAAGATTGTCTATGGTGGTTAAAGGATAGCAGCTTCATTTTGAAAGCATTAAAATTTTCAAGCCATTTCTTATCCCAGTTTACCACAGATTGGAGGTCCTTTTTAAGATCAGCAGCAAGGTTTGATTTCTTATTGAGGCAGAAGTAAATGGTGGTGTTGTAGGTGTAGATGCCTACTTGGGATCTGATTACATCAGGGAGATCATTGATGAAGATCAGAAAAGTGTAAGACCTAAAATAGATCGTTGAAGGAAACCCACATTTGTCTGAAAAAATCTAGAAGCATGTCAGTTCAATACTACCTTCATTACGTGGTTTGAAAGGAACAGCTGGATTAGATCAAATAAGCATCCAGTTATACCATAGCCCTATAGCTTGCACAGAAGGCCAGTGTATCAGACTCTGTCAAATGCTTTGTAGATAACTAGGGCAACAGCTCGAGTATTGCTGTTCTTATTGAGAGCCTGGTATATATACTCTGTGATGATCGTTAGCATATCAGCAGTAGATATGGTGAAGCGAAAATGTTGGGACTATTCCATTACTATGTAAAGTAATGGTGACATCTACATAGGGAGAGTGTGCCGAGCAACCGATCGACAAGTCAGTCGTAGACTTCTGGTGACGACCCGGAAGTACCCATTGCTCATACTACGTCTTACGACGGTTGAGACGAATAACCTTTATTCTTGTAGTGGATACTAATAACCTTTGTAAATACTATTTTCATGGAATACAACAATTAACCTATTCCTGTTGTTGAGTTATTTATTCTTACTCACGACATAACAGAAAACAATACTGTTTGTCAGGTAACAGGCTGTGAACTATGAGATGTACTAATTCAGCATTAATAATAGCTTCGAATACTTTGTCAAAAATTGGTAGGAGGCTGATAGAGTGATAATTAGAGGGGTCTGAGCCTTCTCCAGAGTTCTTAAATACAGGAACCATATAGGAGGACTTCCAGCAGGCAGGAATGCAAGAAGCAGACAGGCAGTAGTTGTACAGTTTGAAGAGGACAGTAGAGAGTTTGGGGATAACGATGATTGGGATTCCATCACCTCCACTTGCCTTATAGGGAGTCAAGCTTTGAAATTATGTTAGAGACCAGTGAGGGAGTAATGTAAATGTCACTCAGTTGAGCCTAAGTTCTAGGTGGGAAGTCAGGTGTGAATACCCCAGACGAATCAAATGTTGAGTTGGTAAAGAATCTGCAAGCAAAGCATTCAACCTTGTCTGCTGAAGATGTGAGGAGAGATTGAGGACGTGCTGTTGTTTAACACATTTTTACAGAGCTGCCAGTAGTCTTTGGAGTCAAACTTGCAGGCTGCTATATGCTGCTTCATTCTGTCAGCAAACAACAACTTAGCATCACTTAAGATTCTCTTGTATTCATTGCAGAGGCAAAAAGATGCCTATTGTTGTCAGACGCATGACTCCAATAAAGCCGGAAGAAGTGATTACTGTGGGAAATAGCAGCCAAGCATGCAAGGGGAGAACCAGAGGGACGAATGGGATTTATATGAATGAGATAATGATATACTTTTATATATATATAAAGAATAATAATATTGGAGGAAAATATATGACAAAGTATAAAAAGATTTCTTGTGATGCATTTTGATAAAGTCTTAAATGACAAAATGCATCACAAGAAAACTTTTTGCCACTTTGTCATACATTTTTCCCCATTTACATCATTCAGACTTTAAGATCACTGGGGTATATCATACCCCAATGATCGTAATAAGTGATTCAGTTTGAAATTCCTAGCACCTGAAAAAGACTGAAGCATATAACAGCTGAAATGCTGTAAAAATGGCAACGAAGATGAGGAGAATTGTCTATGTGCATTGTGGTGCAATGGATATCGGCTTGGAATGAGAAATCGGAGAGCCGATTTCGAATTCTAGTTGAATTCCTTGCATTTACTTATGCACAAATACCCTTGGGAAAGGTATTAATCCATCTCTTCCCTCCCGTTATGGGTTAAATAATAAGACAGATTGGGTTCTATAGTGTTGGTCGGCAACCAGTCTACCGCAGAAAGCAATGGCAACCTACAGCGGGATAATCTTCTGCCCAATCATGTCTCAAAAGAGATATGATTGCTCAAGCGTGTATCACATATGGCACCTAACTGACTGAATGCAAATAGAGTAAATACTACCTCATCTCAGAAATATAGCACTTATTACAACTGACCTCGATTCTCATTGGGTACCCCATACTTTTGGCCTTGTGCCACATTTAAGCAGTGCTGAGAAAAATTACCATAAATTAACACATATTACATTAAAGTTCTAAAGATTGACAAAACAGTAGTTTTATACTTTAAATAAGAGAAAAATCATTATACCTGGTTAAAAAAAAAATGAGGCATGTATTTTTTTTAGAAATTTTATTACAACAAAAAGAAAAAAAACAATTTATAATTACATTTTACACCTGTCAAAATATCCTCCTTTTCCTTGATTATTGAAAAACAAATTTTTGGTATTCGTTGCAATAGTTTCTCAAAGTATAAGTTTGATAATTGATTCCATTCTTTTTTCAATGACCGATAGCTTTTTTTCATTTTATGGATGGAAATGTTTTACTCTATTGTCAAGTTCACCCCATGCTAATTCTGGGGGTAGCTTCAAACTTTTATAAATATATATCTCAATAAAATGTATATTTAGGCAGCAAAATTTCAGTCTAACAAGTTATACTAAATCCACTCTACAAGGTCTCTGTCTGATTTTGTTTTTGTTTTATTTTTCCAAATCATGACTAAGCTGTTGCACGTCAAATTTGTGGAAAAACTGCCCAAAGTTCATGTTTTCATTAGAATACTTTTGACCATCAAATGTATCAATATCACTGAGGAAAGTTTTTATTGACTATCATTTTTGGGAAGCACTACACTCCAAATTTAAATGTGCGTGTATCTGTATTGTGTAAGTGAGATCATATGCAGAACTTCAGAGCTATGAATAGACAGCAACAGAAAATGAATGTTATTAAATATTTTATATTTATTTTATATACATTTAAAAAAAAACATCACCTTTGGTGAAAGATATTTAATGTGAATTGTTTCTTTTGTATAATGTATTTTAAATCTTTCTTTACAGTAAGTGCTGTATAGTATTTTGACATTATCTACTAATATTTGTCATGTTACTAATGATATTTTTGTTATTTATGGCATCATGACTGATATGTAAATGAATTGTGCTAAACTCCAAGAAATGGAAAGTTAACTTATGAGAGAGTGTGGTACTTGCATAACCAATTTAATGTTGTTTGTGATTATTGGTGTTGAAGATGCAAAATTGCAAAGAGCATGAGAATTCATTAACAACATTGTTTTTGCATAGATGTGATTTTTTAGGTTCTGGTTTACTGGAAATTATTAGGTCAGATATTTTGAACATTTTTTAGACAAGACAAAAAGCCACTAAGATGCAGTGGGTTACTGAGTGTAAAAGAATATAAGAAAAGCATTATTAAGGTGAGAGAACAATAAAAGAACAGAAATGAACAGAGAATAATGATTGATATTACATTAAAATTTTTGAAGATCAAACTTGACTGAAAAGCAAGAAGGCACAAGAGAGAAAAAAGAAACTATTAGCATAGAACTTTGTTTTACCTGGACATTTCAATTGTAAAATGATGAAACCATGCCAATAATCTAGTATTGCACTTAAATTTATGAATTTTAAGCACTTAGAGAAAATTTCATTAGAACCATTACTATGAAACTATTTTTAGAAAAGACACAAATAAGTTACATTAAGGTGATGGGAAAGTGACTGAAGTGGAGATGCCAGGTCAGGACCAATAACCTTGTAGATTCTTTGGATTCTATCAAGGATCTCTAAATATATAGCTTGTATATCAGACCATATGTAGCAGCAAATATTCAAACCATGATAGTAAATGATAGAGTTAAGATTTTTTGATTGATCAATTTCTTTTCTACAGCTTATCAACCTTTTGCAATATTTAAAGCTAGAAAATATTTTTTGATTACAATAATTTGTTTTTTGAGATAATAATGGTTTAGTGAAACAAGTTTTATTAATTAACCCATAGCTTAGGGAAGAAGAATTGGATTTATACCTTACTCAAGGGTATTTGCACATAAGTAAATATAATGGACCCAATGGGAATTAGTTCTCTGATGAAATCTTTTGAGCCATGATCCCTTACACCACTTGCACATTCAATCTTACAGCAACTGCTATTCCCAAACAGTCACCCATCTAGGTACTAACCAGACTCGACTTTGGTGATTGTATAAGAACTGGTGCTTTAACATGATGTGGCCATAAGCCCAGATTTAAGATATTTATTTCGATCACTAAATAATATGAACCAGCAAATTATATTTTTAATAGCTTTTTCATCTTGTTTATATTTAAACTATATACAGTTACAAGAGAATAAGTTAATGAAGTTTTATTTTTGTTTATATAAGAATGGTTGTTTGTGTTATTTTTTTCTAATTATTTCAGTTGCATCAGTAATGTGAACAGGAAGCACCAAATTTGCATTTCACATTTAAGGCAAATCAGTAGATTAATTATTGGCAATAATTAACAATAGCAATATTTTTTTAATTAATTCAACTAGTAACTTGCTAATTTAAATTTCTGTTTTAAATGTTATCAGCTGTCAGTTCCAATATTTGAACCACAACCAGCAGATATGTTATTTATATCTAAAGATATTTCATTCTTTATGTTGGATTGGACAAATCCTAACAGTTATACATCTACTGTTGATCTAATAAAAAAAGGAAAAAAGAATGGTATAGCTATTTCTGGAGATGCATTTTTTTTTTTAAACAGTCATGTAAGGAATATAAAAACTGAGTGGAACATTAGTAGAAAATATTTTTGGTCATTTTTCTTTTGAAAAAAATTTCCTCTTGCACTTTTCTGCCATAAGTAGTTTGGCAGTATATTGTGCCAGAGAGGATGTACTTGATAACATTTACAAACATTATTGTAATGTAGCAGTCAATAAGAACTGGTTATTTCCTTTTTTTGTGGCACTAATGTTTTTTGGTTAGTGTTTGGTGTCACTCTTTATACATTTTGTAGTGCAATTCCAACATTAACAAATTGTTGCTGTTTTTATTGATACTGTATTGGAATTTGTTTTTCTCTTTTATAAAAAAACTGAAAATCTGAATAATGTATAATTTTATACAAAAGGAATGGCAAACTATTCAAATGAAATATTTGGGGGGGAGGAGAAAAGAAAAAAGTTCATTTTAGAGTGCAAAGGTTGAAGAAAATTTATTAATTTCTTGATACATACAAACAAGGTAATGTCAATCAATTCAAATTAAAATAAAATAAGAGCTTTATATGCAAATCAACATTAAATATTTGCTTTTAAGACCAATTTAATTTGATGAAATGTAATTCCTTGCCAGTCCTTTGTCTTTTGCTTGCTGACCATGAAGTTGTGTGACCGTACTTTGCAAGCAGAATAATGCTGTCTTGTTTGTCACTGTTGTTTGTTAGCTGTGGGCTTTCCCAAAAGTCTGCCGCCGATATCCATCTTAACATTTTTCCTCTGTCGTGCTTGCTCCATCATTTGTGTACATTAATTCTTTTTGGTATATCTTATAGATGTGCAAGTATAACATGTAATTGGCAAGCAATGTTTAATTTCTGGTCAAGTTCATTACATTAATTTTTGCACAAAGGGAAATGATATGAATCCATCTCTTTTCTCCACTCTTTGAAAAGGTATTCTCATTTATCAGCCACCCCCATCTATAAATTAAATAGCAGAGCAGACTGGGCTCTTTAGACACAGTTGACAGCTACTATAGAAGGATAACTCTGAATTCAAAACCATATGTGGCTTTGGTGGGGCACATACTAGAACTGTAACTAAGGTCTGCTCAGCATAGTAGCAGTATAAACCATAGGTTGGCTTTGTGGTTATTAAAGAAACACAGATGGGTCTGAACAGTTAGGCATGCTTGGAAATGAGCAACCATACCAAAGCTAAGAAACACTGATTTGCAATGTGTCTTTGCTGAAACAGCTCTTAACATTGTTAGTTTCAAATCTTTGCTGAAACATTGTTAGTTTCAAATCCAATTCTTCACATTTTATGAACTTCAAAAAAAGTTATTTAAAAAAAAAAAAAAAAAAAAAAAACTTCAATAACTTTTCTATGTTAACTTGTTTCCAAAGTAAATCTTCTTGTGTCAAGATTTTATCCTTTGGAAATATCTCATCAGCAGTGTATCGCCAAAAACAAAAATTTATTGGATAGTATCAATTATTCATAAAGATTTACATATATTCCTACCTAACATGATTCAAGATGACTTTCGTGTAAAGTGCACAAAACTCTTTTTCTCTTTGGTATGCCATTCAGTTACAACAATTTTGAACTTTATCAGTGAAGATTTTAAATCTACTTAAGAATTCTTTAGAAAACTGTTTTTTACTAAGTGACATGTGCTAAAGACATAGACATAATTCTTTGGAAGGTTTACAGCCAATCATGTTGAAACACCAGTTCTTGTGCAATCACCGAAGCTAAACAATGTTGAGCCTGTTCAGTACCTAGATGAGTTAACATTTAGGAATACTAGGTGCCTTAAACTTGAATATATAGAAGGTGTAAGGGTTAATGGCTCAGAATTTGAAATCAGAGAGTTGAGTTCCAATTTCGGTTAGGCTCATTATATTCACTTATATACACAAATACCCTTGAGAAAAGAATGAATACATTCTCTCTCCTTAGATATGGGTTAAATAGCAGGTATTGTATCAGTAAATCATTGTATCCCCAAAATTCTTATAATCTAAAAATATTTTCTGGTTTTAACTAAACTGCAAAGGGCTGATACGCTGTAAAAACAAATGAAATAAAATTCTTTGAATGATTACTTTTGAATTTAATTATAAATTTTTACTTTTAATAAATGTTAGCAATTAAAATAAAAGCTATAACTTTCAGTACAATCTTACCTTGGCTATTGATAGCTAAAAAGAAATTTAGATAAAAAAGTCTCAAGCCTGTATCTGCAATATTGTTCAGTTTAGCCAAATTATAAGATCAGAAATTAACAAACTTGAAAGATAACCAATCATCTGAGGTCAAATAAAAACCTCTTGAGATTGGTTAAAACAAAAATATAAACAAAAATTGAAGATAACATCAAGTGATCAGAAAAGTGGGTTATGATTTAAATGTTTCTTCGATTGAATCTAATAAACTGAAACTTTTCAGCCAAAGACAATATGCCATCAAGTAGAATCAAAAAGTAACAAAAGGGAATAATATCTGGGGATCATGAACTGAAGGATTAGATTTTATTAGATTGAATAAAACAAATATTGAAACATGAAATAATTTTATTATCAACCATCAGAAATAAAAGGCTCTAATTACTTTGTCAGATTGCATTTATCTACTTATCTCTTATATATCTTATTACTCTCACGATTTGTTCTTTCAATGGTAATATGAATGAACTGTCATTAATAACAATTGTAGTTAGGTCAACAGTGCAGCTTGAGCTTATAGAAATGAAAATTAGAGAATTTGCTACATTCAAATTTTGTTTGCTTGGTGAGAGATGTTGAGATGGTGACATATTCTTTAGGATGATATAAATAATTTACTGCCATAAAAGCAAATGTCACCTTAATGGATAAAGGGACAAAATGGAGACATATTTTATTAATGAATGCAGTAAACTGGTCTTTAAGTGGGGGCTCAGTGATTCACAAGGAATGGTGGAAACAACTTGGATTGGATCTGACCAAACAAACAAATCATGATTAGAATCTGTCCTTGAGAATAAGAAAAGTAACGTACTTTAGCACTTTGACATTTGAATATATAACTTTTAAAGAAGCAAATAAGAGGAAGAGAAGAAAAAAAAACAGAAGGAATGAAAGTACAAAAGAAAGAAAAAAGAAAAGAAGCAAATATAAGGAACAGAAATAAATAAAAGAGAAAAAGAAAAAAAGAGAGAAGAAAATAAAAGAGAAGAAAATATAAACAAAAAGAAAATTAAAGAGGCAGAAGAAAAAGAAAATAAATGAAAGAGAAGAAGAAAAATAAAAGAGAGAGAGAAGAAAATACAAGAAGTTACTATGTGTGGCAGAACAAGAAAAAAATGACAAAAAAAAAAAAGGAAAGATAAAAAATATTGTTTAAGTAAATGTCTGCAATATTTTAATTGTTTCTTCATGCTGAAGTGTATGTACAGGGAGGGTTTGGAGCAAGAGAGCAAAATTCTTCTTTTCTTGAAGATTAACTAACATCAGGATAAACTGATTAATACAATTCCTTCTAATAACATAAAATACAGCAAATTCCAAGAAATGTCATATAAATACAAATGTTTTTGTTTAAAGATACAGATTCTGGTTTTGGTCGAAGTTTTATTCCTATTAAACATTTTAATAACCAGGTAAAAGTGTTATTCAAATATCCTTGATTTTAGAAGCCTACAACTTAAGGATGTGCATTGTGGTGCAGTGGATATCGGCTTGGAATGAGAAATCGGAGAGCCGATTTCGAATTCTAGTTGAATTCCTTGCATTTACTTATGCACAAATACCCTTGGGAAAGGTATTAATCCATCTCTTCCCTCCCGTTATGGGTTAAATAATAAGACAGATTGGGTTCTATAGCATTGGTCAGCAACCAGTCTACCGCAGAAAGCAATGGCAACCTACAGCGGGATAATCATCTGCCCAGTCAGTTGTGTCTCTTTCGAGACAGGATCATCGAAGTGTTTATCACATATGGCACTTGACTAACTGACTGACAACTTAAGAGAACCATTTAGAAATGAATAAAAAAGACAAAACTTAGCCATCAATATGGTTGATTAAAGAATCAACACAGAAAATAGATATAAAGCAAAACAAAACATGTAGAAAAAACACTTTAGAAAGTTTGAAGTCCCAGAGACAATAATTAAAATTGTTTTTTGGAAAGGGTGGAATGAAAATTACCCACGTTATATAGGCTGTACTGAAATCGTTAATGATTAGTAAATGTTTGAGAAAGTCTAAGTGCTATCAAAAGCATATTCTGGCTGTAGATCAACAAAGGCAGCTGGGTATTATTCAATGATAATCATATTAATGACAGTTCATCACACTACCCTGTCGGACAGAGCATTGAATAGACACTTATATGCTGGTCAGCCGTAACACCATCCTCCCAGAAAAGTAAAAGTGTTTTCCTAAGGGAAATGCGTGCTAACTTGCAATCATATTATTCTCATATTATTATTACTACTCAGTAGGGTATTCAGGCACATCATTTTTCCATTATTGCCAGACAAACCCACATCTAAGATTCTTAGGGTTTCCATTACTGAATTGGTAAAGAAAGAGTTGACTAAATAAGAAAAAAGTCGATACAAGGAAAAGAAAAAAGAAAAGAAATCAGAAAGAAATTACAAAATTAATATTTAGAAATGGCTTTCAATTCGCTCTTTAATGTTGGAAACAAGAGTTTGAGATTAGAAATGGATGATAATTTCAGCTTTAGTGGACATATTTATCCTAAGTCTTCATCAAAACTAAAGGTAAGTAAAAATTACTCAGATACTGAAATTTGAATCAAGTGAGGGATGTAATTAGCAAAAAAAATATTAAGTTTAACGTATAAAAAATAAATAAAAAAGTAAATAAAAATTCTTGTTCAGTAAATTTTTAATTTTTATTTCTATCAAGTGATATGTATATATTTTGCTTATTTGCATATTCTACTTATGAATTAACTTCTATCTCATTATCAGAGGCATCTATGAACTCATCGAAACTTCTTCATAACCATCTGGGTGTATACATATATTTGGGTATTTCTGAATAGCAAGTCTTCGATTAACATATGTCTTCCTTCTTATGATGACAATGAATCTTTTTTCTTTTTTTACGAATACAAAACCCTTAGATGCCTTCACTTAAAGAGATATTTAGTAATATAAAGATTAATTTTAGTACGAACCATTAATATGGGGAAAATGTATATGGGAAAACATTGTTACTTGTTTTCTTTCTGGTTCTAGATTCAAGTGCAATCTTTTGCAATAAATGCATTTATTTTAATTGAACATTGTTTGTCCTACCAGTAAAAACATGTGTAACATATGTTATATTTGATTATTATTATAAACTGAATTTGAAATATTTGATTTGCGTGATTAATATTCACTACTGAATTAAGTTCATTGACAAGAAAATATTGAAAAATAAATGTTTGTAATGGAAACTAAATGTTTTCATCATTAAGCTATGGCTTAATTATGTAATTATGTATTTGCCCTTACAGAGCATTTTAAATTTTTAATATTTTAATAAAAATATTAAAAACTTTAGAAAATAAAATTTAAAAAAATAAAGGAAAATAATAAAAGAAAAATAATAATTTTTTTCCTGAAGAGAATAAACTCTGAGTTTAGTAATGAAGAGCAGTAAAAAAAATGTTATAATTTTCAATAATTTCTTTGAAAGAGTCAAAAACAGGAAAAATAATTTTAAAACTAAATAAATGTCAATCACATGAGAATTATTCCATCTAAAGATAAATTTGAAATGAACTTAAATTGTTTCATCTGATATTTGTAATATTATTTTAAAGAAGATTATTATCTTAATTTATGTATAACTACTCAGACAAATTTATACAAATGCAGATAAGTATATTAAATTTATCAAATTTCAGTGTATATAATCTCCCTGTAACTTCCCAAAGTATCCCCTAGGTCATATATGTAAAGTTGATGCTGTTTATCTAGATGTTGTAGCCTTTTTTTTTCTTTAATAATTTCAGCCAAAGCAAGGCAATAAAGCCACTAAGATTCAAAAGGTTACTGAGTGTAACAGAATATATAAAAAAAGAAGACATTAAGGAGAGAGGGCAATAAAAGAACATAACTTAAGATAATGATTGACATTGATTTTCAAAAATTTAAATGTAAAGTTGATTGGAAAGCAAGAAACTGGAAGAGTTCCATAAATGAGAAAAGAAACAGCATAGAACTTATGGTTACATTTAGCCATGTCAACTATGAGATGGGGAGAACTAGCTGCCAATTTAGCATTGTGCCTAAATTCATAAAATTGAGGTATGAAAGAGGAAAGCTCATTATAATAATTATCATGAAAATATTTATAGAAAAGACAAAGGGAAGCTACATTACAGTAGTGGGAAAGTGACTGAAGTTGACGTGGCAGGTCAAGACAAATAGCATGTCAAAATATTATAATATTAAATGTAAACAACTGAAGAGACGACTAATATGTGATCAAGTACAGTATTTGCTACCATTAAACGGAATTTGTTGAGAGTAACTGATATAAAAATGTAAACATGTTGAGAAATTAAACACTACTCTTAAAGATGAAATAATAAAATCAACAAAATATTTCAATACTTATTTAATTTTTTTAATTCTAAACTGCTAACTTCCCTCAAATATCAATAATTAAATGTTTCTTCCTGACCTTGAAATTAAATGCTTCATCGTTGATTTTCAGTTCAAATTTTCAAATTTCTCTGATCAGATTCATTTTTTTTCACTGTTTCATTAGATTCTGTCATTTTACATCTTGAAGGGATCAAGTGATTATTGATTCCTTTAAATTGAACAAATTTGACCTGTTTCCCTTTTCCTAAATTCCATTTCAAAATTTCTTTAGAAACCTTTACTAATTTGAAGTCCATGAAAAGAAGAAAAAAATCATCAATTTATTTAATTACATTTTGCTTTTTTTTTTTTAAACCTTTTCTCTTCAAACTAAATAATCTCTCTTAAAAATAATATTTCCAAATAATTCTAAACTTATTATTATATGAATTGAAATTTTTAAAGATAGGGAAAGAAAGTATTTCAACAACATTTTCTAATCATAAAAAAAAAAATTGCTTACCACATGGTAAACTTAATTTTTTATAAATCATTTCAGAAATTAACATCGATTTAAGATTTTAATTTCAAGATAGAAAGACAGGAAAGCACATATTGGGAGATAATTACATGAATCGTATGGTTTAAAAGCAGTTAGAATGCAACATTACAGAAAAATAATTTAATAGAGGAAGAAATCTAGATACATAGTTGTAACAGAAATTTAAGAATAAAGTAAAGAAGGAAATAATCAGATACAATGGGTTATCATATACTGAATTTTGGCTCATCAGATAAAAATGCTTCTTTTAAGTAGTTGGCTATGGTTCAAATCTTACATATTACACAATAATAACACCCAACCATTAATAATCAGTCTTATTAAAATAAAATAATAGAAAATGACAATTATTAATTTTATCATTCAAAGGCAGAAGAGAATTTTGAGAAAAGTCAAATATTTGTAAATTACATAGCTATATAATTCTTTTAAGTATTGCGAACCAAGGTTGAATTTCAGTCGAATTTGTTGAACTCATGTGTAAATACCCTTGAGAAAGGGTATTAGTCTGTTACTTTTCCCTTCAGCTATGGGTTAAATAGCAGGATAGATTGTGTTTTATAATAAAAGTAATGGCAACCTACTGTGGGAAAAATGTCTGCTCAGCCAGTTATGTCTCTTTCAAGAAATGATCACTCAAGTGTGTGTGTGTGTGTGTGTGTATATATATATATATATATATATAAAGGCATTTAGCCACCCACAATCTACAAGAACCCATAAGGAAAATTTTGGTTGCCAACATGATCATCTTTCATAAAATCCTGTAACTGAAAACATCTAGCTGTGAGTGAATGACTCAATATAAATCTTACACCCAGTGTTAATCTTATTTTATTTAACAAAGGAAACAATGTACTGAAGGTTTTTTTTTTAAACAGATGAACACCAACTTGAATTTCAACCATGTTGCTTTCTTGTGGTTTGGAATAAATGCTATTATAATACAATATCATCACACAATTACATCTTAAAAGACAACCATAAAAAAAAATTAACAACAACAAACCTCTTGAAAATAGCTGAAGAACTAGATAAAAGTGCTTGTGACATTATATACGACGAAGGACAATTTTTACACTTATTTACTTCTACTGAACATAAAAATTTAAGAATACTGGAAAAACTCAAAAATTTAAATATTCTTTAACTGTCATAATCAATGAAGCATGTTTGAAAGAAACATTTCTACCCAAATAAATGTGTGTGTGTGTGTGAAAATAAAATTTCAGATATATCTAAAAATATATCTGTAAAAGGATAATATGAATAAAGAAGTTTTCCTTTTGTCTCTCTCTCTCTCTCTCTCTCTCTCTCTCTCTATATATATATATATAGTCATGAAATGTTAATTCCTTTGTATTTTCTCAGACCAGTGGTAGCTGTTAATCTCACATATTATTTTCTGGATACCACCTTACTGCTTTGGCACTTATATAGTAGCTATGCTAATTAATTAGGCACTTGTTTACATTTTATATATGTATATATATATATATATATATATATATATATATATTTTGATTGTTTAATTACTTAGTTTTTGGTCATAATAAAATTAAACCAGTTCCCATTTGTATTAAAAAGTGTTCAATCTAAATCTAATCTAATCTATCTAATCTAAACTTATTTATAAATGGTACTTTGTGTGTGTGTGTGTGTGTGTGTGTGTGTGTGTGTGTGTGTGTGTGTGTGTGTGTGTGTGTGTGTATCTCTCTGTGTGTGTGTGTTGTCCATTAACTATAGACTCCGAAACGGCTGAACCGATTTTCTGGAAAATTTACACAGTTGTACTATAAGCGTCTGTGAGTGTTCTTAGCTAGGTTTTGTGTCGAGGTACCCCTAATAAATATTGAAAATTGATAATCGAAAAAAAATCGGGTTGTAGAAGGAGTGATCCGATTTTAATCAAATTTGATACACTCATAGACAAAGACATAAGAAACAATATTCAGAAGTTTCAAGGTTGCAGTTCTTACAATAGTGCAGAAAATCGATAATATATATATATATATATATATATATATATATATATATAAAAGGCAAGATGTTTGTGTGTGTGTCTGTTTATCTGCCTGTATATCCGTATTTTTTCAGCCCTTTTATTTTAATTTTTGCTTCGTCTTTAAGTAGATATAATTGTAGTTCTTAGTCTCAGCCATGATACCATTTACTCAGAGGACTTATTTAGCCTTCAAAATTCAGTTTACAATGAAAAAAACTTATTTGATATCAATACCAGGAAATCAAAATTTGACTTACATCCATTCATTTTTCTTTCAGTCTACGGTTTCGCTTTAACTGGAAACAACTATTGCTTTTTAGTCTTTCATGTCAACGTCCAAAGAGTCTAAGCTCCAGGACGATGGATTAGTTTTAAAGCTTTCATTACACCCGAGCAATGCTGGGCTATACTGCTGGTATAATTATATTGTAGAATTTTTTAATATTATTTATTTGTAAATGAGAATTCATTTACAAATGAAGAAATATATATATTGCTAAGATCATAGCCCTGTTAAAATAAATAAATAACTAACAAGGGGGAAGGAGCAAGGATAATGAAATAAAGTCACCATGAAAAGGTGAAGTGAAAGGAAAAATCAAAAATAAATATCAAAAAATGTGCTAACTGGTTTCTAGCATGTTCTCCAGTGGCTCTGAAGAGTGAGAATTGAAAACAATTAGCCCTGTTTTTTGTTGTATATTTGTTGTTTTTTTCTTTTCTCCTTTCACTTCACTGCTTGATATTTTAATTTTAACATGTTTGTGTTTTTAGGTATAATAAAATTTTGTACCTATCACAGGTTGTTGACTAATGGTAATCTTAGGGTTGGTGTATTCAAAATTTTAGGTTAAGATTTTGGCACTCAGGAAAACATACTCTCAGAATTTGATTCCACAGAGCAGTCATTCGCAGGAAGAAGCTGCTTGAGTAGAACTTACTTCTCATCAATGGAATAAGTAAGAAATGAAGATGGTTCACTACAATATGCATAGCATGGCAGGTCCTAGGCATGAAGGTTAGAAGTAGTAGTTAAATAAAACCAAAGAAGATATGAAACTTATTAAATCCAAAGAGTTTGGCCCCAAACTTATTGCATATCTATATATACAGAGTCAGCCAAAAAAATCTAGACACACTTCAGGAATGGAAAAACTTGTCTTTCATAGATTTTAAACTTTTACCTATGGGGTACTCTAAAGGATATTGTGTATTGCAGAAAACTGACTATATTAACAGTAAATTGAAAATGCATGCCCAGCAATCCCAGTGGACAATTTGGTAAATGTTGCCCAAGCAATAGTTCACTAGACTAATAAATGTCTGGAAGCTAAAGGCCACCATTTTGAATATCTCTTGTGATTGTAGAGTTCAAATGTAACTTGTATTAATCATGCGATGTTGGAATAAATTTAACATTACAATATCTATATCAGCAGTTCCCTGAGACCAAGCATCTCAATAATATTTGCCCAAGCTATAGTCCACTAGACTAATAAATGTCTGGAAGCTAAAGGCCACCATTTGGAGTATCTCTTGTGATTGTAAAGTTCAAATGTAACTTGTATTAATCATGTAATGTTGGAATAAATTTAGCATTACAATATCTATATCAGCAGTTCCCTGAGATCAAGCATCTCAATAATATTTTCAGTTGCTCTCTGTCCTAAGACAGACACATGATTCCATCTGAAGACAGATACTACACTTTTACCCCAGCGTAAAGGCCAGTAAAAGAGAGCTTATTCAAGCAAAAAATGTCAGACAGTAACACTGGTCCTAGAAAGAGCACAAAGCTAGTGCCAAATTTATATGTACAGGGTGTGATGTTGTTCGTTTTTAATATTGTCAACTACACAATATAGTAGGGTCAGTTGGGCACCAACTGTAAGAAAAACAACACTATGAAGCAACCTAACTAGAAATTTCAAAACAGCATGCTGTACTGATTGGTATTCATACTGAAAGCACCAATACCAACATTTCAGAGTGTTTGAGTGTTATCATCATGGTGTTTAGAAAGGTCACTAGCGATGGCAATGTTAAACCTTCATTCATCTTTCCACAGGGTTCAAATTTAACAGAGAGAAAGACCCATGTTTGGCAACAGGACTCTGCACTGTGCTACATGAGCAGAAGAACTCAGTCATGGCTGTTAGACAATTTCTTCAACCACATAACCCCTTACATCTGGCCACATACCTTCCCAGACTGCAACACTCTTGATTATAATGTGTGAGGTGCAGTTGAACGAGAGACCAACAAAACAGCTTGTAATAGCAAAGGTGAACTGAAAGCCAGAATTATGGCAGCATTCACCAACTTAAACAAAGAGACCATCCAGAACAGATGCAGGAGATTCGGAAGTCATCTGGAGGCATTTGTTGAAGCCAGTGATGATTTCATTGAATAAATTTACTCTTTAGTATTTTAAAATATTTTTGTGTAACATTGGTAAATACACCTGTCAAAATGAGATGTCAGTATTATTTTCATTTTTGCATCATTTAGATGACAATTTATCCATCGCACCCTGTAAATAATCCTATCATTGTGATGGTTATTAGGCTAGTGTTTTAATAAATTCCACCAGTCTCATACTGGGAATAGAATTCCAAACCTGTTAACCACTTTATCTCTAGGCCAAATAGGGAATCAAATAAGTTTTAGAAAACAGAAAGAATTAGGTTAACCATGATGTTTGAGTCTCAAGAGAATATTTTCCCTTAAGAACTTAGCATTATCTTTGTTTACAAATGGTCTTTTATAACAAACATAAAAGGTCAAAGTTTAAGAGAACCATTACAAAAGGTAGAAATGAAAACAGCCAGGTTTGTATTGTAATGGATGGACACTGTATATATTGAATAGAAAATATATCAAGCAGATTGAAGAGAGAGAATTAGAAAATGTTAAGGTGTTCTAGTATAAGAGCCAGAGATAGACAAAAACAAAATGTCAAAAATAGACTCAATACTTGCAAGGAATTAATGGACAAATTATTTCAATATTAGTATCATATTCATAAAAAGAAATAATAATAATAATAATAAAAACAGTATTAATCATACAGGTTGAGGCAGAAATAAATCCCAAAAATACATAATTGTAAGACATCAGCTAGATGTCACTATTGCCTTAATATTATGTCTTATGTGGGAAGTATATATAGGAGGTATTTCTGCCACACCCTGTATATGGATTGGTACTTGTGTGTGCTCTGCCTATGATCAGAATGTAGTATCTGTTCATTATGAAAGGTGTTAGACACACACAAAATATGGATACATATTGTTTTGTATTTTTACTGGTTTTGACTTGGCACCTTGGTTTCAGTCACTTTCTCACTTCTGTAATGTAACTTCCCTGTGCCTTTTCTATTCACATTTTCATTGTAATTGTTGTAATGAGCTTTCCTCTTTGAAACCTAAAACTTTATGAATTTAAGCATAGTACTAGATTGGTGGCAAGGTATCATTATTTTACAGTCAAAAATGGTTAGATGTAACTATAAGTTCTATGCCAACAGTTTCTTCTATTGCACTGCCGACTTGTGAAACTATCTTCCGGCTCCTCAACTTTGATTTTGAAAAAATTTAGATGCAGTATCAATCATTATCTTCTGTTTTCTTAATTTCTTCTTTTATTGTTTTATCTCCTTAATAATATTTTCTTCCCTCATATTATCCTGCACTCGGTAACCCCTTACATCTTAGCGGCTTTATTGCCCTGCTTGAAGTGAAATAATAATAATAAATAAGATAGAGAAAAGATGAAGGTTTTTTTTACTCTCCAAATTCTTTTCTAATTGCCAAATTTTTATCAATGAAATTTAAAACATTTTAAAGCTGGATATATTTTGTATGAAGACTTATTTTCTGGAAAAGAAAATTTTGAATAAGTTAAATAAATGAGCAGCTGGAGATGAAGTATCACCAAAAAACACAACCAGGTAAAATTCTTGAGAATAAGACAACACAGAAAATTCATACCATTCATATTTTTTCACTATTATCACTGAAAGACACGACAATGTTCTCATGTCTTTGAGGTTTCTAAAACTGTGTAATCATTTTCAAGATTCAATTCTTCTATTGACTATATTAACATCATATACATGTTTACTAAAACAACAGTTCATAGAGGGTGCTTTAGTTGCTAGATCATACATAGTAAATGTGTGTTCAGGTTCTTACATTTTATCTTTCTTGGCAGATCTATTATCCCAATGTGAGATATTTAATAACAGAAGTGATAAAAAAGAAAAAAAAATGACTAGACTATGTACTGAAACATATTTAAAAATAGAAAATAATTGGAGATTAAAATTTCAGCAGCACATCTCTTTTGTGCACATAAGTAATTATATCAACATAAACATGACTTTCATCTGATGAAGCGTTAAAGAATAAAATGTTTACCCAAAAAATGTTTTCCACTTTGCCACTGATTTTCCTAACATTATTCTGGTAAATAATAATTTATTTACCATTTTCTCCCATACATGTTTATGCTGACAATTTTCAGTATATTCAAGAAAATCAATTATAATAGAAATTATTTAGACAGCATCATTTTTAACAGAAAAGAAATGAGTTTCTAGTCTGATCACCATCCAACATCATTAACAGAGGAGAAATACACACCTGGTCTATAGTTGTTGTTTTAAGCAGATAAGTAAATGATTAATAAAATAAAGATTCTCTAGAAATTTATTCTATATATAGGGTGAAATGGGTGAATTATTGCCATTTTATATTTATAATTTTGTACAGTCAGATTGTTTGTTTTTAATTTCATTGACTAAACAGTATAATAGGGTTAGTTAGGCATCAACTGTGAGAAAAAGAGCACTATGACGCAATTCAATATGCCAGAAATTTGGAAATGGCATATTGTACTGCTTGTCATTCATGCTGAAAGCACTAATACCAACATTTTTAGAGTATTTGGGTGTCAATCTGAGGACAGTGTAGAGGATTTGAAAAGAGTTGGATGATGTATCCAGTCAACATCATGGTGTTTGGAGAGATTACTAGTGGTGGCAATGTCATGTTGGTGTAATGGATGAACCTGTCTCCCTCCTGGCAATGGATTGTCACCCATTATAAATACACCACACAGTAAATTACGAGCGAGTTGATGACCGGAAGACAACCAGGAACGGACAGAAGTACTTTACACTCCATTTTGGTACATAGTGACTGTTGTGTGGACTTTTAATATTTGTACCTTTAGTACAATAAACCATATTGTTGATTTAATCATGTGTTCCTTAGTCTTTACCATGCAGACTAACCACTCATTTATTGGTATCGTTTTTTCACGACACAACACATCTCCATTCATCTTCCCACAGGGCCTCAGACACATCATGGAGACCTACATCAAGTGCCTTGAGAAGCTAGTGCTACCCTGGGTCAAAAGGGAGGTTGCCAGAAAATCATATGTCTGGCAACAGGACCCTGCACTGTGCTACATGAGCAGGAGAACCCAGTCATGGCTCCCAGACAATTTCTGCAACCACATCACCCCTTACATGTGATCACCTAACTCCCCAGACTGCAACACTCTTGATTATAATGTGTGAGGTGCAGTTGAATGAGGGACCAACAAAACTGCTTGTAATAACAAAGATGAAATGAAGGCAAGAATTATGGCAGCATTCACCAAATTAAACAAAGAGACCATCCAGAACAGATGCAGGAGATTCGGAAGTCATCTGGAGGTATTTGTTGAAGCCAGCGATGATTTTATTGAATAAATTTACTCTTTAGTATTTCCAAATATTTTTGTGAAATTTTGGTAAATATATCTATTAAAATGAGATGTCAGTATTATTTTCATTTTTGCATCATTTAGATGAAAATTTATCCATTGCACTGTATATATTGGCAACCAATCTAAGTGAAGGAAAATCTCAGAATCCAAAACTGAGGAAAAATTTCAGAGGCTGTTCAACATGTCTTTGTTATTAGTTTTTTTCCCAAAAAGTTTATTTATTCTACACAAATCTTCACCATTATGAAATGAAACAATATATAGAAATTCTCTTTTGGAAGGGGGTTATAAATTTTTTGATGATACTGCTAAATTTTACGTTTACAAAAAAAAAAAATAATCTTAAAACGAAAAAGTAAAATAAATAAAACAAAAGATTACACAAAAGAACTTCATTTTTTATACATTTGTACACTTGTAAAATCTGTAATACCAAGCAAATATTTATTAGCACAAAAATACATAAAGAGAAGGAAAAAAAATGTTTTCAAAATATTTTATAATTGTTTTTAATATTTAATAAACAGAATAGAATATTTTTTTATTATGTTCCATCAGGAAGTAGATAATTACGATTCTTCAAAGATTTCTCGTTATTATGAATTGCCATGTATTCTTAGGAAAGATAATGGAGTAGTTACAGTTTGGAATTTAGTTCTACTTTTAGACTAGTTATCACCCAAAGCTAAAGAAACAAATTTACCCTGTTGATTAACCCATAGCTGGGGGCAGAGAGATGCAGAGATGGATTTACGCTTTTATCATTTTTGTGAAAGTAAATGCAACAGACTAGCTCAGGATTTGAACTTGGTTTGCCAATTCCACTGTCTGATTGATCATTTTCTATGGTTTATCAACCTCTTGCAGGTTATTTATGCAAGAAAATATCTTTAGATTATGATTTTTTTTTCAATAATAAGGTTTTAGTGATACAAGTCTTACTAATTAATCCATAGTTAGGGGAAGCAGTAGATTCATACCTTTGCCAAGGATATCTGTGTATATGTGAATATAATGAATATAATAGTAATTGGAACTTGGCTCTCCGATTAACAATTTGAAGCCATTATCCATTACACCACATACAGATCCAATCTTAGAGCATCTGGTATTCTCCACCCCCATCAAGGTACTGACTTTGGTGATCATACAGGAACTGGTGTTTGTTTTATGTACAAATCCATCTCACTACCTCTATGTCTGAGCACAAAACTTAAATTTTTTATTTTAAATAAAACGTTCAAAAGGTCAACATATGAATTAAGACAATCACAATTAACTGTTAATTTTTTACTATAACTGACAAATGGATAAAAAATGAATTTACTAATTTCTTATAAGATAGAAGGAAATCTTTGCAAGCTTCAGATTTCTTTATGAATTGATATTGAAACAATGTACTTATACTAAAGTGAATTTAGCAATGTTAAATGCTTAATAACTTATAACCAGCAGAGTATATTCAGTCTCACAAACTGAGAATTTCATTATAAGCTCATAGTAAACTTTAAATCATATATAAGAATTCAACTTTATATTTAGTAGAATATATATTATTAGAAGATAAAAATAGAAGACCATTTACCAAAATGTTTCCAGACACATTATGTCATTCTTTTAAATGAAGTTTGATTAGTAAAGTTTTTATAAACTCCAAGATTACATTGCATCATTTGCTTAGTGACAATTTAAAATTCACTTGTCATTTAGAGATTCAGAGTTCAACACATAAAATGTATTAAGAATAACAAAAAAAAAAAAAAAAAAAAATTATGCAAAGAAAGGATTTAAGAAAAATATTAAATATTTTAATAGAAAACAAAAAATTCCTTATTGTCTAGCATACAGGGTGCAATGGATAAATTATTGTTTAAATTAGACAAATGAAAATAATACTGACATTACATTTTAACAGATATATTCACCAAAATTACAGTTATATCTTGAAATACTAAAGAGTAAATTTAATCAATAAAATAGCTGTTGGCTTCAGCAACAGTCTCCAGATGATTTCTGAATCTCCTACATCTCTTATGGACGGTCTCCATATTTAAGTTGATGAATGCTACCATAATTCTTATTCATCTTTGGTATGACAAAGGGTTTTGTTGGTCTGTCACTCAACTGCACCCCATGCATAATCATCAAGGAGATGCAGTCTGGGGAGTTAGGTGGCCAGATGTAAGGAGTGATGTGGTTGCAGAAATTGTCTGACAGGCATGACTGGGTTCCCCTACTTGTGTGGCATTGTGCAAAGTCCTGTTGCCGAACATAGGGTCCGATAGCACTACCTCCTCAAGATACTTGAAGACCTTTGGGTTGTGTCTTAGGCCCTGTGGAAAAGTGAATGGAGGCATAAAAACGCTATCACTAGTGACCATATAAAACACCTTCGTAATAACTCATCCAACTCTTTCTGAATTCTCTGTACTGCCCTCATATTAGTACCCAAACACTATGAAATGTTTTATTGGAGTTCTGGCATGAATGTCAAGCAGCAAAGCATGCTGTTTTTAAATTTCTAGCAGAGTGAATTGTATTATGGTGTTTTTTTTTCTCACTGACAGTGCCCAACTGACCCTACTATACTGTGTAGTCAACAAAATCAAAAATAATGTGTATGCATGAGATTAAAAATATAAAATAGCGACAATTTATCCATCGCACTATATATATATATATATATATATATATACACACACACACACACACTCATAAGAAATCTGTCAAGTCTTGTTACTTCCAGTGAGTTGACAAGTGAGGGAAAGAAAGAAAGAGTGAGAGATGGAAATCAGCATTGTGTAGATGAACGCAGTCGCACGTGTGGGTCCCCAATGCCTGCATTGAAGGCTTTGCACAGATCTGAAGAACATGTACAGAGTGGGGAGTAAGGGTAAAATCAGATGACAAACACAGTCACATAGAATAAATGGAGTCAACGTGTCTTTGAAGGGGAAAGACATATTTACCTAGCTGCCATCAGTTATGGTAAAATGTTCCTCCCACTATTTAGGGAGCATTTAAAAAGGCCATATGTTGCAAATGTTGGCACGGATACCAAGAAAATGGATAAAAGTAAGGTGAGTTTGTAATGCATGCTTTTCACCACTGCTACCCACCCCCAGTGTATACAGACACCCGCACTCCTGAAAAAATTGACACATCTTCCATATATGTTTGAGTTACTAAGTTTCCTTTTATATCTATGTATGTGTGTGTGTGTGAGAACAGTCCATAAATTCATGCCCCTCCGTCTTTCTTATACACACATACACAATGCATGTCATCTGATAGATTGAGTGAGAAATACACAAATCAGTGGTTAGTATTTGAGCTAAGACTAAAAAAAAGAAGAAAAAAGAAGGCTGATTTTCAAGGGAACCCCCTCCCCACTTGGAGGAATGACACTGCATAATCTTCCTACCTGCATAGTTTTTTTTTTTTACTATATCAGGCTGTGTGTTGTACTTTGGTTAATAATAACAAGATCAGAAGCAGTTAAACATATAAACATACAAAGAATATCACTATTCTTACAAATATCTGTGATTTATACACAACCATGTTCACACGCTTTCATTTTTTTTTATATCTATTAACAAATTTGTCTATGCAACAAATGGTAGCCACATAAAAAATAGAAATAAGATGTCAACAAAACCTTTTTAATTAAATTAATGTCATATTTAATTATTTCACAAGTGTGATGGAAAAAATATTAAAACAGATTTCAGTTACATAAACATACAAACACAATTAATCTGCCTAATGATTATTATTGTTCATTTACTGTATAATATAAATATAGTAATAAAAAGGTATAAGATTATCATAAAAACAAAAAATCACAAATAAATATGGACATGCATTGAATTATAAGGCTTTAAAGAAATAACCAATAAGCCAGTTAATTCTATGGAGACGCTGAACAAGTGAGAACAGTTTCCATGGCAAGTTGGATATTGAAGTATTGACCAGATGTTCAGCCTTTTTGCATTAGGGTGGCGTGTTTGGTACTGAGGCTGGGAGTCCCAGATGGTAGCAGAAATGGGAGCTAGTGGAACATAGGAAGCATATGCACAAGTACACACATGCACACACATGTATGTGTGTGTGTGGATATATATATATATATATATATAAAACAATGCAAATATTGGGATATATTGGTCAGGGAAAAAATATAAATACAAAAATTAAGAAAAAAAAATTGAAATAGCTCACATTAGGATCTTTTTAATTGATTATTACTGAAAGGAAAAATCTGTTTATTCCATACTTTTAAATTAATTCCATATTATTAGTTATTGATTAATAAAATGTCCAAAAGGCAATTTTCCAGAATTATAATAGAATAATAATTTTTACAAGTTTTAAAGACATAACTAGTATGGTTAATATATAAAAAAGGTAAATACCACTTCTTATGGATAAGTTTATAATTTAAAGTTAATTGAAAATTTGAGTCCCCTCTTATAATAAAGACCACTGTGTAATTATATATATATATATATATATATATATATATATATATATTTCCCTTATGTTAAGCTGAGGGAGAGAGAGAGCAAGCGACAATAATGAGGTAGCCTCGCACATTTCATTCTCTTTACTACCAATTATTAAAAAAGGTTATGAAAGCTCTTGTCACATGTTCACTCTTTAACAGTGCCTTATTTTATCTTTTTGCAAGTAGTGAAAAAAAAAAAATATATATATATATATATATATATATATCCTCTCTATTATAATAAAGGCCGTTGGGTATTTATTTGTATATATTTTGCTGTAATTATTATACATCATATTTGGATTTAGATATTAGATAAATGGTAAAAAATCTTATTGAAAATTACAAACATTTTTCTTTAAACTTTATCTCTAGATTTTTTTTTAAGAAATAAAAATAAAAATTCAAAAAAATAAATGTATTATGAATAGGGATTTTAATGCACAGAATTCTAGGTTTAAAAAATGCTTTACATATTTTGAACTGATAAAAATAATAAAATGTTGAGATTTGCAATTTTATATTTTCTTCATTATATGATAATGGTAGTGAAAATATTTTGAGCTAAGAAGTGATTTAAAAAAATAAATAAATAAATAAAAAATATTAATGTTTGGTCAGATTTTGGAAAGCGGGTTAGACCAAGAACTTTTCAGTATCCCTTATACAGAATTGTAATGAATAAATTGTCATCTAAATTATGCAAAAATTAAAATAACACTGACATCTCATTTTAACAGATATATTTACCAAATTTGCACAAAAACATCTTGAAATACTAAAGAGTAAATTTGTTCAATAAAATCACCATTGGCTTTAAGCATGGCCTTCAGACAATTTCAGAATCTCCTGCATCTCTTCTGGATGGCCTCTGTGTTGGTGAATGCTGCCATAGTCCTTGTCTTCAGTTTGTCTTTGGTATTACAAGGAGTTTTGTTGATTTCTCACTTAACTGTGCCCAACAAATAATAATCAAGGGTCTTAAAGTCCAGGGAGTTAGGTGCCAAGATGTAAGAAGCGATGTAGATGCAGAAATTGTCTGACAGCCATGACTGTATTCCCCTGCTTATGTGCATGGTGCTGAGTCCTGTTATCAGGTATAAGGTCTTCCAGCATCCACCTTCTTGACCCAGGGCAGCACTACTTCCTCATGACAGTTGATGTAGGCTTCCCTGTTGAGTCTGAGGCCCTGTGTGAAGATGAATTGATGCATAACATCACCATCACCAGTGATCACTCCAAACACCATGATGTTGATTGGATATTTGGTTTATCTTTTGGGGATACAGCAAGCCAACAGCTGTTTTGTGTGTTCACCATCTTATACCGGCAGGAATTTTTCTCATCTGAGAAAAATCAAAGCATGTTCAGTTTGAGGGGATGCTCGAGTTTGTTCAAAAGCTTCATAGTGCAGTCTTTCCTCTTGTCCTTCATGGCTTGGGATAAAAATTGGCCCTTTATCATCTTGTTTGAGAAATACCGAATATCTTCATGCACTACTAGCCTGATAAGAAACTAAGACACTCCTGTGTCCCTAGCTATGGACCTGACTGACTTAGAGAGATCATTGTGAATCATGGCCTGGATCTCACCAACAAATTTGGGAGTTCTTATCAGAATGAGTGAGTTTCCCAAGCTGGTGTACCTTCATAATCACCATTAGACTTTGCACTGTCCTCATATTGACATTCAAACACAGAAATATTCATATTAAAGCTTTTTGTATGACTGCCAAGCAGCACAGCATGCTGTTTCAAAATTTCTAGTGGCATGAATTATGTCATGGTGCTCTTTTTATTACAGATGGTTGGTTGGTTGTTTTGTTTTTATGTCATATCAACCTTGGCGGGTCATTTATTGCCAACTAAATTTTATTTTGTTTATTGCTAGTAATGCCTTTTCCTTTCAACAATTTATTGTTGTTTTTTTTATATAAGTTTTGTGTCTAATAATACTTTTTTTTTTCGAGTATCAAGATTCAATGGGATTTGTTTTTTAAGAGCTGGGTCCCCAAGTCCTACCCTTATTATTTAACCCATAACTGGAGGGAAGGGACGGATTAATACCTTTCCCAAGGGTACCAGTGCTTAAGTGAATGCAGGGTATTGCTTCCTCAATGGCTACAGTCTCCAGGAGTTTAAATGTAAGGTCAATAGACACCTCCTAACACACTAACCTGCTCCCATTCTATCAAACTCTTCCCATCTGCCCAACCCTCATCCTCGCTATCCTTACTCATCTGTCACCTTCCTCCTGACATTCCCTATGTCTAACCACTCCTTCTCTTTACCTTCCCCTATGTAGCCCCATGCACAATAGTGGCAGTGGAATGCCTTGCTTGGGGTGAGATGATTAAAAAAAAATAAAATAAAAAAATTCAACTGGAATTCGAACTCGGCTTACCAATTTCTCTTTCCAAGCCGATATCCACTGCACCACAATGCACATCTGTCACTAAATGCTTACAGCACCTGGTATTCCAAGCAGTCACCCATCTAAGTCCTGACCAGGCTCAACATTGCTTAACTTTGGTGATCGAGCAAGAACTGGTGTATTCAACGTGATATGGCCATAAGCCTTATTACAGATGGTGCCCAACTATTCTGTGCAGCTGACAAAAAAAAAAAATGTGCACGTGCAAAATTGAAAATATAAAACTGCAACAATTTGTCTATCCCACCCTATATAACAATATAAGATAATGCAATATAAAATAATGCTCAATGTAATATAACTGTGTTATTAAGTATATATTAATAAATATATATTCTTTTCTTTACTGGTAGCATGAGTCAGAGTTTCATGCACAATGCAATCTTCAGATGCCTGAAGATTGTTTCATTTCTCCTCCAGCAGCTTTGAGTAAAATAGTAGGACAGACTGGGCTCTTCAACATTTATAGAGCAAACTGTTCAAAAGAAGGACAGCTCTGAATTTAAAAGCATAGGAGAAGCAATAGAAAACCACTATGCTAACTGCTTCCAAGAACATTCATGACAATTCATAATTTACAGAGATTAAACAAAGTTTGTAAAGAACAACCATCAAAGTTAACATATTAATAAGGAATTGTATAGCACTTTCCTGTGGATAAACATGAAGTGATAATCAAGATATTAACAGGAATTAATATTTGTAACATATTTTGTGATTTGTGAATTTTGATAACTAACATTTTTTTCTTGAGCTATCAAAATATAATGCTTTGATTGAAAGGAAAAAAAAAACTAGCAAACTGTATAAGGAACAGTAAACTATGCAGGACTAAATAAATGTTGTTGAAAATATATATATATATATATATATAAATGATATATATAAGTGAATAAATGTTGTTGAAAATATATATATATATATAATTATCATTTAGATAGACTAAACTATCGCCCGGTTCACACTCTACCCACATCTATTGAACAGGTGAAGAGGCTCATCCCTTGTTTCCTGTTTAGGATGCGGTTTCCAGTTTTCTCTTTTTCAATCTTTTCACTCTTTTCTTTATTTTTTTTCAATTGGAGTGGATAGACTAAACTGTCGCCCAGGTTCACTCCACCCATGTCTATTGAACAGGTGAAGAGGCTCATCTCTTGTTTCCTGTTTAGGATGTGGTTTCCGGCTTTCTCTTTTCCAATCTTTTTACTCTTACGTAGCCCCCTGCGCATCAGTGGCGTTATGATTAAAAAGAAAAAAAAAATCATGTATATATTAATTTATTTTAAATATTTAAAGGTCTTGAGTGAACTGTTTTCATGTCTACTGGCTTGGGAAAAGAGTATTTTCTTTAAGACAGAAAATATTTGAAAATATCCAGGGTATAAGATAACATTTTTTAGAAATCGATAATTGCATTCTCTACAATTTTTTGTCTAAGTTAATTAGCTTCTCTTTTAATAAGTATAGCTGAGTTTGAAGCTGTGGCTGAAATTATTTCTGTGTCTACCTAAAGCATTGGATAAATTGTTATTTAGATCTTATGTTCATAAATACTTTTTTTTTTTAAATTTCTGCTAGTTTCACCAATATGTTGTAAAGAACAGAAGTAATGGTTAATTATATATATGCCTATTTCAAAATTAATGTTATTATAGATATTTTTGGTCCTGATCATATCCATTATAGCTTTGAATATGGTTGCAATTATTTTGATATTGTTAAGATAAATTGTTTTGAAAAATAGATGTTAAGAAGTTGGTAGATAATTTTTTAATGTCTATTTTTATCAAGTTTATTATTATTGTTATCTTTTTCTTGTAGATTTTGTATATCTTTCTCTTAACATTGTCAATGAAATAGTAAGGATACTGAAGTTTTTTGAAATGCATATTTCTTCTTTGGATAAATATTAAGGCTTTTCTTACACTTTACTTGTGTATAAATATTAGTTACAAAATAAAATATCCCCTTTTACCAAGATAAAGTCTTTCAAGTAACAAAACATTTTGGTAAAGAAAAGATTTCTTTTTGTTCATATATATATTTTCACTTCCTTAGTATTTACTAATCTATTAACTTTTGCAAATTTAGTCAGAAATTCTGTCTTGTAGACTTAGCTTGCATCAAATTACAATGGTGACTTAACTACTTGTTACTAATTTTTGCAGTTACGAAGTCAGTAAACGGCATCTGCGTTCTGTTAGAAAAAAAATTTTGCATGTCTGGATTAACTTACCTAAACATTTACAATTGAAAAACAATATGTCAAAACATTATTCGGACTATTGTCCTCATTTTTGTTGCCATTTATATGACGTTTTGGTCGCTGTGTCCTTAGGGACAAGAACAACTTTTTTTTTTGGGACACATGGCCCAGTGGATATAAACATTGATTAGTTCCAGTGACTTATCTCAAAGGGTTGTGAGTTCAATACCAGGCCACAGCAGTGGTGAACAAGTAACTTAAGAGTTGAGTTAGAAGGCGACAACTCATGACTACCAAAGAGGCTTCACACAAAGGAATGAGAATGACATATCCCAGTGATCATAATAAAAGGTTCAGTTTGAAATTCCTAACACCTGAAGAAGGCCAGAGCATACAATGGCTGAAATGTTGTAAAAATGACAACAAAGATGAAGACAATAGTCTGAATAAGGTAAATAGTGTAAACACTACCTCATTTCAGAAATATAGACAAATCTATCAAAAACAACAAATATTAGGAGTTAAGTGACAATCAGAAAAGTTATTTTGCTCCCAATGATATTCAGTTATTTCACTGGTTACTGAAGAGAAAGTCAAAGAGTACTTATAGTACTAATGCAATACAAAAGATTGTGTCATAGCCATGGTGAGTTTGATTTAATAGTACAGCAGCAAATTGCTACTGAAAAGATTTAAATTTCTAAGTTCAATTTGTGGAAATTATAATTAAGTACATTGAAGAAAAAAAAAAAAAAAAAAAAAAAAAAGACATATCCTTTCAGGATATTTTTTTTTATAATCATATCACCCCCAAGCAAGGCATTTTACTGCCAATATTGTGCAGGGGGTTACATAAAAGTAAAGTTATGAGAAAGAGTGACGGGTTACAGAGGGTGTCAGGAAGTGGGTAAGAGAAGGATGAGAATACTGATGAGAGTGGAGTGGAAGGAGAAAGGAGCATGACAGAGAGGATGCAAGTTAGTGTGATAGGAGATGACTATTGACTTTACACTCAAATTGTTGGATATTGTAGCTGTCGGGGAAGCAAGTAAATGGAAGGGAATTCCACAGGAAGGAAGTGCAAGAAAAGAAGCTGATAGAGTAGAATTTGCGTTTACATTTTATTAGTTTCACAGTAAAAGGGTGGGGCCTAGTTGCTAATATTGTGGCTCAAATAAATTCATATATAGGGGGCACCAGTGAGCTAAGTTCATCGAAGCAGAAGCCGTGAAAGTATTTGTAGTAGAGACACAGGGAAGCCACATTGCACCGGTGAGAAAGTGACCTATAGATTCCTTTGTTTTTTAATGTCTATAAACTGATATGACTTCTTTGGAAACATACTGAAATGCTTACACATTGCTTTCTCTATAGTTTTCACATTAATCCTTCTCCTAGACTGGCTACCATTCAAGGCTATAGAGAACCTATTCAACATTCTTATTTAAACCATGGATAGAATCATGCCTTTCCCATTATTGTGAAAGTAAACATAAAAGACTAGGCCGAAGTTTTACTGTCTATTCCAAGAACATTATACTATTTGTGTACAAGAGACTTAGAAAATCTTACAACTACTAACAGGCTATAAATGCGGATATAATATACCAACTATTTTGTTAAGGTGTGTAAAGAATAGCAAGTAGTGTAATAAGTTAAAATGTTCAGCCATTTGGTATTATAACAATTTCCTTTTTTTTGTTTTGTGAATGACCTTTAGAGATGAACAAACTATTTCTGGAGGAATTGTTCTTACTCAAGATATCTTGCAAATTTAACTATTAAGTGTTAGTTTTTATGTATTCTAACAACTTCCTGTTTATGGGTGACTGATTTCAGCAATGTCTATCATTTTGTTCATTAAAGTCACACAGTACAAAAAAGAGCATGTCATTATGCAGGAATTTTATTTGTTCTTATAAGTGTGTGTGTGTGTGTGTGTGTGTGTGTGTGTGTGTGTAAAACTAAAATCCTGAATACTATCAGGTCATTAAAAAGAAAATTATATACAGACATTAGTAATGTACTACACTTAATAAATTTTAACATTTTAAAAATTGATGAAAACTACTTTAGTTTTACAAAATCCAAAGAAAATGTTTTCCAAAAATTTTCTACTTCATTAAATAAAAAATTATATAAAAAAGACCAAGAAAAATTGCATTGTTAATAACATAGATTTAAACAAATTTTCTTCTGTAAGACCTAAAATATTACCTCTAGTTCCTAAAGAATAAAAGGTTAGTTTAAAAAAAAAGAAAAAAAAAGGGAATCCATCTTTCATTCATCTTCCTAAGAGGTCAGGGTTAACTCCCTACTGCTGATCTCATAACTAAATACAAAATGTTGCATTTTTACTAGGAGTGAATATGGCCACTGTTAAGTACCCTCCCCACCATTGCATCAAGAAATACCAACAAGGAACCAGCAGGATAACCAGATGATGTATTAGGGTCACTAGATAACATGAATTCAATAAATAATAGTCTAAATCATATTCACACCTGAAAAGACCACAATTAAGCAAATCTATACTATTCAGGAAAAGGGAAAACATCAAGAAGGAAATATATTCCTAACTATCCTGAATTTTCTAAATAAATTATTTTCATTGTACAGATTTAATATTGAAATATAGATTACTAGATAATAAAAATTCCAGTGAAAATCAAGAGTGCACCTTCACACACACACACAAAACTCTTGACAGTCAGTAAATGAGGCTAACAAGTATATTTTTACATGTGATTCATAATAGTAAGAAAATTTTTTTTTAATCATTTCACCCCAACAAAGGTGGTACTGCCACTGATGTGCAGAGGGGGTACATAAGAGTAAAAGTTTAGACAGGAGGAGAGAGGAGAGTGAAGAGAAAGACGGACCTGTTACAGTGAGTGTCAGAGAAAAGGCAAGAGAAGGATGGGAACACAGGTGTGAAGACAGTTGCAAAGGTAGAGAGAAAGAAAAAGATATGCAGGGTGATGTAGAAAGAACTGGAGTCAAGTGGATAAGAGATGGGTATTGACATTGCATTTAAATTCCTGGAGGTTGAAGCCATCAGGAAAGCATGTATATGGAAGAGAGTTCCATAGGTGGGAAGTGCGAGAAAAGAAGCTGATGGAGTAGAATAGTTGGTTGCATTTAATTGATTTAACTGTAAATGGGTGGGACCTTGTTGCCAGTCTGGTTGCACGAGTAAATTCTTGTGGCAGGGGCACCAGTGACTTAAATTTGTTGGTGCAGAAGCCATATTTATAAAATAGAGGGAAGTCACATCTTTTCCTTGACACCCCCTGTAACTAGTCTGTCTTTCTCTTAACTTTCCTTCTGTCTAAACCTTTACTCTTATGTAGCCTCTTGCGCATCAGTTTCAGTACCGCCTTGCTTAGAGTGAAACGATTAAAAAAAAAAAGATAACTCATCCCAGAAATTCACAATATCTAATAATGTGCAGACCAACAACTTGATGGGTCTTTAGTATAACTGTTATTGGTGTAGAAAGTGAGGGGTGGTGGTGAAGTGTTGAGTTTAAATTCTAACCAAGACTGTTGTTTTTACATAAACATACTTAGAAAAGTATGAGAATCCATTTCTTCTTCCCCAGTTAGGAGTTAATAACTGGGCAGATTAGGCATTTCTAACATTTAATGGTAACTGGTCTTGAAGATGGACAACTCTGAATTTAAAACTGTTTGTTTACAGAGCTAGCAACTACTTGCTATAGTGTAACACTACTGAGACTACCACACCTAGTGTGGTGAGGCTATGGTTTTATGCTCCACCAGGTTTCTACATGTTTAACAATCATATTAACATATAGATCTATGTTTATTTAAAAAATTCATTAAAATTTTCACAACAGAAAGATTTATAAAACAATTATTCAAAAATAAAATATATAAATTACTAAAAAGAAGCAAAAGTGGAAACCTGAAAGAGTAAGTTAAAGTGAAGACCCCATTGGCTTTTAGTTTTAACAAAGATGATGATTTGAATAAAAAGCCTTTGAAACAGACTAGAGAGTGTACAATACTATAAATTATGGCCTACAAGTCGACAAAGATTTTTTAGTTCAAAATTTTGAGTCAGTCCTATATAGGTTGACTCCCAAACATACGGTAACACTAAACAGTGACCCAAATAGATTTAACGATTCATTAGATATGAAAACTCGACTTGTACCCAGCAATTTGCTGTAGGCACCAATATTCAAAGAACTTAAAACGATTACTTGATTACTTATTTTAGTGCATCATTTGACTTAGAATTTATTGCAACGTGATACTAATAATTGTGCATTATTTAAACAGATTAGCCGTAAATAATTTGTAGAAGCTTTTCATAGTCACTTATATTTCCAATTAAGACTTACAGTAGTGAAGTAATTGTTCTTTCTAAGTAATGAGGCTAAAAACATGATACATGAAAAAAGTTATTAAAAACATTGTACTGTACACTAGTACACAGCTACATTTTCTTTTTGAAAAATCTTGTTAATGAGAAAAAAAAACTTAACCAGAAAATAATGGATTTCTGTCGCTCAAATTAGTAAATTTTCTAAGTACAAGGCCAAAAGTATGGGGCACCCAGTGAGGATCGAACTCACTACTCAGTTGTAACAAGTTCTAGTGAGACAAGCTTGCTAACCATTTACAGTGTAGGGTTACACCAAGGTGCTCCTGTCACTCAAATTAGTCAAATTAACTAAAATTATCTGATTATTATTCTTGTTCCACAAATTAATGACATTCTACAATACATTTGGATGTGCGTTGTGGTGCAGTGGATATCGACTCGGAACGACAAAGCTGAGTTTGAATTCCAGTTGAATTCCTTGCATCCACTTACGTACAAATACCCTTAAGAAAGGTATTAATCCGTCTCTCTTCCCTCCAGTTATGGGTTAAATAGCAGGACAGATTGGGTTCTATAGCCTTGGCTGGCAACCAGTCTAGCGCAGAAAGCAATGGCAACCTACTATGGGATAATCTTCTGCCCAGTCAGTCATGTCTTGAAAGAGACATGATCGCCCAAAGCGTGTATCACGTATGGCACTTAACTGACTGACAATACAACAAACGATTCATTTTGGATTGGAGTTTGGACATAATTCAATTTTCAATATATACACTTCTTTGAGCGCCTGACTGTTGCCAGGTACAAAAATTATTTTTGTAACCATGCGACAATATAAAAATCTCACCTATGATTTTCTGTTTGTGTGAGTGAGAGAAATAAAGTAAAACCTACAAATGAAAGAAAAAAAGATATGAGCCAAAAAATGTATTCTTTGTTTCAAAATTCAATGAATTGCAGTTTCCTCCCTTTAACTGCACACTGAAATTAGGGGGTGTTGTCGATGTTTTTCGGTAAAAAGAAGAAAGAAAAAAAAAAGCAACATGTTAGTATTTTTAATTCGTCATCAAGTGTCACTACTGGCTAGAAAGACTTCTCAACAAAAAGAGTACATTTCAAGAGAAAACTGAACTTTCTTTCGATAACTATCTAAAGCAATCGTTATAAAAACATCCCAGCAATTTTGAATCTGTTTAGTGAACTTTTATAATTTGTATTGCTTTGAGTTTGTTTAATTAACTTAATTTTTTTATGTTGATTTACTACTTCTTGTTGTACAATGTAAGTGGTTTAGAAAACTAAAAAAGCATAAACCGTAAAAAAAAAAAACAAAAAAAAACAAACAAATAAATAAATAAAATAAAATAAAATAAAAATAATAATTTCATTTCAGCATAAAACCTTAGAAAGTACTTGGTCTTACGTGGTAAGATTTTTTTACTCAAATGATGCCAATTAAAAAATATATGTTGGCTGAAATACTTCATTGACAATAAATTCTAGTTATAATATTAACAAAGTTTTGATTTTTTTGGTTACAGTTGTAATTTAACACTTATTTTATTACAAAAATAAACTCAAACGATAAAGACGACATTTCCCAGGAAAATTATTCAAACAAAAAAGAATCGAACAGGAGAATTTTGTCTGAATATTCTGTCACTTAGCTAGTTCAATTATGCTTAAAAAAAAACAATAACAAAAACAAATATTTAGAGTATGATGCAATAACAAAAAAAAAAAAATTCCTCCCTGCATAATTTATGCATTTTATAGAGAAAGTAGAAATAAAAAGAACACATACTTTATATCAGAAAGAGATAGTTGAAATTTCTAGGATACATAAGGTAAGGAAAGAGGGCTTAGAAAAATGACACTGACAGGACATAAAGAGTGACAGAGAAAAGTAGTAAATAACCTACCTAACAAACTTGGGTAAATGGTTGGCAGAACAGGGATTAGAATTAAATTAAAATTTACTAACAGCTACAAAAGACAGGAAATCGTGGTGAATCATGATAATCAACGCCCCGAAGGGACACGGCACATAGAAGATATGCATTTAATAAAGAGCCCTTTCTTTTAATTTTTTTATTCTTTGCAATAAGGTTTTTTTTAGTCTTAAAGCAGGTCATTTCATAATTGCATATTTTGGGGGGAATTTTGTACATTTATTGTTAAGAGTGATAAAATTTTAATCACTTTTATATACAAAATAAAAACACGTATTAAAAAATGACATAAACGAGAAAAAGGGGAGGGTAACAAAAAATATGCATTATCATAAAAAAATAGTAATAATGCCAAAACATAACAATGATTAAATTAAAAACAGTGAAACCGGTTTATCAGTTCTGTCAGAGCACACACACACACACAAAAAAATTGCTGCTTTAGACCAATATATATGCAAGAAAACAACATTAATGATTAAACTGCTTTTAAGCCCTTATTTTATTCTCTGATTTATAGGATTTTTTCAAACTAATTATTAGCAGGATCAGTGAAAGAAAGAACTTACATCTTTATGAAACAAGTTACAATCTAATTGTTTGCCTATTAAAAACTGGCTGCATGCAAATTGTGTTTGAGTGACTGATGTACTCATATCATTTCATACATACATACAAATTTAGCTGAGTTTGAAATAAGATATTGGAATATATTAGCCACCAATTTCACAGTCTGAACAACCCCTACCTGGACTGAGCAATTAAATAAAAGAACAAATTTTTTTGGGTGGGGGGATAAAACAAACAGGAATTATTAAAGTTTTTTTTTCTATTTTGCAAAAATATTTTTAGACCTGTTATTGAATTAAAATATACATGTTTGCATGTATACACACACACACAATTTGAATGAAATTAAAATGGAGATTTGTGTCATGAGGGCTAATTTTCCTTTGTGCCTGTGTTTGGTCAACAGCAAAAAGAACATAAACCAGCCCTTTTAAACCATTTTTATAATGCCTGTATTTAAAATGAATATCTTTTCTAATTAAAAAGTATTTTGAACGGAAAACCAATTTAGATCCATAATTTTAGCATCGGCAAATGAGTTTAATCACAAAAAATATAGAATGATCTATTTTATTAGCTTTCCTTTAACGAATGAGCTGTTTTATATGCATACATTGTATTTGATGATGTGTTTATGGTATTGTTTGTCTGCATGGCTTGACTGGAAATAATCAAAAAGAAAAATATTAAACAGACAAGATTCTCAAAATGAAATTGTTTATCTAGGTATCAGTAGTTGCTATAACAAAATGAAATTTTCAGAGATGATTGTTAGAATAATATGGGACTTAAGACACCAGGGGATAATAAGAAGAATTAATCTAAAATAACTAATCCATTTGTCAATCACCTTAGTAGGAAAAGGCTTTGTTAGGAAAACTGAATTCCTCTTTTGTAATAATGACAATGTTATAATGTTTCGGCTGATCTATTTTACAGTCATCTTCAATGGAAAGAGAAAGGTCTTTTTTTTTTTGAGATCTCAAGGAAAGACAATAAATTAATTTGATTCTCTGGAGCTTGTGTTTGTACATATTCAATAATACATACCCAGTTACTTTCCCATTACTTCCCTGTCTCTTTTCTGTAAATACTTTTATAGTAATTGTTCTAATGATCTTTCCTCTATGGTACCTAGACTTTATGAATTTAAATATGATACTAGATTGGAGGCAAGGTCTCTTCCTTTTACAGCTGAAGTAGTGAAATGTAACCATAAGTTCTGTCACACTCCTCACTTGTGGAACTCTCTTCCAGCTCCTTGCTCCCCAGTTAACTTTGATCTTCAAAAATTTAAATGTAATGTCAATTGTTATCTTGAATAATTCTTGTTCATTTATTGTCCTCTCTCCTTAATAACATATTTTTCTCATATTCTCTAACTCAGTAAACCCCCCCACCCTTGTGTTTTAGTGGCTTTATCACCTTGCTTGGGGTGAAATGATTTTAAAAAAATAACTGATCTTGACTGAATAAAATTGTAAACATATATTACAAAGAAAGCTGGAATTATGAACAAGTCTAAGAACGTGGAAAGTGAATTATAAGTAAAAAAATTATTTTAAAAATAAAATACATGTGAATACATTTCATCATTATTTAATCAGAAAATCTAACTTAAATTTCAAAATACAAATTCTTATAACTTTTGACTTGTTCTTCTGACTAAATAATGAAAAACTTTGATTACAATATTTAATTACTTAATAATTAGATATTAACTTTAACACTCTCTTGTTTTACTTTTATTCATAAAGTAACTACGTATGAGAGGGTGCAGATCCATATCTACTTATTAAAATCTAAACAAACAAATATTTATTTTTGCAGGAGTGGGATGTGGTTGAACCATGAATGTTTCAGTTCCTGTCTTGTTCAAATAAGAAAATAGAATATCAGGGTCAAATGGCATCTATTAAGACAATGGAATTTTCTAATGATGTTTTAGTGTAACATCAAATTACAATAGACCTCTTTAGATAAGTGGTTGCCATTGCATTTAACCCAATATTTTTGTAGTGAAAAACTCCCTCTTTATTGTAAATAATATTGAAATGCTTGTCCAGAGAAAAATTGCAATCAAGCTGAAGAATTCCAGAAAATTTTAATCAATTCTAAATTTCTAGAAATATAAGTGGGGAAAAAAAGCATTAATATATTCTTGTATATCAGTACCAAATTGAATTACATTGTCTCAGTTCGTAGAAGAGATAAAATAATAAATTCTTAATCAATTTATTTCTACTTATAACTTTAAAAATGAATAATTCACATTTTCTATACAACTTCTTATCCTTGGCATAGTGTTATTTGAATCCTTTTTGTGTAATTACCATCTTTGTTTAGTATGAACAGAGATGGTTTTCTTTCATTTTCTTAAAAAGTTACTTCCTAGAGAAAAAAAGATTATTTGACAATTATAAACCTATAATTCTAACAGATTTGCACATACAACCTTACATAAATTTCTGTGTTTTAGTTTGTCTGTTAAGGTAAAAAGTATCCATGAGGCACAAACATGGAAATAGTAGAAGAAAAATTATATGAGTAAACACTGAGGTCAACAACGAGTGGCGACAGTCTGTTTCATTGCTTGACTGCAATCTTGAGGGTCTGAAGATTGCATTCAAGTATGAAACAGACTGTCGTCATTCGATCTTGAATTCAGTGTTCACTCTTATATTTACACACACTATCCTGCATATTGAACATATTTATGAATAAATATAGCATAACTTTAAACTAGATATTTGTTATTATAAATGTTATTTTTAGTAGATAGACATATTTGAGATGCCATCCCTATATTTTTTAATTACTTAAACATTGAAGTTAATAACAAATCAGCTTAGATTGATAATATCACACACACACACACACACACACACACACACAGTAATCTGCAGACAGATCTGTTTCACTGTATCACAGCTCATCAGTATGGTCTGGAATTCTTCAACCTGATTGCAATTTTTCTCTGGACAAGCACTTCAATATTATTTACAACAAATAGGGAGTTTTCATATATATTATATATATATATATATATATATATGAATGGTCATCTGCAGACAGTCCTGTTTTGCTGTATCACAGTTCATCAGTACAGTTAAACATCTGATTGCTTCCAGCTGGGATTGAAAGCTGACCAATTTGACATCAGTTGGAGATTCTGCCTCTAAGCTACTGACAAATGGTGGAGGAAGGCAGATTTTTTTTGTGCTATATACACAATGTAAACAAACGCCAGTAGCCAAGAGTGTTCAATTTATTGCTGAAGAACAATGTGTAAATAGTGGTGAGTAGCTACTGTTTTGAAAGTCTAACATTTATCCAGAGTGCTCTCTCTCTCTCTCTCATTTCATTCTAGTAGTGATAAGAGAATTATGTATTCTTCAACTTGCAATGTTATCCCAAGATGGCTGAGCTTGTTAATGTTCCTAACTATCTCACTAACTAGTTAAGTTCTACGTTTTTAACATGGTTGCATAACAGACATAATATTAAATACTGATTTATGTAATCGACTGCTTTGAAAACAAAACCTGGACAGATTTTGAAACACTATAATTGACAATGATCCAGAAATAATCTTTTCTCTACTGATTTCAAATGTAAACATGGATCTCATATTTGATAAAATATCCAGTTTATATTCTTCTTCCAATGGAAAAAACAAATACTGTTTTAGATAGAAAACCTTGTCCCATACTTTCCCAGTCTGCTGGGAAATTATATGATGAGAATAATGGCGTGTGAAACTGCAGATCAGCCAGAATAGTGATAAGAGAATGAGATGGACGACGGGGAATTGAAATGGGATGTAAATTTAAAAAGGTCATGGATGATAAGACATTAACTGCAGATATCAAATGCTTCCCATACAATACATCACTTAAACCTTACAGTTGTAAGAATTGAAATGTCTCATCACAATAATTAAACATTCTTTGGCAAAGACAAGGTTTTGAGCGGAAATCTCTTTAACTGACAACACAGACTATAAAGATTAATATCTCACTCAAAAAAAAAAAAAATGTTTATATTAGTCAGACACTGCATGTTTATGAAAAAGATTAAATTTAACTATATATATAATTTTAAGGTATGCTATATATACATGGTTTAAAGTGGTCAATATCAGGAATAGAGAGTATATAAATATAAAAGTGAACATTGAAGTCAAGACCCTGCTGTGACAGTTTCATGATTATATGCAATCATCAGGCCAATATTATATATATATATATATATATATATATATGATAGGATAAAAGAAAAAAAATGTTTATAAATTTAACATGTTGCACTTTTATTTAAGCTTCATCAGAAAATAAAATATGGGGGAGAGAAGAAAACTGTGGTATTTTTTATTTTCTTTTATTCTCTATTTACTAAAAATAAAATGTTAATTTTATAAGCATCCTATTTTGCTCCTAATATCAATCTGTGGGATTCTATGCTATATTTAAATTGCAAACATTCCAATGGTGGGGTAGAAGCTGTTGTCTATGGTGTTAAAGGATAGCAGCTTTGTTTTGGAAGCATTACAATTTATGAGCCATTTCTTACCGCAGTCCACCACAGATTGGAGGTCCTTTTCAAGATCGGCAGTGAAGTTTGCTTTGATCATTGATGAAGATCAGAAAAAGCATTGGACCTAGAATAAAGCCTTGAGGGACACCCACGTTTGTATAATAGTATCTGGAAGCATGCCCATTCAATACTACCTTCATTATGCGATTTGCAAGGAAAAACTGGATTAGGTCAAACAATCATCCAGTTATACCATAGCCCTGTAGCTTGCATAGAAGGCCGACATGCCAGACTCTGTCAAATGCTTTGGAGATATCTAGTGCAACTGCTCAAGCTTCGCTGTTCTTATCAAGAGCCTGGTATATATACACTGTGATGGTTCTATCAGCAGTAGACCTGGTGAAGTGGAATCCATATTGTTTATCGGAGAAGAGCCCGTAGGCTGTGAGATACTGAACCACTTCAGCATCGATAATAGCCACAAGCACTTTGCCAAAAATCATTAAAAGGCTAATAGGGTGATAATTAGAGGGGTCTGAAGGTCCTCCAGCGTTCTTAAATACAGGACTAACAGAGAATGACTTCCAGCAGGCAGGGAAGCAAGAAGCAAAGAGACAGTAGTTGTAGCATTTTGAGAAGACAGAGGAGAGGTCAGGGGCACATTTCTTCAGGGCAATAATTGGGATTCCATCACCTCTGCTTGCCTGATGGGGGTCAAACTTAGAAATTATGTTAGAGAACAGTGAGGAAGTAATGTGAATGTCACTCACTTGAGCCTCAGTTTTAGATGAGAAGTTGAGTAAATATCCCAGACAAATCAAATGTCGAGTTGGTGGAGAATCCGCGAGCAAAGCATTCAGCCTTGTCCGCTGAAAATGTGAGGACCTCAAATTCATTGATTAAAGTGGGAATTGAGGGCTTGCTGTTATTTAACACATTTTAACAAAATTGCCAGTAGTCTTTGGAGCTGAACTTGCAGGATGCTATACACTGTTTCATTCTTTCAGCAAACAACAGCTTAGCATCATTTAGGATCCTCTTGTACTGATTACAAGCAAAGGCAAAAAGGCATCCATTATGGTCAGATACGTGGCTCCGATAAAGCTGAAAGAAGTGATTCCTGTGGGCAATATATCACATATATAGTTTAATTCCCATTCATATTAAACAGGGTGCCTTCAAAAACATGCAATACTTAAAATGTAAAATAATTTTTAAATTAAAAAAAAACCTTTCTTTGAGCTTTCGTTTTAGTTTAATAGATTAAATTTAATATTTCCAATAAACAAATTAATTTCTGTATTTCAAAACTAATTTGACTGGAAGGAGTTTCTTTTTAATCACTAAAAACCATTGATTTTAGTGCCATTTTTAGCCATCTGTCAGTACAATGAAAACTTTTACTAAAAAAAAAAACTTTCAAAAATGAAATATACTTTTCTGGAGCTTTATTTGAGGAATATTAGCTAACTAAAGTTTAATTAATCTTATTTGAAAAACATATTTCTTACTTTTAGTTTAAAATATAGTAGAAATGCATTTTTTAACATAGAAGCAAGTGTTTAAAGTGTTGACAATGTGACACACAGCTGGAAGTTTATATAATTTTTCTTATGGATGACATATCAGTAAAAATTACTTGATGAATATAACATGAGCACAATTTTTATATGATTTCTAACTACCCAGTAATCTCAAAAAATGTGGAAAATATTGAATTTTAGATACTTTCTGGCTTTAAATTTACTATAGTTATTCTTATTTTTTGATAATGTCATGTATGGAGGTCTGTATTTACAAAAATTGGCATGTTTATACACATAATTTCCCCACCACTCTATTTATTGAACCCCCACCTCGTTTATTAGATTTTTCTTATATCCGCCCCCACCCCGTTTCATACACTTTATGACTTTTTCCCTTACCTAGTGAGAGTAATAAAATAAAAAAGACTACATTTAAGTGATAACATAAGATAAGAAAAATAATTTTTTTTGCTATTTTTAAAGTTGACATAATTTATCTAGCAGTCTGACCAACAAGGGATAGCAAAAAAAGAAAAAAAAACTATTTGTTGGTCTGAATATTTAACTGCCCCGAGTCGAATATTATTCAGAAGTTTTAGATCAATTTTGTAGTTTGAAAATCCTATTTATATACTGGATTAATACAAATAAAATTTGGCACTTAGCTCATTCAGAGCTTTGTCTGTAATTGTTCAGTTCAGTTGTCAGGAGGTTTCAGAAATTGACTGTAGGCTTTCTCATTTTTATTCTCTATATACTAAGTTAAAAATGAATTTATATGCTAATTATTGATGTTAGTTTGAATTTTTTTCTGTGTAGATTATGTATGCTTGTGTTTGTGTATGTGTGTGTTGAACGTTGTAATTATTTTTTTTCCTTGCCTCCTTATACTCTTTCCCTATTACTTCACCTTCAATTTTTTCCCACAGATGTGCATTGTAGTACAATGGATATTGGCTTGGAACGAGAAATCGGAGAGCCAAGTTCAAATTCCAGTTGAATTCATTGCATTTACATGCAAAAACCCTTGGAAAAAGTATTAATCCGTTGATTCCCCCTCCAGTTATGGGTTAAATATAAGAACAGATTGGGTTCTATAGACTTGGTTAGCAACCAGTCTACTGCAGAAAGTAATGGCAAACTACTGTGGAAAAATCTTCTGCCCAGTCAGTCATGTCTCTTTTGAAACATGATTGCCCAAGCATGTATCATGTATAGCACTTAACTGACTGATGTGTGTGTGTGTGTGTGTGTGTGTGTGTGTGTGTGTGTGTGTGTATTACTTTATTGTTTTCTCAATAATTTGATTCATTTGTTTTTTAACCAATAACTAAAAATAGAAAATGTAATTCATTAAGCAAATTATTTAATAAGATCCCATAAGAAATACACCAAACAAAATCAATAAAAATTAAGATAATTGTGTAAACAAAATGTTCTAAAAATAACAAATGATCTATATTAAGCAATATGGCTAAGAAGTAAGTTTTATAAGTCAACCAATCGGACAAGTAATTTGTCTCTCAGATTGTTTATAAATCAGATGCAAAAATTAACTGGAATTTTAATTAATGAACTATTACATGGTTTGATGATTATAGTTAATATGGCACAATTATTTGCATATACAAATGGGATTTATAATTGTGTTAGATTACAAATCTCAATCATGTTATGTGTTAGACCAAGGTAGAAAATGATGAGAAAACAGTTTGAAAACTTAAGAATAAATCATTTTATTCTTGTTTGTAATTCATAGAACAGTATCACTAGACTATTAGAAGATCAGGACTCAATTATAAGACTTGGAGAGATCACATAAAATATTGGTTGGAACATTTTTTCCAGCTTATATTGAAAAATACAGCCATATCTGTTCATCTGTTTATGTAAATGTAAATACCTGTTCCTTTTTCTAAGGAATCTCAGAAAGTGATGAGTCATTTTTTAAAAGTTTTTTTTTAAGTTTATAGTTGGATTTAGAAAAAATGAGATGCTGTGCTAATTAAATTATGAGGCCCCTAAATTGGGCTCTGAATCAGGTAGGCTTAACATGTCTACACGGGAGGTTTTGGATATATGCTCAGAAAATTTAGAAGTTGTTAAGATATTATCTTACCTGATCAATTGTTATTTTCAATAAGTTTTAAGCAAATCTTTTAATTATCATGGCTCAGCCTCAGGGAATGTTTTTGGGGAGTTTTATGGTCAAATTCAGGTCTAGACTGTATGGACTATAGGTCAGATATGTACATGACAACAAACTTGTAAGCTATTATATATCAACCAAAGCCCCAGTACTATCTTACAAAGGTCACATGATGAAATAGTCAAAATTGATGAAAAGAGAACAGACAGGGCAGTCATTATAGCCAACATCATGTAATTAAGTCTAAACATTGTGTGATATTTTAACCTTTGAAGATTAACAAAATTTTAAATCCTAAGCTTTATTGAAAATAACTTGAATCAAACAGTGATGATTGATGAAAAAGTTTATTGTTTACAGTCAGATAATCAAATTACCATGTTTTCGTATTACTCTGTTAATGCTATTTACACACTTATGGTAGGTAATTTAATGTCAAAACATCTTCCTCTGATCTTTCCCGACTGCAAACTCATCAATGATTTCATCAAAATCAATTAGTCTCAGTTTATCATTCTCTGTATTAGTGAGCTGCTCTTATGAAGATAACTTTTGATCCTTTTCAGCCTGGAAAAGGATTTTTCTCCAGAACATTTAGCTGTCATCAAACACAGGAACAATCTAAAAATTATTTCCACATTTGGAAAAGCAGCCTGGATTTTTTTCCTGTTTTATTATCTTGTACATTTCTTGGCTTAAACTTTCATTTTCTGTATGAGCATGTTTGACATACAAGTGGAAAATGAAGAGTTCATCAACAAGATTGAGATCAACATCCTTTAGATATTATTGTTCTAGTCTCTTGACACCATGGAGAATTTGTTCCCTTGTTGCTTGTAGATCAGTTAAAATGAACTATTGTCTGCAACACTCCTGTACACAGAGGCTATGCTCTCCAAATTTGAGTGAAGAGCATCAGTTACAGTGATAAATGAATGCATCATAAACTGATCTCTTGGAGAAATTTCATCCAAAGCTTCAGTTGCACTACCATCATTGTGTTGTGATTTTCACACTATACCTTCTTTGGAGAGTTTTGACCTCTACACTGGGTAGAATAGTTTTTGCTTGCCCCTCAATCTCATCGAAATTTTCCTGTGCGCTGGAAACAAACTGCAGTAGTGAACTGTTTGCTGCACGTGCGGCCAATGAAATCTGTGTACTCTGATGGGCATTACTTACTTTATGCAACTGCACAAGCTAACCTGCTCGTATATAAAACATGAACACAAATTCAAATTCTTCCATTTTCTGCAAAAGATTTTGAGCTTGTTGTCTCGTATCCCCCTTTTCAGTGTCATCATGAAAGTAATTGTATGCTTCAACATGTATGCATATCTTTCACTAATGGCTATCGTAACTCTGGAATGGGTCTCCCATCTTGTGCCAGATAAATGTTGCAGAACTTTTGACTCTGGTGCCAAGAAGTTTTTTTAGCACTGTCCACTGTCTTGTAGAAGCAGAGAAAAAGTAATAAAGTTAATTGACCATGTCAAAGAAATTTGTCACATCCAGGAAAGTATAAACTGCAGATCTTATAACCAGATTTAGGGAATGTCCATCAAAGGGAACAAATTTTTCAAACTTATTCTTTTCTAAAATTTTCTCTTGAATGCCATTATACTTTCCAGCCATGTTAGCTGCATTGTCATATGATTGACCCCTGCATTTGCTAAAATCAATTAAGTTCTTCAAAGAAGTTCAGTATCAATTCAGCCATTCTTTGACCTGTATGATTCTTCCGTTCAATAAATGCCAAAAATTGTCCAACTGGTATTCCATCATATATAACAATTACAGTGATTAGATCAACATTAGAAACATCAAGTGTTGAATTAACTGATACACTAAAATACCCTGCTTCTTTAATACCTTTTACTATTTCTTCAAGAATATTTTTAGCTATTAGCTGGGTAACTTCTTCACATATAGTCTTGGATAGGTATGATAGATGGCCAGATCCTTTATTTCCATACTGGTTTATGTGAGTATATAAGACGGGATAAAATTTAGCAATCAATTCCAGCAAACTGAGAAAGTTAACATTGTTTGGAAAGCCAATTGTTTCATCGTCTCTTCTAAAAAACAATTAATATTCTGCTAACATGCCGCTAATATTCCTGTTCTGCTTTGATTTGCTCATCAAGCATTGTAGTAAGCATCTGACCACATTTTCTTGTTAAATAGTTCAACAGAGACCATATGACTTCTTGAATTTCCATGGGTCTTAATAATTTGAGGATGATATTAGTTATCAAATCTTGAAGAAGCTAGACCTGTAGTTGAAGAAGTATACTTAGAGAACTTTGAGAAAAAAGTTTACACAAAAAACAGTAGACTTTTCTTTTTGTTGGAGAATATACTAGCTATTCCCAAGAAGGGTTTCTTTTCTTATTTTAGTTGAAAAGAATAAACTTCTTGAAAAAGAATGAGTTTGGTTTTAGTAGTTTCTCTTCAAAGTTGTGAAAGATCCACTTCAGTATTGACATTCCAAAGAACCTTTTTATATCTAGTATGAAATTTCTTGATCCCTCCATGTTGTCCATAAACTTACATCATTCTTGACAATGAAATCAGTAGAAGAACAAACACTTACTTTTGTACATTTGGTGGGGGGAAACTAAAACTTCTCTGTAGATCTACTGGTACTTGTAGATACTGACAAGTGTTCTTTGGTAGCCCTGGTACTTAGATTGACAGACTAAAATTCTGGGGTTCCACTGGTACTTAAAGTTTCTAAAAAATGTTCCTGGATGCCACTGGTACTAAGTGTTACTGACAAATGTTCCTGGGTGTCATGTAATGCATCTGAATCTTCTACGTCTGCCGTTGAACTTGTTTCGAATATGCAAAGCCAAAGGATGTGATTGGCTTTTAAAGGTTTCATTCTATCTTTTTCTTCTTTTTTATGTTTTTCTTTTACTTGCACCACTTTCATATCGTCTACTCATTGTTAGAATTAAAAAGCTGGGGCAGTAATATCAATTGTTAGGATTCGATTCTGGAAAGAAAGAGTTGGTGTTTAACGTCTCATCAGCACCTAAGCAGGTTATATAAAGGCAAACTGTGGTATGGGAGCTCTAATGTATGGAAAGTTCTAAAGTATGTAATAATAACTACAAGTAAAATGTCTTTGCAGTGATGAATGAACATCACACATTGTATCTTTCAATAGTGCTATGGAATAGATACACCCCTCCAATCACAAATACCCACACAGATAAAAATTATCTTGGTAGTGTTGACTTCATACACTTTTTTGCTTTTACTCACAAATGATAAACCACCTAAATATGCAACTATAGCATACACACATATGCACATGTATATGAGAAGGTGTGTGCATATACCACACACACACACAATATTTAAGTGCAATGCTTGCATCTGTTTTCTGATATAGTTGGAATTCATGACACATCTAAGCAAAGGTCCTGTTCAATTCATGTCACATGAACAGCATGTTTTCACTCAATGATAGAATGTATGCACAACTTTTAAACACACATACATACAACTCATTGTATGCTATTGTAATCAGGTCGATCTACTTGAATTTTTCAAATATAAGGAATTTGTGTAGACCACAAGCAAATCCATGTATGTATGCAAATGCTGCATGAACATACAAAACAGAACAAATGCACACACAAATTGAGAGAGGGAAAGAATTTTGAAAATTTTTGGAAGAAAGATAAGTCCCTCCTGACCAATGAAGTCCTGTGCTTAAGCACAGTGCTAAATTCAGCACCATTTATACTGAAAACATAAAAACTGAAAGTAATAGAAAGATATCTGTATCATTAAAATAAATTTAATTTCACTGATTTTCAGTAAAATTCACACTTATTTTGGTTTTATGAGCCTTTCTTACCTATAAACACACATTAGCCCTTGAAAGGGATACATTATAAAGAATTTCTATTCTTTGATTAAATAGATTTACTTTCTGAACTGATCATCTGTGAATGAGTTACACAAAACACAGGTCTTTGCTAATTGACTTAATTCATAGCAACTATATATCAAGATGTACCCAAGAGCATATCAGAAAACTATATGACTCAAAAAACTACACCTGAAGTTAACTAATCTAAACATTGACAAAAACAAAATATGGTTTAACTACAGGTGTTATGCAATAATCTATGTGTCAACCATTTTGTGTGTGTATATGTACATTATATATATATATATATATATATATATATATATATGCAGTTCTAAGAAATTATTCAGAGTAATGTGAAGGATGTGCATTGTGGCACGCAGTGGATATCAACTCGAAACGACAAATTAGGGAGCCAAGTTCAAATTCCAGTTGAATTCCTTGCATTCACTTGCACACAAATACCCTTGGGAAAGGTATTAATCCATCTCTTCCCTCCAGTTATGGATTAAATAATAGGATAAATTGGTTTCTATAGTTTGGTCAGCAACCAGTCTACTGCAGAAAGCAATGGCAACCTACTGTGGGATAATCTTCTGCACAGTCAGTCATGTCTCTTTTGAGACATGATCACCCAAACGCGTATCACGTATGGCACTTAACTGACTGAATGTTATATGTAGTAAGAATATTTTTTTTAAAAAAAGCAAAAAAGTGATAACAGAAATAAAATGAACTGAAAAATGGCATGTTCCCCAATTTCTACACTGTATACAAAAGCAGGTGTTTAAATACATAAATGTTAAAAATGACTATCATCTACTAATATCTTTTTGTTGTCAAGGAGATGACCAAAAGGAAGAGAAGGAAGAGAAATAGAAGATACATTTAAAATTAAATAAGTATCAATTAAAATTGGTATTATTTCTGTATAATGTGTCATTGATAAGTTGATGATACAAAAAACAGAAGACAAGGAATAGCCTAGTATTATTAACTTAAAGATGTTGGTTAAGTGAATCAAGCTACCTGGCAGTTATGAGTTCAATCCTTGGGTTAGATAGTGAAAAAAAAAAAAAAAATAAAAAGTCATAAGCTCTGATTTAATGAAAATGACAAGAAACGTCATAATGAATTAACTGATACAAGCTACCCTATCAAGTAGGGGTAGTGGAATGAGAACAATAATCTACCCTTATGGATTCAATATAGTTTTGAAATTCCTACTGTCTACAAAAGACAACTGAAGAAAGCCGGAGAACAGGAACACTGTGACAATAACAACCAAAATAAAGCCATTCATTCAAGAAAAGAAAATCAACCTAATATACAATTATCATATTTATCTGTTTAAAGAAAACTTTTGTACTTAGTTTCAAGGTTTAAAATGGGCAGTATCTTAAAAAAATAAATAAAAAAAAAAGTTTTGTTACTTTAGAGAATATTTTTACTCCCTAAGACTAAGAGTGACCAGTAATGTTATTTTAAAAATAGAGAAATTAAAATTATTAGTTAAAACAAAATAAATAGCATTAAGTCGCTTAAAAAAAAAAAAAAAAAAAAAAAAATACTCTTTTTAAAATTTTTTATTGACAATTGTCAGTTAACAAGTTAAATCCCTACTGTGTGTAACAGTGTAAAATTTAATTGCTATTGATTGACTGAATAATTCAGTACATTTTTACTGATAATTTAGTGCTTTTTTGTGGAATATTTACCTTTTATATCAAGAAAACACCACTACCAGGTTGTTGTTCTATGTGCCGTGTCCCTTCCGGACATAAGCGATCATGGCTCTCCACAATTTCCAATCCTTTTTTGTACACTTAACTCTTAATAAAAATTAACAGGTTACAAGCCAAAAGCTTATTTGTTTGCATTTTCACAATGGAAAAAAATTCTATTCAAATGTTTGCAAATTTTCATTAATGTTTAAGTTCCCTCAACATTCAACAATAGTTATTTTGAAATTTTGAAAGTCAGTTTACTACTGGAAAGCATGGTAAAAAAAAAAAAAAGAAAAAAAAGCCTTTTATCGGAAAAAAGAGAAAATACATTTTTTTGATTTAAAAAATATTGTAAGTATTTTTTTCTCTCTCTAGTAAAGTTTATTTAATAAAACTTAAAAGTCATATTTTTTTTTATTATTAAACAAGTAATTAAAACTAGAGTTCATTTTTAAAATTTTTTTTTACTGTTTTTTTACCACTCAGTGACATAAACAGAAAAATCGTAGGACGTTGTTTTTGAAAAAAAAAAAAAAAAAAAAAAAGAAAAAAAAGTTAAATAAAATTATGAAAGAAAACCAATGCGCACCTGCCAGTTTTCTTTTCAGAATCATTAACTGTAGTAAGAAAATAAAAATTAAATATTTGCAACCAAACAATAATTTCAGTTATTTTTACTCGCTTCGTTGATCACGTCCTAAATAAATAACTACTTAAAAATTAAATTTAAATTAAACAAGCAATTTTATATTGAGAATTTTTGAATTTATATTTCAATTTTTCATGAACTGCCACAAAAAGTTTTTAAAAAGTGAGAGAGAGAGAGAGAGAGAGAGAGAGAGAGAGAGAGAGATGTTTTGTTTGGACCAACAAATAAACATTTTTAAATCAACATAGAAAAATGCTAAAACAACTTTGAAATTGAAATAAAATGTTTTTCGACAGAACGATTACCGATATTCAACGCCATATCTATCAAAATCTTATCTGGCGCTACTTCAGCATTTTTGAATTGATTCGCCATATAACCACGTCTGGCACAAGGTTATTGGATAAATAGCGAAACCCTTGCTAACTGTAATAATTGTTATAACTTATTTTTTGATTTTTTTAACGGATTCATATTTCCACCTTTTAATCTGAAATATTTTTTTTTTCCTGATTTTACAACTAAAAAAAACTGTTTTAAACTGAAGTGTTTATGGTAGAAAATTAAAAGAAAATATAGTATTTTTGGTACTATTTGTCAAAATAACAAAAAAGAATTGTACCGCAAATAAAAAATAAAACCAAGTATTTGATTTTGGGATTTAATTCAGAAAAAAGTTGCTGGAAAAAAAGTTATTTTACAGTCGGAAAGAGAATTGGTTTTACTTTTAACTTACTTTGCAACATCAAAGAAATGAATTAATTTTGTAACGTTTTAATTGCTTGTTACAAACAAAAAGAAAGAATAATAAGCTTTTTAATTTGAACATTTTCAAATTTAAATGTTTCTTTATATTTCCTTGGGACATGAACGCGTAAAATGACAGTTCAGATTGGTAAGTCCAGCAGTACAAATTTTTTTTTAGTTTCACTACTTGCAACTTTAGCCACACTTTTAAAAATAAACTGGAGTAACTTCGGCTAAGGATAAGTCAATTTAGTTTAGTATTTAGTAGCGTGGGGCTTCTGTTAACAGTGTTTGATTCATTCCTTGTTGATATGGTCATCATGATTTTACCACTGATCATTTCTTTCATGTCCAAAAAAATACACAGCTTAGCATTTTTTAGTAAATTTGAATAATGTATTGTAAACAACTGAGAACTTTAATTTAAATTGAAACAGAAACTATGTCACGCAATCTGTTTTAGAATAAATTTCATGGCTTAAAAAAAAAAAAAAAAAAATTAAATAATTGCTGAGAACACACTAACCTTTAAATTTAATTGACCATACCCGGAATTTATTTTTACCTAAGGTTTTATTTTTGCTTTTCAGTTAAAAAGTTAGGCCTATGAAAGAAGAAACAATGTATTGTAGTGTGTAGTGTACACAATGGATACAATAACAAATTTTTTTTTTTTAAATAAAAAATAAACAAAAGTCTGGACTGGAGTGGTTTATGACTTTGGAGTTTGTTTGTGTTTTGTTTTTCCATTCAATCATCAAATAAAATTTAATAAATTCTCTAGTTTTCATTTTAGGTGTATTTACGAATGATTTAGGGAGAGAGAGAGATTGAAAACTATTGATTATCTTTTTTAATATTTTTTTTTTTTAGACTGCCTGAGATAAAAATTCAGAACAAAAGTAAACAAGAATAAAATACAAGCTGCCTTTAACGCTGTTTCTTTAAATGTTGTTTTGTTTGAGCAGTTGACATATTTTGACGGGTAAAAATCATAACAAAAAAGTTTCAAAACAAATTCACAACAAAAAGATATTTCACTTCACTCATAAAACTCGGTCATTGTAAGTAGTAGTTAGTAAATAAATGAAAGAGAAAATTAAAATTTTCATAATCTTTGCTGTTTTATGCTTAAAAAAATCAAATCCAAAGTCCACATTCTTTTAATTGTTCAACTGTTCAATGTTCAGACGTGAACGAGGAAAGGCTTTTTATATGTCAACAAACGAAACCACGTGAGTTGTTCAGAGTTGATTGCGACTGACTAAAAATTAAATATGAAAAGAAGAAAAAAATGTGAGATGGACGAAAAGATTCTTTTCTGAATGTCCCATAAGAAATTCAGTGGTTTGAAAAATATACTGTGGATACAGCATGTGATAAAAAATCTGATGGCTACAAGAAAAACACAAACATTGTCCCATGATCAAATAATATTTTTAATTATTTTTTTTTTTTTGTTTAGCGGAATTTTACTTTTGTTTTTTGTTTTATTGTTAGCAAGTTAAACAATTACAATTTTACCAACTCCAGTAACCGTTTAACAAATACCAGGAAGTAAAAAAAATCGTTTATTCACCCGAATAGATTTAAAATTTTGGAGTTTAATAGCCATCATTTAAGAAGTGTCAAAAAACAAAAACGAAAAAAAACAAAACAATTATTTTTTAAGGCAGGAAGGAAGGCGACAGAGAGAGAGAGAGTTCAAGACATAGAAATGGTCTGAGTTTGACACGTGCATGACAAAAGAAAACAAGAAACATTAATGAATGAAAAATTAGAAGAAAAAAAAAACACTTACCTCCTTCCCGTAGTGATTTTCCAGTCTCTATGGGTATCACAACCAAAGGTAAAACCCCAGAAAGACCAACAAATGAAGCAGATATCAAAGTGAATATCCAAGTTTCAATGTCCTGAGGTTGTTGACGAATTTTATTGGCAATACTGCCACCTCTTCCATAATCATCATCATGGTCCTTGTCCGAAAAATAAGATGCTAAGGTCCCCATCACCGAAACCCCTAACGTTTTACGTTCGTCACCGTCAATGTGATGATCACCGTCTTCATCTTGATCAGTTTGACTGGTTGTTAGGGGCATCCATGGGGACCTGCTACTTCCAAATGAATCCTCATCTTTGTTGCTTCTTTTATTTGAAGAGGAAGAAACAGTAGCTCTGGGTGCCACGTTGTTGGAACCAGAGGAATACTTAAGATGAGGTTTATGATGCTGACTGAAAGAATGATGATGGTTGCTACCAGCCCCGTTCTTAGTCCACGTCGGCTTGGCTCGATGAATTTCGCCGACAACCGACTCGAAAAGCAAAAAAATGAAAAAAATTAGAATTATGCGGTGACACACCGACATATTCCAAGAGGTACTCTTGAATTGCGGTGCTGGTGCTGCGACTAGAAGAGGTATGGTACAATAGGGATAACTACTACCACCACTAGTTGTAATAAAAAGTTATATAGCGCTGTACTGTAGTAGTAGCTGTAGTAGTTGTTGCTGTTGCAAGTAGTAGTACTTTTTAGTAACAGTGTTGATGATGAAGGCTATTAGTTGGTGGAAGTCATCCACATGTTAAGCTGATTCACAACCGAATTGTGCAGGCAAGGAGAAAAAAGTCAGTTTTTATAACCAGAACGACGATGAGTCAAGTAATGTTACGGTGCTTTTAGTTGTCGAACGAAACGGAAGGAGTTGAGTATGGAATAAAATTAGGATTGGTTAGGAAAAAATCACCAGTCAATGAAAAAGTAAAAACGGAAAAGTCCCATGTCATTTACAGACATTTATAGTCATGATCACTTTAACTTTTCTTCTACCTCTATTTTTTTTTTGTTTTTTTTTTTTGAAGCGAAGTACTAATTGACAGATGATGCAGCCAAGTCTCAACAAGCTAAAAATCTATTGTGGGGGAGAAAAAAAAAGACTTTCTTGAAGAATGTCAGTGAAAAATGCACAAAAAAACTACAATGTATATGCATTTTTTTCAGTGTTGTCAAGAAGCAGACAATTAGTAGGACTTGTAATTTACATGCATTTTTTTTCTTATAAATTTGCAAATCAAGTCAGATTTTCCTTTCAAGGCGGGACTTAAGACATAAAACAAAAATATAAATAAAAAACACCACACACGCGTATTGTACAAAAAGGTACTCAACTGTAGAGAGTAAAAGAAAAAAAAATCGCCTTAAAACGCACTACTTACTTAGCACATACTCTCCCGTCTATAAAAATAGACCACCTACACAAGACACTCAGATTGACAAAATTCTTTCTTTTTCATTTCTCTATAAATTTTACATCACACACACACACACACACGTATACGTTTATCTTTCTTTTTTCTTTTTTTTTAGCTGTAATACACACACACATCATTTCGCGCATATTAAATATGATTTCATTTTCAAAACGAATATATGACTTAGTTAAGAAGAGTAAGACTGATATTTATAGCCAGCTGGGTTCAACGGAAAAAATAGCGAGCAAATTAGAAAAAGTGTACGTACGAAGAAAATGTATTTAGAAAGAAACCCAATACTTAAGTCTGTAAAGAGGCAAGCATCCATCAGTCACAGACATATTTAGTTGACTAACGTTTAGCCTCGTGTGTCTACAGAGAGCTAAAGGCGCAACAATTGTTTGAATGCAAGAAACCAGCTTTACTTCTCTATGAAACAGTGCAATAGTTCGATTTCCCCCAAAATGTTATTGTGAGTTATAAATGGTGACTTTATTTCTTCTAACTTATTGAATCGAAATAAAAATTAATCTCTTTTCTTTCATCTCCACTCGTGTCAAGAGTTTTTCACTGAGATCTTTTTATCTGATGCTATTTTGATTTTAAAAATACCCTTTATTGTTTAAATTAACAGTTAACTGTTTTCAGTGTTTTCGCACCTTTTATCTTCTCTTAATCCAATTTATAAGGTCTCTTCCTAGTCACAAATAGAACTCTCTTTGTTTTGCCAGTAATTTTTAAGCGGTATCTAAAAAAAAAAGTTCAAAAAACCTATTCCCAAATTAACTTTAATGAAAATGTTTTGTTTCATTAAATAAATGAAACTATATGTTCAAAAGATGTCAATATAACTTTTTTATGAAACCTTTAGACTTTACTACAGAATTGACTGACTGCAGAGAGTGTGTGGGGCACGAAAGCCTTCTCTTCTGTTTCGAAGTCACTTCAGAAAACAGCTGATTGTTTAAACTCATTACAGTAAAAGAGACAAAAATGAAATAAAACAGATGTTTTCTTAAATTTGTTATAATTTGAAATCCATAATTTATAATTGGAAAATTTAACATGCAGTGAAAAATAATTTCTTTAAGCTACAATTTATGAGAATGAAAAAGTTTTGAAAATCAAAACAAAATACTTAGTCAACAAAATTCCAAAATGATTCCCTAAAATATTTATATTAATTACTAAGAATGTATCCAATGTTTTCTGTGTATTTTATCCAGATGGTAAACTATGTCAGTGTTTTTCTGTTTCTTTCCTCAATGAAATTTTTTTTTCCTTGTATTTTCTTCTTGGAAATACATAATTGAAGAAAATTCAAATACAGAAATTATTTTCATAATCAGATGCATTATTTTTGGTCAGTATTTTTTGAGGCAATAAGCTATTGGGAAATATCAAACTTATAAAATTCAATATTTTTTATACTAAATGAAAACCTAGATACATAAAGTGAAGTATAGCTTCTATATATATATATATATATATATATTTTAACAGAATTTTTATTCCAATGATTGCCATGTAAATCTATTATGTTTCATTTGAAAATATCACAAGACTGAAAACGGTTACATGATAATTTTAATAAGAAATTTTATGTTGTTTTGTAAAAAATTAAAAACAAATTCACATTTGTTTGTGTACTTTATTTTATGGAGGTAAATAAATAAGTCCACAGCCTAATGAAAAAAAAATGCTTTTATTTGGCATAACAAATATTTATTTTTCAACATAAGTGCTTTAACAAGAACAGAAATTAATTCACTGACAAATATTAATGCCAGAGACCAACTGTTATACAACAAATTTTAAGGTAAAAATTCAACTACTATATGTCAAGCCACAAACTTATTGATCCATTTATTTCTGTTGCTAACTGCTCAATGTATTTATTAATATAAAAACTATTATCAGAATTTTTACGAATACTATTTATTTAGCAATTTATAATCTCTATAAATTTTCGGAAATTAGTTGCTGATATGTTTCCCTTTATTCTCAGTCAGTTAAGTGCCATAAGTGATACATACTTGGGCAATCATGTCTCGAAAGATACATGACTGACTGGGCAGGAGATTATCCTGCAGTAGGTTGCCATTACTTTCTGCAGTAGACTGGTTGCCAGCCAAGGTTATAGAACCCAATCTGTCCTGTTATTTAACACATAACTAAAAGGAAGAGACAGATTAATACCTTTCCTAAGGGTATTTGCACATAAGTAAATGCAATGAATTCAACTGGAATTTGAACTCGGCTCCCAACTTCTCATTTTGAGCCAATATCTACATGCACATACATACATATATAAATACAATGTCAATAGCCATCTCTTATCCACTTGACTCCAGTTCTTTCTACATCACCCTGTATATCTTGTTCTTTTCCTTTCTCTCTACCTTCACAACTGTCTTCACACCTGTGTTTCCATTTTTCTCTTGCCCTTTATCTGACACTCCCTGTAACTGGTTCATCTCTCTTCACTCTCCTCTTGTCTTTTACTCTTATGTAGCCCCCTGCACATCAGTGGCAGTACTGCCTTGCTTGGGGTGAAATGATTGAGAAAATATATATATATATATATATATATATATATATATATATATATTTGTCAAGGAGATGACTGCTTGATCATATCAGTCTGAGGAGGCAATCCCAGTGTTCAGTAGTGTTGGTAAGTGCTTAAAAATTATACACCAAGCTTACCCAAGCCATGTGAGTAAAATTGGGTAGAGGAAACTATTCAGAAGCACTTGTGCTAACAAGATATTGTAACCAAGACTTTGAGTGTGTTGACCTTGTTTAAATATTGATCACACCAGATTACATGTTCTTTCCTAGAAACTGTAACTAAGTTCTGCTCAGTATAGTTACAGAATAAACCACAGATTAGCTAAGTGGGCTTGGAGGAAACTCAAATATACTTGAGAAGGTATCTGCAACAGAGATTAGCTAACCATTCTCAGAAATGAGTGACTAACTGTTACTTATATATGTTTAATGAATTTTTCCATTTATGCAAGTTTGGTTGAAGACCAACAAAAATTAACTCTTGTTGATAGGGTTGTGTCTATAACAATACCTTGTGGTTTCTGAGTGTTACATCTTCATACATTATGAAATGTTAAATGTTTCTAAATATGTCAACTTCATACATTAGTTTGTATTATTATGTCATTTTTTTCCAAACTATACAAAAAATAAAAAATAAAATTTTGTTGGCCTTATAGTGTTTTATACTTATAAGTCTGAGAGCACCAACTGCATGGATAATCAGATATGTATTACATATATAAAAAAGAATAAGTAAAAACAGTTCACAGATATAGAGGAGATAATATACTTGATATTTTCAATAATAAAAGATAAAGATCTAATGCTGTTTTTCCCACAGTAATTTTCTTCTAGTCAGTATGAGCTAATACTTAAAAATACTTATTTGTATACATGTACATATATACTCTGTGTGTGTGTGTGTGTGTGTGTGTGTGTATATGTGTGTGTGTGTATATATATATATATATATATATATATATATAAATTTCTTAGTAATTTCTTCCTCAGTACTTCAACTGTCCTTTTGTTCTTTTACTTTTATTTTTCATGGATAGCATGTTCTTTGGAAGCTTGTTTAAACCAATAGAAGTACACTTTTTGAATAAGAATTATATTTCATAGGCATAGCAAAAAAAAAAAAGTTGGAGACCACTGTTCTAATGAATTTGAACATACAATCTCAAATATGTAAAGTTCACTCCTACACAAATATGAAGGAAAAAAAAATCAATGTAATTCCTAGTGGCTAAATGTTATAAAATTCTTAACATTCAGTTAGCAAAAATTCTCAATAATTCAATGGATTTATTCAAATACTGCATAAAATAAAAAAACATTAATTTTTAGAGTTATTGAACAATATGTATTAAATGAATTCTTTATATTGCTTTTTTGTTGTTACAGTGTTATATTCAACAAACTTCTTCATGTGTCCAATCTATAAGGAAGAAAAGAAAGAAAGAAAGAAAGAAAGAAAGAAAGAAAGAATAAGTAACGGTGAACAGAAAAATAATGGTTGAAAATTTATGTTTACCTCCATTTTCTATAACAAAAGAAATCCCTCATTTTCTCATGGATTGTACACCTGAAAAAAATCTATAGAATTAGTTGGCTAGAATGTTGTTGCATCAAAAAAAGTCACAAAGTGTTCAACAATTTGTAGAAAGATAATGATTTCTTACAAATTATAGAAATAAACTTGCTGTTTTCAACATTCAAAATTGGTATTATTTACATTATTTAGACTCTAGTCCTCATGTTTGTTGCCATATTCACAATGTTTCAGTCATTGTACACTCCAACCTTCTTCAGGTGATTAAAATTTGAACTGAACTCTTTATTTTTTTTTTCACTAGGTTAAAATGTTCTAGCTCAATAGGTCATGTCTCTTCCAGCTGTCTTAGTATAAGTTTTGTTCACCTCTGCTGCAGCTAGATATTGAACTCCTTTGGTCATGTCACTGGATTGAACTGATACTTTTATCCACTGGGCCATGTGTCCTTGGAATATGGCAACAAAGATGAGGACAACAGTTTGAACAATGACAATAGCGTAAATAATTTACAATACCTCATCTCAGAAATATAGACAAACTTCAAAATTGGTGTAGTTTTAATTTGCAAAAGAGCTGAATAAAGCTAGGATAGAAATGAGCAGTTACCTCCCTTTAAATGAAGACTATGCACAAATGATTTATGGATACAAAAAAGTTTGATGAAATGATGTAAAAGTGTAAATTCATATATTTTACAAGTTTTTGATAAATTTTATTAAAGAACTATTAAGCATTTTAAGAAAGTTACTTTATTAATTATATTTTAAATATAAAAAAATTTATAAATTAAAAATAATCTTATACATACATACATTTTGTATCACTTTAAAAAATTAGAAGGGGTACACAGGTTTGAATCCTGCCTTAGAGAGCAGCAAATTTCTTTAAAGATTTATTAAACATTCAGGGCAGTCAATGAAACTAAATATAGTATTTGATATATAAATGGACTGTCAACTCCAGTATGAGTATACACATAAAATAATATTTAAATTGATAAAAAATATACATACACACACATCAACTGAGATGTCTATGTGAAATGTTAAATTTGGTTTTAGATTTTAAATATGAACATAAGAAAAAAAATGTAATAATATATAAGAGGTAATTTATTAGATAATGAGCAGTTTACATAACCCTGTGTGACATCATAGGATGAAAACTTTTATTCACTTTAATAATTATATACATACAAGGAGGCTATAATTTGCGATAGTGAGAGAAAGAAAAATGAAACAATAATCACAATTGTGCTCTTTATTTATCTTTAGTTGTTTCTGTGCCCACAATTGAAACATTTCTGTCAATAAAGAAAAAAAATTATAATTAAACATTTAATTTTGCAATATAGCACCTAAAAAAGGATTTTGTTGGTGGTTAGGAATTCAAGTAAATTGCCTGAAAGAATATTATATGTTTAATTAAATATAAAATCAATTGCACTTTTATTTAATTATTTTGCAATAATTTACAAGTTTAAAATTTTAAATTACACATTTTAATTTCATTATTAAATTTTTATTAAAAGTTACTGAATTGAATTTTTTGCTAAAATTAAATTTATCACATATTTTGTATATTGCATATTAAAAATCATAAAAAAGAATTAACTTTGATCAGGAATTAGTACAAGCATTCTTGATAGAATTGGGCTTTTATATATATATATATATATATATATATATATATATATATATATATATTATGAATGTGTGCATGACTAATAGTCATTGGTGTGAAAAATGAGATGAGTGTACCAAATTAAAATTCTAGTTAAATCTGTTAATATTCATTTTGACACAAATAACATTGGAAAGGTATGAATCTCTTCTTGCACCAGCTAGTGGTTGATAGCAGGGTAGATTAAACACTCTAGCCTTGGTTGGCAACTAACCTGAGAGAAGGACAACTCTGAATCCCAAACCTGTTCAAATGTCACCCTGGTTGATTTATCAGTGAGGTGACTTCTTGATAATATTGGTCTGGGGTGGTGATCCTAGTGTGAGACACCTTTGGAAATTAGTCAAAAAATACCCCCCACCAAAAAAAAAAAACAAAAACAAAAAAAAAAACTAACAAACAAACAAAACCACTGGTTAACCCAAAACTTGAGGGTGAAATTGGGTAGACAGAAACAGTTTGGAAGCTGTCAATGACTGTGCTAGCATGGAGTCACACGTCATCATGACTAAGGGTTTGAGTGTTCTGGCCTTGTTAAAAAAAATTGATCATACCAAATCATGCACTCACTCTCAGTAACTGTAATTAAGGCCTTATCAGCATAGTTGCAGTATAGACCACGGGTGGACTTGGTTAAGTGAGCATCTGTCATAGATATGTAATATTTGGTATCTTTGTGGGTATAATTGACAAAGAAGTGGATACAAATATTAGCGTTGAGAGGAATATTTTTTTATTTTTTATTTTTACATACTTTCGTGTTAAGTGTCTGCTGGCAACAGAACACATGTTGCCTGCTTAGAAGCCAGAGAGGGACTGGCCAATCCTTTAGGTCAAGCATGGGTCAGGGAGATAGAGAGAGTAGGGGAAAGAGAAATAGTAGCAGAGAAAGAAAAGGGAATAGATTTGGGTATCTTAGTTCTTGGGAGTTATTTAGAGACAGAGAGGGTAAAAGAAACAATGTATTCTCTGCATGGTAGTAGTATCTGACCTGAGGTCATTTTGGTTCATTCCTACAGATATTTACTACCTGTCCTGGTAGACAGGTGTGCTTGGAAATAAATAGCCAGCCATTACACACACACACGCACACACACACACACACATATAATATAAAAACTTTATAGGATTTTAAGCACATTTATGCAATTTTGTGAAAAAGTATTAATTTGTGTGAAATACTTTACAAAAATAAACAGTGTACATGCAATACACTCATTATTGCACCTCTCTTTTTACAAGTCGTTGGTAATAAATTTCATACTAAGTGATTAATAATTGTGTCATTGTACTAGAATTATTGTTTTTTGCCTTCCTATTCTAATTTGTCTAAAATCGTTATTTAACATTCTTCTATAGAATTATTTAAATGAAGAAAATATTACATGCTAAAATTAATTCTGGGTAAAATGTTTCTTGATTTCATTTTTTTAAAATCCAAGTTATTACAAAAACTACTAATCATGAATTTCACATGGACATTTTTTATTTCAGTTACCAGTTGTGGGACATTAATGTTTTTATTATACAAAAAGAAAATAAATAAAAATAAAACCAAGAACGGTTGTTCTTAGAACTTTTCCTGCTGATTTAACTGTCTAACAATTTAAAATCAATTCAGTACTGACAGTTTCATTATGACCGCGTATATTTGTGAAATATGGTGTGATTTATTATCTTTGTTTTGTTGTGAATTACCAACATCATACAAGGTGGAAAATCCTTCTACACTATCAAATGTTAATGAACCCAAACTAAAAACCTCTGCCTGAAAAACTGAAGTACGAATAAGGGGAGGCAATTCTGTTAGTTCCCATATCGTGACTACTTCATGGAGAAAGCAGCAAAACAAAAGAATGAGACTCTTGGAGATATTTTATGAAAAGTAATCCAGAATTTATTGATCATATTAATGCTGCCGATGATGATGATGACGACTACGACTATAACGACGTGACCTCTGTTGAACCGGTGTATAGTGAATTTCGTGTCCTGCACGTCCCTTAAATGCGTGACACCATGTTGAATGTATGCCATCGCAAATACTGTCATGTCAGTCAGTGGAGTTTATATTTCGAGTACAACAAGTGTGTGTCTCCCACAGACAAACAGTCGGTAGGTTTCCGTTCATCAACAATGTATTACTCTTCGCCCTCCTCTAAAACTGCTTGCCATCAGTAAGCCACAGAAACCTTATTTCTACTTCTACACAAAACAAAAACAAAAAAGAAAACGAAAAACACTACAACACTTGTGTTTTGTGTTACTGTTGTCATCGTGAACACATTTTTTTTAAATTCCCCAATATTTCTATTTCTGCTGCTCATAGTTTAACTTCTCCCCCTAAAATATTCCTTCTTCGTCTTCATTCGTAAGTGACTAAAAAGTGACCCTTGCTTTTCCTGCTAGTGCTGTGTTTAAAAAATTATTTTAAAAAGCCGCACCATACCAACAACCAAATTATATATCTCCAGGAATAAATAACATACAACGGAATACAGCTCTAATATGTATTAATTCTTTTTAATTTTAATTCAAGTTCTTCAATAATTATAATAAATCAAGAGAAACTAATTAAAATATTTATTCATTTTGTAAAATCACTTTGTTTGTTGTTTGTGTGCGTGTAAAAAAAAATATATATATTTGATTGAATTAATAGTTCATCGTGTAGTTGGCTTTCTATCTTACATGTTCTCCAGCTTTTTCTGTACTTGTGTACTTAGAGATAGTATAATGTTTGTGTATGTATGCATTCGCGGACAATTCTGCTTTGTTAATTCTTCCTTGTGTAACAACAGCGGCGATATAGCTTACTAAGCCTAACTACTTTCACTTTCACAGTTGTAAGATTGTTGGAAAATGTTCTATAATTAGATCGAAAAGCGGCTCGTTAAAGCAAGTGTAATATTTTTATTTTATTGTATTTACTCATAGATAATCTCTTTCGATTTCAATTTTTAGTGTCTATTTTTAAGAATCATACAAAATGCGTGGGTGACAAAAAAGAACAGATTTTATTGATTTTTTTTTATATATATAGATTAATTTTTATTTCCTAGCATGGGGATGGGATGGGTGACACCCAAATTTAAAGCATTTCAAATTAGTTTAATTAAGCAATTTAATGTTTAACTTTTTTTCTTCTTTTTAACGCCAGAACTGCATTTTCTTTCCACCTGTAACATCTTTTTTACAATAGACAAAACATTTATGGGGTCTTTGAAAAGATAAGTATTTAAATTTTAAAACTTATAAAAACAAAAAAAAAAGAAATTAGTTTAAGAGATACTATTATGTTATCATTCTCAACAAACAATTCTACATTTGTCTTTGAGCTTATCAAGAATAAAACATGCTAATATGGTAAGAATGCCTATTAGTTAAGATGGGAATTACAAGCAATTACTCTAAGAAAGTCTGAAAATATTTAGAGGATCAGATACTTTCAATAGCATTATAAATTCCTATAGAATTTTCTGGATTGTACTTTGACTTCTCAAATTTGTCTTGTGTAAATTGCTTGCATGCTGAAGTCTGTTAGTGTCTGCATGAAAAATTGGGAATGTGTACGTGTGTGTGCAGTGGCATCAACCAAAACCTGGAATCTCTCTTTAATGCCAAAATAGAAATGCAATCAAATCATCCATTGAAACAATGGATTACTGGATTGATTCAGGTTTCAATATAGACAAAGACACTTTTTAGATTTTTATGGACCATAAATAATGGATATGGAATTTTTTAAAATTAATAAAACAAATTTGATTTAGGGAAGTGAAAAATATATCTCCCCTGTAGTGCTTTAAATTTTATTTATCACATCCGTCATATTGTTTCTAAGAACATTTACCCTACTTCATAATGGTGGGTGACTAAATTTTATTTATTTTTTTTAATTTTTTTTTTTATTAAAACAAAGAGAAAATGTGTTTGGATTTTAAGAGAAGTAAAATGCAAACTACTCATTGAATGTGTGAATCAATCTTAGTGTCAGAAGCTACCTTTCTCTTACACACACACACACACAAACATATATACACATATATACACATGCACACGCATATATACATACACACATACATATTTATACATATATACACACACATACAAGTATACACAAATACACACACATATATATATTTGCATATAGAATAGAAAGAATATGAATCAACAATTATCAGTGGAATTTAGATCTGAAATTTTAACTGTATTTATCATATATTTGATCTATGGAGAAGTGTTAGATTAAGTGCACTCAAAATAGGGGGAATTATTCTAAAACGTAAATATTAGTTGTACAAAATGTATTTTTCATTATTAGACTATAGACTTTCATTATTAGACTTGATGTACGACTATAGATGATAAAAAATAGAACATCAATTTTCAAATGTTGTGTCATACCCATACAGTTTAACTGAATCATCTTTTGAAATGAGTTATTTTTTAGTTTATCAGGCAATGGAATGAACATTTCATTCATTTAAATATAACAATTATTGCTCAAATCAAGATTACCCCATTTAAGAATTAACAGCTGCTATATTTGATCTGTAGCAATTATTAAAAAAGTTCAATAATTATTTTATACATAGTGTGTGTATATATATATATATATATATATATATATATATATATATATATATAGCAAATATTCTAACCACCTGGCCACTCGCCCATTTTATTTTGGGGGTTCAAATTTCACCATGTTTGATTTGTCAGGAAGTTAGCTAGCTTCTTGATGTTATTGGTCTGGAGAGATAATCCCAGCATGCATCACCATTGAAAGATACCTGAAAAATACACCACAGGTTCATCCAAGCCTTGTGAGTGAAACAAAGCAGGAAATCACATCATCCTGACCTAGGGTTTGAGGTACTGACCTTGTTCAAACTGTTGATCATGCTAGATTATACACACACTCTCAGAAACTGTAACAGAGATCTGCTAAGCATTATAAACCACACGTGTTTGAGCAGACATCTGAAACAGGGGTTGGTTAGCCACCCTAGCAGAAAATATACAGAATACAATGGATAAATTGTTGTCTAAATTATGCAACAATGAAAACAACACTGACATTTCATTTTAAAAGCTATATTTACCAAAATTACACAAAAATATCTTGAAATACTAAAGAGTAAATTTATTCAATAAAATCTCCATTGGTTTCAACCAGAAAACTTCCGGATCTTCTGCAACTCTTCTGGATGGTTTCCTTCTTTAAGTTGCTGAATCCTGCCATCATCCTTGCCTTCAGTTCATCTTTGATATTACAAGGAGTTTTGTTGGTCTCTGGCTTAACTGCCTCACACATAATAATAAAAGGGGGTTGCAGTCTGTGGAGTTAGATGGCCAGATGTAAGGGGTAATGTTGTCACAGAAATTGTCTGACAGCCATGATTGAGTTCTCCTGCTAGCATGGCATGGGGCAGAATCTCATTGCCAGACATCAGGTCTTCCAGCAGCCACTCTCTTGACCCAGAGTAGCACTACCTCTTCAAGACACTTGATGTAGGCCTCTGTGTTAAGTCTGAGGGCCTATGGGATAAATAGAGGCATAACATCACCATCACTAGTGTTCACTCCAAACAATATGATGTTGACTGGATATATTATCCAACTTTTTCCAAATCCTCTGCACTATCCCAAACACTCTGAAATGTTAGTATTGGAGCTTTCTGGGGTGAATGTCAAGCAGTACAGCATGCTGTTTCCAAATTTCTGGCAGAGTGAATTGTGTCATGATGGTCTTTTTTGCACAGATGGTGCCCAACTGAATCTACAATGTGCAGTCAACAAAATCTAAAACAACATTTATATGTGAAATAAAAAATATAAAATAACGACAATTTACCCATCGCACCCCCCCACCTCTCTGTGTATGTGTGAATAAAACATATCGCACATTGAGTGCTGGTGTTAATAAAATAGTGCTCAATCTATAATAACAGAACTACAATTTATATTAATATTAAATATACATTTCTGTTTCCTCACTAGTAGCACAGCTTTGAGTTTCATGCACAATGCAATCATCAGGTGCTGTTTGAAAACTATTTTCAATATGTGTTCTTGCTGATGAGTGGCTGAGATAACTTACCAGTTTTCCATACTTATAGTCTGGAACCCTATGTGATTTTGTGGGGAATGGGCAAGGGTTTTTTCTGGAACTAGTCTGCTGTATAGGCAACTCCAGCTCAGTCAAGTGGCTTCACCTAGTGAACAACTTGTATAACAAAGTTAGGAAAGAAGAGACAAGGAAAAAGAAAAGAAAAATTTAAATTGTACAATGACGTTGTGGTGCATTGGATATCGGCTTGGAACGAGAAATCGGGGAGCCAAGTTCAAATTCCAGCTGAATTCATTGCATTCACTTACGTGCAAATACCCTTGGGAAAGGTATTAATCCCCCTATTCCTTCCAGTTATGGGTTAAATAACAGGACAGATTGGGTTCTATAGCCTTGGTCGGCAACCAGTCTACTGCAGAAAGCAATGGCAACCTACTGCAGGATAATCTTCTAGTCATGTCTCTTTCGAGATATGATTGCCCAAACGTGTATCATGTATGGCACTCAACTGACTGACTGATTTAACCAACAAGAAAGCAAAAGCACATCAAATAAGGCTTATTGTTAATATGATAATCTGAAGATCACATGTTTGCATATAACTCTCAGGATTTGTTTCTATATGTATAAGTATGTATATTTCTATGTTGATGTGTTTAATACTCTCAACCCCTGATATTAGAAGAGAGGGAGATAAAACCATTTGAAAAGTCACATGATGCCTGAGCTTAGGAATTGAGTAGCATTGACATTTGTCATACCTTTTATGTACATCTATTTCTCTCACCCACATATTTCAGTCCTTATAAACATGTGTGTCAAGATATGGTAAAATGTAGTTTGTTTCTATTTCATAGGTGAAATTGATTGTATGTTTATCCTGTTTAATCTATCAACATGGTCTGATAGTGGTGTGTTTTGTGGGTATATTAATAGAACATCATCAATGTATCAGAAGTATGTTGCATTTTTTGAGAGAATATGCTGAAAGGGGTGGCCAGATTCTAAAATTCTTTGAAGAAGCATGCTAGTACTCTACTGAGTGGTGTGCCCATTAGTAGTTCAATCAACAGAAATTCTTATAGACAGAAATTTGGACTACTGAGGGTCTCACTGCTCAGTGAATACTGGCATACCAGTATTCTCCCAGAAATGCAACATTTCTGATATATTGACAATGTCCTATTAATACACCCACACAACACTATAAAAATTTGTAGACAGATTAAACAAGATAGAATGTATAATCAATTTCACACATGAAACAGAATCAAAATATGTATGTGCATGTGTGTGGACAAGGAATGTGAAAGAGAAATTCCAATATCTGTCTTCTAAGCTGTCTTGAGGCTTCTGAGATATTAAATAATATTGAGCCAAATGGAGTTTTTTTTTTTTAAATCATATCACCCAAGCAAGGCGGTAACGTCACTGATGTGCCGGGGGGGGGGGACTACGTAAGAGTGAAAAGATTAGAAGAGAGAAAGCCGGAAACCACATCCTAAACAGGGAACATGGGATGAGCCTCTACACCTGTTCAATAGATGTGGGTGGAGTGTGAACCGGGCGATAGTTCAGTCTATCTACTCCAATTGAGTTATTTGAGTATTTGAATGCCTTTGACCTCTGCAGATAAATGTGGATTGCAATTTGATAATATGGCCTCCTCTTTAAGATTAGCCAGCTTATACAAAGTTTTTATTTGAAAAGTGCAAATGTTATAAAGCCACACTAAACTAATTGTATAAGCTTACAAAGCGACCGCAGTGTTTGATCAATGACAAATGCTAAGGTAAAATGTGTTTTAAAGAATTAATACTGTTTTATTTTTTTCTTACTTACAACTGTACTCAAATGTTTACTGATTCAATTCTGATCAAGTATGTTTGTCATGTTTGGGAAAACATACTTTGGAAATTGATTCTGAATTCTGGTTGACTAAAGAAAAGCAATAAATTAATTAAGAGTAGGGAGTTGTTAAGTTAAAATCTGTTGAAACTTCCAGTCTGTCCTTTGTTGTTCTATTATACATGTAATAGCATTATTCTTTCTGTGAAACACTTGATAATTCTTGACCACTGACAATCCCTTCTGTCCGCACTTACAATGTAGAATATATAGATTAAGTGTTAAAACTTACAAGAATCCACTTCTAGCTACTTCCGTGATTTCTTTTCTTCTTTCATAGACCAATGAACAAACTTCATTGTCTTGCACAATAATTATTACTTACTAAGAGTGGGCGATTAGAAATTCTTCTGTGAGGGGTAAGAAGCAATATATGGCATGCCTTTGAAGTTAGTATTTTGTATGTTTTCTGGTAGAAAACAGCTAAGTATTAAATGATCAAATCTTTTATTATTTATATTAAATTTACTATATTTGTTTAAAAGTAACCTGTGATATCATTAGTTATAAAAATTATATATATATATTAGTTTTGAAATATTTTTCCTTAGGAAAAGAAAGTTTGGTAGTGTTAAATCTTCGTGCCTGCAAAAGAAAAATGCAGTGTCAGAAGGACAGTTATTCCCTTGACACTGCTATTACTGAATATAATTTTGATTCCCTCAGAAACGTTTATTGTTTTAAAAAGGGATGATTAGAATTTTAATAAAATCTAAACATATGAAAGTGGATTTATACATTTTCATTATTCTTGAAAATTGACAACTATAGTTCATTGATATTTTTATAAAATCATGAATAAGAAACTTGTTTTCATACTTATTTATGAAATGGTAAACAATATTATATTGTAGTTGTAATGAGTTAATTTTGTTATTATTGTATTTATAAAACCCTTCAGAAACAAAATCCTTCTGACCTGAAGTGAGCTAGTAAATTAGTTTTGAAGAAGGCATGCAACCTTTAATTTTTAGGCAATTCTTTTTAATCCAGAGGGTGACACCAAACTTTTGACATATAATGTAATGTTTTTTTAAAATAAAATTATTAGAACATTGATTCCCAAGCAAATGCTTGCTTTCTAAAAGTTCAAAAGGATATATCAGAAGATCATGGGATAGTTTAGAAAAATAAAAATAAGGCAATATTAAAAAAATAAAGCAAATAGAATTAAATTACAAAATTTGGGATATAAAGTGTTATTGAGACTCTGGAACAGGGAGACAGTTAACAAAAAAAAAAAAGAAAAAAAAAGCATCAACAGATGTATGAAGTTCCTGATGGTTTTTACACTGTTGATATCCAATATGCTGAAACAGTTGTATCTTGAGACAATCATTTCTTACTCCTTTCTAGCATTGCTCTTTTAAATGTCATGCAGTGATACACACAGGTCACATTGACATAGAACTGTGTCTCTCATTACTCTTGATCATTTTTTTTTTTGAGATTTATTGATTATCAAATTAAAATTCCATAAAATTCACCGAATACAACTACATAAAGAAACAATGAAAATATATTTTGGCCTGAGGGTTGCCAAGCCAAAAATATTCAATGTTCAGGATCATAGACTCACCCCCCACCCTTTTGGAAATACTGTATTTGGGTATTTTTGCAAATTATAATAATCATTTATTTTTCATTGCTATGAAGCTATAGGAGTCATTTTTTTCCTGGTTTTCATTAATTTTGGATTGTCCATTTACTTACTTCTTGCTCTTTTCTCTCTTTCTATATGACATTTATCGTATGTCAATGACAAGTTTATGTCAATATGACACGCAAAAAAAGGGTGCCTTTCCTTGGGAACCAGTGCAAAATGATAGCAGCAGTCATCACCAGAAATTGATTCTATTTTACAACTTGTTACAATCTGTGCCATTTAATGTCTTCATTTTTAATTTCTGGTGTCAAATCAACTTGATAATCTCTTGAACCATAATTGATACAAGAATAAGAAATTATGTTTGATCCTCTGATACTTCATTAAAGAGATCAAGTGTAGACAGTTTTGTGAGGAATGATTAATTTTAATTCATTTATTAAAACTTAAAAGAGATTAATTATTACATTCTTGACAGGGTCAATTTTATTTTTAGAAAAACTAAATTCATTACTCATTTGACAAGTAAATTTGGCACCAGTGATTAAAATTAAGAATACAATTTGAAAGTTATCAAATTCTTTTCTTAATATTTGGTATCTTTGTAATTGTAGAAATACATTAAAAATATCAAAGTCTATGGCAATTAATAAAGAAATGAGAAAAGGGTAATTATTCAGAAAAAATACAAATGTTTTTTATTTTTGACAGTTGAGAATTTTCTATATACATTTATTTTAGTCTTTGTAAATACTGAATATGTTTTTTTTTAAATACTGTAAAAAATATTGCAAAATATATTATTAGGAAGATTTGTATGATATAAAATTCAAATATTGGTAAAAAAAATAGTTGCTATTGTAACAAAGACATCTTAATATGTACACTTGACCATATTAGTCAATTAAAGAATTTATTTGTGTATTTGGTGACCTAGTGATTGTGAGTTTAATCCCTGGGTCAGTCAATGTACACTTGTACTCAGTGGAAACAGGCAAGCAATAACTGAGCAGTATTAAATAAAAAAACTAAAAACTAGATGATATTCTTAGACATAAGCAGTGGAACAAGAACAGTCTAATCCTATAAATTAAATAAAGGGTTCAGTTCAGAATTCCCTGTAAGTTACCCAGATTGATTTATACTTGAGGAAGGCCGGAGAACACAACAGTTGAAATGCCATGATAACAACAACAAAGATGAAGACAATAGTCCAAATATAAATACTGAAAATAATGATAACTACTCATCCCAGAAATTCAGACAGAAATGACATCTGATTTGTGATAGGTGGTGAATAAAATCAGTAATTTCTAAAATAAGATTTGTCATTGGCTAAGTATGTATTATCTTTTTTTAGTGTAAGGAAAAACAACTCAAGACACAGTGATGGCTTGTCCAGAAATGACATGTTTCTTTTGGTTATTATCACAGGTATAAAGCATGATTCTTACCCTCCATCTTTTTATATAATGGGTAGGTGCTGCCAGAGGAACAAGTCAATTTTTATTATCTTCTGGCTAGAAAAGCCGGACAGAAACTGAACATAACCATATTAAATGTAAAAGAGATTTACTTACAAGATTCTTATATAAAAATATAGAAGATTCCCTATAAAAATGATGGCCAATGATTTGGCCAGAGAGGATAAGTGTGATTTAAATATTTGACACATTGTTAATGTAGAATTTGATAAAGATTTTAATTATCCTTTGTTCAGTTGACTTTTCTTTTATTATTTGAACATTTAACAGTAAAACCAGCTTTGTTTCTGGTGATACAATACCCAAGACCCACTGAAGGTACAGAGTTATTAAATTAAGTTGTTGTAAAGGTGTACAGGGAATGAAAATATGTAGGATATATAACAGGTGATTCAACTTGAAGGTTATAATTGTAGTAATCAGGGAAGCATCCTCTCAGGAGTCTGTTTCACAATGCAACAGTTCTATCAATTGAAAACATTATTGGTACTTGATTAAGTATGACACTTTTTTTTAATATCTTTAGAACACTTAATAAAATATTTTGATATTAGCATTCAACAAATATCTGTATTTTCACAGAAAGTACTTCTTTCTTTCAATTCAGACTCTTCTGAATATAAAACTTTCTCTCCACAAGCATTCAAACTATAAGCCTTTTCTTCGAAACACTTTAGTTTTGTTAGACTAAGAATCAATTATGCAAAGTCTCCTTATTCCAGACACGTAATTTAACCTTTTCAGTCACACTTGGATATCATTTTCTTGATATCATTTTTTGTTTTTTTCATTGATAGAAATAGTTATCTTGTAGGTACAGGAAATAACTAAAGATAAATAAAGAGTTGGTCAAGTAGCAGTAAAGTTAGTGGTCAACAAAATGCAAACCTAAAATCTTGTTTATATGAACTAAGTCCAGATTAAATAAATATTGCATTGTACTTGGTTCATATATTTTACAATCTTGTAAATAAACATTGCTGAGGGGGTGAAGGTAGTATAAAATGATAGCGGCATCAATGCAGTTAAAGTTTTGCCCATTTTTCTTTCTCTTACCATCACAAGATATAGTATCTTTGAATCTCCTTCATAAGTGATGAAAATCAGTGTGTCAGCATTTCCCACTTTTGTTTTTAGCGATACTTGACTATCATTTTCTTTCAGAAACTGCAAGTGTTTACCATTTTCTTCTTTTAAAGATCAAATATTTACTTTTTAGAACATAGTAAATGAGTTCAGTTCAGTATGTCATTCATACTATAAAAGGAACTACATTAATAAACTTTAACTATAAAACTAATTGTGACACTATTGTGAAAGCACTATGAAATGAATTATTACTAAGTCCATATCCAGCAGATTTTTCTGTGACTAATTCTTTTATGTTGCCTTATTGTGGTGCAGTGGATATTGGCTCAAAACAAGAAATTGGAGAGCCGAGTTCGAATTTCAGTTGAGTTCATTGCATTCACATATGGGCAAATACCCTTGGGAAAGGTATGAATTCATCACTTCTCCTTCCAGCTATGGGTTAAATAGCAGGACAGATTGAGTTCTTTAACCTTGGTTGACAACCAGTCTCCCACAGAAAGTAATGGCAACATACTGTGTGAAAATCTTCTGCTCAGTCAGTCACGTCTCTTTCGGGACATAATCATCCAAGCATGTATCACATGTGGCACTTAACTGAGTGACTATCTGAGAAGGAATCGGATTTTACAGTAATATTACCAAGTGTGTCTTGCTGAGTAGATAACTCTAGGATTAATTGATCTTTTAATGAAACTCGTTTTGTCATCAAATCTTTTAAAGAAAAGTTGGTATTTGTGACATTAATAATAGATGTATGGGTGGTGTAATGGATCGAAATGATAAATCAGAGAGCCAAGTTCAAATTCCAGTTGTGTTTGTTACATTTAGTTATACACAAATACTCTAGGAAAAGATATGAATTCATTTCTTCTCTGCAGCTATGGATCAAACAGTAGGATCTGTATTGTGAAAATTATTGTTAACAAAAAATTGTTAATGCAATATTCTCTCTCAAAAAAAAATTCTGACAATAAGAAATGTTTCAACTTTAAATAACCCACAAAGTGTTGATAAATCATAAAAATAAATCAATTTCTCATGACATTAAAATCCACAATTCTTGAAAGAAAAAGACTAAATAAATATAGATTTTGCTTGAAGCTTATGTATCTACTCAAAACACTGAATATATAAAACTGTGTGTGTATGTGTGCACAAATATTATGTAAAACTGTGACATTGAATAAGTGCAATTTTACCCATTATATCAACTAGTATATGTCTTATAGCTTACCCAACTTACCAATTCTTGCTTAATAGAGATAACTAATCTGTATATTCAGCTTTAAAAATCTAAGTTTTAAAATAAGTTTTGTTATGGTATTTGTGATCTTCATAAATAATTGTTTTGTTGTTAGCTCTTATAATTAAACTGCCTAGTTATTCAAATAAAGTAATTTTCTACCCTGAAAGTGGAAACCACCTTAGCATTTTGATCACAGCTTGGAAGTAAAGGGTAAGATGGATTTTATAATAGATGTATTTGTTTGTCAACTTTGTTTAAAGAAAAAAGCAAACATTTTATCATTAAAACCAAATTAGTAACCATTCAATTACTATGCTATCATGCTTACCATTGCACCATGATACCTACTTTCATATATGAAAGAAATGGCTCCCAAAATGTTCAAATATGAACTGCTTTATGACAATTTTACTGATATGATTTTATGACATATACAAATCTCACGAACAAAAGAATGATTGTGTAGTGGAACAAAGGAAAGCGATTTGGCTTGAACAAGATTAGGTATCATTTCTAGGTTTAAATAAATGCTAAAGGTTTGGGATTTACAAGAGGTTAATGATTAGGATTTTAACAAGCATTATTAAAAATTAACTAAACATTACAGTAACTTCTTGCTAATATTTCTAAAAACCTCATTCCTAAACAGACAATGAATTTTTGCCTATCACAATGAACAGGTGTCCTTTCAGGGAGGCACACACCATGTAGAAGATGAAGTGTGTGTATGCGTGCATGTGTTTTATATAAATTAAGACGTTTCCTTCTAGAGTCCTGTTACTTTCAATTTAAAGCAATTATACAAGAGAGTGCTGAAAAATTCTTGTCCTGACCCATTTTATAAAATAAATAACTAAACATCAGAATTTTTAATTTGTTTGGTTCAGCTAAGAACTTTCAGTACCCACTTCATACTTTACATATATCAGTCCTGACCTGGCATTTTGGTTTAGATCATGTTCCTACTGCTCTAATGTAGCTTGCCTGTGCCTTTTCAATAAGGATTTTCATGGCAATTGTTCTGGTGACCTTTTCTCTTTTCATGAATTTAAGTGTGGTACTAGAGTGGCAGTTAGGTCTCACCATCTCACTGTTCTAATTGCTATTCTAATAGTTTCTTTTTTCATACTTCTCACATGTGGAACTTCTGCTTTCTTACTTTCCTATTGGTTATGATCTTCAAAAATGTAAATGCATCATTGTCATCTTGTCTTTTTTAAAACTGTTTCTTTTAGTGTTCTTTTTTCTTAATAATGTTTTCTCAGTTCTCTTCACTCTAATTAACCTCTTGCACCTTAATGGCATCATTACCTTGATTAGAGTGAAATGATTAAAAAAATTATATATTAAAAAGTGAAATTAAAGTATGCATTTTGAAAATGGCTTTCTATTCTTTGAAAAGTTCATGTTAGTTCTTTTAAATAAAACACAAAAAGTTGCGAAAGTTACTAAACTTGTCATTTTTATCTTTGAGAAAAATGAATTCATTCGCTAAGAATTATTTTGAGATCTGGTCAGTATTTTTACATTACAAAAAAAAAAATATGCAGTGGTAAATTCTTTTGGCAATATAATAATGAAATGCACAAAAAGGAATCCTGGTATTTTGTATCCTAAGAAATAGTATTCAGTGTAAGGAAAAATGTAGTCAACTTTTACTTCTATCAACAAATTAACTAAGGTATATATTGTTTCTCTTCGAAAATGATTCCTCTCTTAAACAGTTAAACCTGTATATATATATGACTAATATTGCTTGATTTTTATCTTTTTCTCATGAATGGTCACTCTGAATATACGACTAGAAGACTTTTTTTCATGACAGAAAAATCTTATCTTTACACTTTATATGGCTAAATATGTCAAAGCCTGGGATTTACACTGATTTCTGAAATTGTCTTGATGACAAATTACATAAACTGAAAAAGTGCATAGTAAAGTTGGGATTGCATTATATGTGAATTGCATAGTGCAAAAATAGTCACTTTCATGGTCATGTATAAAAACTGCATGAAAATTATTAAAAGTTTTTTCAGCACAAAATTTTTTACTGATTGTAAAATACCATCTGATTCTCTAATAACCTATATCACTCTACATAATTAACAATACTTCTTTTTTTGCTGCATTCTTTTTCAAGCCTTCTCAATTGCAGTAACCTTATTGTTAATTTTACTCAAAGTTGTTTTCCTGTTACCATAGCAGGATATGACAACACAACTATTAAATACAAACACATAATTGTACAGGGATCAGTGGCAAAATAAACTTTTTGTACAGAAAATTAAGCCATATACAGAGTGAGAAAGGCTAAAAAATGATGATGCTAAACAGTATTTATTATTAATTTTTTATGAATATTTCAGTTTATCTTTAATGTTTTTTATTGCAACTCTTCAACCATAATTTTTCGTGTTGTTAGTCAGTTACGAATTGAATTAAAGAATAAGCCAGGAATGAGATTTGAACCTGCACAAAGTAGATGCTTTGTACTACAAAGATCATGGATTACAAAACCATATAGTTTTTATTTTTTCTGATAACATGTTTAGCTACAAGAAAAAAAATATTGACAGTCTTGAACCATTTGTGCTCACAAACAACAGAGTGTTAAAAGGAGAGTTTTCCCTTAACACCATTATTATTTTAACTACCTTCACTCCTTGCTAATGTCTACTGTTTTAAAAAGTGATTATTAAAATTTTAATAAAGCCTAAACATATGATAAAAGTGAATTTATACATTTTATTTGTTCTTGAGAATTGACAACAAAAATAAAAAAATGTTATTTATTAGATTGGTTATTTATGCTATTAGTGTTTATTGGAATGGTTGGTAAAATATTGGCTTATTGCCAATCAACTTAAACTTTATAAAATGATACTTAAAAGGGTTTCTTTTTGGTTAGTTCATATATTTTAATAATTTAACAAATGTTTATAATTTTATGAATAAAAATTTGTTTAATTTTTTTCTTTATAAATTTGGAAATGATAAATACTGCAATGCATTAGTTTTAGTACAATTTTATTAGTTTTTAGAATGTTGCAAATATTAAATTATTCTTGAAAACAATCTAATAAATGTTTTTGTTAGAAATTTTCAAGAACAAAAAATCTATAAATTCACTTTCATCATATGTTTAGATTTTATTACAATTCTAATCATCACTTTTTAAAACAATAAACATTGCTGAGGAGTGTAGGTAGTTAAAATAATAGCGATGTCAAGCGGAAAACTGTTTTTTTTTTTTGCGAGTATGAAGGCTTAAGATTGCCAAACTTTCTTCTTCAGTGAATAAAGAATTGCATTGTGGACTTGAGGGAATATCCTTTTACGAATGTTAAATATACAGAGGCTAAACTTACTTACCTGTCATGCATAGTGTTTACTCCAGAAGAAATTAAGACAATTTCTCTGAAGATTGTTTCTATCAAAATAGTATTCATGAGACAAAAATTGGGTTATAATTTCAACTACACAAAATTTATCATGTTACATTTGGACATAAACAGAGATGATTAATTTTTTTTTTGTAAATTCTTTAAGGGATTACATCTACATCACATTGAAGCAGCTGTTCATGTACAATCACCAGTGTTAAGCAACATTGGGCTTGGTCATAACTTAGATAGATGACCACTTGGGAATATCAAATACTGTAAGATTGGATGTGTGATAATGGCTTGGAATTGGAAATCAGAGTCAGGGTTGTTATATCCACTTACAAGCAAGTATCCTTGAGAAAGGCAGCACTTATTCAGAACAGATAGGAAGTGCATTGTGGTGCAGTGGATATTGGCTCGGAATAAGAAATTGGAGAGCTGAGTTCAAATAACAGTTGAATTCATTGTATTCACTTACACACAAATACCCTTGGGAAAGTTATGAATCCATCTTTTCTTCTACCAGCTATGAATTAAATAGCAGGACAGATTGGGTATCCTTGGTTGACAACCAGTCTGCTGCAGAAAGTAATGGCAACTTACTGCAGGAAAATCTGCCCAGTAAAGTCATGTCTCCTTCAAGACATGATTGCCCAAGTGTGTATTATGTACGGCACTTAACTGACTGAATGACTTTCCAGACATATTAGATAATATCTTTACTTATATACATTCCATAGTTCTTTAGAACAAGGAATATTGAGATGGAATACATTTCTTTTACCTTAGAATAGAAAAAATAAATAATAAGGTTGTACCAATTAACTGGCCAATAATCGTTAATTGGTCATAGCAGAATTCAATAATTAGTCCATCATCAGCTTTTCTTTTCTTTTTGGTTAATTAATCAGTTTTTCACACTTTGTCATCCTTGTTTATTGAATCACAGAAATTTCATTCCAGACTTAAGAATCATCCGTTTATCACAGACATGGAATGAATTCAAGTAATATTCCAAGTTTTCCATTTATCTATTTTATTAGAAGTAATTAAATTACTCATTATCAAAAATTAATTGGTGCAGCTCTTGTACATAATGTTTATTATAGGCACATACCTACATAAATACATGCATAAATTTATCAAATAAGTCCATAGCGTAATTAAGAAAGAAAAAACTTATTTTACACAAAAAATATCTTGCAATATAATCTGTGTCCTTATCGATGCAATCCCTGGTGAATAATAATCAACTAGATCCAATATTATACAGTGAAAATTTTAGATCAAATTTTAGCTAATAATTGTGTCAAATATCGATCTACTGTTATAGATGAATGCCAGTCATGTGCATAGGAAAAATACACAAAATGATGTATTTAATTCCAGAAAATTTTCTATTTAAATTAAAAGTCAACATCTGTCTTAACGCTTTTTAAAATTTGTGGTTAGTCTATATTTTACAAAAGCAAAACTGACCACTGGAAAAATCAATTCTTACAGCAAAAATTTTTCAGCCACTGATTTATCAATCTCTTGTTGACTAGCTGAAATTCAGCAAATTAATTCATGACAAGCCAACAAAATGGTTAACAAGTTATTGGATGCTTCCACAGGACTCACTCTTGGCACTCAATTGTCTCTTAAGATTATGATTGATAATCTTGTAATTTTCTTACCCCAGCTTGTTGATCTCTTCCACCCTGGCAAATCTTCTTGTTATTATGTCCTCTCGATGTCTAAACAATTATAAACATCAAAGTAATTATTAAAAGCTACAAAGTCTTTGATGGCAAGTAATCACATTCATTGTGCTTAGAATCAATATTCTCTTATTAGGTGAGAAAAAAATCCAGCTGTTTCTTTTTTTCCCTTTTTTTGGGGAGTAATTACAAAAAGAAAATTGCTGACAATAAATTAAAGCCAAGAAGAACAGTGCCTTTTATTTGGATATTTATAAATTCTTCTAATTTGTTATTGTTATCAATTTTATCATGAGACTTATAATCATTCGGTGAGGCGTGCTGGCCTGCTTTAATTGTGTGTAGCCACATTTGCAAACAGGCATGGTTATTTAGTAGCAGTAGTAGTAATAGTAGTAGTATCAATTGTAGTATCAGAACAATTCTAAGAGTTTAGATGATTATGTTCCAACATAGCATGCTTTAAGCTAAGAAAAATTTATAAAAATCATTGTCCAATACCATTTTTACATTGCCAATGTATTACACACACACACACACACATATATATATATATATATATATATATTCCAAAACCCAGCGTCACAGAACTTCACCATGACTATTAGTTTCATATACAAAGTGATTTTCAGATGTGCTCCCACTCTTTTATAGATTGGTTTTCTCTTTTAGATGTTCTGGCTGAGATTACTAAGCACTGTCAATTTTAATTGTATTTCATCTTTTTGTTTTAGCTGAGCAGGCTCAGTTTATTGGTTTCATTCATTTGGTTGTGCTTATTATACAATAATAACAGTTTACTTATCTCTATTCCTAGTTTTGCAGATTACTGAAACCCACTCATCTCCTGATGAGTAGATTTCAGAGTTTGTAAAACTGAACAAAGATAAGTAAACAATATATTTATTATTATCATTAATTCTCTATTCCTGAGCACTGTAATAACAAAAACTGCTGGTCCACAAAATCATTTCCTTAAGAAATTTTATCACTATACTATTAATATGTGATTAATACAAGTAAAATTTGTAACTTAGCTGATAGATATAATATTTAGCACTTCAACTCCAGTGTTTTGTAAACAAGTTTTTTCATAATTGTTCAGTCCACTCATCAGGTTTCAACAACTGACTGCAGATTTTCTCATTTTTCTTTGTTTTTATGCTAAGTTTTGATATAATTTATGTTCTAATTGGGATACTACTATTATTGGGGTTATTTTTTCTTCTAATGTGTGTGTGTATGCCTATATATATATATATATATATATCAAATGTTGTGGCTATTTTTCCTTTTCTTATCTCCTTATACTGTCTCCTCCCTATTCCTTCTTTTTTACTTTTTGGCTCTGAGTGTCAAAGATAATATCACAATATCATTACTGTTATCATAGAACCATTTTTTATTTTTTTTAGGGTTTTTTAAGGTAATTCATTTTCTCATATTTTTAATGTAACAGATAGCCTTAATTCTCACTGGGGGCTCAAGAAATGTAACTGTCATAGTTGACCATGCATAAAAATACCATTAAATATGTGGAACCATTTGTTGGTAAGTTTAATATTAAGTTACTCAAAGATTGCTGATTATAGTCTTGACGTCTTTTTCTAGAAAAACAATGAAATGATCGTGCAAACTAAAATTGAATTTTAACTGCAAATTATGAAGTCTTAAGATGTTTATTAGTTATTTGTATGCAATAGAACTTTTTCCTTTTAATATATCAAATGAGAGCGTATTGTATATTGGATGTACAAATCCAATATCTGCTATGAATCAGTTCCATTTTTGCTGCATTTTGAAATTTTTTTGGATAAATTACATTTGTAATTCCCAAATTATGAATGAAAAGATTTACAATCATATATGAGGGTGAATCAATAAACATGATACAATTGTTAGCTGAATTTTGATTTATAATGATCAATGAAGAAGTGTTCAGTTAACTTTGTTGACAATCGAAATTACTGAAAAATAAATATTTTCATCATTGGCTTCAAACTTATATATGTTCTGATGCATTATCTTTTTTATTTTGAAGTTTTTCCGCTTGATGTTATATTTAATTTGGTGGTGGGGATAAAATCTATAAGGGACTTAATACAATTCTGCTTGTTCCTCCCTTAGATATCATGATCATTATGCCCTGCTAATACCTCATAAACAATGGACTATTCTATTTTGATAGAGTGTAAAATTGAAAAACGCCTATCAAAGATATACTTAGTTTCAGTGAGAAAAAGAAAACAAATTAAAATAGGAAAGCTGTGAAATTCTCATAGGTACTACTAGTTAATTATATTTGTAATTTTTTTCACGATTTATTTTCAAGGATTTAAATTGGATATTAAGAAAAAATACTAAATGAATGAATTTAATTTCATGTATGAGAGAAATATATTAGAAGTAAATTTTACGTATCAATTTATAATTTTCTTGAGAAAATAAAACATTAGAAAAAGTACACATAATAAAATCAGTTTTAGTTTTTCTTTATATATAATAAGTAAAATGTTCAGTTTGAAAGTCAAAATGCAAAGAATTTAAATATAGATTCATTGGTACTGAGCAATCTGACAATGTTCATTAAAGTTTGTTCTTGACATGTCTATAGAAGGATATTATGTGTTTAATATTATGATTTGAGATCCTTATGGTCTTAGAACAAGGAATCGAAGAGCCAAGTTCAAATTCCACTTGAATTCATTGCATTCACATACATGCAAATAACCTTGGGAAAGGTATGAATCCATCTCTTCTCTCTCCAGCTATGGGTTAAATAGCAGGACAGATTGAGTTCTATAGCCTTGGCTGGCAACCAGTTTACTGCAGAAAGTAATTGCAACCTACTGCGAGATAATCTTCTGCCCAGTCAGTCATGTCTCTTTTGAGAAATCATTACCCAAGTGTGTATCATGTATGGAACTTAACTGACTGACTATGTCTCAGTGGATTGAAAAACCAATTTCAGTAACAAATTAAGACTGGCTTGACTTTAAAATGTGATTAGTAAGTTCAATGGAATGAGAGACTTTCTTTTTATAATATACTAGTTTATGCTTATTGCAAAATAAATGATAGACTATTTAAGTGATTTTGTATTGTATTGTACTTCATCATTATCAGTCCCTTGACTGCTTCAATTGTTGGCAGATGGAACTTAAAGGCAGAAGAAATACACAATCTTTACCAGGATGATCTGTTGGTGGTAGCTCTCAGGAGTTCTGTCATTGTCATGACCATCCACTCTTTGATGTTGTCTGACCAGCTTTTGCATTGCTGTCTCCACTTATGTATGCCTCAACAGTGCCTTGCATGATGGTCTTGCAGAGGTTGTTTTGCCATGTGACATGACCAAAACATGACATCTTCCGATGCTTAATAGTATCAAGAAAATATTCATGTCATCTCACAAGACTTTTGACTTTACAAAATAGAAATTTTTTTTATTACTTTTGTACTTTTTGTTTATGTTCAAAACTTCCTAAATATTAAACCTAATAACAAAAATTAAGTAAAAATAATAATAGATCATTTGCTGTGTCTCCATACTATAAATGAAAACAGTTATCATGAATTAAACTAATTTTTAACATATACAAATATTTAAACATACTGCTTTAAAAGTTGAATTATCTACACAGTCAATCCCAATTTAAAAGTTCTTTTAATGCTGAATTTCTAGTATAAACATGTTGTGGCATTTCTATTCTCTCATCAGAAGAGTTTACTACATAGAGACATTTACATCTATTTTATACGGTAAACTTTTTGGGTCAGGTAGAAAAATGTTACACTACAAAATATATGGATATACATTGTGTCATATATATATATATATATATATATATATATATATATATATATATATAACACAGGCGAAGGCAAAAGTCGCACACTATAGAGGTTAAGTAATTAATCATGTTTTAAATGTCTAATTTGTTTTGATACTCTGTTGAGTGACCACTGTGGTCACCAGATCTCACTCTCTTGTATTTTTTTTTCTGTGAAGCCATTTGAAAACAGTTGTTTATCAACCTAAGAAATATTGAGGAACTTTTTTTCTTATTAATTGTTTCACTCCATGCAAGGTGATAAAAGATTAGATAGGAGGAGAGTTAAGAGAAAGACAAACCAGTTACAGGGGGTGTCAGAGAAAGGAGCAAGAGAAGGATGGGAATACCAGTGTGATGACAGTTGCAAAGGTAGAGAGAAAGGAAAAGATATACAGGATGATGTAGAAAGAACTAGAGTCAAGTGGTTAAGAGATGGGTATTGACATTGTATTTAAATTCCTGGAGGTTGTAGCCATCAGGAAAGCAAGAATATGGAAGACAGTTTCACAGGCAGGAAGTGTGAGAAAAGAAGCTGCTGGAGTAGAATTGTCGTCTGCATTGGTTGATCTAACTGTGAATGGGTGGGACCCAGTTGCCATCCTGGTTACATGAGTAAACTCCTGTGACAGGGGCACCAGTGACTTAAGTTCATCAGAGCAGAAGCCATGAAAATATCTATAGAACAGACAGAGGGAAGCCACATCCCGTTGGTGAGAAAGCGGCTGGAGTCAAGCCACCAAGTCAGTGCCTATCATATTACTGATTCTCCTTTGGAGACTCAAGAACACTGAGATGAACAGCAGGGGTGCCTCACCATATATGACAGCAGTATTCTATGCATGAACGGATGGTTGATTTGTATATGTGCAGAATGGATTCAGGCGGAAAAAACATCCTAGCCTGACACAGTGACCCAACTTTCCTAGCAGTGGATTTAGCTATTGATTCAATGTAATGGTTCCACTTGAGATTGCAGGAGAGGGTAAGGCCGAGGAGGCAAAGTATATTGCTCTCAGGGGAACTCGCTTGGCCCATGCATATGGGAGGCAGGAGAGGTTGCCTGTGATGATTGACAGACAACAACTTTGTCTTAGACTCATTCAAATTTACAAGCCACTTCTTTCCCCATTCCACCACTGATTGTAGATCCCTCTCAAGATCAGCAGTGAGGTTATGTTTGTTCACCTTGCCAGATTTCTTACTGATGCAGGAATAAATTGTGGTGTCTTCTGTGTAGATGGCTACTTTGGACTTAATCACATCTGGGAGATCATTTACAAAAATATGGAAGAATGCTCAGCCTAGGATAGAGCCCTGAGGGACACCAGCGTTTGTCCAGTAGGATGTGGAGGCATGCCCATTCAAGATGACTTTCATTATGCAGTTAGATAGGAAAGATTTAATAAGATCAAGCAAGCGCCCGGTGATACCATAACCCCGTATCATGTGTAGAAGGCCAGCGTGCCAAACCCTATCAAAAGCCTTGAAGATATCAAGGGCAACAGCACGAGCCTTGCCAGACTTATCAAGAACCTTGTATATGTACTCAGTGATGGTTGTCAGTATATTGGCCGTGAACCTGTCGAAGTGGAAGCTGTGCTGCCTGTCTAAAAATAGTTTATGGGCAGTAAGATGTTGGACTATTTCAGCATTACTAATAGCCTCGAATACTTTCCTAAAAATTGGTAGGAGGCTGATTGGGTGATAGTTGGATAGGTCTGAGGTTTCCCCCGAGTTCTTAAATACAGGAACCACAGAAGAGGACTTCCAGCATGCAGAAAAACAGGAAGCAGAAAGGCAGTAATTATAGAGTTTAGAGAGGAGAGTTCAGAAGTATATTTCTTAAGGACAATGTCTATGATTCCATCACCTCCGCTCGCCTTCTGTGGATCAAGTTTAGATATTAACTTCAATACCAGTGACGGGATAATGTAAACATCATTCAGTAAAGTCTTAGTTCTAATAGGGAAGTTGGGTGTGGGTATTCCAGACAAGTCAAATGTGGAGTTGGATGAGAATCTGTGAGCAAAGCACTCGACTTTATCAGCTGATGCTGTGAGGACCTTAAATTCATTGATTAAGGGAGGGATGGAGGAATTTGCTGTTGTTCAGCACACGTTTTAATAGCCACCAATAGTCCTTGGAGTCGAACTTACGCTCAGCTATGTGCTGTCTCATTCTCTAAGCAAACAACCATTTGGTGTCATTCAGGATCCTCTTGCACTCATTACGAGTAGAGGTAAATAGGCATCCATTGTGATCAGATGCATGTCTCCGAAATAGTCAGAAGTAGTGGTTCCTGTGGGTAATAGCGGCCAAACAGGCAGGAGAGAATCGGGAGAGGAACAAGATTTAAGACGAAACTTCCTGATTGGTCTGAAGGCATCAATGCCAGCTTTCACCCAGGAAGAAATCTCAGAGGCTCAGTCATCAACTGGGAGATCAAAAACTCTTTCTCAAGGGATCTCATATAAGAAAATTGCAAAACGCGTCCCAGTCAGCTCTTTGGTAGTAGTAGGAAACCCTGTAGGTAGGAGGCTCCTGGGGGGAGTAAGAGTGGTGAGAAATATTGACAGAGACAACAGCATGATTGGGGTTGCCAAGAGGGCAAAGCTGCGAGACTTGGCAGGAGTCAGGTACAGAGGTGAAGCATAGAGAGGAGTGTCCTGAGGGGATACTGGGAAAGTGCGTGGGGAAATCCACAACTTGCATAAGGGATTGGGAAATGGCAAAGTTCATGGTGTGGATGCCAACCTGAATCAGTAACAGAGTCTTTTAGCCACTCAGCATGAAGAATTAAATATGATTGCATTAAAATGACAGAAGAAACTCTTTGATGTGATAATGAATCCTGAAGGCACAGAATTTAAATGGGTTTCAGAAAAGGAGGCAGACATTTTGAACAGCACACATAACAAATAACTAGAAAATAAAATTTTCATGTGTAATTATACTTTTAATAAATTATCCCAATGATGCATAACTTTTGCCTTGCCCTGTATATGCACTCAATGGTAATGGTATAAAAAGCTGACAAATTACTAAAAAGTAATATAAGAGTTATTTAGGAAAGCAGTATTGTATTTATAACATTTATAGTACAATATAAAGAAGAAAAAAAATCCATATTCATAATTAATCATACCATTTCTGAGCAATTGGTATTAAAAACTTTTTGGCATCACTGCATGAAGACTTAACCACTCCTCTTTTGTACAAGTCTCCAAATGCTTGATTATAGAAGGCTTTCTTACCATCACTCTGGTCTTGAACTCTTTACAAACACTCACAAATAACATATTATCACTGTTAGTCCAATGTTAATACCACTTGCAATATGGATCTCTAGGAATGAATTTTATACTTTATATTTTTGATATCTGGTCATTTATACTTTTATTTTTGATATCTGGTCATTTATAATTCCAAGACTTGGAAAAAACATTTTATAAACAGCTGGAATTTATAAAAAATTAATTGTGATCACCAGGAGAAAGTCTTAATGCAAAGTGAATCTGTTATTAATATATCACATGGATAATTTATTATAAAATGTAATTTGAATTGAGAATATTATTGTGATCTGAAATTGTTTTACTTGGTGTGGTGTGGTGGTTAAATGTTAGTCTTGTGGACTCTTCACTGAATTTACTCTTCATTCGAAGTTGAGTTCCATGAATGTGATCTTACTCCAACTAGAATCAAATTTATATTTGTCAGGAACAAAGATGAAACTGTAAATTAAAAAGATAATTTTGCATGACTAGAATTAAAGATCTTAGAACAAAAAGAATACAGAATTGACATTTTAACTCATCTTACTGGATCTGATCATTCAAAAAAAAATTACACAGCTTAACATTAAAGTAAGACTGTTCATATGAACTACTTTGTACTAGCAATTTGCTGCTGTTCTAATTAGAAATTACTTCAGTGCATTTTATAGTGGAGACAGCAAAAAGCAATTGCTACAAAGATGTACTGAAATCTACCAGGTTTTGCTGTTGAGTCAAGTTTGAATGATATACTTAAGTACTTAAATTAAAAATAACATATTGAAGAAATAGATTAATCAAGGAAGAACAGCTATTTTTAAAACTTTACTTTTGGATATTTTTTTCTTGGTATTCAAAGCACTTCAAATAAATAAAATGAAAAAAAAACATGGCTATATTACAGTAGTGTTTTTATTGTATTTCTTTGAAGAATATATATACACTGATTGTAAAGACTCTGCTAAAATAAAAATAAACAAAAAAAATATCTGCACCAACTAATAAATTCCAACGGTCACAGACTGACTACATTATCTTGCTAACACCCACCAACACTCTCCACAAAAAATTCCAACTGTCAACGAAATATCACAATATCAAAAACTCCAGCCAATACCCCTAACAAAACTAAATAAATAAAAATGAAAAGGATTCCCAGTACCACATCACCTGAGAAAGCATTGGTACTCCAATGCAGAAACGGACGTGCCTTTAGCGATTATATATAGAGAAGTTATGTACATGTTCTAAAATATAATTTATAATAAATATTCACAGCTCTATATAGAAAATTATATATCGAGCACTGTTTTAAATTAATGTTTTGGACATGGAAAGAACTCTTTGTTCTGCATTCACTCAGATATATATATATATATATATATATATATATATATATATATATATAAAATACTGTGCAAAAGCTATTTTATCTTTTATGAGGCATCAAAATAAAGTTTAAAATCACATCCGTCCTAACACTTTTGCACACTACTGGTAGTGTCCAAAAGTATTAGGACAGGAGTGATTTTCTTAAAAACCTCAGTGAAATTCAAATACAGGGTAAAAAGCTAAACCCTTATAAGAATTATTTAACTAAAAAGGAAGCAGAAGGAAGGAAGGCTTCGGAATTTGAATTAGCTCTCACAAAGCCCTGACCTCAGTTCTATTGAACATCTATGGGATATTTTGGATAAAAAAATTGATAAATCTAATGTTACTTTACAAGACACACTTTGGGAACAAATGCAAGGACAAAAAGACACACTTTGGGAACAAATGACAGGAGATACCATTAAATACATTGAAGAAGCTTGTAATGTCTAACAGAATGAAGGCTGTGATCAAAGTAAAAGGCTATTATACTAAATATTAAATTTATTTTGTAACAAGTATTTTTTTCTTGTTAAAGCATTTGTTGAGTAAATCAAATAAAATTACTTTAATTAAATTGTTTATTTTCTGTCAATATGCCTTATAAAAGATAAAATAGTTCTTGTCCTAATACTTTTACACAGTACTGTGTATATACATATATATATATATATTAGTAAAGAAAGATTGTTTATGTATTTAAAAGTGTTTTATTAATTCAAATTATCAAAAGTCCAATTTTGTTTTATATTTCTCATTGAGAAAGTATACAGACATGTCCAAATATTACAATCTTTAACATCTTTCTTATCATTCTTCTATTTGGTTAAAAAAATTGGAGTAGATAGACTAAACTATTGCCCGGTTCACACTCCACCCATGTCTATTGAACAGGTGTAGAGGCTCATCCCTTGTTCCCTGTTTAGGATGTGGTTTCCGGTTTTCTCTTTCCAATCTTTTACTCTTTTCCATTCTTTTTTTTTTTCTCAATTGGAGTAGATAGACTAAACTATCGCCCAGTTCACACTCCACCCACGTCTATTGAACAGGTGTAGAAGCTTATCCCTTGTTCCTTGTTTAAGATGTGGTTTCCGGTTTTCTCTTTTCCAATCTTACTCTTACGTAGCCCTCTGCGCAACAGTGGCATTACTGCCTTGCTTGGGGTGATTTGATTCAAAAAAAAAAAAAAGGCCTACAATAATTATTATTAGTCTTATCAATATTTTATTTTTGATCTTTGTTATTTCTGAAATTTCTTTCATTGGCCTACTATATATATATATATATATACATACAAACACACACAAGGTGCAATGGATAAATTGTCTAAATTACACAAAAATGAAAATAATACTGACACCTCATTTTGACATATATTTACCAAAATTACACAAAAATATCTTGAAATACTAAAGAATAAATTTATTCAATAAAATTGCCATTGGCTTCAACGACAGCCACCAAATGACTTTGGAATATCTTGTATCTCTTCTGAGTGGTCTCTTTGTTTAAGTTCGTAATTGCTGCCATAATCCTTGCCTTCAGTTCATCTTTGGTTTTTCAAGGAGTTTTGTTGGTCACTCGCTTAAATGCATGCTACATATAATAATCAAAGGGTTTGCTGTCTGTCAAGTTAAGTGGCCAGATGTAAAGGTGATGTAGTTGCAGAAATTGTCTGATGGTCATAACTGGATTCTCCTGCTTGTGTAGTATGGTGCAGAGTCCTGTTTTCAGACATAGGATCTTCCAGCAGCCATCCTCATGATCCTCTTCTACATTAAAGCCTCTTCTCTCACTACATTCCAAGCATTAAACAATTTTTCTATTTGAGAATATGCATCTTGTAATTTTACAGATTTTACACTATAATATCTATTATCAATAAATTCTTTGCACTTGTGCTAGAAATATTTATAACTTGCACCTGTCATTTGAGGTACAATGCTTCCTCTACAGTTGACTTGTTTCTGTTGTATTTTTTGCATACAGGTTAGGAAGCCATCAGTGCTTTAAATTGTTTCTCTTCATCGAATCTGATAAATCATAACTGCCTACTGATTTCTCTAGATATGATTATCTCTGAGAGATTCTCATTTTGTCGATGATCCCACATTCTTCAGAAGCCTTGATTGGAATTAATTGAATTATCACATGATATTAAATTAGTATTGGATGTTGATCTTCATTGGATTTCCTTTTAGAGAGAAGTGTATTCAACAATGAAAGGAAGACTGCTTCTTTGCATCTCTTATAAAAGCAGTTCAATCAGATTTTGTACAAAGTCAAGAACTTTTTGCTTTCAAGAACTGACATAGTCATTGGCATTATAACACTTTGTACAACTGTTTCAACTTTGATAATTGTAGGAATAAAAGATTTTAGGACAAAAAGAATATAGAATTCGCATTTAACTCATCGAAGTGAATTTCATCAGTGAAAATAGTTATACAGTGTCTATCTAATCTAAATCTAAACTTATTTATAAATGGAACTTTGTATGTGTGTGTGTCTGTGTGTGTGTCCATTACCTATAGACTCTGAAATGGCTGAACCGATTTTCTTGAAAACTTATACAGTTGTACTATAAGTGTCTGCGAGTGTTCTTAGCTAGGTTTTGTGTCGAGGTACACTCGATAAATATTGAAAATCGATACTTGAAAAAATCGGGTTATAGAAGAAGTGGTCTGATTTTAATCAAATTTCATACACTCATAGACAAAGACATAAGAAACGATATTCAGAAGTTTCCAGGTTGTAGTTCTTACAATAGTGCAGAAAATCGATAATATATATATTTATAAAAGGTAAGATGTTTGTGTGTGTGTCTGTTTATCTGCCTGTATGTCTGTATTTTTTCAGCCCTTTTATTTTAGATTTTGCTTTGGGTTTGGCTCTAAGTAGGTCTAATTGTAGTTCTTAGTCTCAGCCATGATACCATTTACTCAGAGGATTTATTTAGCCTTCAAAATTCAGTTTACGACGAAAAAGACTTATTTGATATCGATACCAGGAAATCAAAATTTGACTTACATCCATTCATTTTTCTTTCAGTCTACAGTTTCGCTTTAACTGGAAACAACTATTGCTTTTTAGTCTTTTGTGCCAATGTCCAAAGAGTCTGAGCTCCAGGACCATGGATTAGTTTTAAAGCTTTCATTACAACCGAGCAA